>CM026554.1:25164574-25885114 GCA_015143295.1 Tetracentron sinense
TCAACTAAAGTGAGGTCCTCTCGGATCTCTATCGGATCAAGCTCGATGACATGAGAAGGATCCGAGATGTACTTCCGGAGCATAGAGACATGGAATACATTATGGACCGCCGCCATGTGAGCGGGCAAAGCAACACGGTAAGCCACCTCGCCAACTCGAGTAATGATCTCGAACGGACCCACATATCTCGGGCTAAGCTTGCCTCTCTTCCCGAATCGCATAACACCTTTGGTCGGTGAAATCCTTACAAACACAAAATCACCGACTCGGAATTCAAGATCCCTCCTTCGGTTGTCGGCATAGCTTTTCTGTCTATCTTGTGCGGTCTTTAACCTCTCCCGGATAAGCTTGACCCTATCCGCGGTTTGTTCAATTAACTCGGGGCCCAAAATCTTTCTTTCTCCCACTTCATCCCAATACAACGGGGATCTACAACTCCTTCCGTACAAAGCCTCGAAAGGCGCCATTTGTATGCTTTCTTGATAACTATTGTTGTAAGCGAATTCCACCAAAGGTAGGTGATCTTCCCAACTTCCCTTGAAGTCTAGCATACATGCTCGGAGCATATCTTCAATAACCTGATTCACCCTCTCGGTTTGCCCGTCGGTCTGTGGGTGGAAAGCTGTGCTAAAGTCTAATCGGGAGCCCATTGCACCTTGAAAACTTTTCCAAAACCTGGATGTGAATCTTGGGTCTCTATCCGACACAATACTCACTGGCACCCCGTGTAATCGGACTATTTCCTTGATGTATAGCTCCGCTAACTGATTGGAGTTGAATGTAGTCCGGTACGGTAAGAAATGAGCGGACTTCGTGAGTCTATCAACAACTACCCATATAGCATCGGTCTTCTTGACCGTCTTCGGCAATCCCACGATGAAGTCCATAGAGATATGTTCCCATTTCCACTCGGGAATAGGGAGAGACTGCAAAAGACCCGCCTGGTCTCAAATGCTCTGCTTTCACCTGTTGGCACTACCAAACACCGTGCCACATACTCCGCAACCTCCCTCTTCATGTTTCGCCACCAAAAGTGACTCTTGAGGTTCCGATACATCTTTGTCCCCCCGGGATGCACTGTATACTTAGACCGGTGAGCTTCGTCCATGATCTCTCTCCGAAGGTCTGCATTGGCTGGGACACAAAGCCTTCCCTTGAATGTAATAGCACCTCGGCTAGTGAGAGAGAAGTCCGTACTACCCTTGGCCACTTCCTTATCCCGGAAAGCCAACAAGTCAGTGTCTGTGGCTTGATACTCCTGGATCAAGTCTATAAGGTACGGCCGAACTGTAACATTTGCCAAAACCGGACTGCGGACAGAATCGTTCACACTGATGTCTAGATTTGCCAAATCGTCTAACAGTCTCCATTCCCGCACCAACATGTGAGCCAACAACCCCGATGGTTTCCTACTCAGAGCGTCTGCCACCACATTTGCTTTTCCCGGGTGATATTGGATAGTGCACTCGTAGTCTTTAAGAACTCAATCCAACTCCGTTGTCGTAAGTTTAACTCTTTTTGGGAAAAGAGATACTTGAGGCTCTTGTGGTCCGTGTACACATAGAACTCCACCCCGTACAGATAATGTCGCCAAATTTTAAGTGCAAACACGACCGCCGCAAGCTCCAAGTCGTGAGTGGGGTAGTTCTTTTCATGCTCTTTCAACTGCCTTGATGCATAGGCAATGACTTTCTTGTGTTGCATTAGGACACACCCGAGTCCGACGTGCGAGGCATCACTATACACCTCATACCCAAAAGGTCCAGATGGCACAGTAAGGACAGGGGCTGTGGTGAGGCGTTTCTTCAACTCTTGGAAACTTACTTCACATCGGTCACTCCAACTGAACTTTGCATTTTTCCTTGTCAAGTAGGTGAGAGGTGCAGCCAGACTGGAGAATCCCTCCACAAATCTCCGGTAGTAGCCTGCCAATCCGAGGAAACTACGTATCTCCGTGACGCTCTTGGGCCTCTCCCAACTCATGACTGCCTCAACCTTGGCTGGATCTACCGAAATGCCCTCGGCCGACACCACGTGTCCAAGAAATGCGACCTTCTCTAACCAGAACTCGCACTTACTCAATTTGGCATATAGCCTATGCTCTCTCAACATCTCTAGAGCAAGGCGGAGGTCTCGCGCGTGATCTTCCCGTGTCTGGGAATACACCAAAATGTCATCAATGAATACAATCACGCATCGATCCAAGTAAGATCGGAACACCCGGTTCATCAAATCCATGAATGCCGCCGGTGCATTCGTCAGCCCAAAAGGCATGACAAGGAACTCGTAATGCCCATACCGAGTCCTGAAGGCCGTCTTCGGAACATCTTCCGCCTTGATCCTTAATTGATGATACCCCGATCTAAGATCAATTTTGGAGAAGAATCTCGCTCCCTTCAGTTGGTCGAACAAGTCATCGATCCTTGGCAAGGGATAACGATTCTTGATAGTTACCTTGTTCAACTGACGGTAGTCTATACACATTCTCATCGACCCGTCTTTCTTCTTTACAAAAAGGACCGGAGCTCCCCACGGTGACACACTTGGTTGGATGAAACCAAGTTGTTGTAACTCCTCAATTTGCTTCTTCAATTCTTCAAGCTCTATCGGGGCCATTCTATATGGGGCTCTTGAAATTGGAGCGGTGCCCGGAGTAAGCTCTATAGCGAACTCAATCTCCCGATTCGGAGGTAACCCGGGAAGTTCCTCCGGAAACACGTCCAAGAAATCACTCACGACCGGAATGGCCGAGGAGTTTTGTGCTTCTAGGTTTGTTACACTCAAGGCTGCGAGGCGAGCAATGTCCCTCTCTCTTAATCCTCGGAAGTGAAAAGGCTTACCCCCTTCCGGCTTGAAATTCACCATCTTCTCAAAACACGCAACATGCCCGTGATGGTTTGACAACCAATCCATCCCTAAGATGACATCAAAATCCAAGTCTTGAAAATCTAGGACGATGAGATCGGCTAACAGTTCATTCTCCCCCACTTGAACCACACTATCCCCGAATATCTTGTCCGTATCAACTGACTTGCCGAGTGGAGTTGCAATGGTCAACTCCTGCTTTAACGGAGTAGCCTCAGTCAAAAATCCCTTTGCGAAACTAGGCGACACAAAGGAGTGAGTGGATCCTGTGTCGATCAACACTCGGGCAAGACATTCGTTCACTAACAAAGCGCCTGTGCGATTAAGTGACTACTATTAGTAGATTTCAAACAACAAGCATCATACATAGGTAACCCTTAGTATAGAAACTCACAAAGCAAATCATAGAAATTTTACACAATTTAAATTCTAGAATTCGTGCGTACCTTGCACGACATCGTCGGATGCACGTGCGTCTCTCTCGGATAAGGCAAAGACTCGGCCCTGTGTGGCTGGGCGAGGAGGCCTGGTAGACTGTGAGGCCCTCGAAGCCTGAGAAGAGCTAGGCTGAGATGTCTGCCTAACCGGGGGCCTGCTCCCTGAAGACTGAGTTGGCAATTGACGCCGGGGACAATCTCTGACCATGTGGCCTTGGTCACCACAATGGAAGCAACTTCCTGAAACTCTCCGGCATTCTCCCGCTGGATGCCTCCTCCCACAAAGAGTGCAAACATCATGCAAATAGGAGGACGGAGCATACCCCGTAGCCTGAGTAACTGCGGGGCGAGGAGCATATGAGGTAGCCGGGCGAAAAGCCGGTGGAGCGAAAGAGCGGGGAGCCTGTGGTGCTGAATACATCCTCTGTGACTGAGCCGGGCCTGCAGACTGATACAAGCTCGTCCTTGCTCTTTTCTCCCCTGAACTACTCGACTGTCCTTTTTCCATTCCTCTTCTTTGAAGAACTCCTCGGAGTTCGACTCGGCCAATAGTGCTTTATCAACAACTTCAGAATATGTCTCATGTCTAAACATCGAGACTCGGTCCTTGAGATAGGCCTTCAACCCCCTCTCGAATTTCCGGGCCTTCATAGCCTCGGTCGCTATCATGTGTGGAGCAAATCGAGATAGCTCCGAAAATTTGGCTTCATAAGCCGCTACAGGACATATTACCTTGCTCCAAGGTAATGAATTCGACTTCCATCTTTTCTTTCATCCCGACCGGAAATACTTCTTGTTGAAAACCTCCAAGAATTCCTCCCAAGTCCAATCTTGACCTTGCCGGGTCAACTCTCGGGTCCGAAGTGCAGACTTCCACCAATGATCGGCCTCGCCTTCAAGCATAAAGGCGGCCCATGTGACCCTTTCCACTTCAGTAGGTGCTAATACCGAGAATATCTTCTCAAGTTGCCGGATCCAACCCTCGGCAACAAGTGGATCAATGCTTCCACAAAAAGTTGGAGGCCTCATCCTCCGAAAAGCTTCTATCCCGGCTTGGGCTCGGTTAGGAGGAGCCGGTATGAGTGCCGCATTAGGCGGAGTGGCCGGTTGCCTTGCCGCCAACATAGCCAAGGTCTCGGCTATGGATGCGAATGCTTGGGCAAAGTCGGGTTGATCATCACCCGATGGAGCATCACCTCCATTACCCCTCGTGTTGTACCCGCGACCCCGGGTATTGCGTCTCATGATTTCTCCTGAGAACGACAATACAACATGAGTCTAACTTGGATACGCATTTAGTACAATTTCGCAATTCACTTAATACATATTCATCAAGCACATTTAATAAGTACAACACAAATAATGTACACATGGTATATAACACAATAGCATAACATACAATCCGTGTTCCTAGCGTAGGACTCTATGTTCGGTTGAAGTTCAACCCATTTTGACTAAGACTAACTTGTTAGTCTATACTTGGAATACAACTCTCTAAGGTGATTCTAATACCTTGTTCAATCATCTAAGTGACCCTAGGGACTCTAATGCCTAGAGCTCTGATACCACTCTGTAACGCCCCAAAATACCCCCTAGGAGTTTAGGGATATTTTAGGTGTCACACTGCGAACCTATCAAACCATCCTGTAATGCACAAGATAAAATACAGTACTCATAACGATAATCAGAGCGCGGAAGCTATCATATATGCGGAAGCGTAAACAAATTTTCATTTCTTCTGATGATCCAAAATAGTATTCCAAGTTAACATAAATACAAGACATGTCTAAGCCTAAGGTGGACAGGCCCACCTATCAAAATATCAAAATACACCAAACCCTCTCATACTCTCCCCTCAACAGTAGTCGAGGTATGGCCACGCATCGAGGTCTCGGTCCGCCTGAGACTGTAATGGGATAGCCGACTCTCTCTCCTCTGTATACTCTTCCTCGACCCAAGGCTCCGGGTCGAGGGCTCCCTCAGTACCTGCCGACATGAAAGTACGGCTGAGCATGGAATACTCAGCGAGTACAAGCTACTAGCAGACCATAACAGTAATAAAAACACATAACAGTAATATCATACAAGCAGTAATAGAAACATCACAAAGAAACAGTATAGGGCATGACACAATACAAGCATCCTGACGTGCGTACATGAATGCGAAAATGCCAATAAAACTCATGCTTGAAAACCCTTGTCATGTCCCGGTATGCCTCGTAGAAATCATGTATGCGTGCATGCATGAATGCATGATCATCATCTTGTAAACCTCCATCTTGTAAACTTGTGAGCCAGAGGCTAGCACCCGAATCTCCCTGGGCTGCCAACCTCCTTGATATGCAATGCACTTGTGAGCCAGAGGTTAGTACCCGAATCCTCCCTGGGCTACCAACCTCCTTGTTATGAAATGCACTTGTGAGCCAGAGGCTAGCACCCGAATCCTCCCTGGGCTACCAACCTCCTTGTTATGCAATGCACTTGTGAGCCAGAGGCTAGCACCCGAATCCTCCCTGGGCTACCAACCTCCTTGTTATGAAATGCACTTGTGAGCCAGAGGCTAGTACCCGAATGTCCCTGGGCTACCAACCTCCTTGTTATGCAATGCATTCTTGTTGTTTATTATATGCACATGCTCTTGAAATCTCGGTTCATGCTATCATGCGTGCTCGTGTACGTGTCCATAGTGACTATCATGATAATGGAAATAACCAAATATGACATTATAATTCAATTCATGATATGAACATAAGGTAACATAAGTATTTGCATAACATTTGATCAATTTATCATTTATAAGAACGCATGCATAAAACCCATTTCTATAGTCCTTCATTGAGATCATTTATTCATAGTTTAGGCATTTTGTCAAACACTTTCATACGTTATTCCTTAGTAGTTTATCTCCTTCTTTTTAATGCATATTTTCCATTCAATCACACAAGGGTAAGTTTGTTATTTGTACTATGCCCATCCTCCATTTTCCAATCCACATCCCACACATCATAATCACACATTCGGCATCCAATCGCCGTATCCAACCTCCATCCAAATCATCCCTACTTTCCTTATCTTGTTTATATTTGAGTTATAGAATGCACATTGGAAGGAAAAAGCATACTATATAGAATCATATTTACACTAGGAAAAACCTAGAGTTATTGCTAGGGTAAGTTAGTAGGGTGTACTAACCTTAAATCAAGGCTTGATCCTTGATAGAAACCTTGATTGAAGCTCCAACTTGAAAGAAGAACACCTTTGCTTGAAGGAGACTTGAGTTGAGGAAGAAACCCCTTTCAAAAACTGTGCTTGGGTTGCTGCCCTAGCTTGGAGAATGGTTCACACACGAGCTTGAGCCTCGATTTTGAAGCAACTTGAGTTGGGGTGAGCTATGGTTCTTAAACCCCCTTTGATTTCCTTCTCAAAACCAAACCCTAGGTTAGAGCTTTCTCCTCTTCTCTCTCTATCTCTCAAAATGTCTAAGGGTTGTGAATGAGGGCTCAAAGGGTCGAGCAAACCCTTATGGGTAAGGGTTTAACACCCAAAAGACGAAAACGCCCTTACTGAAATTTCTGCAAAAACGCGAAGACCGAGCGATCGGTGGTTATGACCGATCGATCGGTTGCCTACCGAGCGATCGGTGTTTATGACCGATCGACCGGTCAAAAACTCACTCTCTGGAAAATTTCCCCATACAAAATTTCTGACCGCGCGATAGCTACCGATCGATCGGTTATGGACCGATCGATCGCTGACTGGACCGAGCGATCGGTTCTCTGTATGTCTGGACTGTTTTGACCATATCTTTTGACTCGCTCGTCGGATTTCGACGATTCAACTTGCGTTGGGTTCGTCTTTCGAAAACGCACATTTCTGACGTTTCAGAATTTCCGATTTCTCCCTTATTTATTAATTAGACTACAAAAACGGCCAATTAGCTACGAAGGTGCTATTCATTAAGGATGAAAAAGTCCGGGGTGCTACATTCTCCCCCCCTTACAAAAATTTCGTCCCCGAAATTTGGACGATACATACATGCACAAAATCAAAACAAAATTACAAGCCATATGCACAAGTCTATTCAAACAACTCGGGATACTTTGCTTTGACTTCGGCTTCACGCTCCCACGTGGCTTCTTCTCGTGCATGATGTTGCCATTGCACGAGGACTAGCGGAATAGTCTTGTTGCGAAGCACTTGATCTCTCCTATCCAAAATATGAACCGGCTTCTCAACTAAAGTGAGGTCCTCTCGGATCTCTATCGGATCAAGCTCGATGACATGAGAAGGATCCGAGATGTACTTCCGGAGCATAGAGACATGGAATACATTATGGACCGCCGCCATGTGAGCGGGCAAAGCAACACGGTAAGCCACCTCGCCAACTCGAGTAATGATCTCGAACGGACCCACATATCTCGGGCTAAGCTTGCCTCTCTTCCCGAATCGCATAACACCTTTGGTCGGTGAAATCCTTACAAACACAAAATCACCGACTCGGAATTCAAGATCCCTCCTTCGGTTGTCGGCATAGCTTTTCTGTCTATCTTGTGCGGTCTTTAACCTCTCCCGGATAAGCTTGACCCTATCCGCGGTTTGTTCAATTAACTCGGGGCCCAAAATCTTTCTTTCTCCCACTTCATCCCAATACAACGGGGATCTACAACTCCTTCCGTACAAAGCCTCGAAAGGCGCCATTTGTATGCTTTCTTGATAACTATTGTTGTAAGCGAATTCCACCAAAGGTAGGTGATCTTCCCAACTTCCCTTGAAGTCTAGCATACATGCTCGGAGCATATCTTCAATAACCTGATTCACCCTCTCGGTTTGCCCGTCGGTCTGTGGGTGGAAAGCTGTGCTAAAGTCTAATCGGGAGCCCATTGCACCTTGAAAACTTTTCCAAAACCTGGATGTGAATCTTGGGTCTCTATCCGACACAATACTCACTGGCACCCCGTGTAATCGGACTATTTCCTTGATGTATAGCTCCGCTAACTGATTGGAGTTGAATGTAGTCCGGTACGGTAAGAAATGAGCGGACTTCGTGAGTCTATCAATAACTACCCATATAGCATCGGTCTTCTTGACCGTCTTCGGCAATCCCACGATGAAGTCCATAGAGATATGTTCCCATTTCCACTCGGGAATAGGGAGAGACTGCAAAAGACCCGCTGGTCTCAAATGCTCTGCTTTCACCTGTTGGCATACCAAACACCGTGCCACATACTCCGCAACCTCCCTCTTCATGTTTCGCCACCAAAAGTGACTCTTGAGGTTCCGGTACATCTTTGTCCCCCCGGGATGCACTGTATACTTAGACCGGTGAGCTTCGTCCATAATCTCTCTCCGAAGGTCTGCATTGGCTGGGACACAAAGCCTTCCCTTGAATGTAATAGCACCTCGGCTAGTGAGAGAGAAGTCCGTACTACCCTTGGCCACTTCCTTATCCCGGAAAGCCAACAAGTCAGTGTCTGTGGCTTGATACTCCTGGATCAAGTCTATAAGGTACGGCCGAACTGTAACATTTGCCAAAACCGGACTGCGGACAGAATCGTTCACACTGATGTCTAGATTTGCCAAATCGTCTAACAGTCTCCATTCCCGCACCAACATGTGAGCCAACAACCCCGATGGTTTCCTACTCAGAGCGTCTGCCACCACATTTGCTTTTCCCGGGTGATATTGGATAGTGCACTCGTAGTCCTTTAAGAACTCAATCCAACGCCGTTGTCGTAAGTTTAACTCTTTTTGGGAAAAGAGATACTTGAGGCTCTTGTGGTCCGTGTACACATAGAACTCCACCCCGTACAGATAATGTCGCCAAATTTTAAGTGCAAACACGACCGCCGCAAGCTCCAAGTCGTGAGTGGGGTAGTTCTTTTCATGCTCTTTCAACTGCCTTGATGCATAGGCAATGACTTTCTTGTGTTGCATTAGGACACACCCGAGTCCGACGTGCGAGGCATCACTATACACCTCATACCCAAAAGGTCCAGATGGCACAGTAAGGACAGGGGCTGTGGTGAGGCGTTTCTTCAACTCTTGGAAACTTACTTCACATCGGTCACTCCAACTGAACTTTGCATTTTTCCTTGTCAAGTAGGTGAGAGGTGCAGCCAGACTGGAGAATCCCTCCACAAATCTCCGGTAGTAGCCTGCCAATCCGAGGAAACTACGTATCTCCGTGACGCTCTTGGGCCTCTCCCAACTCATGACTGCCTCAACCTTGGCTGGATCTACCGAAATGCCCTCGGCCGACACCACGTGTCCAAGAAATGCGACCTTCTCTAACCAGAACTCGCACTTACTCAATTTGGCATATAGCCTATGCTCTCTCAACATCTCTAGAGCAAGGCGGAGGTCTCGCGCGTGATCTTCCCGTGTCTGGGAATACACCAAAATGTCATCAATGAATACAATCACGCATCGATCCAAGTAAGATCGGAACACCCGGTTCATCAAATCCATGAATGCCGCCGGTGCATTCGTCAGCCCAAAAGGCATGACAAGGAACTCGTAATGCCCATACCGAGTCCTGAAGGCCGTCTTCGGAACATCTTCCGCCTTGATCCTTAATTGATGATACCCCGATCTAAGATCAATTTTGGAGAAGAATCTCGCTCCCTTCAGTTGGTCGAACAAGTCATCGATCCTTGGCAAGGGATAACGATTCTTGATAGTTACCTTGTTCAACTGACGGTAGTCTATACACATTCTCATCGACCCGTCTTTCTTCTTTACAAAAAGGACCGGAGCTCCCCACGGTGACACACTTGGTTGGATGAAACCAAGTTGTTGTAACTCCTCAATTTGCTTCTTCAATTCTTCAAGCTCTATCGGGGCCATTCTATATGGGGCTCTTGAAATTGGAGCGGTGCCCGGAGTAAGCTCTATAGCGAACTCAATCTCCCGATTCGGAGGTAACCCGGGAAGTTCCTCCGGAAACACGTCCAAGAAATCACTCACGACCGGAATGGCCGAGGAGTTTTGTGCTTCTAGGTTTGTTACACTCAAGGCTGCGAGGCGAGCAATGTCCCTCTCTCTTAATCCTCGGAAGTGAAAAGGCTTACCCCCTTCCGGCTTGAAATTCACCATCTTCTCAAAACACGCAACGTGCCCGTGATGGTTTGACAACCAATCCATCCCTAAGATGACATCAAAATCCAAGTCTTGAAAATCTAGGACGATGAGATCGGCTAACAGTTCATTCTCCCCCACTTGAACCACACTATCCCCGAATATCTTGTCCGTATCAACTGACTTGCCGAGTGGAGTTGCAATGGTCAACTCCTGCTTTAACGGAGTAGCCTCAGTCAAAAATCCCTTTGCGAAACTAGGCGACACAAAGGAGTGAGTGGATCCTGTGTCGATCAACACTCGGGCAAGACATTCGTTCACTAACAAAGCGCCTGTGCGATTAAGTGACTACTATTAGTAGATTTCAAACAACAAGCATCATACATAGGTAACCCTTAGTATAGAAACTCACAAAGCAAATCATAGAAATTTTACACAATTTAAATTCTAGAATTCGTGCGTACCTTGCACGACATCGTCGGATGCACGTGCGTCTCTCTCGGATAAGGCAAAGACTCGGCCCTGTGTGGCTGGGCGAGGAGGCCTGGTAGACTGTGAGGCCCTCGAAGCCTGAGAAGAGCTAGGCTGAGATATCTGCCTAACCGGGGGCCTGCTCCCTGAAGACTGAGTTGGCAATTGACGCCGGGGACAATCTCTGACCATGTGGCCTTGGTCACCACAATGGAAGCAACTTCCTGAAACTCTCCGGCATTCTCCCGCTGGATGCCTCCTCCCACAAAGAGTGCAAACATCATGCAAATAGGAGGACGGAGCATACCCGTAGCCTGAGTAACTGCGGGGCGAGGAGCATATGAGGTAGCCGGGCGAAAAGCCGGTGGAGCGAAAGAGCGGGGAGCCTGTGGTGCTGAATACATCCTCTGTGACTGAGCCGGGCCTGCAGACTGATACAAGCTCGTCCTTGCTCTTTTCTCCCCTGAACTACTCGACTGTCCTTTTTCCATTCCTCTCCTTTTGAAGAACTCCTCGGAGTTCGACTCGGCCAATAGTGCTTTATCAACAACTTCAGAATATGTCTCATGTCTAAACATCGAGACTCGGTCCTTGAGATAGGCCTTCAACCCCCTCTCGAATTTCCGGGCCTTCATAGCCTCGGTCGCTATCATGTGTGGAGCAAATCGAGATAGCTCCGAAAATTTGGCTTCATAAGCCGCTACAGACATATTACCTTGCTCCAAGGTAATGAATTCGACTTCCATCTTTTCTTTCATCCCGACCGGAAAATACTTCTTGTTGAAAACCTCCAAGAATTCCTCCCAAGTCCAATCTTGACCTTGCCGGGTCAACTCTCGGGTCCGAAGTGCAGACTTCCACCAATGATCGGCCTCGCCTTCAAGCATAAAGGCGGCCCATGTGACCCTTTCCACTTCAGTAGGTGCTAATACCGAGAATATCTTCTCAAGTTGCCGGATCCAACCCTCGGCAACAAGTGGATCAATGCTTCCACAAAAAGTTGGAGGCCTCATCCTCCGAAAAGCTTCTATCCCGGCTTGGGCTCGGTTAGGAGGAGCCGGTATGAGTGCCGCATTAGGCGGAGTGGCCGGTTGCCTTGCCGCCAACATAGCCAAGGTCTCGGCTATGGATGCGAATGCTTGGGCAAAGTCGGGTTGATCATCACCCGATGGAGCATCACCTCCATTACCCCTCGTGTTGTACCCGCGACCCCGGGTATTGCGTCTCATGATTTCTCCTGAGAACGACAATACAACATGAGTCTAACTTGGATACGCATTTAGTACAATTTCGCAATTCACTTAATACATATTCATCAAGTACATTTAATAAGTACAACACAAATAATGTACACATGGTATATAACACAATAGCATAACATACAATCCGTGTTCCTAGCGTAGGACTCTATGTTCGGTTGAAGTTCAACCCATTTTGACTAAGACTAACTTGTTAGTCTATACTTGGAATACAACTCTCTAAGGTGATTCTAATACCTTGTTCAATCATCTAAGTGACCCTAGGGACTCTAATGCCTAGGGCTCTGATACCACTCTGTAACGCCCCAAAATACCCCCTAGGAGTTTAGGGATATTTTAGGTGTCACACTGCGAACCTATCAAACCATCCTGTAATGCACAAGATAAAATACAGTACTCATAACGATAATCAGAGCGCGGAAGCTATCATATATGCGGAAGCGTAAACAAATTTTCATTTCTTCTGATGATCCAAAATAGTATTCCAAGTTAACATAAATACAAGACATGTCTAAGCCTAAGGTGGACAGGCCCACCTATCAAAATATCAAAATACACCAAACCCTCTCATACTCTCCCCTCAACAGTAGTCGAGGTATGGCCACGCATCGAGGTCTCGGTCCGCCTGAGACTGTAATGGGATAGCCGACTCTCTCTCCTCTGTATACTCTTCCTCGACCCAAGGCTCCGGGTCGAGGGCTCCCTCAGTACCTGCCGACATGAAAGTACGGCTGAGCATGGAATACTCAGCGAGTACAAGCTACTAGCAGACCATAACAGTAATAAAAACACATAACAGTAATATCATACAAGCAGTAATAGAAACATCACAAAGAAACAGTATAGGGCATGACACAATACAAGCATCCTGACGTGCGTACATGAATGCGAAAATGCCAATAAAACTCATGCTTGAAAACCCTTGTCATGTCCCGGTATGCCTCGTAGAAATCATGTATGCGTGCATGCATGAATGCATGATCATCATCTTGTAAACCTCCATCTTGTAAACTTGTGAGCCAGAGGCTAGCACCCGAATCTCCCTGGGCTGCCAACCTCCTTGATATGCAATGCACTTGCGAGCCAGAGGTTAGCACCCGAATGTCCCTGGGCTACCAACCTCCTTGTTATGCAATGCACTTGTGAGCCAGAGGCTAGCACCCGAATCCTCCCTGGGCTACCAACCTCCTTGTTATGAAATGCACTTGTGAGCCAGAGGCTAGCACCCGAATGTCCCTGGGCTACCAACCTCCTTGTTATGCAATGCTTTCTTGTTGTTTATTATATGCACATGCTCTTGAAATCACGGTTCATGTTATCATGCGTGCTCGTGTACGTGTCCATAGTGATAATCATGATAATGGAAATAACCAAATATGACATTATAATTCAATTCATGATATGAACATAAGTAACATAAGTAGTTTGCATAACATTTGATCAATTTATCATTTATAAGGACACATGCATAAAACCCATTTCTATGTCCTTCATTGAGATCATTTATTCATAGTTTAGGCATTTTGTCAAACACTTTCATACGTTCTTCCTTAGTAGTTTATCTCCTTCTTTTTAATGCATATTTTCCATTCAATCACACAAGGGTAAGTTTGTTATTTGTACAATGCCCATCCTCCATTTTCCAATCCACATCCCACACATCATATATCACACATTCGGCATCCAATCACCGTATCCAACCTCCATCCAAGCATCCCTACTTTTCTTTATCTTGTTTATATTTATTATAGATGACACATTTTGTAAGGAATAAAACACACTAACAAGAATCATATTTCATAAGGAAAAACCTAGATTTATTGCTAGGGTAAGTTAGTAGGGTGTACTAACCTTAAACCAAGGCTTGATCCTTGATAGAAACCTTGATTGAAGCTCCAACTTGAAAGAAGAACACCTTTGCTTGAAGGAGACTTGAGTTGAGGAAGAAACCCCTTTCAAAAATGTGCTTGGGTTGCTGCCCTAGCTTGGAGAATGGTTCACACACGAGCTTGAGCCTCGATTTTGAAGCAACTTGAGTTGGGGTGAGCTATGGTTCTTAAACCCCCTTTGATTTCCCTCTCAAAACCAAACCCTAGGTTAGAGCTTTCTCCTCTTCTCTCTCTATCTCTCAAAATGTCTAAGGGTTGTGAATGAGGGCTCAAAGGGTCGAGCAAACCCTTATGGGTAAGGGTTTAACACCCAAAAGACGAAAACGCCCTTACTGAAATTTCTGCAAAAACGCGAAGACCGAGCGATCGGTGGTTATGACCGATCGATCGGTTGCCTACCGAGCGATCGGTGTTTATGACCGATCGACCGGTCAAAAACTCACTCTCTGGAAAATTTCCCCATACAAAATTTCTGACCGCGCGATAGCTACCGATCGATCGGTTATGGACCGATCGATCGCTGACTGGACCGAGCGATCGGTTCTCTGTATGTCTGGACTGTTTTGACCATATCTTTTGACTCGCTCGTCGGATTTCGACGATTCAACTTGCGTTGGGTTCGTCTTTCGAAAACGCACATTTCTGACGTTTCAGAATTTCCGATTTCTCCCTTATTTATTAATTAGACTACAAAAACGGCCAATTAGCTACGAAGGTGCTATTCATTAAGGATGAAAAAGTCCGGGGTGCTACACCCATCGCTCGGTAGGCAACCGATCGATCGGTCATAACCACCGATCGCTCGGTCTTCGCGTTTTTGCAGAATTTTCATTAAGAGTTGTTTGGTCCTTTGGCCAGTACCCTTTGGCTTTATAAGCCTTGCTCGAGTTTTTGGGTCCCCACTCACTACACTTAGAGGTATTTGAGGAAGAGGGAGAAGAACCTAGGGTTTCAAGAGGCCCTTTCCATTTGAGAAGGAGAATCAAGGGTTTAAACACCCAAGATCATCCCAAAAGGCTTGGATTCATCAAACCCAACCTCAAGCACGTGTGGAGGTCATTCTCTAAGCTAGGGCAATGTCTCCCTCGGCATTTTAAAGGTTTTTCTCCTCTTCTTTCAAGGTTAGTACACCTTTCCTAGCTACTATGGTAATAACCTAGAGTTTCTTGTGATTATAGTGTGTTGTGTCTTCCCATTTGCCCCTTGTGTGGAAATATGCTAAATCCCTAAAACATAAACAAGATAAAATGAATAAATGATGGAATGTATGGATGGAGGAAGGGAATGAGGTGATGGGATGCCATGTTGTGATGTGTTGAATGATGGAAATGGTGGAAGGGTATTGTACATATAAGAAATACATATGTAATGCTTGAGAAAGAAATTATGAGTTTAAAGAACTAAAGAAAATGTAGAACACCACTTGCTTTGTAAAAATGCATGAATGAGAATACTTGGAATTGAATAAATGTTCAAAAAGTATGTTTCATGTAGTTTTCCCTAAAGTGGCAAATTGTGACCCATAATTATATATGCTTGTTTGCATTCTCATATGATTGTGATAAGAAATGAAATGTTACATGCTACTCCTCAATTCAAATGCTATACACGAGTACGCATACATATGGAGAAGTGTCAAGGAGGTTGGTAGCCCAGGGATATGCGGGTGCTAACCTCTGGCTCATAAGAAAGATGAAACTGTCAAGGACATTGGTTGCCCAAGGGTATGCGGGTGCTAGCCTCTGGCTCATAAGAAGAGGATATGAAACTATCAAGGAGGTTGGTAGCCCCGGTTAAGGGTGCTAGCCTCTGGCTCATAAGAAAAGTATTGGAATTGTCAAGGGGGTTGGTAGCCCAAAATTGTGCAGGTGCTAACCCCTGGCTCATAAGAAAAGACTCAGAAGTATCGTACTGTCAAGGAGGTTGGTAGCCCAGGGTTGTGCGGGAACTAATCTCTGGCTCATAAGAAATATGGAAATGACTCGTATGTTTAATAGATATGGTTTGGTTCTCATTAGAGTTATGATTTAATAAATGGTTATGTATGATGTTGTTTTAAATGACTATGAACTGTATCTTTTCAGTACTTGCATATGATGCCTTGCTTGTTATTATTATTATTAGCTAGGAGCTTGTACTCGCTGAGTATTCCATGCTCAGCCGTACTTTTATGTCGGCAGGTACACGAGTCCCTTTCAACATTTGTACCCCGGGTCCTTGGGTTAAGGAGAACTATGGTGAGGAAGAACCTTATGAAGATTCGGTAGTTGAGCCTCAGACTGAGGCGAGAGACTTAGACCATTGGCCCCACAGGGGTGACTATTGAGCGAGATAGAGTTGTATTTTGTCTTTTGTATTTTGATAGGTGGGCATGTCCACCTTTACATGTCATATTTTGTATAAACTTGGAATACTTGTTAAGTTTATAGAAGAAAAGAAAAAGTTGGTGGTATTTCCGCCATATTTTAGCTTCCGCACTCTGTATTATATTTCCAATAGAGCATGTTATACCTTGTTTTTTGTAGGATGGTTTGCCAGGTTATGTATAGTTACACCTAAAGTATCCCTTAACTCCTAGGGAGTATTTTGGGACGCGACAAAGACAATTAACAATGTTAAATCTTGAACATCATATATTAAATCATGCTTTATGTCCATGCTTTAACCAAACGTGTTTCAATTACCTCGGGAGTTCATTATACATCTTATGCCCCTTGCAGTTACCTTACACATCTTATGAGATCCTTCATTTCACTTATCTTATTTGGCTAGTACCCGAACTATGAAATGGACGGACATACTAGGTTCTTATCTTGTTCTTGTCGAGTGAAAATCATGTGTGTATTCTTGTTTACTTGCTTGTGAATTTCTCATAATCTTGTGTGCATGGAAACAGATGATAGTGCCCGGACCTGGTCTTGGTACACTAAACTTCCTTTCGTTATCTTCTTTATTCTTACTTGGAGACGGATACTAGTACCCATACCTGGTCTTGGTATACTAGTATCCTCTCATACTTCCTTGGAAACAGATGTTAATGCTCATACCTGGTCTAAGTACATTAAAACCCTTCCATATTCATATTTGAAACATATACTAGTGCCCGTACCTAGTCAAAGTACACTAGCAAACTTTTATAATTTCTTTATACTTTGGAAATAGATACTAGTGCCCATACCTGGTCTAAGTACACTAGTATTCTTTCGTGCTTTTCATTTAACCAGGAGACAGATGCCAGTACCCGTACCTGGTCTGGGTATACTGACATCCTCTCATGCTTTCTTGGGAACAGATGTTAATGCCCATTCCTGGTCTAAGCACATTAACACCCTTCCATATTCATCTTGGAAACATATGCTAGTGCCCGTTCTTGGTCTAAGTACACTAGCATACTTTCATAATTTCTTTATACTTTGGAAACAGATACTAGTACCCGTACCTGGTCTGAGTACACTAGTATCCTTTCATGCTTTTCATTTAACCTGGAGACAGATGCCAGTACCCTTACTTGGTCTTGGTATACTGACATCCTCTCATGCTTTCTTGGGAACATATGTTAATGCCTGTACTTGGTCTAAGTACATTAACATCCTTCCATATTCTTGTGAGCTTGTGAGATTCCTCTTATGAGCATTTTCTTATCCTATTTAAACTTTATTCTTGTCTGGTGGAATTCACTCTTGTCTTGTTTTTAGTTGTTTTTCATATACTTGTTCAAAACTAGGTTCATGCATGCAAGCGTGCTTGGGTATAGCAATTCTGACAATTCATAAGAACCTAAACAATTCAAAAGATAACATGTAGCAATTCGATTCTTATTATAATGATGTGAGCATTTAACATTTGTATAGAGCATTTAATTTAAAATCACTTTTTAGGGAAAGCTACATAAATCATGATTTTCAAAACCTTCATTTTATTCATAGCATTCTCATTCATCCATTTTATCAAACGTGTGTTGTTCAACATTCGTATAGTCATTTATTCAGTTAAATCCTCGTTCATGCATTTTGTCAAACACTTGGCATGCAACACTTATATAGTCATTTTATTCATGTTGTCACTTCATACATTGCATCCAACACATTGAGGGTGTTCCTTATGTGTACATTGCCCTTCCACCATTCCATCACACAACACACATCACCACACATGGCATCCAATCGCCTCAACCCACCATCCATCCATGCATCCGCACATTCTTCCATATTTAATTTATCTTGTTCATTTCAAGGAGAACAATGCAATTCAATAAAAATGGGGACATGTATAAGATCAATCCACAATAATTTTTAAAGGAAAAACTAGGTTATTACTAGGGTAGATAGAAGGGTGTACTAACCTTGGTGATCAATACTTGATCTTGGAGAAAATACTTGTTTGAAAAACCCCCAACTTGATAGAGGATGATCCCAAGCTTGATGGATGATTGCCTTTGCTTGAGAATCTTCAAGCTTTGAGCTTCCTTGATCTCTAATCCAAAAACCCCTATTTGTTTTTCCTCCAACTTAACATCTTCCTTGATCTCCTCTTTCTCTCCTTTTGGCCTAAGAAACCTTGAAATGAGAACCCTCTCATAAGCCAAGGGTTTAAAACCCTCAAATTCGGATTCAGCTATCACGTGCGATCGATTGCACACTAACTGCGATCGATCTTGGATTAGTGCGATCGATCGCACCCTAGGGCGATTTGTCGTACATGAACCTGAAAGCTTTTGTCTGATTTCTCCCTGCATGCGATCGATCGCACACTCTTGCGACGATCGCAGATCCCTGCGATCTATTGCATATGGGGGCCCATCTATCGCACTTGGTCCAGAATGTTTTTGTTCAATTTCGCTTGCATGCGATCGATCGCATTTCCCAGATTTTGGTTTCTTCCCCCTGCAGACCCCTAGGGGTGTTTCCAACCTCATATCTATCATTTTTAGGGCACGAAACCTCCTTTTTCACGCTGCACATGGTCATTAACATCCTTTTTCATGCCAAATGCCAAATCCAAATACATGGAAAGTCGTTTGGCCATGAAAATACTATTCCTTAGCCATGAAAAGTTCTGGGGTTCTACAGAGCTTACTACCTCATTCCCATATCTACAACCCTTTTGACACCCATAATATCAAAAAATTAGTGTCTCCTCAAAATATCGCATATATCGCACTATATATGCGATATTTCCATCGATATGTGTGATATATAACCAATATCGTGCAATATTATCTATATATATATATATCATATAGATATATCAGATACCACTGATATCAATGATATATCGTCGACATTTTAAACCATGCTCATTGTTACTACTTGCTTTGCCATAACTTTTGTTGTTAAGAAATCTGCAAAGAGCCATTTGAAGGAAGAGAGGAAAGCTAGAATGGTTTTAGAACTTTTTTGTGTGTGTGTGTGTTGGGGGGGGGGGGGGGGGGTAAAAATAAGTCTTGTTGTTATGTTACATGTTTTTAATGTCACATGGTCAACATATTTTGAGAACTGTTCCTTTTTTTTGGGGGGGTGAAGGTTAGGTTTTTTTTAAAAGAGGGTTGGTGATCGTCAATTAAATAAACCTCGAGTAGCTACAATTCCGTAGAATAGTGACTAGTATGGGGTGTCGAACCATAGAGGACTGAGCTGGTTTCGTTGCCTTTTTTTAAAGATTATTTCTAAGTCAATGGGTAACAAGATTGATTGATTTTAACCTAAGAGTAGAAATTAAACTAACAGATTCTATTTTAACTAATTAAACTAACAATTTTTGGTTATATATCAGTGAGAGAAGATCTAGGGAATTCGAATCCACCACTAGCCTCATAATTAAATCCACATGTATTTATTCAGGTTTCTCAAGCATAAACAATAGGGATGAGATCGACTACAAGTGTCAACTTATCAAAACAAGAATGATTCGAGGGACTAAACTCTAGGCATATCCTATCTTTGGTTAGCACGAGTGATACACACTAAACTAGGGTTATGACATCACTCGTCTTTCCTAGACATAGAATATCTTATAATTTAATTTCTCGACAATAAAAACCATTGCATAAAATTCATACCAACAATCATAGAAAGAAGATATGAATAAATTCAATCTTAACACAATAAAACCTAAGACAAGGATACGATCATATTGAAACTGAGTATAAACTCGAATAATTGGTTAAAGAACAACCCTCTCATTATGCAATCATTGTTTATACAAGAAGGAAATCTAAATAAAATACAAGGGACACAATTATTTGGCTAGGGTTTCATCTAACCCCTAGAAAAAGAAGTTAGTTCATAGTGAGAGTAAGGAACACCGCTTTCGATGAAGAACACGAAGAACGTGAATGATCCATCCTCTAACTTTCACAGATCTCCAGAGCCTTCTCTCTTTCAAATCTCCAAAATTCAGAACCTTTTGCATGGTAGGGGACTTTTCTTTTTATAGAGAGAGTCTCAATAAATTATAGCTTTAGAAACATCCAAAACAAGCTCAAAAATCCAATTTTCGTACTTTCCAACACAACCAAAACGACGACCTCCGATCGATTGGCCAAAAGGGCGCCGATCGATCGGTGGTTCAGAATTTGATCAAATTCCTTGACGGAAGTTTTAGATCTTTTCGATCCGATCGATTTGATAAATTATGGGCCTAAATCGGAGTTACAGTTAATGAGTTATGCCCCATACACCGAACAAGGATTGATTTGCATTTCTAACTTCTCTTTAGCTCGGATCTTAGCTCGGTAGTGATTCATAAGAAACTTTAAAGATTGTAAATTATCATTTTAGTCTTTTTTTCCTCTCATGAACCTGCAAACTATAAACACACCCAAGTAAAGTATCATAGTGGATAAATGGGCTCAAAGGGATTAACAAATGCAGTTTAAGGTACATAAATGTGTAACAATTAGCACCGATCAGTTGGCTACTCAATGATCAAGAATAGAGTTTAGAGAGAGAGAGAGAGAGAGAGATGATTGGCCGTCCCCATCTCCATCTGCTTCTGATATCAAGGAATTTGCAATAAGGATTAAAAATACAGTTTCAAGGGATATGTCGGTCTCAATCGAAACTTTACTTATTGGTTTTGAACGATACATATAATTTTAAAATAAATAAATAAATGAGTTATAAGACCCAAATATAAAGTCATGACAAGTGACTCAAATACAAAGTAGCAAATACAATTACAATTACACGATGAATTAAAACATAAATAACAAATAAACGATACATTTTGTTCAATATAAATGAGGAGTGCTAGCCCTATTCTCAGTCAAATTCTACTCTCACTATTCACCAACCACCTGTCCAATTTGCAATGATTAAAGCACTCACCAAAAAAGTGGACAGATGGTTGGTAGAGGTGAGAGTATGGGTTGACTGAGAGTAGGGCTAGCATTTCTCATATATATATATCTTATAGAGACTACCGAAACCTATATGTATCGTCCATTTTGTATCAGTTTCGGCGATCTTTATTTTCATGATTTGCAAAGAGAACCATTCAGGAGAAGATAGGTAATATAGAATGGTCTTAGGCCTGGTTGTATATATGTGTGTGTGCGCAATGTCACTTGTTTGATTGAAACCCACTCCTTATATGGCTCAGTGAATGATGTAGAGTTAAAACGATTGTAAGCTAATTTCAAATTGCTATCATGCATTGCAAGTCTTCCTTTGATTTTTTTTCTTTTGGGTGTATTCAAAGTACTTTTCGATTGGGAGTACAAAGCAAACTGGTAGGTACGGAAAGGGGTTTTATAGAATTTTCTTTGCAATTTAGGTAGTGTATTGGAAGGACTTCAGCCTTGTGGATGTATTGAAAGAACTGAGTTCAATAAATTTTTTATTTTTTATTCTCAAAGCTCAAGCAATTAAAATGGGGGGTGGGAGTTCATTGTACAAAGAAAACTATAGGCTAAAAGATTGGAATGTTCTTAGTAATATGCAAGATTGCATTATTATTCTATTCTTTTGCGTTTGGAGTCCATT
The DNA here is from genome assembly GCA_015143295.1 of Tetracentron sinense. Taxonomy (NCBI): domain Eukaryota; kingdom Viridiplantae; phylum Streptophyta; class Magnoliopsida; order Trochodendrales; family Trochodendraceae; genus Tetracentron; species Tetracentron sinense. The sequence continues at coordinate 25,186,558 of CM026554.1, forward strand.
TTTTTTACCAATTAAAGGCGTGATATATCATTCTATAAATAAAAGTATAAGGAGTATACCAAACTTTATGTGGACGTAATTACCATTCACCTTTATTATATAAAAAACAATTACATTAAAATTTCAAGGACACTTACTCTCAATTTGATATTCTTATTCGTAAGACTTTGTCATACTAATACCAGCCACTACTAATGGTTCCTGCTCAGAGCATCTGCCACTTCGTTCGCCTTACCCAGGTGGTACTGGATATAACACTCATAGTCCTTCATGAACTCCACTCATCGACGCTGCCTCAGATTCAGCTCATTCAAGGAAAACAGATACTTCAAACTCTTGTAATCTGTGAACATATCGAACTGCTCCCCATAAAGGTAGTGCCGCCAAATATTTAGCGCAAAGACAACCCGCTGAAAAAAAAAGTTGTGCATAGGATAGTTCTTCTCATGCTCTTTCAACTGCCGAGAAGCATAGGTGATGACTTTCTCATTCTGCATCAGAACACATCCTAACACGATATGCGAGGAATCACTATAAATTACAAATCCTCCATTCACAGATGGAACTGTGAGAACGGGGACCGTAGTAAGATGCTTCTTTAGCTCATGAAGCTCATCTCCCACTTATCACTACAAGTAAACTTAGTGTTCTTCCGCGTAAGATACGTAAGCAGTGCTGCTATACTGCAAAACCCTTCTACGAAGCGTCTGTAGTACCCTACTAGACCGAGGAAACTGCAAATCTCGATAACACTCTTCGGTCTCTCCCAGTTCATTGCTGCTTCGATCTTCACAAATTCAATTGAGATGCCTTCAATGGATACCACGTGGCCAAGGAATCCTACCTTCTCTAACCAAAACTCGCACTTACTCAACTTAGCATACAGGCTATGCTCTTGAAAAGTCTAAATTGTGAGGTGAAAGACTCTCGCGTGATCATCTGGTGTCCTGGAATACACAAGGATATCATCGAAAAAGACAATGACGCATCGGTCAAGAGACGGTCTAAAAACCCGGTTCATCAAATCCATGAAAACAACCAGCGTGTTCGTCAGACCAAAAGGCATGACCAGGAACTTGTAGTTCCTATACTGAGTCCTGAAAGCAGTCTTGGAAACGTCTTCAGCCTTGATCTTTAATTGATGATACCCAAATCGAAGATCAATCTTCGAGAAGAACTTTGATCCCCTCAACTGGTCAAAAAAATCGTCTATCTGAGGCAATGGATAACGATTCTTGATTGTGACCTTGTTCAACTGCCTATAGTCGATGCACATCCTTATTGACCCATCATTCTGTTAGCCTCAGGGTTACAACCATGGGTACCCCTAATAATTTTGATAATAGCATAACAATGAAATGAAAATATTTGGTACTAAGAATCCTGTTTAAGTGTTTGAACATTTCAGAATACACAAATTGATAGCACTCCAATCATGAAAGAGGATGGAAATTACCCAATAGGAAGTTCAACTCATTGTATACAAGATGAAGATTCAAGATAAGACTATAGTCCAAGTCGGATCCATTGAAGACATAAGGATAAATCACAAGACCCAAGTCAAGCCAAGTTCAACTCTCAACAATCTTAAATGTATTCACTTCTTATTTTTTGAGAGTTCATAGGACTTATGTAAAAAGTCCTCAAAAGAATGGTAAAGTTGAAAAGCTCAAGTATTATAAATTGATCATAGGAGCCTAGGACACCTTTTGGAAATTATTCTAAGGCCCTAAGGATCATATAATCATGATAAAAGTATAGCCTATTGACCTAGGAAATCAATCACATCCCTTTGGTCTGATCCAAGACTGAATTCAGAATTTTTACTCTGAATTCGTCGATGAATTCTCTGGGTATATTGAATTCGACGACGAAGTCATGACAGAAGTTTTCAAGTTCAGTTTTGCTTCTTGATTTCAGCGACGAAATCTTCGGTTGGGTTACAATTCGGCGACGAAGTCATTACAGGATTTTTTAGAATCCAATTCTGCCTTTTGAATTCGGCGACGAACTCAAGTGGGAACTCCACTTCGTCGACGAAATCATGTCTGAAACAGAAATTTTTTTGTAACGGCTAGTTTGCAACGGACTTAAAAACATTTAATGCTACCCCAATGGCACTATTGGATAAAGTGCTATAAAAGGAGTTCATTTATGAACAATATATAACTCTTGAACACAACAATAACTTCAATTGATCTCTCATTCATTGTTATTGATTTTCACTCACTCTCACACTTAGAAAAATCCCCAAAAGTTTCTCTTGAGCTCATTTAAGTCTACCTTCTTTGAGAGACTTTATTAGAGTTTGTATTTCACTCTTATCCAGCTCATTCAAGGAGCTTTCAATTCGGATCTTCAATCCAAAACTCATTTATTGAGATTAGTCAAGAATCCAGGATTCTTGCACTGAAGCTGGATGGCTAGAGGAGATTCGCTTCTTCCTTCGCGCAAGCGCTTGGTTCGCCCTCCCTGTGGTCGGTCACTCTTTCTGGCCTTTCCGTTGGTAAGTAAAGATATGTCCCATTCCAATCCTACACCTTCTTGGTATTGATCTCCATCTTTTGAATCCCCTGCCTACTAAGCACTCCCTGGCTTGCCCCCAGTTGCTATGCTTCGCCAAGGTTAAAAGGATCTCTACTATTATTTAGCAACCAATCCCAAACAAAGAATGAGGATTTCCCGGATTCCCGCCTAATCTGGATAGTACTTACTAATTTGGACATAACTTTTGACTCAAAATTCGGATTAAGGCAAGATTTGATGTTTTGAAAAGAAGACTTAAAGGGGAACAAAATTGTATTTCACAAAGATCTCCTAATTCGGACGTTTAAGAGGTCAAAACATGTCATCAAGTGGAGGGAAGTGCAATTTTGGTTGGAATTAGAAGTTTCTCTTATGTTTTTTTTTCCCTTCTCTTCTTCCCTTTAGTCTATATAAATCTAAAGTGAGAGACTTTTGGGGACTCTCTGATCTTTTCTCATTCTCTTTTCTCTCTTCTTCTTTTAGCTTTTTTTTGAGTTATTTTATTGTAGTGTTTGGAACACCATTAAGGAGGATGACAACTCCAATCATGGTGGACTAAACACCTTTCTAAGGTTAGGGATTTGAAACCTTTTTCTGATTTATGTGGATGATGTGGATGGTTTGATCATTAATTTTAATTGAATAGTTCTTATTTTGGTTAATTGTTCTTCTCTATATGCTCTTTGATTTCATATGATCTACTGATATATGAAATGCTTGGATCCCCTGTGAGTTAGATACAGAGTACTCTTCAAATTTCTCTAATTATTCAATTGAAGTTAATGGTCAGTGGTTTTATCGTATAATTTTCCATCTAGATTAAATCCTTATTTAATTTTAGATGTGTTTTCATCCAAATCTAAGCATAAGGAGGGATAGGTGGATTTTCCTGAAGCCTTAGACCTCTTTTTCATTGCTTTACAGTTATCAGTGACTTTTGCTCCATTCTCATTGAGTGGAAAACCGATTTTAAATCTCTCTTCTCTTTAGATTTCGTTTCCTTAATTCTTGTTGCACAATAGTCAATCCTTGTGGATTCGACCCTGTGCTCACCAGATACATCAACTGTGTCACTTATGCACTTGCAAGTATATTATTTTTACTCTTGATTTTATGTCCATTAATTTGGATTAAATTAAGTTGTTACAAGTTTTTGGCGCCGTTGCCGGGGATTGCAACGTGTGACGAGAACACGGGTTACGAAATTCTCCCATTCCCCATTCCCTCTAATTCTAACTGCTAACTTTTACTTTCTTGCTTCTAACCTCTAACTTCTAACCTCTAACTTCTAACTTCTAACTGTTAACTGCTAACTTTTACTTTCTTGCTTCTTAACTTGATTGAAAAAAAAAAAAAGTCTGAATTTTTATTTTTATTTTTAGTGGAAGGTTGGAATTCCGTGCACCCTCCCACGGTAGGAAGTCAATTAATTTGCTTGAAGGGAATATATAACATAGGTGGAAGGTTGGAATTCCGTGCACCCTCCCACGGTAGGTAATTAAGCGGATTGATATTGCTCGTGTAAAACAGGTACATCTATTGCTTGCCTACTTGGAAACAGACATTGCTTTGCCTAAGTTCAGGAATTTCTTCACTTCTGGTAAACTCACTCCTTCACTCTCGTTATTCTCCTACTTATCTTACATCTACTGTCAACTTACAACCTAGTGGGGAAGCTTGGCGTATACTCTGTATACGTGCCTCGTCTGTCGCCCTTTTAGCTAGCTTGTTCGTATAGAAGACTTATAGGAGGTGCATGCATTCTTGTTTGAATCCCTGACTTTCCCTTTGAGTTCTCTCATTTGTATGATCACGTGGAATCGAGATCACACAAGCCGCTTGAGGAGAACAGACTTTGAGATTGAAGACTTGTCTAATAACTTGTTTGAAGATTCTGATCATTCTTATTCATCAGACACTATGACTGACAATGAAAGTGATCAGGGGGATAATGGAGTTCATAATAATCCATCAATGCTGACCTTGCGTGAATATTTGCAACCAACAAGGACGAGTTCTCCGTCTTGTATGGTTTTTCCCACTAATGCAAATACTTTTGACTTAAAACCGGGAGTGATTCAATTACTTCCTAAGTTCCATGGCTTAGACTCAGAAAGTCCTTACCTACACTTGAAAGAATTTGATGAGGTTTGTGCAACCTTGCGCAATCAAAATGTTAGTGATGATGTGGTTAGGTTAAAATTGTTCCCTTTCTCTTTAAAAGAGAAGGCCAAAAATTAGCTAAATTCTCTAAAGCCAAGATCCATTGGCACATGGCAAGAATTGACCAGGGAGTTTCTAAAAAAATTCTTCCCTTCCCATAAAACTAATACTCTCAGGAGGAACATCATGAAAAGACCACTTTTACATGTCCATTCGGCACTTTTGCTTATCGAAGGATGCCATTTGGGTTGTGTAATGCTCCAGCCACATTCCAAAGATGCATGTTGAGTATATTTAGCGATATGGTAGAGCGTTTTCTTGAAGTGTTTATGTTAGATTTTTCTGTGTTTGGTGATTCTTTTGATGATTGTCTATTTCATTTAAAGAATGTTTTAGTTAGATGTGAGGAGAAAAACCTCATTCTGAATTGGGAGAAGTGTCATTTTATGGTCTCTAAAGGGATCGTGCTTGGCCACATTGTCTCCTCCCAAGGAATCGAAGTGGATAAAGCCAAAATTGATTTGATAGCCAATTTGCCCACCCCAAAGACCATTAAGGACATTAGATCTTTTCTAGGTCATGCAGGATTTTACAGAAGGTTTATTAAAGACTTTAGTGCAATATCTAGACCATTGTGTAACCTTCTCTCAAAGGAAAACTCCTTCGAGTGGACTAAAGCATGCCAGGAAGCTTTTGCAAAGCTGAAAGGCATGTTGACTTCTGCTCGTATAATGCAACCACCTGATTGGAGTTTACCATTTGAAATCATGTGTGATGCTAGTGATTATGCGGTTGGGGCCGTGCTAGGGCAACGCAAGGATAAGAAGCCTTGTGTCATTTACTATGCAAGTAGGACCTTGAACAGTGCTCAGATGAACTATTCTACTACAGAAAAAGAACTCCTAGCCGTAGTCTTTGCACTTGACAAGTTCCGATCTTACTTGATTGGATCTCGAATTATTATATTCACAGACCATGCAGCTTTAAAGTACCTTCTTTCTAAGAAGGATGCTAAACCAAGACTCCTTAGGTGGATCCTTCTACTCCAGGAATTTGACTTAGAAATTAAAGATAAAAAAGGAATAGAAAATGTAGTGGCTGATCATTTATCCCGTCTTATACTCTCTGATTCCTTGGAGACAATGCCGATCAAAGACACGTTTCCCGATGAACAACTTTTTGCTGTCTCCCAATTACCTTGGTTTGCGAATATTGCGAATTATCTTGTTACAGGTAACCTTCCTATTCATTGGAAACAACAAGATAAAAAGAAATTTTTGATCGAGGTACGTAGATTTTTCTGGAATGATCCTTATCTAGTTTAAATATTGTTCTGATCAAATTATTAGGAGATGTGTGCCTGATTCTGAACACCTGAATGTCATCTCCTTTTGTCACTCTGAAGCATGTGGTAGTCATTTTTCAGCCAAAAAGACTACCGCAAAAATTCTACAATGCGGTTTTTATTGGCCCACTCTTTTTAATGACACTCATGAGTTTTGCAAAGCATGCGAGCGTTGCCAAAAATTCGGAGGAATCTCCCGTCGGAATATGATGCCTATTAACCCAATTTTGATTATTGAAGTCTTTGACTGTTGGGGCATCGATTTCATGGGACCATTCCCTCCTTCTTTTGGGTATCTTTATATCTTAGTAGCCGTTGATTATGTGTCAAAATGGATCGAGGCTGTTCCAAGCAAAACCAATGACCACAAAACGGTCTTGCGATTTTTAAAAGAAAATGTTTTATCAAGGTTTGGAACACCTCGAGCTATTATCAGTGATGGGGGTACGCACTTCTGTAATCGACCTTTTGAGGCCTTGATGAAAAAATATGAGATAACCCATAAAGTTTCTACCCCTTATCACCTACAAACAAGTGGACAAGTGGAGATATCCAATCGGGAGATTAAACATATTTTACAAAAAACTGTAAATCCAGACTGTAAGGATTGGTCATTACAACTAACCGATGCGCTATGGGCTTACCGTACAGCTTTCAAAACCCCGATTGGAATGTCTCTATATCGAATTGTCTTTGGAAGAAGCTTGTCACTTGCCTGTTGAATTGGAACACAAGGCTTACTGGCGATAAAGACACTCAATTTTGATTTGGAGAAAGCAGGCTCGCTTCGCAAACTTCAACTGGATGAGTTGGACGAAATTCGAAATGATGCTTACGAGAGTGCCAAAATTTACAAGGAAAGAATGAAGGTTTTTCATGATAAGCATATTCTTTGAAAATCTTTTGAGCCTTCTCAAAAATTTCTTTTGTATAATTCTCGTTTGCATCTATTTCCTGGTAAGCTTCGATCTCGTTGGACCGGCCCTTTCATTGTGAAAACTGTTTACCCTTATTGAACTGTCGAGATTGAGAATCCTGAAAACGGTAATGTTTTTAAAGTCAATGGTCAACGATTGAAATCATTTTTGGAGAATTTCACCCAAGATGTGGAGTCCACAACTCTGGAAGATCCTGTTTATCCTGATTGATCATTTCTCTCCCTTGAGGAGAACTTCTGTGTATACTATGCATTTTTGTTTTTTTTACTTGCTTTGATTGATTAGTTCATATCCCTATGATGTTTCATACCCTCTATCTCTTTTTGATCTCTCAATGTTATATTTCATATAAATCTCTATTTGAAACATTGAGGACAATGTTCGATTTAGGTTGGGGGGTGTAGATCTGTGCTTTATTGTTGGGATAATCTCTGCTAATAGTAGACCATCACATTCCTCTACAAAAAGAAAAAATTTAAAAAAAAAAAAAAATTGTGTTTTTGTCGTGGCTACTGTCTATTTCTTCCTTGCCTTTTATCTATTGAACTATTGAATTTTGGATTATAAAGGCACACGGTGAAAATCTTTAAGAAGCTCAATTCCAGCTATTTAAAATGAAAAGTCTTTGTTACTAATTATCAGTTAGTGAAAATTATAAATTGCTGAATTTTTGAACTTTCACTACACATCTGACTCAATATCTGGAGCTAGGTTAAATTTGGTAGTTGTTGACTTGATAATTATCTGGAATGTAGGGAGAAACCAAGTCTGATGAACTATGACTATCTTGTTTACTTGGTTTGCTGGTAAGAAGAAAAACAGAACTGGGTTATGATGAAGTCATGGAAAGAAACCAGTGAATTAGACCAGGTACTTTGAAAAGGGCTACCTCTTGTTAGGTCTTTGAAAAAAACAGAAAAAAAAAAGGAAAAGAAAAAAAGAAAGAAAAAGGATATAGACATTTGAAAATGTGCTCTCAATGTTGAAATATCAGTTTGTTTTGCTATGACCTTGTTAAAACAAGTTGGGTGAAAGCCGTCATTGTAAAAAAGCGAATAAACTGGAATATCACAAATAAAGCCCATGAGGTATTAAGGTGAATATCCACAACTTTCGTGATCCTGGACAGATTAGCTTAGTTTTGAATCAGATCCTTGGCTAACCCGACCATTCTGTAGTGATTAAAAAGTTGGCTCTGCTTAAGGAAATCGATACTTTGGATATTTGTCAGACTGCACATGCACTCAAAAGTTTCTAAATGGTGACTTAGTGATTTGGACTTTATTTAGAATGCTGGAATATATGGCTGAAATATAATGAAAACCAGTGCCCTAATAATTCTAAATTTGATGCCTTGATTAGAATGTGCAACATGAAGAAGTTTATTATGAGTAATTTTTGTTATTCTTCAATTTTTTTGAAAAGATAAATCTGTTTTGAAAAGGAGGATTGTCAGTCATGCTTTATAGTTATTATCCTGATTAATTGATTGACTATATTCTGCCTCTTAAATCTGAGTTGAAATCATTGTCACAGATGGGTAATGCTACTGAGAGATGAACTAAGATTCTTTCAAAATTTCTTAGTTGTCATGCATAATGAAAGTTTTCTGATTGTCTCATAGAATTGAAATGATGATATTTTGATATTGCTTCTTCACATTTTTTTTGCTCGAGGACTAGCAAAATGCTGGTTGGGAGGTGTTGATAAGTGCTTAATTTTGCTTAATTATCCCCATTTAAATAAGCATTATCATACTTCTTTGGTTTATATCTTCATTTTTACACGTAAAGTGGTGTATTCTCTTCTCACCATTGCGTTGTCCTCTTTCTCATAATTTTCATGATACATTTGCATGTATTCATACATGTCTTGGAAGGCCACATGCAAAATATTTTTAAGAGAGACTTATTACGTGTATTTATTTTTTGTAGGAATCCTAACCCCAGACTACTCTCGGGATTCAAGAAGTCCAAAGTTTCAAATAGTCCATGTTCAACTCAAAGATCTAAAAGAGCTAGAGCCCAAAGAGTAAAGCCCAAGCCAAAAGTCCAAGAAGCCAAGTCTCAAGTCAAAGAGTCAAAGCCCAAGAGCAAAGCCCAAGACCAAGTATAGAAAGATTCTACAACATGGCTGGAGAATCTTAGGAAGATATGGATTAATATGATTTTGGCATAAAAAGGGTGGAACTCTCTTGAATTAGAAAGAAGAAGTGTGCTATATTAATGTTTCTATTTCAGAAAAAAGGAGAAAGCCTATTTTGGTCACAAAAACTCTTTATTTTTGGTGGATTTTGGAATTCAAGCAAGGAGCTTAATGGAGGTCAACTAAATCTACAAGAAAAGCAAAAAATTTCGTGGATGGCTAGAGGAGTGCTATTATTTAGCAACCAATCCCAAACAAAGAATGAGGATTTCCCGGATTCCCACCTAATCTGGACAGTACTTACTAATTTGGGCATAACTTTTGACTCAAAATTTGGATTAAGGCAAGGTTTGATGTTTTGGAAAGAAGACTTAAAGGGGAACAAAATTGTATTTCGAAAAGATATCCTAATTCGGACGTTTAAGAGGTCAAAACATGTCGTCAAGTGGAGGGAAGTGCAATTTTGGTTGGAATTTTGGAATTAGAAGTTTCTCTTTTGTTTTTTTTTCCCTTCTCTTCTTCCCTTTAGTCTATATAAACCTAAAGTGAGAGACTTTTGGGGACTCTCTGATATTTTCTCATTCTCTTTTCTCTCTTCTTCTTTTAGCTTTTTTTGAGTTATTTTATTGTAGTGTTTGGAACACCATTAAGGAGGATGACAACTCCAATCATGGTGGACTAAACACCTTTTTAAGGTTAGGGATTTGAAACCTTTTTCTGATTTATGTGGATGATGTGGATGGTTTGATCATTAATTTTAATTGAATAGTTATTATTTTGGTTAATTGTTCTTCTCTATATGCTCTTTGAATTCATATGATCTACTGATATATGGAATGCTTGGATCCCCTGTGAGTTAGATACAGAGTGCTCTTCAAATTTCTCTAATTATTCAATTGAAGTTAATGGTCAGTGGTTTTATCGTATAATTTTCCATCTAGATTAAATCCTTATTTAATTCTAGATGTGTTTTCATCCAAATCTAAGCATAAGGAGGGATAGGTGGATTTTCCTGAAGCCTTAGACCTCTTTTTCATTGCTTTACAGTTATCAGTGACTTTTGCTCCATTCTCATTGAGCGGAAAACCGATTTTAAATCTCATTTCTCTTTAGATTTCGTTTCCTTAATTCTTGTTGCACAATAGTCAATCCCTGTGGATTCGACCCTGTGCTCACCAGATACATCAACTGTGTCACTTGTGCACTTGCAAGTATATTATTTTTACTCTTGATTTTATGTCCATTAATTTGGATTAAATTAAGTTGTAACAGGGTTCTAAACCCCTTAGGTCACTTTTTGATCTTTATCAAAAATTCCCAATGGGTCCTACCCATTTGATTTATCACATCCACTGTGATTTTATCTTTTAGAGCTTCACTATACCATATAGTGATTACTTAGAGAAATTAATTAATTTAATTAATAATTAAATTAAAAACTTTAAGAAGGTCCTAGTGTGTGGGATCTAAAGGGATCTCCTATTTCTGGTTGTGGGACCAAGTGCTTAACCTTATGGTTGAAGCATTGTTACTAGGAAACACTTTCCTAAAACTCCATTGGGATCATAGAATATTATCTAAGTCCCTGGACTTCCACTAATCACAATAATGTCCCTTAACACAATGTGATCAACCTCTAAAAATTAGAGAATTACTTGTAAGTACCATCTCACAATATATTTACAAATAAATCATTCCACTTTCCGATATCACTTGTAAGCTTCCGGGATTGGAACAATTCCACTGTCTAGTCCTTAGCTTATGAATAAACTCTTTCTCATGAATACTTTTTCATTGAATTGAACCTCCAAAATAGTTTTGAAGAAACATATAAAAGAACTGACATATATTTATTTATGTATACTTTTCCATATTGAAAATATCAACTTCGATAAAGACCATTTTACTGAAAAGCACCAGTACTGGATTTAACAGTTCAGTTCAACAAGTATCACCTTGATATCATTATCTCCAATTAAGGAGTTGTGGATTCCTTATTGAGTGTTTCACACTTCTCCAAACATTGTGTACATGACTCAACATACCCGGAGTTAGTCCTGTGTATTGGACATTGCCGATTGGCGCATCAAAGCCATATAGACTGATGTTTGAGAAGATGTTAGCCTCTCAAGTCTAAGGACAATTTGTTGAATGGATAACCCTAATACAATCTGACAGTGTATTCCATAGGGTATCCACTAGTGACCCCGTTCAGTATTATGTACTTGCTACATATACTCACATGTTAGTCAAGAGTCAACACTCTCTGTGAATGAGATTCATCACACTATCTTATAGAACTACACATGTGCAAGCCATGATGAAGTACGGCGCCTAACCAGTACTCTAGAGGCTTCGAACAATATTAGGTTTACTAGGAACTGGAAAATCATATTTCCTTACAACCTTTGCATTAGTTTCCTACAATGTTACCTATGGAACTTTATGTTATCATCAAATGAAACAGTAATTAATATAAATACCCTTTATAGTTGGGTGTGTGAATATGATACTTGTCTAAGCAACATAGAAATGTCTCTTATTAGCTTGCGAGGGCATATATGTCCAACAATTGTGATTAGTGGAAGTCCAGGGACTTTGATAACATTATATGATCCTAATGGAATTATAGGAAAGTATTTCCTAGCAACAAGACTACACCTTAAAAGGTGATGAAGCACTTGGTCCCACAACCGGAAATAGGAGATCCCTCTAGATCCCAAACACTAGGACCTTCTCAAGGCTTTTAATTTAATTTAGAATTAAATTAATTAGTTCTTCCCTGTAATTCACTATATGGTATAGTAAAGCTCTTATAGGTGAAATCACATAAGATGTGATTAACCAAATTGGTAGGATCCATATAGGATTTTGATAAAGATCAAAAGGTGACCAACAAGGAGTGTAATACTTCAAAAGGGGCGTGAGAGATATGTGGGGACTACCTAGGGTGGGACGCCACACATTAATGTTAATTCTCTATTATCTTTAATTAAGTTACTAATGGTTGGTTTCTAATTAAATATTTAATTCCTAATTGGATTAGGAATAGATAAGGGAATTAAAAGGGGACTTCTAATTAGATTAGAAGAGTTTTATTTTGATTTAATTGGAATTTCGATTTGATTTGATTTGTGGATTTTTGGATTTGTATTTGATTATGAGAATCGATACAGTTTCAGTGATCGGGGCCATAACTCTATGACTGTAACTCCGATTTTGGTTTGTAAGTATATTGTTTTGAAGCCATCGAAAATATCTACAACTTTTGTGAAGAAATTTTTTCTAGAATCAATTGTTTTAAAGGTCAAAACCTCAGTCGAAAATCCAAAACGAGATAATCATAATAGAATTAGAAAGTGAAGTTTATCTCTAGCTTAATATGCAAGAAAAATGATTCTAATAGGATTAGAATTTAGAAAGAGGAGTTTGACTTGATCTACAAGTTAGCAATCAAGAGGTCTATAAATAGACCCCATAGGGTGGAAAGTCCACCATAAGAGATCTCCTCTCTCTCTCCCACGTTTTCTCTCTCTCCCCCTTATTTGGACGCCCATCCTTCTCCCTCTTGGGTTGTACGGCCACCCTCCCTTCTTCTTTCTTCTCTTGATTTTTGTTTTGATCTTGGATAATATCATAACCAATCTTGAATAATATTATAACCAATCTTTATGAAAGGATCTTGCATTCAAGAAAAGAATAAAAGATCATAGAGTTTGAATGGAAGGGATTGATCAAGAAAGGTTCTTGGATCAAAGAAAAGAAGAAAATATTAAAGAGCATTAATCGGAAGGGCCATTAGCTTCCATTGGAGTAAAGCTTTGGAGATTCAAAGGAGGTTCGTGTGAATCGACAGGAAACTTTACGCTTGAGAAGTCTTGTAAGTATGTTTCCTCACACCATGATTTAATATGATCATAAGATGACCATTGGGAAGATTTTGATTAAATCAAAATCAAGTTTGAATTAAAAATAGTGTTTCAAAAAATTTTATATTCATGTCTTTCAGCTTTGTCATAATTTTGCTATGGTTTTAAGACAATAGGCTTATGATTTTGTATAAACCCTCTTGAAAAACTTGTTTAAAGGATTTTGCTAGATGTATAGATGTTGGATGCCTTCATAATTGCTTTGGATGAAATGTTATACCCTTGTCTCTAAGAAATTCTCATAAGTTTGGTGGATTGTCAAGGAGGTTGGTAGCTCAGGGTAGTTCGGGTACTAACATCTTGCTCATAAGCTAAGCTCTAAGAAATTCTCATAAGTTTAGTGGATTGTAAGGAAGTTGGTAGTCCAGGGTCTTACGGGTACTAACTACTTGCTCTAAGAAATTCTCATAAGTTTGGTGGGTTGTCAAGGAGGTTGGTAGCCCAGGTTTTACGAATACTAACCTTTTGCTCTAAGAAATTCTCATAAGTTTGGTGGATTGTTAAGGAGGTTGGTAGCCCGGGTTTTACGGGTATTAACCTCTTGCTCTAAGAATTTCTCATAAGTTTGGTGGATTTCAAGGAGGTTGGTAGCCCAGGGTCTTACGGGGTACTAACCTCTTGCTCTAAGAAATTCTCATAAGTTTGGTGGATTGTCAAGGAGGTTGGTAGCCCCAGGTTTTACAAGTACTAACCTCTTACTCACAAGAATCTCGAAAGGAAGTCTCATAAGAAATCTCGCAAGTGCTCATAAGGCTCATAAGGAATCTCATGAAGCGCTCATAAGACTCATAAGGACTAAGATCACGATGAAATCACAAGCTAAGACATTGACGGACCCCGATTCTCACAAGAACTCTAATTCTCATAAGACACAAAAACTTGTAAGACTCATAAGAATCCACAAGACATTTTTTTTTCAACGAAAATTCTAAAAATGAAGTTTTAAAGCTATGCACCTCAAAGTTAAGACTTGAAGTATGATTTCTATATTTGGTGCAATGCATGAATTATGAATTGTTATCTTCAATGCTCACATGATATTATTGACATTATAACATTGTTAGCTAGTAGTATGTAAATGCTGAGTATTCCATGCTCAACCGTACATGTTATGTTGGCAGGTTAGAGCTTCAATATTTGTGCTCCCGGACCATGGGTCGAGGAGGACTACGGTAAGGAGGAGCTGACAGAGGCTCGGCCAGAGGAGGATAGGAACCTAGATAGGTGGCCTTATCCTAGGCATTATTGAGAGTGAGTGAGAGGGAGAGACTTCTTTTGTATTTTGATGAGTGGGCATGTCCACTCTTGTTTTGGTTTATGTATTGTACAAACTTAAAATACAGATCATGTATAGAAAAGAAAATTTTGGGTTCACGTTTTCACACTTTGATTTACGCTTCCGCTATGTTATGCATTGTATATTTTGTAGGATGGTTTGCCAAGTCAAATTCTATCCTAACTCCTAGGGGGATTTTGGGTCGTGACACATAGACCCTCTGGTCTGATAACCTCTACCTTGAGTGTCACGCCTCATAATCAAGTCTTAAGAGCAATAGCATAACGTGAGTCCATCTTGAAATCAAGCTCTTCAAACATAGCAATTCAATGAGCATACATTGCTTAGATAAGTGAATCGTATACATCCAGGTATACACACCATAGTATAAGCATACAATAGGGATTCTTAGTGAACCTAAGTTCTCAAGTTTGGTTAAGACGTCAATCGATTCAACATAAGACTATGTGTAGAGCCCCGAAACTTTTTGATATATGCCTTGGGATGTGTGTCAAGGCATGGTGTCTTGTAATCTAAATTTCATGAAATGAGAATTTGAAACTTCGATGGAATTGTGTTAAGAATGCTATAACTAATTAGATAAATTATTTAATAAAGCCTATAAGCTTTAAAGAGGTCCTAGTAAAGTTTAGAAGATGTTAGAATAGAAGTAGAATGGGTCCAAATAGTAGGAATGGGTGAAAAATGGACTCAGTGTCAAAACCTGCAGACCATCGATCGCTCAGTCCATTGTAGCGATCAATCGGTCCACAACCTATCGATCGGAGGCTATCGACTGGTGCACTTTTTTGTATGGGGAAATTTTCCAGAGAGCAGGTTTTTGCCCGGTCGCTCGGTCAAGAGCACCGATCGCTCGGTAGGCAACCGATCGATGGGTCATAACCACCGATCGTTTGGTCTTCGCGTTTTGCATAATTTTCATTAAGGGTGTTTTCGTCTTTTGGGCATTTCACTCATGCCTTAAAGGCTTTTGCCCGAGCATTTGAGGGTTCATAAACCCTAAGTAGAGATTTGAAGATAAGGAGAGAAGAGAAAGGGGTTTCCTAACCTAGGGTTTGCATTTGGGGAGAAATCAAAGGGTTTTAAGAACCCTAGATCATCACAAGCTCATTCTTCTTCAAGTTCTCGGCTCAAGCTCGTGAGGAGCACTTTCCCCAAGCTAGGGCAGTGACTCACGCATGTTTTTGCAAGGGGTTTCTTCCCTCATTTGTCAAGGTCGGTACCTTTTGCTACCCTCCTAGTTCATACCTCTTCTCTTTTCTTCTTCTTTATAGTTTCCCTAATGTATGAACCTATTGGGATGTGAATGGAATGGTTGTGTGAGGATGGATTTGGGCGAATGGATGCCATGTGAAGGATTTGATGAATGAAATGGGGAGGGCATTGTATCCATAATGAACATACATGTGTGATGTGAGCATCAACCCACCTAGAAAAGCATGATGTAGGTTTAATAAATAATGAACACACCCATGTTTGATGAAATGCCAAGGTGAATGAAAAGAGTTATAAATTAAGAAATGCATGCTTAATTAATTATGGAAATTGCTAGGGCCTATGATAGTGTGCTTCCTTATTTTTCCTAAATTGCATGAATGTTGACTTGTTCAAATTATTGATGTTATATGTATTGTGAATTACCCAATTGTCATATTTAAATTCAAATGCAAGTTTGTACACGATTCCACGAGCACGGCATGCATGACATTATTTACCGGGGTTTTTCAAGAACAATAATTAGAGGTGGGACATATCTTACGATATGTTTTACCTCGCTTTTGACAAGAACAAGACAAGCATGAGCATTTAGGAAGAAGGGTCTCCCTTCCCTCACAAGTAGTTTATTTTCCAAGCAAGCAAGATACATGGCATGGCAAGCATGAGCATTTAGGAAGAAGGGTCTCCCTTCCCTCACAAGTAGCATGAACACGTTTATTTTTCCAAGCAAGCATGACATGCATGACACGACATGATACGACAAGACAAGACAGACAAGACAAGATTTCAAGCACACAAGTATTTTAAGTTAAGTCAAGTGCACGACTATTTCAAGTGGTTTTATCGGCTTTTCTGTGATGCAAGCATGAATATAAATTGTTTTACTTCCTTGTTATGATATAAATTGTTTCCAGTGTTATAACATAAATTGTTCTCTGCTTTATATATTGCTATGGTTATGCTATGACTATTGGTTAGTATTTGGTACACGCTGAGTATTCCATGCTCAACCGTACTTCTTATGTCGGCAGATGATAGCGGAGCAGCTGCTCCTTTTGACATCTGTGCTCCGAGCCCTTGGGTGGAGGAGGAGTATGTCGAGGAACCTGTGGAGGAACCTCCGGTAGTGGACTACTATTAGGTGGTGGTAGATTCTGAGTGAGTGAGCTGTGGGTGAGTTGAGAGAGATGTATTCATGTATTTTGGCGGGCCTGTCTGCACTTTCTTCTGTGTATTTTTTTGTATAAACTTGGATCACATATATATATACATAGGGATTTGGTTAAGTCTTCTGCTGTGCTATGTTAGAGTATGTTTCTGCTATTATGTCCTCTATTGTATATGCTCCAGGTCTTTTGCAGGTTATTTTGTTCAAGCAAGTCATGCAAGTTATGATTAGTCGTCCAAAGTTCACTCTAACTCCTAGGGTGGGTTTTGAGTCGTGACAGAAGTTGTATCAGAGCTTAGGCTTTAGGTCTCTAGGGTCACTTAGAATCTAATACCACGGCTTGACAAGAGCATATATTAGGAAACAAGTTAGGAAGGAAGTAAGTCGGAAGCGAGTCATGTTCCAAGTGTAAGACTAAACTTTAGTCTTAGTCAAAATGGTTGCTTCAACCAAGTACGAGTCTTTGGAACAGTAGAACACCAAGGTATAATATTGTAAACACACCGATGGTTGTGATGCGATGTATATCAGTATTATACAACTAATAAAATTGAATTATTGTGAAATGGAACTGTGATAAATTGTGGTTTCAAGTGAGACTCATGGGTGCTATTGTTCTTAGGACTTTAGTCATAAGGCGGGGCACACGGGGTCGTGGACAACACACTAGAGCTTCCTCTTCTTCACTAGATGAGGATGAGCAGCTGGACCCCTCTCAGGTCTTAGGTTCTATTATTGAGACACTTGCCATACTGGTGGCTCGGCAGGCTATACCATCGTCGGCTGCACCTACTCCACCGCCCGTAGCTCTAGTACATCGTACAGCTGGGGTTGAGGCATTCAGGAGATTGAGGCCTCCATCATTCTATGGGAGTGTGGACCCTCTTGCTGCGGAGGCTTGGATCCTCCAGTTGGAGAAGATCTTTACGGTCCTCTCGCCTTCAGAGGAGGATAGAGTAGCATGGGCAGTTTTCATGCTTGAGGGTGAGGCACACCATTGGTGGTTGTCCGCGTTGAGGACTCAAGATTTGACCATACAAGGTCAACCTTGGACTTGGGAGGAGTTCAATGATACTTTTTATAAGAAGTATTTTCATGTTGGAGCACGGGAAAAGAAAGAAAGAGAGTTCATCAACCTAGAGCAAGGTTCGATGACTGTGGCCGCTTATGAGGCTAAGTTCTCGGAGCTCTCTAGATTTGCGCTTCACATGGTTGCTACTGAGGCAAGGAAGGTGAGGAGATTTGAGCAAGGGCTCAAGGATGTCATTGTGGAGAAAGTATCGGCTTTCAGGCACGCTACTTATCCGGAAGTAGTAGACAAGGCCTTATTGATCGAGGTAAATTCGGAGGCGGTGTCCAAGAAGAGGGAGTTGGCGAGAGGCCAACCTAGTAGTTTAGCACCTCCAGAGAGGCGGGCTCGTACCAGCCCTTATCAGTACACGTGGCCAGCACCACCTCAGTATGTGTGGCCATCACCACCAATGAGGCCATCTTATGCGCCTCCAGTTCCACGGCCGTACGTGCCTTAGGCACTGCGACCTCAGGCTCTTCCAACTCCACGGCCAGTTACACCTCAGGTGGCGAGGTACGCTTCACCTCCGGCCCCTCTGACTTACACATATGAGGTCTGCACTTCATGCGGCTGAAGGCAACCAGCAGGAGATTGCCGAAGAGCATCGAGTGGATGTTATCATTGCGGTCGCCAGGGCCATATGATCAGGGATTGCTCGAGTCGGCATTTGCCCGGCCAGTCTCAGGGGATTAGGCCCTCAGCACACCCAGCAGGATCATACCAAGCGTCCTCTTAGCCTGCATGTTATGCACCTCCGCCTCGCCAGGCGAACCAGGGGTGAGTTTTTGCCTTGATAGAGGGTGATGCACTTGCCTCTGACGATGTAGTGCAAGGTACGCAGTTGTAGTTTATCTGATTTTCCTTAAAATTTTTGTTATGTATTAATCGATTGGGTACGTACTTGGCATGTTATATATCTATATACTTATACACATGATGAGTGATACATTAAAATTTCAGGAACCTTACTAGTCAATGAGTGCTTGGCTCGAGTGTTGATTGATACCAGGTCTACTCATTCGTTTGTCTCGCCGAGTTTTTCAGAAGGCTTTTCTGTGGAGCCTAGTTAGCTAGAACCGGAGTTAGCCATTTCGACTCCTCTCGGTAAGACAGTATTGGCGGATAAAGTGTATAAAAATAGTGCGGTTCAAGTGGGGAGCCACGAGTTGGCGGTTGATCTAATCATCCTCGGATTTCAAGACTTCGATGTCATCTTGGGAATGGATTGGTTAGCAACACATCATGGGCATGTGGCTTGTTTTGAAAAGATGGTACTCTTCCGGCTAGTGGAAGGCAAGCCATTTCATTTTCGGGGGTTGAGAAGTAAAGATATTGCCCGTTTTACGGCGTTGAGCCTAGCGAACCCCGAGGCAAAGGACTCTTCGACTATTCCAGTCGTGAGTGAATTCCTGGATGTATTTCCAGAGGAGTTGCCAGGATTGCCTCCAGACAGGGAGATTGAGTTTGTGATCGAGCTTGCACCAGGCACAGCTCCTATTTTCAGGGCTCCGTATAGAATGACCCCTATTGAACTCAATGAGTTGAAGACTCAGTTGGAGGAATTGCAAGGCCTTGGTTTCATTCGACCAAGTGTCTCACCGTGGGGTGCCTCGGTGTTATTTGTTAAGAAGAAGGATGGCTCAATGCGGATGTGTGTCGATTACCGACAGTTGAACAAAGTCACTATAAAGAATAGGTATCCATTGCCTAGAATTGATGACTTGTTCGATCAATTGAAGGGAGCAAAATTTTTCTCTAAGATCGATCTTCGGTCCGGTTACCACCAATTGAAGATCAAGGCCGAGGATGTGCCCAAAACTGCTTTTCGGACTCGATACGGACACTACGAGTTCTTGGTGATGCCTTTTGGTCTCACAAATGCGCCGGCAACCTTTATGGATTTGATGAACCGGATGTTCCGGCCATACCTGGATCGATGTGTGATCGTGTTTGTCGATGACATCTTGGTATATTCCCAGACACGGGAAGATCACATGCGAGACATTCGCTTTGCTTTGGAAATGCTGAGAGAGCACAAGCCGTACGCCAAACTTAGCAAGTGTGAGTTTTGGTTGGAAGAGGTGGCATTCCTAGGCCACGTTGTATCCGCGGAAGGTATTTTGGTAGATCCGAAGAAGATAGAGGCAGTCATGAGTTGGGTGAGGCCCAAGAGTGTCACAGAGATACACAGTTTCCTTGGGTTGGCAGGCTATTACCGGAGATTCGTAGAGGGTTTCTCTAGCCTTGCTGCACCGCTCACTTACCTGATGAGGAAGAACGCCAAGTTTGTATGGAGTGATAAGTGCGAGATCAGTTTCACGGAACTGAAGAAGAGGCTTACCACAGCCCCTGTCCTTACTGCACCATCTGGATATGGGGGGTATAAGGTGTATAGTGATGCCTTGCACGTTGGACTTGGGTGCGTTCTCATGCAGCACAAGAAGGTCATTGCCTATGCATCAAGGCAATTGAAAGAGCATGAAAAGAATTACCCCACGCACGACTTAGAACTTGCTGCAGTTGTGTTTGCACTTAAGATTTGGCCCGTCATTACCTTTACGGGATAGAATTCTATGTATTCACGGATCACAAGAGCCTCAAGTATCTCTTTTCCCAAAAGGAGCTGAATCTAAGGCAACAGCATTGGATGAAATTTTTGAAAGACTATGACTGCACCATCCAATTTCACTCGGGCAAAGCGAACGTAGTGGCTGACGCTTTGAGTAAAAGACCTACCGGGTTGTTGGCCCATATGTTAGTGCGAGAATAGAGATTGTTAGAAGATTTAGCAAATCTGGACATCAGTGTGAATGATTCTGTCCGCAATCCTATTTTGGCAAATGTCACAGTCCGACCGTACATTATAGATTTGATCCAAGAGTATCAAGCCACGGATGCTGACTTGTTGGCTTTTTGGGACAAGGAAGTTGCCAAGGGTAGTGAGGACTTCTCTCTCACTAGCCGAGGGGCTATCACATTCAAGGGAAGGCTTTGTGTTCCGGCCAATGCGGATCTTCAACGAGAGATTATGGATGAAGCCCACCGGGGCAAAGTACACGGTGCATCCAGGGGGTACAAAGATGTACCGGAACCTCAAGAGTCACTTTTGGTGGCGGAATATGAAGAGAGATGTTGCGGAGTATGTGGCACGGTGCTTGGTGTGCCAACAAGTGAAGGCAGAGTACTTGAGTCCGGCAGGTCTATTACAGGCTCTCCCTATTCCCGAGTGGAAATGGGAGCACATTTCCATGGACTTCATTGTTGAGTTGCCAAAAAGGGCAAGGAACTCAGATGCGATATGGGTTGTGGTAGACCGTTTGACAAAGTCCGCGCAATTCTTACCCTACCGGACCACATTCAATTCTAACCAATTGGCCGTTCTGTACATCAAGGAAGTTGTTCGGCTACATGGGGTGCCAGTTAGTATTGTGTCAGATCGGGATCCAAGATTCACATCAAGATTCTGGAAAAGTTTTCAGGATGCCATGGGTTCCCGACTTGATTTCAGCACCGCCTTTCATCCACAAACGGACGGACAAACCGAGAGGGTGAACCAAGTCATCGAAGACATGCTTCGAGCTTGTATGTTGGATTTCAAGGGCAGTTGGGAAGAACACTTGCCTTTTGTAGAGTTTGCCTGCAATAATAGCTACCAAGCGAGCATCCAAATGGCTCCATTTGAGGCCTTGTATGGGCGAAGCTGCAGGTCTCCTCTCTACTGGGATGAGGTAGGAGAAAGAAAGGTGTTAGGTCCGGAGTTGATCGAGCAAACTGCGAGTATAGTCAAGATCATTCGGGATCGGTTAAAAGCCGCTCAAGATCGTCAAAAGAGCTATGCAGACACACACCGCAGGGACTTGGAATTCCAGGTTGGGGATCAAGTCTTTGTGAAGGTATCTCCTAGCAAAGGAGTTATGAGATTTGACAGGCGTGGCAAGCTTAGTCCTCGATATGTTGGCCCGTTTGAGATCATCATGCAAGTTGGTGAGGTTCTTACAAGGTAGCTCTCCCACCTCACATGGTCGCAGTTCACAACGTTTTTCATGTGTCTATGCTTCGAAAGTACATTGCAGACCCTTCACATGTCATAGACTTGAAACCATTGGAAATTCGAGAGGATCTCACTTTAGTTGAGAGGCCGGTTCATATTTTGGATCGGAGAGAGAAATTCCTTCACAACAAAACTATTCCATTGGTTCTCGTGCAATGGCAGAATCATGCTCGAGAAGAAGCTACATGGGAGCGTGAGGCCGAAGTCAAAGCAAAGTATCCCGAGTTGTTCAAATAGGCTTGTGTATGTACCTTGTAAATTGTTTGGGTTTTGTAATGCATGTAATCGTCCAAATTTCGAGGAAGAAATTTTTATAAGAGGGGGAGGATGTAGAGCCCCGAAACTTTTTGGTATATGCCTTGGGATGTGTGTCAAGGCATGGTGTCTTGTAGTCTATATTTCATGAAATGAGAATTTGAAACTTCGATTGAATTGTGTCAAGAATGCTATAATTAATTGGATAAATTATTTAATAAAGCCTATAAGCTTTAAAGAAGTCCTAGTAAAGTTTAGAAGATGTTAGAATAGAAGTAGAATGGGTCCAAATAGTAGGAATGAGTGAAAAATGGACTCAGTGTCAAAACCTGCAGACCACCGATCGCTTGGTCCATTGTAGCGATCGATCGGTCCACAACCGATCGATCAGAGGCTATCGACTGGTGCACTTTTTTGTATGGGGAAATTTTTCAGAGAGCAGGTTTTTTACCGGTCGCTCGGTCAAGAGCACCGATCGCTCGGTAGACAACTGATCGATGGGTCATAACCACCGATCGCTCGGTCTTCGCGTTTTGCAGAATTTTCATTAAGGGTGTTTTCATCTTTTGGGCATTTCACTCATGCCTTAAAGGCTTTGCCCGAGCATTTGAGGGTTCATAAACCCTAAGTAGAGATTTGAGAGATAAGGAGAGAAGAGAAAGGGGTTTCCTAACCTAGGGTTTGCATTTGGGGAGAAATCAAAGGGTTTTAAGAACCCTAGATCATCACAAGCTCATTCTTCTTCAAGTTCTCGGCTCATGCTCGTGAGGAGCACTTCCCCAAGCTAGGGCAGCGACTCACGCATATTTTTGCAAGGGGTTTCTTCCCTCATTTGTCAAGGTCAGTACCTTTTGCTACCCTGCTAGTTCATACCTCTTCTCTTTTCTTCTTCTTTATAGTTTCCCTAATGTATGAACCTATTGGGATGTGAATGGAATGGTTGTGTAGGATGAATTTGGGCGAATGGATGACGTGTGAATGATTTGATGAATGAAATGGGGAGGGCATTGTATCCATAATGAACATACATGTGTGATGTGAGCATCAACCCACCTAGAAAAGCATGATGTAGGTTTAATAAATAATGAACACACCCATGTTTGATGAAATGCCAAGGTGAATGAAAAGAGTTATAAATTAAGAAATGCATGCTTAATTAATTATGGAAATTGCTAGGGCCTATGATAGTGTGCTTCCTTATTTTCCCTAAATCGCATGAATGTTGACTTGTTCAAATTATTGATGTTATATGTATTGTGAATTACCAAATTGTCATATTTAAATTCAAATGCAAGTTTGTACACGATTCCACGAGCACGGCATGCAAGACATTATTTACCGGGGTTTTTCAAGAACGATAATTAGAGGTGGGACATATCCTACGATATGTTTCACCTCGCTTTTGACAAGAACAAGACAAGCATGAGCATTTAGGAAGAAGGGTCTCCCTTCCCTTACAAGTAGTTTATTTTCCAAGCAAGCAAGATACATGGCATGGCAAGCATGAGCATTTAGGAAGAAGGGTCTCCCTTCCCTCACAAGTAGCATGAACACGTTTATTTTTCCAAGCAAGCATGACATAGCATGACACGCATGACACGACCTGATACGACAAGACAAGATAGACAAGACAAGATTTCAAGCACGCAACAAGTATTTTAAGTCAAGTCAAGTGCACGACTATTTCAAGAGGTTTTATCGGCTTTTCTGTGATGCAAGCATGAATATAAATTGCTTTACTTCCTTGTTATGATATAAATTGTTTCCAGCGTTATAACATGAATTGTTCTCTGCTTTATATATTGCTATGGTTATGCTATGACTGTTGGTTAGTATTTGGTACACGCTGAGTATTCCATGCTCAGCCGTACTTCTTATGTCGGCGGGTGATAGCGGAGCAGCTGCTCCTTTTGACATCTATGCTCCGAGCCCTTGGATGGAGGAGGAGTATGTTGAGGAACCTGTGGAGGAACCTCCGGTAGTAGGCTACTATTAGGTGGTGGTAGATTCTGAGTGAGTGAGTTGAGAGAGATGTATTCATGTATTTTGGCGGGCCTGTCCGCACTTTCTTTTGTGTATTTTTTTGTATAAACTTGGATCACATATATATATACATAGGGGCTTGGTTAAGTCTTCCACTGTGCTATGTTAGAGTATGTTTCTGATATTATGTCCTCTATTGTATATGCTCCAGGTCTTTTGCAGGTTATTTTGGTCAAGCAAGTCATGCAAGTTATGATTAGTCGTCCAAAGTTCACTCTAACTCCTAGGGTGGGTTTTGGGTCGCGACACTATGTGATTAGTCTATCCTTGGAAGACAACTCCCTATAAGGACCTAATGCCTTAGCTTTGATACCAACTCTGTCGTGAACCAAAATCCCCCTTAGAAGTTTAGGAGACTTTAGCTCATGACCTAAATCATATCAAACCATCATGTGAAATACACAAGGCATACAAATAGCAGAAACGGAAAATTTCTAATAACATGAACCTGAAAATGTATTCTAAGTCTGAACCAACAGATTTAAACAACAAGTGTAAAGTGGACATCCCCCACTTTCAAAATACATAGATCACTCCTTCACCACACTCAACAATAATCTAGATAGGGCCACCTATCTAGAACTTTATCCTCGTGTGGGTGATCCATAGTAGGCTTCGGATCATAGTACTCCTCCTCGACCCAAGGCTCCGGAGCAATATTGAATGGACTTACCGAAGATAATAGTTCGCCTGAGCATGGAATACTCAACGTATACAAGCTACTAGCTAAAAATGTTATCAAACATTAATATGCACACAGTTCATCAAAATCGTAAAGCATCTAGCATCGAGTAAAGACTATACTTAAAATCTTAACTTAGATTTCGTAGAAAATAAAACTTAGTCTTATGAGGTCTTGCGAGAATCAGAGTTCTTCAAAGTGCCTTATGAGTTTCTTAAGAGTCTTATGAGTTTTTATGAGCTTTAGAAATCCTTATGAGAGCCTTCTGAGGCTTATGAGACTTGTGAGACCGATCTTAGACTGATCCTTATGAGACTTGTGAAACGATCTTAGAACCACCAGCTCTTAGTTTGGCTTTATCAATTCTTGTGAACTTTGGGATTTTCCTTAAAAACGTTGCTTATGATTTTGAAACATCATTCTTTATGAGAAAACTCCAATCATGCAAGACATAGAGTGCATAGAGTTCTTGTGAAGATCATGATAGCTATAGAAAGCTTAAAAACATGGAACTATAGTCATAGAATTTTAGTCTTAGTGATAGTTTACAAACACGTGCAATTCATCACCCAATTCATCCAAAAATATACTTTAAAATATGATTTCCTTAAAAAGAATAGAACAAGAGTAGATAGTAGAGTGTATTTACCTTTTCTAGATCAAATCTATTTGATTTAAGTGCTTTAGAATAGCTGGGAAACGAAGATTGGACTTTGAAATCAAGGATCAAGCTTCAATCTTTATCTTGGAAGACACCTCTACAAACCCTAGCTTTCTCCCTCTTCTTCTCTCTCAAAATCCCTCTTCAAACTATTCTTAGGGTTTGGTAAACCCTTACCCACAAAATCTCCTTCAATTTATAGGCAAAGGATTTTCAAAGCCCTAAAATACCCTTCAAAAATATTCTAGAAGGTCGGTTTGACTGTTCTGGGCAAAATTGGGTAAAATCAGTCGACTGGTTTTGGGGCTGTCCAAGAATCAGTCGTCTGGTTTTGAAACAGAGACTGTTAAAATTTCAGAGCCCAAACCAATCGACTGGTTTTCCTGACCATTCAGTCGACTGGTTTTGCTAATTTGGCCTATTTTGGCCATTTTTCCACATTTCAAACACTAGTGTTTCCACTCTTTGCTTAACCCACGTAGAAAACTTCACAGACATAATTAACAATTTGTTTTGATACAAAAACCTCCTTTTCATTCATCACACATCAAAATACAAGGAGGAAGACCTTTACAAGAACTATTCACAGACACTATTCACCGCACAGTGAACTCAAGGTCCGGGGTTCTACAGAATAGTTCACCTCTCAGATCCCTTGTTAGAATCTCAATCATTTGATTTAATAGGACTATATGTAAGATTATTTTGACCATGGCAATAAGTGGAATTCATTAAAAAAAATTGAAACTGGATTTGGATCTAGATTAATGGGAGAATGCGCATTGTTACAACTAAATTTCTCCATTTTCTACTGTTCCTTGACAATGTATTAGAAGTAAAAAGTTTCTATCTATTGATTAGTGTCATATGTCCATCGAATATCGAGGAAGAATTACGTGCAATATTAATAGAGATTTTATGACCAGATTACATGTGATCATAATGTAACCATTTATGCTTTAATTGGAGCTTTATGTAGTCATGATTTTAATTTTTTGCTGAGTTAGTGTCATGACTTTAATAGATTAATTTTTTAACAACAATTATTTAAATGAGTTGCACCTACATTTTTACTAGTATATATATATATATAAACTTTTATATTAACATGCAATTTGGCTGTTTCTATTTTATCTATGATGTCAAATTTTAACATGTAATTTTACATATCCTCTCAAACTCTAATATTCCTCTTTATTTTCTCTCATGGATGATATATATAATACAAGGAATCTCATTTCTTTGGGAGTTTATTTCACACAAAACGGGAGCTAACACTTCTCTACTGCAAGAGAGTCAACCAGGTAAATCCGAGCCGCACCACAGCTCCATTGGAGCAAGGCCTGAAGAAGGATTGACCTTGCCCCAAACTGCCGAATGGAGATTTCAGCG
This sequence comes from Tetracentron sinense, assembly GCA_015143295.1. Taxonomy (NCBI): domain Eukaryota; kingdom Viridiplantae; phylum Streptophyta; class Magnoliopsida; order Trochodendrales; family Trochodendraceae; genus Tetracentron; species Tetracentron sinense. The sequence goes on from CM026554.1 coordinate 25,213,443, forward strand.
TGGGAGCTGCAGCCATATAGTTGTAACTGGAATAAGTAGCAGGAATAAATACACACTGAGTATTCCAATAGACTACAATAATGTCACATGCCTACAAAGGATAAGAGTGTTACAAACTTCCAGGGTACACGGAACCTAGAAATTCTCTCTGTTTGCAAATATGAAAGTGGGTGCAAGCACCACCAGAGAGTGACATAGGCTACTTTCTTTTGAAGGATTTCTAATCCCATTCTGACAAGAATTACAACAAAATGAAGGGAACAGAAATGATACATCAAAATTCTGAGAATGGCAAAATAATTGTCTCTGAAAAGAAAAATATAGAAATGATTTATATCTTCAAGAGCTACAAGTGTCCCAAAAAGGGACGGGACGGGGCTGGGGGAAAGTGTGGTGCTGTTGATTGCTAGTTGTTTCGTTACTGAGACATCTTTCGGTTGATACAGAAAACACTTATAAGCTCTCAGTCTCCCGATACATATTTCTTGTCGGCGTAGTATCTCTTCTCGCTCTCTGCCTTTTTTGCATTGCGCTTCTGCATACCAAGGTGGTACAATGGTAAGAGCAGGCAGAGAGAGGAAACCAAAAGGGTGAATGAAAAAAATAAATTTGCAAGTACATCTATGAAATATAAGGACATACCCATATATAAGGTACAAAATGGAAAAAAAACATATCTACTTGTATATCATGAAGCCAGAGCTGTCAGTCACAAGTCAATGATGCTCCCACAAGAAGTCCTTATTTAACATGGTTGAGGGCACTTGATTGGAATAATTTTACAGTAACAGTGAATTCAAGAGATGATCCGAATGGAGGAACTAAATCAAAGTTGAACAATTCTTTGTTAAGAAGGTTCACCAACAGGGAATTTAATGATAAAACCCCATTGGATATCCTTTTTTTTTTTTTTCTGTTTATGTATAGACTTGGTGCGCACTTGTACAAGTAAAACAAGAGTAGTAAAGGCTTGGTGCCCTGATGCAAGTAAAGCAAGAGTAGGATCTGTGCAATACCTTGTATATTTTTTGATTAGCAATTATTCTTTTGGCCACTGAAGTGGTGGTTATACTTTTCGGGCTTTCAAGCGTCCGGAAAATTCCCATGCTCTTGGGAGCTGCATATGGATCAGTCTCGTCCTACATTACAAAAATCACCATATTTAAGAACTTTGTATTTACATGCATAAACAGGTAGAGAAAATTGGTCTGATAAGTGAAACTTACACCCAACAGACCATTGTTCTCAGCGACTGTCCCATGCACAACCAAAGAGATATTGAAGGTTGTTATCTGCTCATGCCAAGAAGGCAAACCTCAGTATTGACCCAGAAAAGAGAAAAAAAAAGCATCAATGAGAAAGATAAAACCATGTCTTGGCAAAGGAAAAAAAAAAAAGGCAAGGTGGTTCACAAAAGAGAACACAAAGAAACCCAAGAAAGAACTGTTAATAAGAATTAAGAGCCAAAGATTTACAACAAGATCTCTAAATCATTTCATAAAAAATAAAGAAAGAAAGAAAGATCCGTGAAAGAAAAAAAAAAGGGAGGAAATAGAGCCCATCTATTTTAGCAACCGAGTATTTCATTAAAACTGAATGAAAGTTAAACAATAAGTTAATTCTCGGCCACTTAAAAGGTCTCACATCAGACTTTGCCCACAGTATTAAAGTCAGCTAAAATCCAGTAGTCATTTGATAAGTGAAGATTCAGACTCTTCATGGATATTCTAATTGAGGAACAAGGAAACAAAAAGATAGAAGAGGATGAATAGATATGTGACAGCATCTATGATTTTTTTTTTTTGAATGAACAAGAATTGTAAGATTGAAAGAATATACGATTAGGAATGAGCAATCCTACCGATTTACTTACAGAAAGACTCAGATTATATCCCACTATTTCACATTTTACTAAATATCATTATACAAAATACAAATAGTAATGCCATTGCAATTTTCTTCTAATGATAAGGATTTCTACAATTACTATGTTTTCTAACAAGCATAATAATATAAGATAAAATGCGGTATGGTATAGGGCATCCAAGAAAGTCACCCCTCATACATCTTGCCCAAGGACACTTAACTAAAGAGTTCTGAAGGGATAATGGAAAATAAGTTAATTTCAACTGAAATTTCCTAGTTTTCCACTTGGCGTAATGAAATCCCTAGGCATTCGAGTTACAATTTTTTTGTATGGAACTTCAAAGATTATATGCTGCTATTTCATATTTCTCTAAATATCACTATATCAAAACTCTTGTGTTGTAAAACTGAAACTTTCCCGAATTTCAGTCAAAACAATAGGACAATAGAACACCATTTTTGTACGGAACTTCAAAGATTATATGCTGTTATTTCATATTTCTCTAAATATTTGTACGGAACTTCAAAGATTATATGCTGTTATTTCATATTTCTCTAAATATTTGTACGGAACTTCAAAGATTATATGCTGTTATTTCATATTTCTCTAAATATCACTATATCAAAACTCGTGTTGTAAAACTGAAACTTTCCTAAATTTCAGTCAAAACAATAGGACAATAGAACACCCATTTTTAGTAAAAAGTCCATAAAGACTCGTTTGCTTGAATGGATTCTTTATGAGAACCAACAACTCCTTTATAGGAATCGCCAGTCTAATCATCAATTTGGGAGACAACAACAATACATGGCAGTGTCAGGGATTTTCAACTCTAGGTTAAATTCTTATTTATATTTTTCCGACTGACGTTTTTCGTAGAATTAGACCTATTTTAGCTTTATTACATGAAATAAATCAGATCTATGGATCTCTGATGCATTTACACTATATCAAGGATTTATTAGGTCACAAATGAAAAAGGATAGTAAAGCCTCCATTTCTCGTTTCATATTTCACCTTAAGTCTTTATGTTAAAGCCTTGGATAAGTATATTGGAAACATTAAAAGCCAATCTACTATATGGCTGTTGCCTTTACAAACAATGTGAATTCAATATTAAATGTGAGTATTATATATGCTAGTCAGCAACTAGTTTTGCCCCTCAAACTTGTTTACTTATTTCATATGGCTGTTTTTCGTATTTTTTGAAACCCAAGTGGGTGATGATGTCTATTCTAAAATTTCTTGAAGTTTCACAGGGAAATTTCATGTTTCCCCCCTCCCAATTATTCTGTCCATCATAAAAATATTACACCATTCAAAAATATCTGCTGAAATTTCCCGCAAAATTTTCTATTCAAAGTGCATCCGAGTAGTGGTAACATGACATTTAGAAGTTCAAACAATGACGAAGTGGACTCACAACGATATTAAATACCATCTTATTATGACCAATTAAGAATTATGACTGTGAATCAGAGGTGCAGCTTTCAGGTCCAATCACCAAAGCAGGACAAATACAAAAAATCAATGCACATTCAGAGGAGAAAAACAACCATTAGTTGTCTATTCAAAGGAATTCACCATGAAATAATCTCAAAAATATAAAGTGCGGATTTCAGAAATATTAACAAGCTTACACACCATGTCCTTTGTAACTTCCCAAGGTGCGCCTATGATGACCTCATCAACATAACGGCATGCCAGCACACTAAGGCTACGCTCATGAAGATGCATAATTGGATATTGAGTTCCTCTGTGATCACTGCATGGACCAACACATGTACAACAATATCCAAAGAAAACCTCATAATGACGACTGGCCCAGGGGTAAGTGTAAGGATGAGCCATGAAGAACAGCAAAAATAGATTATGGAAACAAATGAAGACACCTACCTGACAGTCTCATCACAGTGAATGCCGACAAGTAGAAAATCTCCAAGCTGCCTAGCACTCTTGAGGATCTGAGCATGCAAGAAAGAGATATTCAGCCACAAGCGGAATTTTGGGGGAAAAAAAATCAACACCATTTTCTAAAGCGACAAGGGAGATTTTTTCTATGGAATTCAAAGCAGGGTTTTAATTAACAGTTCCTGCCAAAACCATTATGTAACGGATGTTACAGTGGTCAGTCCCCTTTTTCTTGGAAACAAATTATAAAAAAGTAATTTAAAAAAAAAAAATACAAAACTTTGAAAACATACATAAAAATGTTAAGAGCACAAGAGCAAAAATGTTAAAAACACAATATTTAGTGATTAAATATTTAATAAAGGCTATCAAGCATACGGAAGAAACGGAAGAAACAGAACACGTATATTAAAGTCACATCACAGTTCATAAGGTTGCAAACACTTATTATAAGAGTCACGAACATATACATTATTAGACTCCTCATACTATGAGACTCATACACTAATATAAGATTTAACATCTATAACTCGTTATAATAGAAGAAAAAAAATGCCAAAAAGTATGCTAAAATAGTGAAAAAAAATTAAATTCTCTTCCAAAAATAAACATCTATAGGTGAGCATTCCCAAAAGACGAAAACATACATCAATAGGTGAGAACATCCTCATAAAACTTCAAATCCTTAAAAAAAACAAAACAAATGATAAAGCATAACAAAATTGTTTTTTTATTAGACATTAGGAAAAAATCTACATATGTGCACATAGATCCATGGATTTCATTTCAAATCAATAGATCTACTATTATTACAATAGATTCTTACATATTTAACAAATTTAAAGTTAAAAAAAAATTACAAAAAATTAAAGCCCCTACTTGTTCAAGTTGAAACATAGGATTTCAAGGCTAAAAGCTTGAATCTTTGGATTGGAGTTTCGTGACTTTGATTCACAAGAAAAACAAAGGAGTGGCCAAAATTGATATAGATGTGAGGGAGAAGATGAAAAATGAAAGTGGGAAAAGGGAAGTTTTTAAACCCTCAAAAGCGTCGGCGTTACTTAACGGTTGACTCAGCCATTACATAATGGAATGCCATTATGTCAAAAATCTCCATTTAATTACGTGTCGCATAACGTAACATCCCAGCTCTTTGCGAAAACCATTATGTAAAGGCCGTTAAATTTAGGCATTTTTTTCAAACCATGATTTTGAAGGCATAGAAGTACCACGGAATTTTGGGGAAAAAAGGGTCCTGCAGTCACCTGGTAACATGATGGAGGTCGTTTACAATCACAAGGAGCAAATGGAAAGTGCATATTAAGTACCCCCCTTCTAGCCATGTTGCTATGATATTTTAATTCGAGTTGCCTACCCACATAATGGACACAACTCAAATAATAATATAATCATAGCCTTTTCGATGCTTCAACTTCTTCACTTCTTTGCAATATGCAGAAAGTCAAATCTTTGACATAAGACCACAATTTTTAGAGCACATCTTATTCTTGCAAAATTTTCTTTTAAAAGACTTAATGCAACATTCAACCCACTTTAGAAGGAGAGAATTCCTATATCCATAGTTCTAACATATACACATAGCTGTACAACACATCCTAAATATGAGATCTTTAGTACTCATTAGTCATTACCACATGATGCCCATGTACCCATAACCCTACAGGGTCCTCGCTCCATAACATTTAACAGCACATCCATCTCCTAAAATCTCTGTGCCATCTTGTAAATATGCAACAGCCATCTCCTAAAATCTCTGCGCCATCTTGTAAATATGCAACAGCCTTCCAATTAACTGTTTGATACAACAATATTACCTTTGGCATCCTGTAGGCTGTAGACAGGGAGCTCTAGCCTTTTTAATCAGTTTCTTTCCAACAAGTTTTAAAGTGCTTCCAGTATCCTTTGCCGATAATGTTTGAGTTAGTCCTCTTAGTTTAAGTGTATATTCCAGAAAGAATAATCTCCAATTGATAAGCCAAATTTGAGATTTTCTTGCAAAAATCTGTTGTTATAACCACTACGTTCTGGTTAACTTCCAATGGTGTGCAGAGATACAAATGATCATTACTATCACTATAACTGGGTCACATAAGCACCTGATCAGAGGGCTAGTAACTGAACCGAGCTGCTTGGCTCGTTAAGAGCTCGTTTGAGCTAGTTTATCTAATAAACGGACCAAGCTCAATCTTGATTTTCAAGTGTGTTTGGTTAACAAACCATGCTTGAACATGCATGTACTCGGCTCGTTAAATGCTTAGCTTGTTCAGTATTATTATAATATATATAAAGAGAGAAGCGTTCCAAAGGGCGCTACTCATTACAACTTGTAATGAGTGGCTCCCATCTCCACCGTCCATATGTAATCCAATGTTGGTATAACGTCATATATAAATTTAAAATTTCAACTTCACGGGTCATTCGTTTCTCTCCTCCATTGCCCTCGTTCTTCTCTAACCGAGTGGTCAAACCTTAGCAGGAGAGGCCGGGTTTGCCTGTTGCTGCTGTTTCTGTTGTTGTTCCTGTTGCCGAACTCGAGCCCCCCTTTTCTCTCTTCTTTTTCCCTTTTTTCTCCCATTCAAAACCCTAGCACGAGAGTGTGTGCTTTGTGCTGCCATGAGGGGGTTCTCGTTGCCGTTGCCGCTGTGTTCTTTTGGTATTCTCATGCTAGGGTTTTAGCTTCATCAATACATTTGGAGTTCCCAAGGCTTGTGCCTCCAATGTGAAATTGCTGTCCTCGTGGCTTCAAAATTTCTACACTGATTACTCCGCCTCTCAACAAATGCATAAACACCCCCCCCCCCCTTAATTGATTTTGGATATTGAGAAGTATACCGTACCTGAGTGCACATACTCATTGTTGTTGCTACTTCATTAACTTTTCAATATTGGTTACCAAAAATTTCATGGAGGTGTTATCATTTGTCAAAGTGTTCTGTATTTTACATCTTCCTTTTTTTTATTTAAAAATTTTGAATGGGTAAATTTTAATCTTACATCTTCCAAAAATGAATCTATCAGTTCAATCACGTTCTGGCTCCACTAAGCAATACTACTAAATTTATTTAATTCTCCTTTCATAACATGAATGTTAGAAAAATTATATTGGTTTGTTGAAGAAAGAAACCCCGTACATGAGTGTCATAGGGTTTCAAATGGGGAGGACAAGGAAAAGAGAAAAGGGGGATCTCGAGTTGGCATCAACGGGAATGGCAGTGGCAGCCTCTCTCATGCTAGGGTTTGAAATGGTGAAAGGGAAGAGTGAAGAAAAAGGGGAGAGAATCCGTGAAGCTTCAAGCACACCTTGAAATTTAAATATATATATATATAGGACAATGGATCACATATGGGATGGTGGAGATGGGGCCGCTCATTATAAGCTTTGATGAGCGGCGTCCTTTGGAACACTTCCCTCTCTCTCTCTCTCTCTCTCTCTACATATATATATATATCAAGAGTTTATCTAATAAATGAACCAAGCTCGAACTTGATTTTCAAGCTCATTTGGTTAACGAGCCATGCTTGGACATGAATTTACTCGGCTTGTTAAATGCTTGGCTTGTTTAGTATTATTATAATATAAATGTTTGAGTTAGTCCTCTTAGTTTAAGTGTAAATTCCAGAAAGAATATTCTCCAATTGATAAGCCAAATTCTAGATTTTCTCGCAAAAATCTATTGCTATAACCACTATGTTCTGGTTAACTTCCAATGGTGTACAGAGATACAAATGATCATAACTAGCACTATAACCAGGTCACATAAGCACCTGCTCGGAGGGCTAGTAACGAAAGAAGCTGCTCGGCTCGTTAAGAGCTCATTTGAGCTAGTTTATCTAATAAACAAACCGAGCTCGATCTTGATTTTCAAGCGTGTTTAGTTAATGAGTCACGCATGTACACGGCTCGTTAAAAGCTTGGCTTGTTTATACATATATATATATCAAGAGTTTATGTAATAAAAGAACCAAGCCCGAATCTGATTTTCAAGCTCGTTTGGTTAACGAGCCATGCTTGAACATGTATTTACTCGGTTCGTTAAATGCTCGGCTTGTCTAGTATTATTATTATAATATATATATATGGGAACTGATACTTTACGCGTCCGCATTCCACTGGCCACATGTCCCCTTTAATCCCTTTTAGCCTTGTTTAAGGTTTTATTGATTTAAGGATTAATTAATTTTTATTCTAAAAACCAAGGTTAGATGGATGAACCCTAGGGGTAAGTGAATCTTAACCACAGTTAGTGGATGTTAAAAGGGACACGTGGTGGCTTGTAGGGTCTCTTAATCTATGGTTAAACTTAAATAACTTAAGGTTAATATTTTTTATTTTTTTATTCTAAAAACCAAGGTTAGATGGATGAACCCTAGGGGTGAGTGAATCTTAACCACACTTAGTGGGTGTTAAAAGGGACACGTGGCGGCTTGTAGAGACTCCTTTAACTATGATTAAACTTAACTAACCTAAGGTTAATATTTTTTATTTTAATTCTAAAAACCAATGTTAGATGGATGAACCCTAAGGGTGAGTGGATCTTAACCACAGTTAATGGGTGTCAAAAGGGACATGTGGCGGCTTGTAGAGCCCCTTTAACTATGATTAAACTTAACTAAACGTTAATATTTTTTTAATTTTTTATTCTGAAAACCAAGGTAATTTGGATGAACCCTAGGGGTTAGATGGAAGTTAGTAAATCGTAACCACAGTTAGTGGTATTAAAAGAGGCAAAGTTTGGGTATTAAAAGAGCACATGTATCCCATAAACGTGCGCACATTCCTGCTGAGCAGAACATGCGCGCGGAAACTATCAATTTCCTATATATATATATATATATATTTAGGAAGAAGTACTAATGAGTCATGCTCATTGAAGCTTGTAATGAGCGGTCCCTTAGAAAGATGACACGTGCCATACTTTTTTTGAATCGGACCGTTGGATCTTAAGTTAGGTCCATGGGAGACAAGTGCCAAAAAAAAGTCCGATCGAACATGTTTAGACCATTTGATTAGACCCTAGTTTGTAGCATTAACCCCTTAGGGCTCACTAGACCATATCTAGGATATATAAATGGCTGATCTTCCCTTCTTCGATCGGACGGTCTATAAATGTCCGATCAAGCTAATTTTTTACCACGTGTCTCTCGAGCAACCCGTCTTGACATCCAACGGTCAAATTCCGAAACAACTTGTCATGTGCACATTATTAGGGACCACTCATTACAAGCTTCAATGAGCATGGCTCATTAGAATGCTACTCTACATATATATATATATTTATCAAGTTTGGTACCTGCCATATGAATTTTGGTGTGTTAAGTTAATTATTTAGGTATTTATTATATGTATTTAGGTATCTATTATATCCACTTTGGACATAACCAGCAGAAAAAAAAACTGCTAGATATAGCACATGCCAATCGAATCCAATGTGTATTTGCATGTAAAGTGAGACATGTATTGTATTTGTCTGGTAACAGAACATGTATCTTCTAAGGCACAAACCAATATAGTTCAACTCAGGGAATTACATATATTATTTTGAAAAAATAAGCATTGTTGGGGGATCCAAAAGAGAGATTGCACACTATTTTGGGTCATGTCTTAGGTTTGATAGACAAGAATTATTTTGAAAGGTTAAAGGAAAAAAATGTTATGTAAATCCTTTCTACTAGTCACAAGGATACTGTAAAAAAAATTCATATAGCCATGTTCTATATCAAGAGATTCAACCTTAAATTGTTTGATTAAAATGCGAAAGAATGACAGCTAAACATATAATCCTCAAGTGAAACAGAAACAATAAATTTTTTTTCTGCAGAGGCATGCCGCTAAATAAAGCATGTGAAGGTGCTAAACAATAAGAGCAAAGAAGAGATCACAGAGACGAGGGAAAAAAATTCCCCACAAGTTAGATTTTAGTCTAATTGGTTGTACCTCCACGTGTCCCGCATGAAAGAGATCAAATGCACCATCAATGTACACCACACAGGCATTCGGTCCAGGTCCCTAAAATAAGATAAAGTAACAAGATTTTAGTAATAAACAGATCCATTTAACTGAAGCTATCATACAATAACTGGAAAGGAAGCACTGCCTAAAACTAAAGGAATATTTTTTCTCAGGCGACCTTTTTCACTAGCACTTTAGCGCTTGGGTGACAAATGCCTAAGCACCACTAGTTGGGCAAGCTTGCAAGTGAGTGAAAAGAGAAAGTTAACAGGGGTGTTTTGAAAAAATAATTAAAATTTGATTAACAAGAATATTTTAAGAAATAAAAAACAAAATATTTCACTAACCGGAACATTTTAAAAAATCTAAAAATTCAGAGGCATTTAGTACAAGAGACGGTGGAAAGAGTGATTCTAGGGATAATTTGAAAAATAATAAATTTAACTTTAACTAGGGTATTCTAAGAAATAATAAAATTGAAATCAAAACTTTTACAAACGAAAGCAATAGAAAATTTGATTAATAGAGAAATTTTGGAAAAAGATAATGAATTCTAGATGTGTATTATGCTCACGCAGATAGAAAAGGAAAAAAATAAAGGTACAAGACAAATAGACAACACATGTCACTTAACATGATTCTTAGATTTGATACTCTAGATGCTTGCATCTAGTAATATGATGAATTCGAGACGTGTATTTATGCTTAAGTAATTGAATCTCTAAAATTTTATCTTAAATTTCCAATGTTTCCTTGAAAGTTTCCTGGACTTCTTTAATTTTTACAAAACTTCCTTGGACTTCCTTAAAATTTCTTGGAATGTGTCAACTTCCTTAACGACCGATGTTTAATACCTTAAGTTGTTTAGTCATTACTTTATTTTAGTAGGGTTGGTTTAGACTTTTTATTTTCATTATTGGAACTATACCAAAGTCTGTTTTCTATTTATAAATTTAATTAGAGAAGAATGGGTTGTGCGTTCTTAAGTAGTGCACATGTCCCTCTCACCGTTCAAGTCTCTCTCTCTCTCTCCTTCTTCTTCTTTAATTCTAATTGGTTGTTACAGTTACAGTCTTATGTATGCTTTGTTTCTAATTTTAATCATTTTTTTAATAATATATAAATACCTTAAACAATAACTCGTCTACGGAAGCTCAATCTAGGCATCGCCTGGACACTTTGACTACACTGGTTCCTCCCTAACTTTTTTCCCCTTACTGTTACCTTTTTCCCTCATTCATTTTCCCTTCTTCGTTTGCTTTACCAAGCTCATGAAACGTTATTCTCTTATGAGAATTTCATGATGAAATCCTAGATACTTTTTGAGATTTCTTCACCATATTTCCCTGCCAATTATCTTCTCTTTCTTAATGCTAATACAAAACTTAAGGACCAATATAGAGGCAGAGTATCCAAATAATGTTAAAAAATTAGGTAAGCTGGATCTTCCTTCCTCCAAGAAACAACTCCATATAACTCCATAGGCTGTTCTACTCAGAGTGAGTACCTATCTATGCAGCTTAGTGAAGTAAATTATCCACAAGTGGCGGATTCAATAACATTGAACAGTGGCAAGGACATTGCTCGAATAAGCAAACTGCCAAAAACAAGAGGCAAAGTCATGCCATGCACCTTCTACAGCACATGGTTTTTGTTGCTTAAGAGAATAAAAATTCGCAGCAAAATCTATGGCTCTAAATATGCTTTCTAGATAATCACACCATTAAATAAATCCCTCATAGTGATGAAATGGCTGAAAAGCAGGGCAATTCTTCATGTAAAGCCTGCAATCATATGGGATTTGGTCCTCGGTGGCGCCATTGGATGCAACTGTGTATCTCATCAGCTTCTTTCTCCATCCTCCTCAATGGTAGCCCGGTCGGCTACTTTCATAGCTCTAGGGGGTTGCGGCAAGGGGATCCACTTTCCCCTTTCCTGTTCATCCTTGTGTCGGAAGCTTTGAGGAAGCTTTGAGTAAGATGTTATCCCGTGCTGATGGGTTGATTTTCGACAGGTTCTCCCTAGGTAGAGCTAGTTTGAGGGTCTCTCACCTTCAGTTTGCAGATGATACCCTAGTTTTTGTGGCCCATCGAGGCAGGACCTTACTGCTATTAGGAGTCTTCTTCTGTGTTTTGAAGCAGTGTCAGGATTACGGGTCAATATGTCCAAATCTGAAATCATAGGGGTCGGGGTGGTCTCAGAAGTAGCCGAGCTTGCGTCTTGCGTTGGTTGTAAGGTAGGATCTCTCCCATCGGTTTATCTAGGTATGCCTTTGGGGGCAAGTTTCAAGTCCAAGTCTGTGTGGGATCCGGTGGTGGATAGGTTTGCAAATCGTCTGTCGGGTTGGCAATCATCTTACCTCTCAAAAGGTGGGAAGCTTACATTGATTCACAGCACTCTTAGTAGTTTGTCAACCTATTTCATGTCTTCTCTCATTATCCCTCGCTCGGTAGCTCGTTCCCTCGAACGAATGCAGCGGGAGTTCCTTTGGCATGAGAAAGGGGGGCTTTAAATATCATCTAGTTGAATGGGCTAGTATTTGTCACCTGAAAAGTGAGGGTGGTCTTGAATTGAAGCCCCTGTCCTTAGTAAACAAGGCTATTCTGGGAAAATGGGTATGGCGGTTTGGGGAGGAAAGGGACAGTTTATAGCGGTCAGTGATTGTTGCCAAATACGGGGAACTATCTTGTTGGATCCCAAAGACAGTTAGGCGGCCTCATGGTGTGGGGTTGTGGAAGGGGATAATGTCAGTTGCCAATTCAATGTTTCCATTATTCCAATATAAGGTAGGTGAGGGTTCTGAAGTTAGGTTTTAGAAGGACATGTGGTGTGGAGCCACCACATTGCAAGAGGATTTTGGAAACATTTTTCGTATAGCTTGCGATTGGAATGCGTCAGTAAGGGATTGGGTCGATAGGGTCAGTGAGGGGGCAGTTTGGTATCCCAAACTGAGCAGAAGGTTGAATGACTGGGAGATTGTCGAGTTTGGTAGACTTCTAGAGCGATTGGGGTCTCTTCCTCCGGTTTCCCATGGTAGGGATTGTAGATTTTGGTCTAGAGGCAACAAGGATCAGTTCTCAGTGAGATCTCTAGCTCAGGTTCTTGGGTCTTGTCCATCCGTCCCATTCCCTCATAGGACTGTGTGGAATGCAAGCATTCCTTCTAAAGTATCTTTCTTCCTTTGGAATGCGGGTTGGAATAAAATCCTCACATGTGATCACTTGAAAAACCGAGGGTGGAGGATGGCTAATAGATGCTTCATGTGCCTTCAAGCGGAAGGGACGGTAGATCACCTCCTTTTGCATTGTCCTGTAGCTTGTGAGATTTGGAGCTTCTTTCTCTCCAGAGTAGGTGTGGAGTGCGTCTTTCCCTCTTCCTTTCTAAACTTATTATCCTGCTGGGACTTGGTAAGTAGGGATGGTTCAAGGTTGGCCATCTGGCGGGTTTTGCCGAGTGCAATAGCATGGTCAATATGGAGAGAGAGGAATAAGAGAGTCTTTGAGAACTTGCACTCTCCTTTACGCAGAATCTGTGCTAGCACCGTCTCTTTGGTATTGGAGTGGGTTTTTTCTAGTCAGGCGGAGGGGAACGTGGGCCTTCTGCTAGCTTGAGTTGGTTTTGGGGCTGTGGCCAAGTGGCAAGGGGTTCTTTTGGGTGCTTTTGTTTCTATTTGTCTCTTCTTTCGTTTGGTTCACGTCTTTGTGAACTTTTCTGCTTTTTCTTGTGTAGTTCTCTCCTTTTTTATTATATTTGCTTGGTTTATCGATAAAAAAAAGGATAGCATTCAACAAAGAGTATGATCATGAAATTGAGGACTATGACAGGATACTTGGTGAGGAATTAGAATTTAGAACCCAAGAGGTGCTTATGATCATATGCCAATCCTTCTCAACTTGGAGTGCCAAATTATACAATTTACTAAACAAAACGTTATTCCTTGTATGATCATCATCATCATCATCATCATCATCATTATGGCCATATCACAGCATAATGGGGTCAGTGATTTTTAACCCAATTCTTCTTATTATGTTGTTTTCCCATAGAAGTAGGCCTATTTTAGCTTTATTATTTGTAAATGCATGACTATGTATCTATAATTCATTTAAACCACTTTTTAAGGATGGTTTTTCTAATTTATTAGTTGAAACATTAATGGCCGAACTAAATATTGGCCAAATTTTTTTGGTCAACAAAATTTATATATTCTATTCTAAAATAAATCATATGAACAATAATAGGATATATTGATATAACATATGTACATAGTATTGTTGCAAAATGTTGATTATTTAGGTACATTGACTACCGACAACCATTATATATTTTGATCTCTTATCTAAAAAAATGTATTTTTGATAGGTATGTAAAAAATATTAAGATAAATCAAGAATGAAAAATAAACTAATATTTTAAAAGTACAATAAAATAAAGTATATTTAATAAATAAATAAAAAAGATATAACAAAAATATGCAATGGGAAAAGATTACATGTATCTGCTTTAAGATGTTGTTCATATTTGTAGATTAATTTTTGCAGTACGAAATTAAAGCTATCAAAATTTATTTTTTATTAACAAGAAAATCAATCACAAAAAAAAAAGATTAACAATGATACCTATTGATTGTATTATTTGAGTTTATTTACTTACATTTAGTGGCTATTGAATATTACAGATCACATTGGAATTCTAATTCTTGTAATTAGTTAATTAAAAACTTATTTTAATTTAAAAGATATAATAATTAAAGATTAATTAGTAATTAGGATACTTATTGATTCTATTATTTGAGTTTATTTACTTATAATGTATGACTATCAGATGTTACAAAGTATGAATATAATTTTGGATGTCAAGTATCATATATAATATATACCCATCATCAAGTAGTTTTACCACCTAAACTTGCCTTACTTATCACACGGTTTTTTTTTAGTATTTTGGATACTTAAGTTTCTAATAATAAATCATTAATATTTCTAGAAATAGCACTAAATTTTCTATGTTTTCATTTTTCCTAGCGACTGCGAATCATTACGTCAAACTCAAATCAAAACTGTCCCGCGATATTTCTCATTGCCAACGTGCAAAATCTCCCACAAAACAGAAGTTCAAACCTTGTTTGTTGGTAATGTCATCAGTCCTTGTTGCACATGACCAAACCACCCCAATGGAATTTCCTGTATCTTATCAACTATTAGGTCTACGTGTATGTTCCCTAGGATGCGTTCATTCTCTTTTCTAGTCCTGCAGCTCATTCCTCTCAACATTCTCTTCTCGCCTATGCTCTATCTATAAATATGTGGTTTCTCGATAGCTCAACATTCTACTCCATAAGCATGGCTGGTTTTATTGCGGTCTTATAAAAAAATTCCCTTCAGTTTGATATGTGTTGAGCACATAGAACTCTAGAAGTAGATCTCCACACTTCAGCAACCCAGCTCTGATGACTTTGTGTAGCATTCCACAATGAGAAGGAATTGGCAGTATCAATGTAGTCAAGGCGTCTAGGCCATAGTTCAAAAACTCGATGAGTAACTCAACCGAGTTACTCGACTCGACAGAATTTTGAGTCAAGTCGCCTTAACACTCGGAGGAAAAACTATTCAGGGAGTTACTCAGGTAACTCGATCGAGTCAAATCGGATTTTTCGACTCACGCGACTAGGTCGAGTCACATAAGGATATTTTTATCATTTTTATTTTTTTGAAACCTAAACTCATACGTCACACTGTTTTTACATCATATTTTATGGGGGCTGCAAAACCAAATCTACCATGGGTTCTGTTAAACCTGATTTTTAAGTTTGAGGCTACAAAACTAGCTTACTTTGGGTTCTTTTAACCCAGGTTTTGCAAATTATTTGTGGTTTAATCTTAAATAAAATGCTAAGAAATTGATAATTGCCTAATTGGTATATATATATATATATATTACATATATATTCCAAGTTAGACCGAGTCGAGTTTTTTCAGATTTTTCCGAGTTACTTGACCAGGCTAACTTCTGAGTCGAGTCGAGTTTTCGAGTTTTTGAACCATGGTCTAGGCGATTAGGCCTGGCTAGGCGAGGCATTGCCTAGGCGATGCCCAGGCGATACAAATTAATAAATTATATATATATATATATATATATATTAAATATACATATATAATATTAATATATATATATAACAAATTAAACCTCCTAGGGTTGACAATAATCTAGGCAAATTAATATTTAATGTTGTAATGCTTGAATATAAGTCTTTTTATTTGCTAAACTATTAGTTGACTTTTTGACCCTGTAGATGAAAATATTTTTAAAGACTAAAAGATGAGAAGACTTTTGGGTTTTAGAAATATTTTGTTATAGTAAAATTTATGATATTTTAAATTTTGAGAAATACCTTAACATTTGCAAATTGAAATTTTGACAAAGGCGCTAAAAAGCAGATTTTGTTCTTGAACTAAAAAGTTGATTTTTTATTCTTTAGGAATTTGGATCTAAGATAATTTTTATTGAATTCAAATGGAGAGTATAACCTTATTTACATATAAATATCTAAGTAAATGAAATAAAGTGTAAAACCATTTACTTAAATGGTCTTTATATGTAATTAAGCTGTAAAACTATAAAGCAGGCGGTGACAACCGCCCAACCTAGAGAGGTGCCTAGGCGGTGACAGTCCAAAACTGCCTAGGCGATCGCCTAGGCAATGCCCAGGCGACGCCTTGACTACACTGGGTAGTATTAGGCTAACTTATTACAACTTACATTCAAATACAGTCTAATGAGTAAACACGAGTTATGGCATCTCGTGATATATTGGGTCTTGCAATTCAGTCCAAGTGTTATACATGTAATGAATTGATTAATTGATAAATATATATAAGTAATACCTTCCCATTTGAAAATTGCACAATCCGTCTAGACGTAGGTAGAAAATGTGATATTTGGGCTCCGTCGGATTGACTTTCTTCAGCCTGAGTGTTATTCATGTAATGGGGTTGTTCAGGCAGAGATGTGTCATTGCGATCTTCACCAACTTTTGTCTCCTTCACTGAAGAAAGTATCCTTCCTAAACACAAAAATTATGAAGCGGTTTGTAATTAAGATTGATTAATCGGGCATTTAATATCTATAACAATAAGAAACATAAGATTGAATACTTTGGCATCTAATATCTAAAACAATAAGAAGTAACCTACAAGATACAATATGAATTATGAACTCAATTGTAATTCTTGGACAGAATAAGAGAATAGTACCTACAATATCTGTGCTTGAGACACCTTCAGTGCGTTTGATTTGCTTGTAACGGCCTGCTTTCTTCGCCAAGGCATAAGCATCAGTTCCATCTGGAAGTAGGCAAGGATCATCGCCATGTATAATATAGTCAATCTTATGCTCATTGAAGAGACTATTCATGAATTGCTCAGTAATTGCATAAGGAGCGTTGGCAATGACTTCATCCACCCACTTCAACCCACTAACGAGAACCAGCCTGAAAAGGATCTTAAATAATATCACAAAAGTGCTTGAATTACCTTTACTGATATCTCATAAATATCTGTGCAAAGTAAGAATCTAGTTCAACCCAATGACCCGATGCATGGTAATGGGTAGACAAAATCCTCCCTACTTGAAAAGAGGTATATTTTGGTCCAGAGGATGTAGATTGTCATACCCTTGCCTGTGCCATACATGTTGCACAGATGCTGGGCACAGGACCAGCCATTGAATGGGTTCCACCTAGGAGAATATCTATGTCCAACTTTTAGTCTCTAAATCATAAACACACAATAACCACACATTCATTGCTATTTTTTATTGGTAACCATGAGATAATATATAACTCATTGCTTTTACAGTCAAAATGGTGAATCGTCCAGAAAAGTCTACTGATCACAAGGTTATGATCACCTTATTAGATTGGTAGATCCAGGGATCTCGTTATGTATAAACCATCAAATGGTGAGCCCCAGCCCCTTTAGATGTATTCCTTCTCCCATATAAAATAGGAGAATGGCAGATTAGCATTTTCCAACTCAGAATGAAGATCCCTCATAATAAAATGAAATACCAGCTACATCCTGTCAAACAAATATTGCTAGTTCTAACCCAAAAAATCTATCCACTTATCTTTTTTTTTCTTTTAATGAGAAGAAACAACAACCCTAATACACAGAATAGCATGGAAATATATTTCCAAGAAATAACAGGAAAACACGGGCAACCAAAATCTATAATTACTAAATGGGTTATGGAGAAGAAATGTGGAATTCATGCACTCCAATACATACATGATAACATCTGCACAAAGCAAGATGATATTGTTAGATGAAATTCATGACTCTGTAATATATATAATTGTTCTCAACATTGGAGGGAATAGCAAAGGTTCCTTCAATTGGAAACCTGACTAAATTGTTTTATAACTAAATCCTCCAACTTGTTAAGTTTACTTAATTTTTAAAAAAAATTTGTACCGAAAGGGATGAAACAATTCTTCCACAAAATTAAAAGAAGAATATGCAAATAGAAACCCAACAAAGAAGTTGTGACTAGTGACTAGTGGTGGATGCAATGCAGCAATGTGTCTTCTTCTACTTTGACTTGCTCTCCCCTCCCCTTCACCTACATATAACAATGGATAAGAGGCTCATGGGCCAACCCCATTTGATATCCAGGTAGTTTGCTGGTGACCAGAAATTAATAAATAAATTTTTTTCCGTCTCTTCTCTATGTTCTTTCACAGAATTTCATTTCCAAATCCTAAAAATAATGGTAACTATAAAACAGTTAAAATAATACAGATTAAAAGAAAGGTATTAATACCTCTCTTCCATGGACAAAACAGGAGGACCCTTATTGGCAATGATCTCCTCATCACTTACAACTCCTACCACCAATTCATCTCCCAAAGCCTTTGCTTGCCTCAACGCATTTGCATGGCCATAGTGCATAAGATCAAAACACCCATCCATGTAAACCCTGACAGGTTTCTTCCCATATTTCCTCTTTTGAAAGATCCCTAATTCTGGCCAGAAATATGGCAAACAAGGAACCCCATATCCGCCAAAATAGCTTGTTGATAGGCCCAGAACAGCAGCTGTGATCATTATACCTCCAAATAGATGTGGATAGTAGTAAACCCCATCCCAGATCCAATTATTGCTTTCGAATTCCATGGATCCCATTCTTCTAGGTTTCCTTCAGACCTCTTTGCTGACACCAAGGAGACACAAAATCTGCAACCACTACTACACAAGGAAATAAAAGAAAACAAAAACAAATAAATGACACAATTTTAGGTAACAATTAAGAAAAATGTACAACTGATTTTTATGATCAAATCAATGACATAAAATCAACTTGAATTTCAGAAATAGAGCATTCATTAAATGTTCAAAAAGTTCAAAAGGACCAAAATTTAGGCAAAAACAGAAGAATATCATATATGAATCTTGCTGCTGAAAATCCAAATTATAATTCCTGAGAAAAAATATGGGAGGTGGAAGGAGAAATAGGATTTCATGGTATACCATCTGAAACTACCATCAAGATTTGAACTTGCTACAGAAAATCTATCTATCTCTAGAAAAATAGTCAAACCTGAGGGAAGATAAAAGATGGGTTTTTCACAATACCCTATCCGAAATCAAACACAGAAACCCCATCTTAAATTCAGACTGAAAAACGTAGCAAAAATAATTTTAAAAAATAAGAAAAAGAAGATACAGAACAAGAGTAATAATACCTCTGCAAGATGGGAATGGGAAATTAAAGGAAAATAAAAAATGGGGTTTTGAGAAAACCAAGCTCTGAATCTATCACCGAAACCCCATTTGAATTTCAAATTAAAAATGCAGAAAAAAGGACAGAAAACAGGAGAAATACCTCAGAATTAAGAAATTACAAGGAAGAAATAACAAATAAGAGCTGGACCAGTTCTTGATCTCATGATCTAAGCATTGAAATCATCGCCTAGAATTCCAAAAGTGGAAAAAGAAATTGTCAGATTGATTCTCACCTTTTTCGTGTGCGTCTCTCTCAGCTTTTGGATGCAAGGAGTCCCCAAAGGTGTCTGAGACCTTGAAAAATATTTATGGTTTCTCTTTCTCCCTCTTTTCTTCTGTTTTTCTTTTTTTTTATTTTTGCAGGCCACAGGAAATGAGAGAAATGGACCCTAAGGCTCCGGAAATTCCTGGATTGCCACGTGGCAGCATTTCAGTGGGACTACTGAGATATGGAAAACTTTTCGAATGAAATCCCCTACGGTTGTAACCGGACTGGGGAGGCGTTACGCGCGGTTGAGGTAGTAGTCACGTGTCCCTTTTGCCACTTCCTTGACGATGGTTAAGATTTACCAAGTTCATCCACTTATCTTTAGTTTTTGGAGAAAATTTTTAAAAATTCAATTCTTTTAAACCATAATTAAATTTTTTTATAAAATTAGATTTTTCTAAAAAGAGAAGGATAGGTGGTGAACCCTAAAGGCGGGTGAATCTTAACCCCATTTAAGAAGTGTCAAAAAGAACATGTGACGACCTCAGCAACATAATCGAACTCTCCCAAGTCCCATTGTAACCGTAGAGGATTTGGTTCCTTGCCCATATAAGCCTGAAGAATTGGTGTATTGGAAATGATGCTCCTTAGTTACACCGCCTTATCAATGTTGAGTGGCCCCACCTTCTTTTCAATCTGAACCGTTCAATGGTTATCATATCTGGAGAAATGTTTTCCAAATTGGTCATCTCGTCCCACTATTTATCACCACGTTTCTTCATTTACCACCATTTTAACTGTGGTTAAGATTCGAGGTTTTTTTTATTTTATTCTTGAGAGATGGTTAAGATTCGGGTTAAAACATCTATTCTTAGTTTTTTAGGAAAAAAAAATTAACCATAGGTCTTGAAACCATTTAACCAGAATTTAAGATAGATAAAGGGGCTTTGTGAGAGGAGAGCAACAATTAAGTCTAGGATAATAATCACTACCTCGGTCGGTGACGTGAGGAAGTGCGTCTCGGGTCCTCTTTCAATGCCACAGGTCTCTCTTTTAGCTCCATTTTGCGGTTAAGATTCACTCATCCCTAAGATTCACTCATCTACCTTTAAATTTAACCACAGGAGTTTAAAAAATATTAATTAGAGCTCATGACAGTTGAGTTAGCTTTTGTGAGAGCGAGGAGCAAGTGGAGCGAACTATTGTTGCTCTTTGCATATCCCCCTCTAGTGAGGATAGTGAAGGTGAAGTAGGGGTGTCAACCGTCTAGGTTCGAGTCGACCTGGCCTGTCTAACTAGACCTGATTAATAAATGGGTAATATAATCCCCAGGGTGTAGCTTAGTGGCCAAAAGATGAACAGTAAGCCTGGAGGTCTTGAGGTCGATTTCTGGGCTCCCCTCAATATCGGTTGTATAGGCTAAAAATATTCCTTATGTAGCACGTAATACTAATTTGAGTCTTTAAGGCTTAGGATATTCACGTTTATCAAAAAAAACAAATGGGTAATTGGTGCAGGCCAAGTATGGCCAGAAGTATACTAAAAAGTGTCTCAGGCCCAAGCCCCCAAGCCCAAGCCCAAGCCCGCCCAACAATTTAATTGGGCAGCCCCGAGTTCTTCAAACAATTTAATTGGTCCTGGCCGTGAGCCAGCTCAACTCATTGACACCCTTAAGAGGAATAAAGGAAAATAATCACTTCCTCGGTGGGTGACGCGAGATGTCTCCTTTTCTTTCCACGTATCTGTCCCCCTTTTAACTCCATTTAGTCGTCTACTATCTCAACTGGTAACCTCTTTTCAACAAGGGGAAGTCCCTCCTACTTCTAGTCATACATCTACTCTAGTTTGACCTATTACCAATTCTAGTCCCCACCAGCATTCCCTCTTTCAGTAAATGAAGATAGTTAAGATTCGGTCACCCCTAGGATTCAGATATCTACGCTTCGTTTTTTTTTAAATAAAATAAAAAAATTTAACCACAGGTTTAAAAATAACTTTAACCCCAATTCATGTTGAGTTGAAGGGGTGGCTATGTGAGAGAGAGGAGCGATAGTTCCCCCTCGCCCGTGGAGAAAACTATTTTTCATCCTTAAATATCTACTCAATTTACCCACTAACACAAATAAAGATTTGGTGGATTGAAAGATTGATGAAGAAAAATAATGCAGTCTAAGGCTTGGTCTCTCAAGGGCTCAGTGGGGTCATACCTAGGGACGAAGCCACATGGGCATAGGGGCGTAGGCAGGGGGTTGAGCCTGCTGAACTTTATAAAAAAAAATTATACTTATATTATTTAATTTAAGAGGGCATAGGCATGAGGCAAAGGAGATAATTACCTCCATGGATTTTGAAGAAAAAAAACTAAGTTTTCTACTGTATTATTTAATTTAAGAGTATATAACATGGGCAAGAGGAGCAGTTATCCTATAACTTAAAAAATATTTTTACAAAAGGACACAAACTGACAAATTGGCCCATGAACTTAGCCCTAAAACAAATTTCAAAAGGCAGAGCTCCCGAACTCTTACCTCCTTGGACCAAAATATTTCGCAATCGCTTGATAATTTTTCGCAAGCCTATCAATAATAGTTACTAATATTATTAATCAGGCCGGCTCAGCTTATTGACACCCTTAAGAGGAAATCCTTAAATATCTACTCAATTTGCCCACTAACACGGACAAATAACGATTTAGTGGATTGAAATATTGTTGAAGAAAAATAATGTAGTCTAAGGTTTGGTCTCTCAAGGGCTCAATGTGGTCATACCTAGGGGCAAAGCCACATGGGCAAAGGAGCGTAGCATGGAGGCCGGGGTGGAGCCAGGGGCTGAGTCCCTCTAAATTTTTGAAAAAAAACTAAATTTAGTCTTGTATTTTTTTAATTTAAAATGGTACGAGGCATAGGCATGAGGCAGAGGAGACAGTTACCTCCTGGACTTTTGAAGAAAAGAAAAACTGAGTTTTTTATTGTATTATTTAATTTAAGAGGGTATAGCATGTGCAAGGGGAGCAGCTGCCCCATAACTTAAAAAAATTGGGTAAATTACACTCACCTCCCTGGAGGTTTGGTGAAATTTTATAAACCTCTCATCTAGTTTTTGAAATTACACTAGCCTCCCCTCAACTTTGGTTGTTTGTATACCCCTTCCCTTAAGTTTAATGTCACTTTATAGATGGATTTTGATGATGTCATCATTTAAACATTTTAAAATATCTAAATTACTCTTTTTCAACATAAGGTTAGTTAATTCAATAAAATAAATGATAATTGGTTTCTATACAAGGTTAATAATATCAACTTAAGGTTAATATATATTTCCAAAATCAAGTATATATATTTATTTTTTTCTAAAAACCAATGTTAGATAGATGAACTCTAGGGGTGAGTGAATCTTAACCATAGTTAGTGAGTATTAAAAGGGAAACATGACAACTTATAGAGATCCTTTAACTGTGGTTAAACATAAGTAACCTAAGGTTAATATTTTTATTTTTTTTCTTAAACGTAAGGTTAGATGGATTAATCCTACGGGTGAGTGAATCTTAAGCATAATCAGTGGGTGTTAAAGACGACATGTGGTGGCTTGTAGAGCCCCCTTTAATTGTGGTTAAGCATAATCAACCTAAGGTTTTTTTTTTTCTAAAAATCAATGTAGAGCCCCCGACTTTTTCATGCTTAATGCATAGCACTTTCATAGCCAATTTGCCTTTAATGTAGTACAATTAATAAATAAGGAAGAAATTAAAAATTCTGAAATGTCAGAAATGTTCCTTTTCGAAGTACGAACCCAACGCAAGTTGAATCGTCAAAATCCGACGAACGAGTCAAAAGATATGGCCAAAACAGTTTGGACCTGCAGACCACCGATCGCTCGGTCCATTGTAGCGATCGATCGGTCCACAACCGATCGATCAGAGGCTATCGACTGGTGCACTTTTTTGTATGGGGAAATTTTTCAGAGAGCATATTTTTAACCGGTCGCTTGGTCAAGAACACCGATCGCTCGGTAGGCAACCGATCGATCGGTCATAACCACCGATTGCTCTGTCTTCGCGTTTTTTCATTAAGGGTGTTTTAATCTTTTGGGCGTTTCACTTATGCCTTAAAGGCTTTGCCCGAGCCTTTAGGGCTTCATTCACACACTTAGAGTGTTTTGAGATAGAAAGAGAGGAGAAAGGGTTTTCTTTTGAGGAGGAATCAAAGGGTTGAAGACCCACAATGTCACGTCCCAAAATACCCCCTAGGAGTTAGGATACTTTGGCGACGTGACTTAACCTTAATCAATCATACAAAGAATATACAAGGCATGTCAAATAGTGATCCGAAAATTTTCTTTAATATAAATGTAATTCCAAGTGTCAACGTAAAACAATGACTGAATAAAATAAAATAATCATAAGGGTGCAAATGCTTGAGTTACCCACTCAAGCTCACAATGAAAAATCCCCAAAAGGAAATCCTAAAATACATTTCTCTCTCTCTCTCATCCCAACCCATGGCCATAAGCCAACCCTAACATCTGGCTAACCATCCAAATAACCTCCTACTCTCCTTGAGCTGCCTCAGTCCAAGGGACCAGAGTCCATATGTTGTATAGTGTACCTGCCGTCATAAAAGTACGGCTGAGCATGGAATACTCAGCGAGTACAAACTACTAACTGACAAGAGTAATAACATTAATATGTAATACAAGATACAGTTCATCCAAAAGATACATAATCAGAGTGCAGAAGCTAAAACAACATAACAACGTAAAGTAAATCATGAACATCATATTTTAACTTACGCATTGTAAATTCGTATTCAAAAGTAATGACTTATTCTTGAAAATACTTTTTGTGGTTTCCAAAACTTGCTTGCCGTATTTACAACTTATTCTTATCTTATTCTTGTATCGTGGGAATCACACATGCCTTATTTTGTTCATGTTTAGCTAGTACCCGAACTATGAAATGGACGGACATACTAGGTTCTTGTTATTCTTGATTGTCTTGTTTAACCAGTACCCGAACTATGAAATGGACGGACGTACTAGGTTCTTGTCATGCTCGACTAATGCACGGACTATAATGGAACGGAACACATTAGCCTCGTGTCTTGACTTGACTAGTGTCCGGACTATGGTGGAACAGAACACACTAGTTATTCTTGCTTGACTAATGCCTTGACTATAATGGAACGGAACACATTAGTCTTCTTGCCTTGCCTTGACTAGTGCCCGGACTATGGTGGAACGGAACACACTAGTTGTTCTTGCTTACTAATGCTCGAACTATGATTGAACGGAACACATTAGTATCTTGCTGGACTAATGCCCAGACTATAATGGAACGGAATACATTAGCCTCCTTGACTTGACTAGTGCCCGGACTATGGTGGAACAGAACACACTAGTTATTCTTGCTTGTTTGCCTTGCTGCACTTGTGAGGCAGGTATGACATATCGTAGGATATGCCCTACCCTTGACATTTATGCTTGTTTATTCATATTTCTTATTCGTGTCGTTTTCTTATATACATATACTTGAAAAGTCGATTCATGCATGCCTGTGTACTTGTGGGTGTAGTTTGTAAACATAATAATAATAACATGGAAAAATTGAGGATAATAGATAGCATTTGAATAATTATAGGCACATAAGAGATTTATGGAATTCATAGAGCATATCATCATTTTTACAATTTTTTTGGGGAAATATCCCTATCTCATATCCCATAGATTAGGTTTTATATTTTACACAAGCATTTAATCAAATATCTTACATGCCACGTTTTCTTCATTTTCATTAATTTGTTCTTAGCCGTAGGTTTTTATCTCATTCATGCATTTTATCAAACACATAGAGCACAACTCCTTTCTGTAATTTCATCAACATTCAAGTGTGTTCATTATGTATACAATACCCTTCCACCATTTCCATCACATAACACCCATCATATCCATATGGCATCCATCGCCTTAACCACACATTCCCACATCCATCATTCCTTCTTCTTCTTGATTAAATTTAAGGATGTAATAAAACAAGTCAAGAAAAGAATGAACTAAAGAAATCTACAAGTATGCTTTTAAAGTAAACCTAGGTTATTACTAAAGTAGTTAGTAGGGTGTACTAACCTTGAATAGGGAAAGAAACCCTTGAAAATGTCGAGGAAGAACGCTCCGAGCTTGGAGAATGTGCTCCTCACGTGCTTGAGCCGTGGATTGAGAAATCCAAGCTTTTGGGATGCTCTAGGGTTTCTAAACCCTTGATCTTTCTCCACTTGATGCCTTAGGATAAAACCCCTTTTCTCCCCTCTTACTCTCTCTCAAAATATTGCTAAGGGTGTTTATGAACACCCTTGGCTCGAGCCAACCCTTAAAAATAAGGGTGGAGTGGCCAAAAGACCAAAAACCCCTAACAAAATTTCTGCCAAACGCATAGGACCGATAGACGACCAATAGATGACCGATCTACCGGTAGTGGACTGATCGATCGGTGCTTATGACCGATCTACCGGTAGTGGACCGAGCCATCGGTAGTGATCGGTGCTCTGCAAAAATGCGCTTTGGTATTTCGGCCATAACTTTTGACTCGTTCGTCCATTTTGATGATTCAACTTTCGTTGGATTCGTCTTTCGAAGAGGAACAACTTTCATGTTTTGTAAAAATTATAATTCTTCTTTATTCGTTGACCAAAATGCCCCTAAAGCGGACTGGTCTACAATGGGTTGCGACAGCCCAGATTTTTAACAGTCCCGACTTTGGAAATTGGACTTTTGACTCAACCCCGACTCAAAATCAGGGAAAATGATCAGCATGAACCTTGAAGAGGGTTCTAGTGCTTTTCCAAAAATTCAATAATCACTCGATTCCGAGCAATGATGACTAAACTAGAGCCCTTTAAAGTTAAGGCAAATGCCGAGACATACCTTTTCACCACCTAGAACACCTCGAGTGTTTTCACACTCTTTTCTCTTGTGTCCAATACCCTACTCACACCTCATAAATCCTTCTCCATAGGTTTTTAATTAAATTCACACCGACATGCGTGAGAGGCTCCAGCCTCTTTATGCCTCATGAACTAGCACTATTCACTAACAACCTATTTAAACAGTTAGGATATTTTATACCCTTGATTTTACCCACTTAGAGTATCTTTACACTCTTTTTAAGACTCAAACCATGTACCTAAAACCCTCACTTGACTAATCATAATATCAAGAACACAATGGGAGGCCTTAGGCCTTTACACACACACCATGTAAGGGCACTATTCACATGAACAGTGAACTCAATTTCTGGGGCTCTACACACAATCATCCTCAAGCTCGTTTTCCTTCAAGATCAAGGCTCAAGCTCGTGAGGAGTACTTTTCCCAAGCTAGGGCAGCGACTCACGCACATTTTTGCAAGAGATTTCTTCCCTCATTTGTCAAGGTCGGTACCTTGTGCTACCCTCTTAGTCATAGTTTCATCTTTTTCTTTTCTGTTCTTTGTTTTCTCCCATTTATGACTATAAAATGAGTTATAATGTGTGAATGGGATGAATGGATGGTTGTTCAATGTGAATGGGTGATTGGATGCCGTGTAGAATGATGTGATGAATGAAATGGGGAGGGCATTGTATCCATAATAAACGTACATGTATGATGTGAGCATCAACCCACCTAGAAAAGCATGATGTAAGTTTAATAAATAAAGAACACACCTCATGTTTGATGAAATGCTAAGGTGAATAAAACGAATTGTAAATTAAGAAAATACATGCATAATTGCTTATGGAATTGCTAGGGCATAGTGTGATTGTTTACTTTCCCTAAAATGGCATGAATATTGACTTACTCCAATTAATGATGTCTTATGTATTGTGAATTACCCAAATGTCATATTTAAATTCAAATGCAAGTATGTACATGATTCCACGAGCACGGCATGCATGATATGATTTACCGAGAACAAGAATTAGAGGTGGGACATATCCTACGATATTTTTTACCTTGCTTTTGGCAAGAACAAGACAAGCATTTATAAAGAAGAGTTTCCCTTCCCTCGCAAGTGCATTTAGGAAGAAGGGTCTCCCTTCCCTTACAAGTAGTTTATTTTCCAAGTAAACAAGATACATGACATGGCAAGCATGAGCATTTAGGAAGAAGGGTCTCCCTTCCCTCACAAGTAGTTTATTTTCCAAGCAAGCAAGATACATGGCATGGCAAGCATGAGCATTTAGGAAGAAGGATCTCCCTTCCCTCACAAGTAGCATGAACACGTTTAATTTCCAAGCAAGCATGACATGGCATGACACGAATAATACTACATGATACGACAAGACAAGACAAGTTTTCAAGCACGAAAAGGGCAATTTGAGTCAAGTCAAGTGCACGATGTTTTCGAGGGTTTTATTGGCTTTTACGAAAATGCAAGCATGATTATAAACTGTTTTACTTTCATGTTATGAGATTAACTGTTTCCTGCTTGTATATATATATGTCATTGTTGCTGTACTATGACTGTTGGTTAGCATTTGGTACACGCTGAGTATTCCATGCTCAGCCATACGTTTATGTCTGTAGGTTCTGAGAGAGTTGCTGCTCCATTTGATGTCTGTGCTCCCGGCCCATAGGTGGAGGAGGAGTACGTTGAGGAGCCTGTGGAGGATCCTCAGGGCGAGGACTACTATTAGGTGGTGGTAGATTCTGAGTGGATGGCT
Source organism: Tetracentron sinense (assembly GCA_015143295.1). Lineage (NCBI taxonomy): Eukaryota > Viridiplantae > Streptophyta > Magnoliopsida > Trochodendrales > Trochodendraceae > Tetracentron > Tetracentron sinense. Next base: position 25,241,877 of record CM026554.1, read on the forward strand.
GTGGGTGAGCTTGAGAGTTAGATTTATGTATTTTGGCGGGCATGTCCGCACTTTCTTTGTCTTGATTTCTTTTGTATCAAACTTAGATCATATATGTATATACACAGAGGTTTGTTAGACTTCCGCTGTGCTTTGTTATATGTTTCCGCTATTGTGTCCTCTTTGTATATGCTTTGTGGATCTTTTGCAAGTTATTTTGGTCAAGCAAGTCATAAAAGTCATGATTGGTCGTCCAAGATTCACTCTAACTCTTAGGGTGGGTTTTGGGTCGCGACAATCAAAGTTAATGGATGAAGCCTAGGGGTGAGTCAATTTTAACCATAGTTAGTGGGCATTAAAGGGGACACATGGCGGCTTGTAGAGCTCCTTTCAATTGTGGTTAAGCATAAGCAACCTAAGGTTTTTTTTCTAAAAACCAAGGTTTGATGGATAAACCCTAGGGGCAAGTGAGTTTTAACCATAGTTAGTGGATGTTAAAAGGTACATGTGGCGGCTTATAGAAATCCTTTAACTGTGGTTAAACATGATTAACCTAAGATTAATATTTTTTTATTTGTTTTCTTATAACCAAAGTTAGATTAATGAATCCTAGGGATGAGTGAATCTTAACCACAGTTAGTGGGTGTTAAAAGGGACACATGGTGGCTTGTAGAGTCCTCTTTAATTGTTGTTAAGCATAACCAACCTAAGGTTATTTTTTCCCTAAAACTAAGGTTAGATGGATAAACCCTAGGGGTGAGTAAATCTTAATCATAGTTAGTGGGTATTAAAAGGGACCCGTGGTGGCTTGAGAGTTTATGTATTTCTTTGGTTGAGCTTTCAAACGGTAAGTACGTTAATCAAGTAATAGGGGTAAAATGGAAAAATAATAATTTTAATGACAATGAAGGACAATATAATTTCAGAAACTAGTAGGGAAGTTTCTGAAATTTCACCAAACCTCAAGAGAGGTGAGTGTAATTTACCCAAAAAAAAAATATCTTTACAAAAGGACACAAACAGACAAATTGGCCCACGAACTTAGCCCTAAAAAATATTTGGGGCATAACCCCCAACCCCTACCTCCTTTGTCCAAGAATATTTCAAAACGATTTAATAATTCTTCACAAACCTATCAATATAATTACTAACATTATCAATCAACCATTATTAACCTCTCTCCCCCATGAAAATTCTGGCTCCGCCCCTGGTCATGCCCATACAGTCTCACAGTCTTCCACCCTATCTTTCAAATCCTAGGTTATCAAAAAATTATAATAAATCTATGACCTAGATTTGGAAGTGATTTGTGGCTCAATTTGCCTCTCTCTCGTTGAATAGTTTATATTTAGGGTGTCGTGTTTCAAGGAGTGTCATATATGCACGTAACACCCCACACTCTCCTTATGATCGACGGATTTCCCTTGATCCACGCCTCTTGAATTCACACATTTTTCACCAAGATAGGCCTCTCCTTAGCCCTGCTGTAGCTACCACGATACTGGCTTATGCAGGATGGTACTTGTATCAAAGCCGTAATATGTTGAGAAAGTATGTATGAACAATTGGAGCACAAAATAATAATTAAAAAAAAATAAAATAAAAGAAGTATAGTGTACCATATTTTCGCGAAAAACTCTTCAATGTAAAGCGCATGATGCGAGAATAGTGATGAAATATATCTCATAAATAGGGAATGGGATTTGGCCTCGCCCTCGCCATACCAAAACCGTCACGCCCATACACTACAGGCCACCATGTGTCTTTTTTAACACCCATTAACTGTAGTTAATACCGGAACTCGGTGCATTATGGGCAGAGTGGAGGCAGGAATTTTTCATTGGGGGGCAAAATACATGTATAAAAAAAAAATTTTGATTTGAGGGTAATGAATTTGGGGGTTCGGGAGCATAGCCCACGAGAAAAAAAAAATTGGGGTAGTTTTTTTATTTTGAGAATTTTTTTTTCCCGATATTGCCTTTGAGGTCGCCACATGTCCCTATTAATACCCCTTAATTTTTGGTTAAGATTCACCCACCTATCCTTGGTTTTAAAAAAAATATCAAATTTCTTTTTAAACCCTAGTTGAAAATTCACTATAAAATTCACTAACTCCTAAGGTTAAAATTATTTAAATATTTTTTTCTAAAAACTAAGGACAAGTAGATGAACCCTGAGATTGAGTGAATTTTAACAATAGTTAAGGTTGTCAATAGGGACATGTGGCAACCTCAAGGGCATAAGGGGACTCCATTGGGGGGCCCACTATATATATGAGAAAAAATTTTTGGAGGGGGGGGGGGGGGGGCAAGTATATTAAAAAAGAAAAAAATTTGAGGAGCCTACTATTCATACTTCAACACTAGGGATTTAAAAAAAATTATGGGGGAGGGGGGGGCAATTGCCAACACAAAAGAACAAAAAAAAAAAAAAAGTGGCCGTAGCCAAGATGGTGAGCCAGATCATGGCTACCATTTGTGACTTGGGTTTTTTTACGTTTTGAATTAGTGGGCCCTCCTAGCTATGGCCTCGGATTGCCTCTCGCGAAGCCAGAAAGGGCACTCGGGCAACCATGTAATAAGGGACATATGGCATTAAAAAGGCGGGAAGTCATTTGATTTTCTCCCCATGATTTTGACTTCTCCCCACTTGATATCTCTTCCCCTTTATCTCAACACCTTATCACCATGTGTCATATAGTGGGTGGAGAAGTCAAAATCGTGGGGCCCATGATTTTGACTTCTCCACCACTTGTCCCCTATTCCATGGTTGCCCTAGACAAGCCCTTTCTGGCTTCACCGGAGACAATCCAAGGCCCCTAGCTATCACCTTATCACCTTCCTCAAAGGAAATTGCTACTAATCCAATTGAGAGTTTCCCTTTCTAGAACCTCTTTAGTGGACCACGGTGTTATTTTGTCCGAGAAGGGAGAAAGATGAGATTATTAAGGGGGTTTGTTTGGATACACTTCTTTGAGAAGAGAAGGACTTTCAAAAAAGTGACTTTCAAAGAAGTGTACAAAGTCAATCTAAAGAAAAAAAAAATGTTTGATTTACACAAATAAAAAGTAACTTCTTAAAATCATAAGTCAAAATTTGCGTTTGGTTTATACTCGTACGGTGTAACTTTTGTTATTTTAATAAGAGACTGTCAACTTCCTGCAAAAGTTGAATATCGACTACCCACAGAAGTAATCTTGGGCTAGTTTTTTGGGAAAGTCATTTTTTGACTTTTATTCACTTTCAACTTCCGCAGGAAGTCAAAAGTTATGCAAATAATCATTTGTAAAATTTTGGATCATTTAATCTTGAAAGGGAACAAAGTTGGAAAACCCATCCATTATTTATTCCCCCTTCTTTCCCATGCACTTCTTCGGGGATTGCAAATCAAAAATAGTAAATTAGCTACTGCATCTTATATCTGGTTGCCATTGGCATCTAAGATATATGTGCCATCAACATTTTTCTTATACGCACTAAGAATGGTTCTTCTATTCTCAGAAGTAAGACAGTTATCCCACCAACCTTTGAGCTGACCTGTAAACCCTGCAACTAATGACTGGGCTACAGTGTGATTTGGAATACTAGTGACTTGGTAAGCGTTATTCACCATGGTCATTTCTTGGAGCCTATTAAGAATCTGGTGTTCAGACATACCATCAATGTTCCATTCGTAGATGGTACCACTCTTGTACGAATTCTGGATATAATATATATATATATATATTATTGAGAGACACTCAAAAGAAAGTCTTTTTTGAAGATAGTCGAAACTTCCATGCGCAAGGAAAAAACAGCTCTATCTCTGGGATACAACTCAACTCGAATTCAATCTATCAATCCCTACGAGTTTGCACTACTCAGCGGATTGTGGTGCAACAAACCTTTTTTAGAGTATGCCCGAATAATTAATTTAAAGTCCATTAAATTAATAAAGTCTCACAATAGATTAATTAAATTAATTAATCTAAAACTCTTAATCATGATTTTAGTCCAAAAATTAGTTTGCAATTAAGTCCAATTAATTGGACTCTTTTTTTTAAAATTAAAACAACTATTTAATTGAAATTTAATTAAATCATAAGTTAAAAACTATTTTGTTTAACTTCATAGAAAATGATTAATTTATTAATCTGTTTTAATTCAAAGATTAGGTCAACCATAGTTTCTGTCATAATTTTGGTAGCATAACGGTACATGGACCAAAATGATCCAATTGGTTGAGTCCGGTTGGACCATCTCAATTTGATCAATCAAGTTGGTTTAGTCTGTAGACCAACCGGTTAGACTTTCTGTTAGAGGGGTCCATTGGGACGACTTAGGCGGTCTAATTTAACCATCTCATGTTGATCTGTCAAATTGGTTTAGTTTGAGAACTAACTAGTTAGATTGATATGTTTGAGTAGGTCAATCGAATGACTACCAAATAGGTTGGCCCTTTCAGGCTCGCCACCATGATTGGGCTATATGTAGCATCAATCTGATTAACCATTTTTGGAATTATATTCTGGAATCACAATCTATTCTAATCAATTGGATCTGGTCCAATCTGAATTGCGAACGGGCTTATGGTTCGACCTTCTCTGTTGGACTGGATATGGAGTTTTCTTCCTCCTTGGACTGGTCTATCTTCTTTCTCTAGAAGGACTGTATTTTTTGTTCTGGGCATTACTGTAACGCCCCAAAATCCCCTTTCGGAGAATTGGAACTTTGGCACGTGACTTACTTAACTTAATCCATTTAATGAGCAATAAAAGCATGCTAAAACTTAACTTAAAAATTTATTCAATTAATAACTTCAATTAAATCCATAATCTATAATTGCAACTAAAATATAATAAAATCATAATCATCCATGGTGATCCTTAACCGCCAAACTAAACTAAACATAATCCTAGAATAACTTTAATTACAATTCTTTATTAATTCCTACCACTACTAATAAACCAAACTCAATAATATGGCCATCAATCGAGATCCCGTTCCTCTTTGTGATGATCACATGATGGATCGCCCTCTACGTACTCCTCCTCAACCCAAGGCTCCGGAGCACAATTATTAAATCTAGAACCTGCCGACAATAAAATTATCAGTTGAGTAACAAAGTCACTCCGCGTATATAACAATCCCATAGTAAACAATACCATAAACATTGACATGCATACAATTAATAATTCAATTGAATTCAAAAACATAAATTAGAGTGCGGAAAATCATGTGTGCTCATTATGTTCTTCTCTTTCTTACTTTTATTTTTGTCTTACTTGTGCTCATAGCAGTGCCCTGAATTTTTTTCTTCATATCTGTGAGTATTTTACTATAGTGCGTGTATGTATAAACAAAGGCTTTTAAATTAAGGTTGAAATCATACTTTAACATATATAAATAATAAATCTTCTCACTCATCATCATAACGTACAAGTTCAAGTTCAATAAAGACGAACTTACATATATGAATCAGAGTGTGGAAAGACGATACTTTTCTTTACAAATCTTCAATGTATATACAAATACTTACTTTTCTTCATTTTTCTTTTATTCTTCTTTTTTTTACTTTTCCTTCTTTTCTTACTTTTGAAAACTTAATTTGAAGCCAGATGACTAGTACTCTTGTGACAACTTACTTTAAGGCAGGTATAAAATACCCTCGACCAACTTACCATGTTGACATAGAACTTACTTTAAGCCAGGTATAAAATACTCTTGACCAACTTACCATGTTGGCATAGAAGTTACTTTAAGTCAGGTATAAAATACCATTGAGCAACTTGCTGTGTTGACAACAAACTTACTTTAAGCTAGGTATAAAATACTCTTGACCAACTTACTGTGTTGGCAACAAATTTACTTTAAGCCAGGTATAAAATTTGTTTGAAATGGACGGACATACTAGCACGCGAGTCAGAAAGTTTAAGAGAGGGTTGAAGGCCTTCATTCAGGATCGGACCGTCGTACTACAACTCTGTCATGACCCAAAATTCTCCCTAGAAGTTTTGGGACTTTGGCTCTTAACTTATCATACCAAACCATCCTGCAAGAGCATATAAGGCATACTAAAAGGTGAACCTGAAAAATTCTTAATAACATAACTATATTCCAAGAGTATACATGTACAACAATTCAAGTGGTCATATCCACTAAGCTAAATTATACATTTCTCTCCCTCTCGTCGCTCAAAACAATAATAGGGTCGTCTATCAAAGACCCTCTCCTCCCTCACAAAGACCCTGAGCAGGATCCTCTTCCAAGTACTTTTCCTCTAACCATAACTCCGACATATGGACTTTAAGTAGTGTATCTACCGAAATAACAGTTCGGCTGAGTATTGAATACTTAGCGTAGACCAACTACTAACTAACAATGTTATAAACATCAATAACAATATGCTTGCATATTAGTAGAATAAAGCAATTCAAAGCAGAACTAAACAGTATAACAATACTTTAAATCAGAGTGCGGAAGCCATACTTATTTTTTTAAAACTAGCATGTGCATACTTTTCGAATTTCATACTTTAATTAATGCTCTTCTAGTCTCATTTCAATTTCGTATGCACATACTTTTCAAAATCACATATTTTTCGAACTTTGCTTTAAAACCGTGCTTTCATCATTTACATCATGTTTTTCTCTTTACAAGTAACATATATCCCACATGCATTATCCATTTACTGTTACCATATTTCACACATGCATTATATCTATGCAAGTACCATATTCATCACATGCATTACTCTTTACAAGTACTATATTCATTTCACATTCATTACTAGTACCCAAACTATGATTGGACGGAACATACTAGCATCATTCACACATACTTTACAAGTTTCCTTTCATTTCTTTCATTTCACTTAACTAGTGCCCGGACTATGATGGAAAGTAACACATTAGCATCTTTCTCTTTACTTAACTAGTGCCCGGACTATGATGGAACAAAACACACTAGCATCTTATCTTTTACTTAAATAGTGCCCGGACTATGGTGGAACGGAGCACACTGTTAGCCTTTTGGTTTTTGACCTAATGTGACATCTTTGATTTTGATGATAACACAATAATATAACGACATTTGTGTTACTAATGTTCTATTGAGTTTAAGTGTAATTCAGCTTATGAAGAGCACTAGCACATCATCCAATGCAAAAAGATGAAAATAGCAACCAAGTAAGAAAGATTCTCCATCAAGGTATAAGAAAGCAATCGGAACAAGTTGAGTACATTGAAGATCATACCCAAAGTCCAAGTCGGATCTTGAAGCTAAAGAAGAAATTTACTTAAGATCAAGATTGAAGATTGAAGACTCTCAAGAAGATTTTATAGTTTATTATTTAGTCTTTGAGAGTACTTAGGATTTATGTAAGAAATCTTCAAAGTTTGGTCGGTTGAATTGCTCAATACTTAGATTGGCCATATGTACCTTAAGATCAATTGAATATCTTTCTAAGGACGTAAAATATGATAAAAAAATATTATTAAAGATAAAGTATAAGACCATGAAAATCATGCCCATCATATTGGTTAAGCAAAGATGAGTTTTCTGTCAAAAAAATAGATGACTCGTCGACGAGTGAAAGAAACAGTAGCTCAGGATTGAGTTTACTGCTTAACTCGTCGACGACTGCTTGCGGGAACCAACTTCAACGACTAGTTTTTTAACAACTCTTTTAGTTCTCATCAAGCCTCCAATGACTATATTATTGAAAGGACTATAAATAGGAGAAATTAATAACTCCAATATGTCCAATCATTTAATCTATTACTCCAAAGCTTAGATTTCAAATTTATTGAGTTATAACTTAGAATCCCCAAATCCAAGTTCTTAAGCTTTTCAACTCCAATTCTTGGGAGATTTCTAAAGAGTAATAAAGGCATTTATCAACTCGTTTAAGGAGCATTATCTGAGTATAAAATCAACTCTTGTCAAAGAGGTTGTAAAATCAAGACGTCCGTAGGAGTCTTGTCCGTGAAGTCGGAAGCTTTGTAAATGTTTGATCACTAGCCGGAAAGTGGACTAAGTCTAAGGAGGATTTGTTCTCTAACAAGTTTTGATCTTCAAAAAAGGAAGAAGATTGACGATTGGAAATAAATCGTGGTGAATCCTCTAGTAGATATAGCTTGAGGCGGAGACGTAGGCGGGGACGTAGGCGGGTTGCCGAACCTCATGAACAACATCATGTGTCATTGTGTTTGGATTTCTCTAACTCTTTTCTTTACTTTATTATTTTTCATTTATTTTACTAAATTTTTATTCCCATTAACTTGTTTAAGTTGAAATTCCGCTTAGGGAAGTAGAAAGAATTTTAATTTGTCATTGACCCTAATCACCTCTCCTCTAAGGTTCAATACCTGGGCAACAAGTGGTATCAGAGCCTAAGTCTCTGTTTTTAAAAGATTTAACCATCTTAGAGAAAATATTTTATTTTGACAAAAATAAAAAATATTTATGCAACTACTCTAGGAGAAGGCCAATCTACCCTTAGACCAAAATTTTTTAATGGAGAAAATTATAATTATTGGAGAATGATGTATTTCATTCAAGTTTTGGACTATAAATGTTGGCAAGTTATTATAAATGGTCCCCACATCCCCACTAAAAATATTAATGGAATTCAAAATCCTAAGGATGAGGATGAATGAACACAAGCCAACATCAAGTTTGTTAAACTCAATACTAAGGTTATAAGCAACCTATATTGTACATTGAGTCCACAAGAATTTAATAGAGTCTTGATTTGTGACTCCGCTAAAGAAATTTGGGATAAACTCCAAATTACTTAATTATGAAAGGACTAATCAAGTTAAAGAACAAAAAATAAGTATACTAGTCCATAAATATGAAATGTTTAAAATGGAACAAAATGAACCCATCTCATTTATATTTGATAAATTTACTAACATTATTAATGAGTTTAACTCTCTTGGCAAGGTATATTCCAATGCAGAAAATGTGAGGAAGATCCTCCGATCTCTACCAAAGGAATGAGCTCCAAAAGTGACGGCCATCCAAGAAGCCAAAGATCTCACAACTCTACAATTGGATGAGCTTATAGGATCTCTATTGACTCATGAGGTCATCATGAGTGAGCAAAAAGATAAAGAGTCTACACCAAGGGGACATGCTCTAAAATCCTCCCAAATAATTGAAGAAAGTGAAGATGAGGATGATATAAGTGAAGAAGAAGAGATTGATCACTTAACAAGAAAATTCAAGAAGTTCTTAAAGCATAAGAAGAACTTGAAGAAAAAAGCTTAAAAGAAAAAAATTCAACAAAGAGTATATCAAGAGCAAATCTAGAAAAGAAGAAGAGATAGTATGCTACAAGTGCAAAAGGTCTGGACATATCAAGCCGGAGTGCCCCTTACTCAAGAAAAGCCAAAGTTACAACAAAAGGGCAATGAAAGCTACATGAAATGAATTCGATAGAAGTGAGTCGGATGCAAGCTCAAGTGATGGGGAGCAAACCAATCTTTACCTCATGATTCATGAGGATAAGGTAAAATCTTCCCAAGATGAATCTCTTTCTTTTGATGAATTACAAGAAGCTTATGATGAACTTTATGAAGAATTTGAAAAATTAGCTTCAAAGAATAAAAAGCTCAAAAATGAAAACTCTTCTCTTGTAAATCTAAATGAATTCTTGAAAAAGGAGAAAAAAATTTAAAGAAGAAAATGAATTTTTTTTTAAAAAAATGAAGAAATAATTTCTATGCCTCTAGTTCAAATCATTGAATGCAATGATTGTGATAATTTAAAATCTAAAATTAATTACTTAACTGAAATTGTCATTAAATTCACCAATGGTAAAAAGATCATAGACACGATGCTAGAAAATCAAAGGTGTGTAGTTGGAAAAGCCGGTTGAAATTTATCCAGATCAATGATCTCTAAGACCTAGAGGGGGGGTGAATAGGTCTATCTAATAATTTCTAACCAATTTTAATTTTTCAATTAATATGTTTAAAAATCAATGATTAACTCAATCAGACAATCCACACAAATCAAACACAGAAGATTTTTACGTGGAAAACCCTAACGGGAAAAAACCACGGGACCTTGTCCAGCAATAAACTTCACTATGAAAAGATATCAAGTACAAGATAAGACCTTACCAAAACAGAAACTGTGTTCCTAGGTATAGACTCTTACTCTTGATTTCCACGAACCAGCAGGTTCGATCTCCGCCTTAGCAGCTTCGGTTCCACACCGACCAAATCTTTTCAAGCAACTTCAAATCCACGATCACACACGATCGATCTCCTTCCACGAAGGCTCCGGATCAAACACCGGACACACACACAAGGTGTAGGGTTGTGAATCAATTTAGTAAATTTCAAACCCTAGAGGGATCTCATACAGATCTGAGATCACACAATGCAAGATCAAAGATTTTAATCTATACTTGCATTCTCTAGGATCTAAGAAAGAGGAGGGATCACAAAGATCTAATAAAAACAATTAGAAAAACCCTAGAAGAGTTTCTCAGACCTCTACTCTTTCAAAAATTATCAAAGACACGAATTAGGTCTCTCAAAAGTTGTTTATATAGGGTTAAAAAAAGAATCCAGAAAAAGAAAAATTCTTTTTACGGGTACTTCTAAGAATATTTATGTTTTGTTGGTAATAAAAGGATTAGGCAAGTTTGAGTGCCTAAGGGGACAAGTCTTCCCAAGGCTAACCTAGTTGGACCCAAAATGGTTTGGGTACCAAAGAGTGTTCTTTGAACTATGTTTTGGATAATATTTGGATAAACATTGATTGATGATAAGTGTTTACTGCTTGAAAAATGTGTTTGATGTTTTGAAATTTGATCATATGTCTTGAATATTTGATATGAATGAATGTTTGATAATATGGTTTATAATATGTTATATTTGATGGGTAAAATGCTTGAATTTTGATGTATGAATAATTGGTGTGAGTCTATGCTATAAAATGAATGATAAATGCTTGATGATTTGATTTGAATGTTATGTTTGGATTTGAATCGATATGAAAATGTGAAATTGAGTAATATATATACTCTATCACTGGACTATGTTCAACTGAGTGGTGTCGTAAGACTTTGGTATTCACACTGGCTATTACAGAACAATTACCTAACAAGCTCAGAAATTAGAACATTCTAGTTCACTATTTGATGATATGTGTGATTTGATTTGATATACGGTTGAATATATTAATTAATTATATAATAAATTAATAGAGATTGAATGTATGAACTTATGCTTTGAAATGAATATCTTATAAACTTGAATGAGCTTGATTGAAATAATTGGTTTCATGCTTGAAAATATTTAGTGCTTAATTAGTTTATCTCTTTGATGTTGCCATGGGGGAGAAATATGTAATGAAATGATTAAAATCTTTCTTAATCTCCTAGTGGAACCATAAGTCATATCTTAAATCTAATTGACAAAATTAGTGATATCATTGTCATAAATGGATGATCTAAACTTTATGTAAATAAATGAAATTCTTAAATTTAATTGATGCATATGTTTAGGGGGAGCTTTACCTCAAATATTCTATTTAAATCATATATTGAGGGGGAACTTGACCAATTTCATTCGATTATTATATCATCATAAAAAAGGGGGAGATTGTTAGCCATTAGGTTTTTTACCTAAGGTAACATCTTTGATTTTGATGATAACACAATAATAGAATGACATTTGTGTTACTAATGTTTTATTGAGTTTAAGTGTAATTCAGTTTATGAAGAGCACTGACACATCATCCAAGACAAAAAGATGACAATAGCAACCAAGCAAGAAAGATTCTTCATTAAGCTATAAGAAAGTAATTAGATCAAGTTGAGTACATTGAAGATCATGCCCAAAGTCCAAGTCGAATCTTGAAGCTAAAGAAGAAATTTATTCAAGATCAAGATTGAAGACTCACAAGAAGATTTTATAGTTTATTATTTAGTCTTTGAGAGTACTTAGGATTTATGTAAGAAATCCTCAAAGTTTGGTCGGTTGAATTGCTCAATACTTAGATTGGTCATAGGTACCTTAAGACCCATTGAATATATTTCTAAGGACCTAAAATATGATAAAAATCTTGTTAAAGATAAAGTAGAAGACCATAGAAATCATGCCTATCATATTGGTTAAGCAAAGATGAGTTTTCTGTAAAAAAAAATAGAGGACTCGTCGACGAGTGAGACCGTGATCTCAACATTCGTCGATGAGTGGAAGAAACAGTAGCTCAGGATTGAGTTTATTGCTTCACTCATCGATGACTGGATAGTGCACTCGTCGACGACTGCTTGCGGGAACCAACCTTAACGGCAAGTTTTTGAACGGCTCTTTGAGTTCCCATCAAACCTCCAACGACTATATTATTGAAAGGGCTATAAATAGGATTGATTTATATGTGAAATTAATAACTCTAATACTTCCAATCATTCAATAAATTATTCCAAAGCTTAAAATTTCAAATCTATTGAGTTATAACCTAGAATCCCCAAATCCAAGTTCTTGAGCTTGTCAACTCCAATATTTCATTTCATTTCTTTCACACATACTTTACAAGTTTCATTTCATTTCACTTAACTAGTGCCCGGACTATGATGGAACGGAACACACTAGCCTCTTTCTCTTTACTTAACTAGTGTCTGGACTATGATGGAGCGGAACACACTAGCATCTTATCTTTTATATAACTACTGCCCGGACTATGGTGAAATAGAGCACACTAGCCTCTTCTCACGTATAACATTACACATACTTTCACCAAAACCCTTCTTTGAGAAACCTCACACTTTGAACCAAAACCTTTCTTTGAGCACAATACTTTGAAAACCTTTCTTAGAGCCAAGACATTCTTTAAGCTAAAACAATACTTTGAAAACCCTTCTTTGATCCAAAACCATACTTTGAGCTAATACTTCTTTGAGCGGAAATCATACTTTAAACATAAATCATACTTTGAACGGAAATCATACTTCAAACAAAAATCATTGTTTAGAACAAAACTCTTCTTTCAATACTTATATTTAATACAAACTCGATCATATAAACGTGCGTGATCGTATACATCATTTCAAAACTATATACCTTACTTTATTTTCTTCAAAAATCATATGCTTTTACCATTTTCTTCATGTCTTTTACTTTTACCTTTCCACTTTTCATTCTTTCACTTAACTTAACCGAGTTAATCCTTCTTACTTGGGATATCAGGTGGTTAGTGTCGGTGCCTTGTTTAACGTACACTAAATACCCACCCAATAACATCTTTGTTCATTCTTTTACTTGAGATCAGATGACTAGTGTCGGTACCTGGTCTGACGTACACTAGCATCCTCCTAATAGCATTATTCTTACTTAGGAATATCAGGTAGTTACTGTCGGTACCTGGTCTGATGTACACTAAGTACCCACCTAATAGCATCATTTCATTTCTTTTTACTTGAGATCAAATGACTAGTGTCGGTATCTGGTCTGAGGTACACTAGCATCCTCCCAATAGCATCATTCTTACTTGGGAATATCAGGTAGTTAGTGTCGGAACCTGTTCTGACGTGGTACAAGGGGTTGAGGATACCAAACTAGAGGAAATGGAAGGGAGACAGACTCCAGTGGACAACGAATAATCCAATTTCTCCCAACTTTTGGAGACTATGGTCGAAACTATGGCCATTCTTACAGCTAGGTAGCATGCTACTACTCTGACACCATTGCCTCCACCTACACATCCCACTTCGGGGCTGGAGGCATTCCAGAGACTCCATCCACCAACCTTCTATGGGACCATAGAACCCATGGTTGCGGCGACATGGATTATGTAGTTAGAGAAGATCTTTCTGGTGCTTCGTTGCATTGATGAACAACGAGTAGATTGGGCTTCCTTCGTGATGAAGGGTAAAGCCAAGCATTGATGGAAATCGGTATTGAGATAGAGGGATGTCACCAGGGAAGGGGAGCCATGGACATGGGGAGAGTTCTTGGATGTCTTCTACGGGCAATACTTCTCCAAGTTGGTTAAAGAATATAAGGAGGTAGAGTTTATGACTTTAGAGTAGGGAGAGATGAGCGTGGCTGAGTACGAGGCCAAGTTTGTTGAGTTGTTGAGGTTTGCACCGCACATGGCAGCCACTGAGAGCATGCGAGTTAGAAAGTTTGAGAGAGGGTTGAAGGCCTTCATTCAGGATTGGACCTCCGTACTCGAAGTGGAGACTTGGATGGAGATTGTGGGTAAAGCGAAGATCCCTGAGAAGAATTCAGAGTTCTTCAGGAGGAGAGATAGTAGCCTTGGTATAGGCATGATTAGAGGTCAATCCAATGGCTCACACAGCCTGAGAAGAGGGCCAGGGCTGCCCCGTACTCTACCTCCTAGCCAATACAAGCACAGAGGCATCCTTTTGCACCATAGCCTTCTTGTCCCGCTACTACATAGGCTACCCAAGTTATGCAGCCTACATCTTCTACATCAGGGCTAGAGCTCTACGACCACGGTTGGAGGAAACATTCTGGGGATTTCCGGAAACTCACTAGTGGATGTTTCCATTGCAGTGACCAGGGACACATTATCAAAAATTTTCCTAGTTGTCTGCTACCGGCCCAGCCTAAGGGAAGCAGGCCCCCGCAGCCATCTCGCTAGGCGAACTAGGGCAGAGTCTTAGCCATGTCAGATCATGTCGCCAAGGCACCTAACGTTGTGGTGTGAATTACTTCGATAGTAACTTTTGTATGAAATGATGTAGTGTGTGAATATTCAGTATATCACCCTATGTGTATGAACTTGCTAAATATATTCGACGGGCGTTTTTCTTTCTCTTGGCTGATGTTCCATTTGTATTATGTTGAGCACCTCGCTAGTAACCGGATCAACTCATTTTCCTTGCACCTAGATTGGATGAGGGTTTTCCTTTTTAAAGCCAAACCAGTTAGATAGGGAGTCGCCCACTTTTACAATGATCGACAAGTCAATTATCACTGGCCAAGTATGTCGAGCTCGTGATATCCAGATTGGAAACCAAGTCATGTGCCCCAAGATTGTTTCCTTGGTCCTTTGTTGCGTTGGCAGCATCACACGTTAGAAGAAGCCACGTGTGGGCACGAAAATGAAGGGTGGGAATAGTATCCCTGCTTGTTCATGGAGTAGTCCAAATTTCAAGGGTGAAATTTTTGTAAGGAGGGGGAGGATGTAGAGACCCGTATTTCACTCATGTGAATCCTAAAACCATCGTATTTAGAACTTGTAGGTGTTAAAGGTTAAGGAAAAATGGGAAAGTTAACTTTAACACACTGTTGTCAGAATCGGACCGGACTGACCGATCAAACCGGAGAAATCGGGAACCAGTCCCCTCACCGGTTCCCAAACCCCCCAAAACTGGACATGTTTAAAAATTGGTCATTTTTGCCAAAACCGGAAGAATCGACTGGTTGAATCAGGAACTGGTGGTTAGAACCGGTTAAGAACCGGTCATAACTAAATAAAAATGATTTTTTAATATATTTTTTTAATAAAAAGGACACAGTTGAACTGGACCGATCGAATCGATCAAACCAGGAACCGGCCACTCAGCCGGTTCGAGGACTAGTCCGGTTCTGATAACATTGCTTTAACATCAAAAAGGGTTGGTAAAATGGTCAATATTAAAATTTAGTTCATACGCAATGTCGATTATCGGTCTTGAGGAAAAATTCATCTTGATTTATACTTGGTAAGAGTTTAAAATTGTAAAGGTTGGATCAAGCAATCAAGGTTTCAAAACAAAAGAAGTCTAAGACTTTCATTCGAACAAATTTCCCATTCGTTCCAACGAAGCCAGAGAAGGGACAATAAAATGAAATTCACGACCATTTCCGTTTGAAAGGAGGAAATTTTGTTCGAACGAAGGTAATAAAAACAGTTTTTTTTAAACTGTGCTGAATCTGAAATTTTGGGGTTTAACCCCCTTGGACTATAAATATGACACCTAATTTGGGGTTTTAGGAGATTCCGAGTTTTTCTAACCTAATTTGGCAAAGAGGGGAGCAAAACCCTAGGTTTTCTAAGGAAAGTTCTTGGAGGAGCAAGAGGAAGCTTGGATCTCCCTTCTCAAGTTTGGAATCCATCCTTCAAGCCTTCTTTGACCTTTCTCAAGCTCTAGACTGAAGAGATTCAGTCTTGTGAGGTAGATACTTTCTACTAACTAGCTTTGTTATGAATTCTTTCATTGGAAATTATTGAATGTATGGTTTTTGATGAAAAATGGTAATTACTCTCTACTAGATATACTTGTTATAATGCCCTAATTAAAAATATAAATTTAACAGCATGCTTGTTTGATAATGTCGCACCCCAAAATACCCCTTAGGAGTTAAGGGACACTTTAGGCGTGACTATACGTACTTGACAAACCATCCTGCAATGAACAAGGTAATAACATACTAAACGGAAACATATAACAGAGTGTGGAAGCTTAAAATAGTACGGAAGCGTAAACCAACTTTTTCTTTTCTTTCTTCTATGAACAATGTCAGTATTCCAAGTTAGATACACAACATCAACAGTAAAGGTGGACATGCCCACTCAGCTCAATAGTAATCTAGATACGGCCACATCTAGATCTCTATTCGCTTACATCTACATCGGGATAAGCGGCTCTCTCTCCTCCACATATTCCTTTTCAACCCAAGGCTCGGGGTCGA
Organism: Tetracentron sinense; assembly: GCA_015143295.1. Classification (NCBI taxonomy): domain Eukaryota; kingdom Viridiplantae; phylum Streptophyta; class Magnoliopsida; order Trochodendrales; family Trochodendraceae; genus Tetracentron; species Tetracentron sinense. The sequence continues at coordinate 25,258,501 of CM026554.1, forward strand.
AGGTACCCACTGGACCTGCCGACATGAGATGTACGGCTGAGTATGAAATATTCAGCAAGTACAAGCTACTAACAAATAATAACAATAACAAACTACAATTCATAACAACAATAATTGAAGGAATACAATATCAATATTTAAGACCATACAAGAGCAATAATTAACGCAATAGTATGATCATGATGTGCATGGAATGATGCAAAACCTCCGTCAAAACTCATACTTTAAAAGTCATGTCTTGTTCTAGAATATATTTTTCATGTTTTTCAAACTTGCTTGTCGTATTAAAACTTGTTATTGTCTTGTAGGAATCACGCATGCCTTGTCTTGTTTGGAATCACTTGTCATGCTTGTCTTGTCTGGAATCACTTGTCATGCTTGTCTTGTCATGTCTTGACATGTCTTGACTTGCCTTGTCATGCTTTACTTGTGAGCCAGATGTTAGTGCCCCTTATAGCAACTTGTGAGCCGGATACGCATGTATCCTTCAGTAAAACATGAATAGAAAGTAACTTGTGAGCCGGATATGTAAGTATCCTTCAGTGAAATAGAAAAGAGGTACACCAACATCCTTGACCGGCTCTCTGTCCGGCTTTATCTGTCACGCCCCAAAATACCCCCTAAGAGTTAAGGGATACTTTAGAGGTGATTGTTCGTACCTTCCAAACCATCCTGTAATGAACAAGGCTAAGCATGATATAATACAACAATAATTAGAGTGCAGAAGCTAAACATAAGTGCGGAAGCGTGAACAACCTTTTTCTTTTCTATACACGGTTTGTATTCCAAGTTTTATACAAAGCATATCAAGTTAAAGGTGGACATGCCCACCTAACAAAATACAAAAGAAATGTTGAGCCTACTATGCTCAACAGTAATCTAAGTACGGCCAGACATCGCGATCCCTATCCTCCTGCGACTGGATCGGGATAGGTGGCTCTCTCTTCTTAACATACTCTTCCTCAACCTAAGGCTCAGGGTTGAGGGCTTTTTCGGTACCTACCGACATAAAAGTATGGTTGAGTGTGAAATACTCAGCGAGTACAAGCTACTACCTAACAATAGCAATAACAAAGTACAACAGTAATAACCACAACACACAATAATCAATTTTAAACAACACTAGCAACATATGAGATTTATAGCATTGAAAATGAAGCAATATAAATATCTTGACATGTGTGCATGAATACGAAAACTCTGGTAAAACTTATGTTTGGAAACCTGTTTCATGTCTCGGTCTTGCTTGTGAAAATCATGCATGCGTGTCTTGTCTGGTTTGGAATCACATATCTTGCTTGTTCGTGACTTGTTCAGGACTTACTTGACTTGCATACTTGTGAGCCAGAGGCTAGCACCCGCACATCCCTGGGCTACCAACCTCCTTGACATTTCATTGACTTGTGAGCCAGGTGTGACATATCCTAGGGATATGCCCTACCCTTGATATTCATGCTTGTTTATTCCATTCAATTACTTGTACTTGAAAAACGTCGGTTCATGCATGCATACATGGGTGTGTGTGTAGCACTTGTAGTATCATGATGACAATATGACATGAAGGATAATGTATAACATTTCAATTCATAGTATAAACATGTGAGAATTTAGATAATTTATATGACATTTGATCAAGGTTCCATAATTGGAGGAACTACACATATTCATATTTGCCTATTCTTCATTAGGTTGGGAATTTCTCATTTATGCATTTGATCAAACATAAGGCATGCAACATTTCATAGTCATTTCATTTCCCCTTTTTAGTGCATGCATTTCATCAAACATCAATGTGTGTTCATTATTTGTAGGATACCCTTCCACCATTTCCATCACATTCACACGACATCCCTCGCCTCAACCTTCACCCCACGCATCACAACACATTCGTTTCATTTATCTTGTTTATTTTAAGGAGAATAGCATAACTCAAGAAGAATGGTTCACACATTAACAAGATCATCATTTTTGAAAGAAAATACCTAGGTTATTGCTAAGGGAGTTAGTAGGGTATACTAACCTTGAAACCAAAGCTTGATCTTGGATGGAACCCTTGATTGAACCTCCAACTTGGAAGAGGAGAACCCTTGTTCGAAGGATGCTTGATTGGGGAAGAAACCCTTGAAAAATGCCGTGAAAAGCGTTGCCCTAGCTTGGAGAAGGAACTCTACATGTGCTTGAAGGTGGATTTGAGAAATCCAAGCCCTTGGGATGATTCTAGGGTGTTTAAACCCTTGATCTTTCTCTCAAATGCAAAGGGACCTTTAGGAACCCTAGGTTCTCTATCCCTCTCTAAAAAATATCTCGAAGGATGGTGTGTGGGGACCCAAGGCTCGAGCAAGGCTTATAAAGCCAAGGGGTGATGACCAAAAGACCTAAAATGCCCTTAATGAAATTCTGCAAAAACGCGAAAGATCGGTGCCCAACCGAGCGATCGGTGTTTTTGATCGAGTGATCAGTTGAAAACAACCTCTCTGGAATTTTTCCCCATACAAAAAAGTGCACTAGTCGAGAGATACCGATCGATCGGTTTTGGACCGATCGATCGCTAGTTTGGACCGAGCGATCGGTTGTGAACCGATCGATCTCTAGCGATCGGTGTTCTGCGGGTTTTGATACTTATTCCATTTTACTGTTTCGGCCATATCTTTTGACTCGTTCGTTGGATTTTGACGATTCAACATGCGTTGGATTTGTCATTCGAAAAGGAACATTTCTGGCATTTCAGAATCTTCAAATTCTTCTTTATTTATTAATTACACTACGTGAAAGGTCAATTGGCTATGAGAACACTGTTCATTAGGCACGAAAAGTTCCGGGGTGCTACATTATCAACTTATTTACTTGTGAGTCAGGCATGACATATCTTGCAATATGCCCTACCCTTGACCGGCCCAATGTTCGGCTTTATCATGCTTGTTTACTTGTGAGCCAGGTATGACATATCTTGCGATATGCCCTATCCTTGACCGGTCCGATGTCCGGCTTTATCATGCTTGTTTACTTGTGAGCCAGGTATGACCGATATGCCCTGCCCTTGACTGGCTCGATGTCCGACTTTATCATGCTTGTTTACTTGTGAGCCAGGTATGACATATCCGGGGATATGCCCTACCCTTGGCCGGCCCTATGTCTAGCTTTATCATTAGTACCATAAATCACATTTCATGTCTTGATTGTGTTCATATATATACATATACTTTAGAAAACTTCGGTTAATGCATGCATGCATGTCGTGCGTGACAAATCGTGAACATCATGGGGATATGACAATTCAAGGAATAACATATAGCATTTCAAAGTTTATAGGCACGTGAAACATTGGGGAAACTCATAAGGCATGTCATTAAAATTACTAAATTTTGGGGGGAAAGATCCCTACTTCATATCTCATCACTTTGGTTTCACATTTCACTCATGCATGACATCAAACACCTTACATGCAATATTTTTTTAACCCTTTATACATGGTTCCCTAACCTTAGGTTTCCAACCCATTCATGCATTCTATCAAATATTTGGTGTTCAACCCTCTTATATTCATTTATTTCATATTTTCTCATTCAAACATTTCATCAAACACATGGGGTGTGTTCATTATGAGTAAAATACCCTTCCACCATTTTCCATAACACACACATCCATCACAAGACATGACATCCAATCGCCTCAACCATACCCCCACACATCCACATTCATTCCACTTATCTTGTTTATTTTAGGGATTATAGTATACTCAAGAGGAATGGATAACACAATGTCAAAATCACCATTTTTGAAAGAGAACCCTAGGTTATTACTAAGCTAGTTAGTAAGGGTGTACTAACCTTTGAGATCAGAGCTTGATCTTGAAGAAACCCCTTTGATTTGGAGTCCCAACTTTGAAGAAGAACCCCACTTGAGATTTGAGGAACTCTAGTTTGATTTGGGGAAGATTCTTTCTTGAAAATCCTCAAGCTTGAGCCCCCTTGATCTCAATCCAAAGACCCCTCTTGGATTTCTACCTAATTTCCTCTTCTCCTCTTCCTCTCCTTTAAGTCTAATGAAATTCCCAAATGAATCCCTTTATAAAACAAGGGATTAAAACCCTTAAATTCGGCATCAGCACACGCGTGCGATCAATCGCACACTAACTGCGATCGATCGTGGATCCAGTGTGATCGATCACACCCTAGGGCGATTTGTTGCACATGAACCCGAATGTTTTATTTTTCCCTACATGCAATCGATCACACGTACTTGCGATCGATCGCACGTACTTGTGATCGCTCGCAGATCCCTACGATCTATCGCACCTGAAGATCCATCTATCACACTTGGCCAAGAATGTTTTTGTTCAATTTCCCCTGCATGCGATCGATCGCACCTTACCTGCGATTGATCGCATTCCCCATTTTGTTTCTTCCACTTGCAGACCCCTAGGGGTGTTTCCAAGCTCATTTTAACCATCCTTAGCGTCCTAAACCCCTTCTTACACGCTGCACAAAGGTCGCTAATATTAAATTTCTCATAAACCATCAAATCCCAATACGGGGAGAGCCAATTGGCCTTGAATGCACTATTCATTAACCACAAAAGTTCCAGGGTGCTACATTCTCCCTCCCTTACAAAAATTTCGTCATCGATATTTGGACGATACATACATGTACAAAACAACAACAATATACAAAAGAGAACGCCAAAATTCTAATCAAACAATTGAGGATATTTTTCCCTCACTTCGACCTCACGCTCCCATGTAGCTTCTTCCAATGAATGGTGTTGCCATCTCACAAGGACTACGGTGATGGTTTTGCTGCGCAAGACTTGATCTCGCCTATTCAAGATCTATACCGATTGCTCAACTAGTATGAGGTCCTCCCGAATCTCTACCGGATGAAGCTTGATGACATGGTACAGATCCATGATGTATTTCCAGAGCATGGAGATGTGAAACACATTGTGAACCGCCACCATATGAACGGGTAAGGCAACATGGTAAGCCACCTCACCCACTCTAGTGATGATCTCGAATGGCCCCACATATCTAAGGCTAAGCTTGCCTCTCCTACCAAATCGCATGACGCCCTTAGCCGCCAACTCTGAATTCCAAATCCCTTCTACGGTTATCTGCATAGTTCTTTTGTCGATATTGTGCCGTCTTCAACCTTTCCGTGATAACCTTGACCCTGTTAGCAGCCTGTTCAATCAACTCGGGACCTAGCACCTTCCTTTCCCCGAATTTATCCTAATACAAAGGAGACCTACAACTTCTCTTATACAATGCCTCGAAAGGCGCCATTTAGATGCTCGCCTGATAACTGTTGTTGTAGGCGAACTCAACCAAAGGCAAGTGATCTTCCCAACTACCTTTGAAATCTAACATACAAGCTCGGAGCATGTCCTCGATGATTTGGTTCACCCTCTCGGTTTTTCCATCTGTCTGTGGATGGAAGGCCGTGTTGAAGTCCAAACAGGAACCCATAATGCTCAGGAAGCTTTTTCAGAACCTGGAAGTGAATCTAGGGTCCTTATCTGACACGATGCTCACTAGTACTCTGTGCAATCGAACGATTTCCTTGATGTATAGTGCAGCTAACTGGTTCGAGTTGAAAGTAGTCTGGTATGGCAAGAAATGGGTGGACTTAGTTAGTTTATCAACCACAACCCAGATAGCATTGGAGTTTATAGCCGTTCGTGGCAATCCTACTATGAAGTTCATGGAGATGTTCTCCCATTTCCACTCGGGAATAGGGAGGGACTATAATAGACCTGCTGGTCTTATGTGCTCTGCCTTCACTTGTTGACATACTAAGCACCGGGATACATACTCAATCACTTCTCTCTTCATGTTTTGCTACAAAAAGTGCCCCTTTAGGTTTCTATATATTTTGGTACCTCCAAGGTGAACAGTATACTTTGACCGGTGAGCTTCATCCAAGATTTCTCTGATAAGCTCTTCATCAGCAGGAACACATGTTCTTCCCTTGAATGTGATAGTTCCATCTGTTAGACATGATGCCCAGAAAAGTCATTTAGATTGTTAGACTCTTATTAATTTGATTAATAACGACTTCTTCTTAATCTATTATGTATTCATTATGGGTAATTGAACACAATCATGAGATGATCTGTACGATATGTGATATCGATAAAGGTCCTTAGGATATATTGTAGGAAATTTATGTGATTGGATTATCACAGGCAGATATAACTTTCTAGCTCCTTATACCTTATATAGTTACAGCTATGAGTGAAGCTGGGCACTTCACTTATATGGCTGCCAGAATGCTAAGATGTTCTCAATAGTTGAGATGTAGTTCTATCTCGAACTATTGTAGTGGAGACTACACATCGGCATATGGGTGCTTAAATGTACACTAACTGATTGCATTTAATGAGAGACCTCTTGCATAAACATATTGTCAGATAGTTGGTCTTTCATTCACATTGAACAGTTTCGATGATCCTTAGATCTGATGAGTTTATCTATGATTGAGCAGTGATCTGACTGTTTTAATTCCACCAACGTTTTTTCTACCTTCGAGAATACAATACAGTGACAGTTGGATAGTCAGAAAGTTGTTCAAGTCATGATAAATTTCAAACAAGAAATCCATGCTTATTAATTTGAGAGATTATCCAAGTTCTGGGTAAGACAGTTGATTAAGTTCAAATCTTGCGCATGTGATTTTGAAATCAAAATAAGTTTTTGAAATAAAATTTTATTAAAAGATATTATACTTATTAATGGATTTTCTCAAAATGTTTTTCATGAGAAATTGTTTCTCATGGCTTAATCATAAGTCTTGGAAACCCAGATGATGTGCAATGGGCTATGAGTTAGATAATATGTCAATCTCGAAGGCCCATTAGGGATAATGTAATTGGAAGGATAAATTGAATTTAAAAGTTCATGTGGCAGGATCCATATTGGTTAATGTTCATACACTGGGATTCAATTGCAACATGGATATCTCACGTCACTTGTAATTCCAATGTATTTCCTGTTTAGGGTCAATGGGATAACATTGGGTAAGCCAGGGTAAGAATGTCCCAGAGCAATTTGTAGAGATGCTCACATAAGAAATACAAGCTCAATAATTGATTAAATTTTAATCAATTATTCAAGTGATTAAAAATTAATCATTAATTAAATAGATTAAAAGTTAATCAATGGTTTAAATTAATTGTTAATTTAAATCTAGGAATTATTTTAGTAATTATTTAATTAACATAATTAAAGGGGAAATGGATTTGACCCATATCCATAAACCCATTTATTATGGACCTTTAATAAGGGCTCAAACCCATAGATTAAAACCCTAGGATTGGGCGCTCCCTTGGAGTAATCCTAATTGGATTAGGATTAGGATTAGGTTAATTGAATAATTGTTAAAATATAATTCCTTTTATTATGAAATTTAAATTCAATGGTTGGATTGCAATTAGGATTAAGATGAGATTAAGTTGGATTGCAGCTAGGAGTCTAAAGCTCCTCCAAGCCCACACCCCTCTTGTGCTCAAATCCTAGTTTGACTAGGATTCCTCCCTTTATTGGTTGTTGACTTATCCCTATTAATTAAGGAATCCTCATTTAATAAGGACTCTTTAATTAGTAGGATTACTATAACTAAAGTAGTTATAGTTAAACTAAGATTTTATTTAAATTAATAATAAGAGTTATTATTAATAAATAACTTCTTAAGGGATAAGTTATAGTTGGAGTAGGATATGGATTAGATCCATTCTATAAATACCCCAAGACCAAAAACTTATGGGCAAGAGGATTCATAATTCTCCAAAAATTTTTCTCTCTCCCACTCATCTCTCTCCAAACTGTGAGCCCCTAGGGATATACCCTAGGGATTTTCGTGAGCTACTAGGGTGCTCCAAGTGGGTTTTGCTACTTAGGGTTTTGAACCTTAAGGTTGTTGGTGATAGAAGGTCTACACCATTACTCCATCTTCTTCCTCTTGCTTCAACAATTCCAAAAAGAGATTCTAAAGCTTCGTGGGGATAGCGAAAAACAAGGATCGAGCTTTGAGTATTTCTTCGAGAAATCTCTACAAAGAGTTCTGACGGTTCGAGTTGATTAAGCTTCACCGGTGAACATCATTCACCGAGGTGATATGACTAAAACTTTTAGATAAAATTTGATGTTTTCTATGGTGTTAAGATCTAGGGGATCCCGTTTCCGCATAAATTTTTATCCAGATTCTCCTTCACCATCACCCTTCATGGTGAAGTCCTTGCTACCACTATTGATCATCTTATCTCAGTAAGCAAGTAGCTCGGTATCCGCTCTTTGTAACTCTCGGATCTTGGCCAATATGTAAGGTCTAACGGTGATGTTAGCTATTACCGGTCTGAATGTAGGAAGATTGAAACTGATGTCAAGGTTAGAAGCATCCTCCAACAATTTCCACTCTTGCACCATCATGTGAGCCAAAAGTTCCAGAGGTTTCCTACTAAGGGCATTAGCCACCACGTTTGCCTTGCCCGGATGGTATTGAATAGAACATTCATAATCTTTCAAAAAATCCATCCATTGCCTTTGCCTTAGGTTCAATTCCTTTTGGGAAAACAGATACTTCGGGCTCTTATTATCTGTGAACACGTTGAATTGTTCCTCATAGAGGTAGGGCCGCCATATCTTCAATGCAAACACTACTGCTGCAAGTTTCAAGTCATGTGTAGAGTAGTTCTTTTCATGATCCTTTAACTGTCGGGATGCATAAGCGATAACCTTCTTGTTTTGCATCAACACACACCCTAACCCGACATGCGAGGCATCACTATAAACAACAAAATTGCCACTCCCCGATGACACTGTGAGGACGAGAGCCGTAGTGAGCCTTTTCTTCAACTCCTAGAAGCTTGCTTCACACTTATCACCCCAAACAAACTTGGCATTCTTCCTAGTAAGATAGGTGAGTGATGCCGCTAAACTGGAGAATCCCTTTACAAATCTCCGGTAATAGCCTGCCAACCTGAGGAAGTTACGTATCTTTGTAACACTCTTGGGTCTCTCACAGTTCATAACTGCCTCTATCTTAGCCAGATCAATTGAGATACCTTCGGCCGATACCACGTGGCCTAAGAACGCCACCTTCTCCACCAGAATTCACACTTGCTTAACTTGGAGTATAGCTTATGCTCTCTCAACATCTCCAGAGCAAGGCGGAGGTCTCGTGCGTGATCTTCCCGCGTTTGGGAATACATCAAGATGTCGTCAATGAACACAATCACGCATCGATCCACCCTTTCATCAGAACCATAAAGGTTGTCGGCGTGTTCGTGAGACCGAAAGACATCACTAAGAACTCGTAGTGCCCATATCGAGTCCTGAATGCAGTTTTGGGAACATCTTCCACCTTGATCCTCAACTGGTGGTAGCCGGATCGAAGGCCGATTTTAGAGAAATACTCTACTCCCCTTAATTGGTCAAACAAGTCATCAATCCTGGGTAACAGATAATTGTTCTTCACAGTGACCTTGTTCAACTACCTGTAATCAATGCACATACGCATTGTGCCATCTTTCATCTTCACAAATAGTATCGGGGCACCCCATGGTGAGACACTCAGTCTAATGAATCACAGGCTTTGTAGTTCATCCAACTGTACCTGCAACTCCTTGAGTTCAATCGGGGCCATCCTATAAGGAGCCCTAGAGATCGGAGCAGTGTCAGGAGCAAGCTCTATAGCGAACTCGATCTCTCTATTTGGGGGCAATCTAGGCAATTCCTCTAGAAAAATATCTAGGAACTCACTCACAACCGGAATAGTTGAGAAGTTTTGTGTCGCTGCATTTGCTAGGCTTAAAGCTGCGAAGCGGGCAATATCCCTTCCTTATAGTGCTCGAAAACAAAATGGCTTAACTCCTTCCAGCCTAAAGTTCACCACTTTCTCAAAACACGCCACATGCCCGTGATGGGTTTATAGCCAATCCATCCCGAGGATGACATTGAAGTCCAGGTCTTGAAAATTCAGGATGATCAAGTCGGCCAATAACTCATTCTGCTCCACTTGAACCACACAATCCTTATATATCCGGTCCGTGTCAACCGACTTGCCAAGCATAGTCGAAATGGTTAACTCTCGCTCCAACATACTAGATTCATGTGAAAAGCCCTACGCAAAGCTAGGAGAAACGAAGGAATGAGTGGATCCTATGTCGATCAACACTCGAGTTAGACATTCATTTACTAGCAACGCTCCTGTGTAATTAAATAACTAACCTTAATAGATTTCAACCAAGGGCATACATAACGTATAAATAGCATATAGTACACAGGCAAACACATCATACCATAGCACGCGTTCATGACTTAAATTTCAATATTTTTGCGTACCTTGCATGACATCATCCGATGCATGTGCATCCCTTTCCGACAAGGCGAAGACTCGGCCTTGAGTTGCTTGACGAGGCGGCCTGGTAGATGGTGAGGGCCTAGATGCTTGTGAAGAGCCCTGCTGAGAAGACTGCCTGACCGGGGGCCTACTCTCCTAAGATTGAGCCGACAAATGTCGACGGGAACAATCTCTAATCATGTGGCCTTGGTCACCACATTGAAAACAACTTCCGGTAACGTTTTTACACTCGCCGGCCAAATGCCTCCGACCACAAAGATTACAAGACTCATATGTGTATGTGGAGGGCATATATCCCATGGCCTGAGGTAGTACAGGGCGAGGAGCATATGTAGTAGCTGGGCGTGGAGCCGGTGGAGCAAAAGGGCGGGGACCCTACTGTGCAGAATATAGCCTCTACGACTGAGTCGGCCCTGAAGGCTGGTATGAAGTAGTCCTAGCTCTCTTCTCTGTTGAGCCACTAGACTGACCTTTCTCTACTCCCCTTCTCTTGAAGAATTCTTCGGAATTCGACTCTGCCAAGAGTGCTTTATCAACAACTTCTGAATACGTCTAATGCCTGAACATTGAGACTCGATCCTTGAGGTAGGCCTTTAATCCCCTTTCAAACTTTCGGGCCTTCATAGCCTCGGTAGCTATCATGTGAGGAGAAAATCTAGATAGCTCCGAGAATTTGGCTTCATAAGCGGCCACTGAAATATTACCTTGCTCCAAGGTAATGAACTCAACCTCCTTCTTTTACTTCATACCTATCAGTAAATATTTCTTGTAGAAGACATCCAAGAATTCTCCCTAAGTCTAATCCTGAACCTATCGGGTCAAATCCCGGGTCCTAAGTGCGGACCTCCGCCAATGGTCGGCCTCACCTTCAAGTATAAAGGCGGCCCAAGTGACCCTCTCTGCCTCAGTAGGCGATAAGACTGAAAAGATCTTTTCTAATTGTCTGACCTGTGAGCACCTGAATTTTACCCTCTATTTCCCCGATCAGGATAAATCCGATAAGGAATAGTGATAAATTGCCATTAGGTTGTGAGTCACCACCTATCTAATTATGAGGGAAATAGATCACTGAAATGGTTGGATAAGGCATGGTCTGGAAATCAGAGGTCAGGGTAAGGGATTCAGTTGAGTTAAGGAAGGTGTTAGGCACCCCTAAACTCCCATTTGAAGATGGTTACCTACTCCTTAAGTCTAAATTAAATAAAGGAAACCATAAAGAAGCTTTCAATTTGATCAATATGCTGAGAAATGTAATGTTAAAGAATAACTGAATTGAGAAAAATAGGGTAAAAACGGAATAGGGATTCTATTCTAAGGAAGCTGAACCTGATCAGGGTTGCCTACATATCTATAGTTAGTGGAATCAAGCCACACGTAGTTCCGGATGGGAGTTGATGGTTTGATTTGATTTTGATTGGACTGGATTGTGGGTGATTGAAAGGTTTGAAGGTTTTTGCTCCTATTTGAGGAGCGAGGTGGCCTTTTAAGCTCGTGCTGAGGAGCGAGTAGATTTTGTTGGTGTGAAACTAAACCAGGGTTCGGATGACGGTTTAGCCGAGGTTTGGTTTGGTTGACTTGGGGTTTAACTAGGGTTTAATCAGAGTTTAACTAAGGCTTAACCAAAGTTTAACTAGGGTTAATTGGGATTTAACTAGGGTTTAACCAGGGTTTAATCAGGATTAACTAGGGTTTAACTAGGGTTAACTGGAATTAACTAGGGTTTAAACTAGAGTTAACTGGAATTAACTGGGGTTTTAACTAGAGTTAACTGGGGTTTAACTAGGGTTTAACCAGGGTTAATTGGAATTAACTGGGGTTTTAACTAGAGTTAACTGGGGTTTTAACTAGAGTTAATTGGAATTAACTGGGGTTTCACTAGGGTTTAACTAGAGTTAACTGAGGTTTAATAAGGATTAACTAGGATTTAACCAGGGTTTAATCAGGATTAACTAGGGTTTAACTAGAGTTAACTGGGGTTTAACTAGGGTTAACTAAGGCTTAACCAGGGTTTAATGAGGATTTATCAAGGGTTAACTAGGGCTTAAATAGGGTTCAACTAGAGTTAACTGGAACTGAGGTTTTAACTAGAGTTAACTAGGGTTAACTGGGGTTTAACTAGGGTTAATTGGGATTTAACTAAGGTTTAACCAGGGTTTTTGGGCGGAGGTTCAACTAAGCGAGGCAAGTTTTGAACCAGGATTTGGGCAGAGGTTCGACTAGGCGAGGCTAGTTTTGAACCGGGTTTTGGGTAGAGGTTCGACTAGGCGAGGCTAGTTTTGAACCGAGATTTGGGCAGAGGTTCGACTATGCGAGGCTAGTTTTGAACTGGGATTTGGGCAGGGGTTCGACTAGGCAAGTAGTCTAAGTAGTTGAATACAAAAAATAACTTTAAAAAGTGATTAAACCAACTTAAACTATTAAAAGACAAAGCAAGATAGGGTTTTGAGAAGAATTACCATCTGGGGCCAAAATTATTATTATTATTTTTTCTTTTGTTGATTTTTGACATGCCACGTGTTGCGCCCCGCTTCGCCGAAAAGCCATTTTCCGTTTTGAATCCGAAAATAGTCAAAATTTATCAAAATATTTCTAAAAACATTTTGGACCAAATGAAAAATTTTAAACACTTTTTTAGGGGCATTTTGGTCTTTTTACACCATAGGGGCATTTTAGTCTTTTTTTCACCGTTTTAAGTCCAATTTGTCCCAAAAATAGCCAAAATTCATCAAAAAATTTCTAAAATCATTTGAACTAATTGATAATTTTTTAGCACTTTTCAGGGGTATTTTGGTTATTTTTCACCCAGGGGGTATTTTGGTCATTTTTTACCCTTAGGCTGTTTTTGAAAATCAAAGCACGGGGAAAGAGGGTTTTAAAAGAGGGTTTTTTTAAAAGGGTTTTTGAGAGTATAAAAGAGATTAGAGGGGTGAAAAATTGGGGTGCTTACAGTTGCCGCTCTTTGTCGGAGGGTGCGGGTACGTGAACGACAAAGACTATAAGACCTCAATTTTGCACATGCTGCAAAACTTGTGATTTTGAAGACAAAAGAGTCAAAAAAAGAAAAGTTAAATTATACTTAGACTGCTTACCACAAATGGGATTCTAGAGAATGGGGTTGATGGGAGAACCTGTTCAGCTGCTGGGGGATAGAGTGGAGAAATGAATGGTTTATACTTAGTGATGAAACATCCGAGATATGGGAGAGATAGCTCTTCGCCTCATTGCGGAGGGAAAAAAGAAGCATACTTATGTCTGGAGTATATAAAAAGGGATGGAAACACATTATGATGTCAGCCAAATTAAAAGACGGATGACAAGCAAGGCGATGTCAGCCGAATCAAATGTGCTTTTAGCCTCTTCACAGGAGGGATCAATTTTGAAATGTTGCTTTTAGTGTAGAGCCCCGAAACTTTTTGCCATGTATTGGGACCCGTGCCAAGGCATGAAGCCTTTGTAACCTTCCTATTTCTATGAAATGAGAAATTTTGAACAACTCTAATGCTATGTTTGGTTGCCGAGAAAATAAGTGAAAACATGAAAAAGAAAAGAAAATTTTGGATTTCTAATACAATTTTTAGTTGTGTTTTCTCTAATTTTCTTTTCTTTTCCACGTTTTTACTTATTTTCTTGGCAACCAAACATAGGGTAAGTGTTAAGAAGTAGTATTCCTAAGTCGAATATATCGAAAACCCGAGTTACTGAAACCCATTTACTGATCAGTCGACTTCAGGGGTAATTTAGTTAATAAATAAAGTAAAAATTGGAAATTCTAAAATGTCAGGAATGTTTCTTTTCGAAAGACGGATCCAACGCAAGTTGAATCGTCAAAATCGGGCAACCGAGTCAAAAGTTATGGCCGGATTACCAAAGTGTGAAAAAATAGGAGAAAAACAACAAAATCTGAAGGGTGCGATCGATCGCAAGTCAGGTGCGATCGATCGCATGCAGGTGAAATAGGTCCCAAACTCTCGGGGTCATATGCGATAGATGGATCCACATGTACGATAGATCGCAGGGATCTGCGATCGATCGCAAGAGTGTGCGATCAATCGCATGCAGAGGGAAATCAAACCAGAAATGTTCGGGTTCATGTGCGATAGATCGCATCTAGGTGCGATCGATCGCAAGGACCTACGATCGATCGCAGATAAGTGTGCGATCGATCGTATGCGGTAGCAGATTCCAGATTTGAGGGTCTTAAACCCTTTTCTTGTTTAGGGATCCTCATTTGAGGTAATTCTAACCTAGAGAGGAGAGAAAGAGGGGAGAAAGGAGAAGGAGATCTTGGGGAAATCCTCCAATGTGGCTTGATTGAAGATCAAGGGGGGGGGGGGGGGTTTGAACTTAAAGATTTTCAAAGAAGGATCTTTCCTCAAGCATTTAGAGTGCCTCAAACCCAAAGAGGGGTTCTTCTTCAAGGTTAGGACTCCAAATCAAGGGTGTTCTCCACTCTATTGAGGTCGGTACCCTACACTAACCTCCTAGTTCATATTCTTATTCTTTCTATGTTTTCCCTAAATGTTAAACAAGATAATGAGAATAGATGAATGGGTGGAGATGTGTGGATGAGTAAGGGCGATTGGATGCCGTTGTGTATGAGTTGTGATGAACAAAATGGGAAGGGCATTGTACCAATAATGAACACACATGTATGTATGGGCTTAACCCACCTAGAAATCCAAGATTTAGGTATAAGCATAATACACATACCAAGTGTTTGATGAAATGCCATAATGAAGAAGGTGATGATTTGTTCATAGTAAATGCATGTGTGAAATTCCTTTAAATTTTTAGAATAGCTTTTTAATAGTTTAAATGCTCATTTATTTGATTGAATGAATTGTCAAATGCAAATGCTTCCTATGCCAATGTCATCCTTAATTGTACACGAATCCACGAGCACGGCATGTAGTCCACGAGTAGGATCTTCAAGCATTAAGCACCGTGTGTTGTTTTCAAGGTTTTATTCCCGATTTACGAACACCATGACAAGGCCAAACGCAAGGGTTGGTAATAGAGGTAGGGCATATCTTAAGATATGTTTTGCCTCGCTTTTGACACGAACAAGAAACCCCCACGCAGGAACACTCCATGCATGCATGTTCCATTAAATGTATTCGTTAAAGAGGGGCCTCCCCTCCCTCACAAGTAGCAAATCATGTTTATTTTCCAAGCAAGCAAGCAAGACACGCATGATATGCATGACACGCATGACGAGCACGACACGCATGATACAAGCATGGCACGATACAAAACGATACGACAAGACAAGACACATGACAAGACAAGTTTTTAAACACGAAAAGAGTATTTCAATTCAAATCAAGCACATGATGTTTTTACGAGATTTCCGACTTTGATGTGATGAAAGCTTGAATTCTAAACTATTTTTTTTCCTATTATGATATGAACTGCTTCCTGTTTTATGTTATTATTATTATGTTATGGCTGTTGGTTAGTGTTTGGTACCCGCTGAGTATTCCATGCTCAGCCGTACTTCTTATGTTGGTAGGTGATAGTAGAGCGGCTGCTCCTTTTGACGTCTGTGCTCCTGGCCCATGGGTGGAGGAGGAGTATGTTGAGGAACCTGTGGAGGAGCCTCATGTAGATGGTTATTAGGTGGTAGATTCTAAGTGAAGGATTGTGGGTGAGCGAGAGAGTGATATTCATGTATTTTGGCGGGCCTATCCGCACCTTCTTTGTTTTGATTTCCTTTTTGTATCAAATTGGGATTATGTATATATACATAGAGGTTTTGTTAGACTTCCGCTGTACCACATTAGAGTATGCTTCCACTATTCTAGTCCTCTATTGTATATGCTTAGTATCTTTTGCAGGATGGTTTGCCAAGCATGTCATGTAGGTCATGACAAGTCGTCCAAGATTCACTCTAACTCCTAGGGTGGGTTTTGGGTCGTGACATTTAGCCTCTTCACAGGAGGGATCGATTTTTGAAATGTTGCTTTTAGCCTCTTCACAGGAGGGATTGATTTTGAATTGTCGCTATTAGCCTCTTCATAGGAGGGATCGATTTTGAAATGTCGCTTTTAGCCTCTTCATAGGAGGGATCGATTTTGAAATGTTTCTTTTAGCCTCTTCACAGGAGGGATCGATTTTAAAATATTGCTTTTAGCCTCTTCACAGGAGGGATCGATTTTGAAATGTTGCTTTTAGCCTCTTCACAGGAGGGATCGATTTTGAAATGTTGCTTTTAGCCTCTTCACAGGAGGGATCGATTTTGAAGTGTTGCTTTTAGTCTCTTCATAGGAGGGATTGATTTTAAAGTGTTGCTTTTAGCCTCTTCACAGGAGGGATCGATTTTGAAATGTTGCTTTTAGCCTCTTCACAGGAGGGATTGATTTTGAAGTTTTTAGCAGAGGATTGAAATTTGAAGGTTCTGAGGTTGAAATTTAGTTTGAGTTTGAGGGTGTGAAATTGAGGGTGATCTCATGCTTGTTTGGGCTACTTCTTTGAATCGATTCTGAATCAGACTTTGTTGATACTTTGAGCGATTGTCAAGACAAGGTCGATCTAACCAAATCACAAATGGACAAAGAGGTTTCTTTTTTTCAATTAGAACCCTTGCCCTTGAAGAAGTAAAATAAGATGACAAGAGGTCCTGACCTATTTAGAAACATTGCGCGAAGTAGTGGAAACTAATTCTGACTTCCCCACCATATGCTGAATTGCTGCTTGCTTTACCAAGAACTTTGGACCGTGGTAGTGACAAATTTCTCTGAACCCAAAGATGGATTATTGGGACCGGTAAGATTCATACCATTCTGGATCTTGAGGTGACACCTTCTGCCGGATATTCCGCTCGAATCTTATCTCAACTTTTTCCTTTTTTGCCCTTGGAATGACCAAGTCCAGGGGTCGCTTAATTTTTGCACATGAGGCCATTTCTGGTATTCACTCATGCCTGCGAAATTGGTAATGATTTTTTTCCTTTTTTTGCTCCTAATAACGATATTAGGTCTGGGATCGCATAATTTTTGCGCACCAATGCCATTTCTGGTTTTCTTTGAGCCTGTGATTTTGAAATGGATAATCTCCTCCCATCATTGCCTTATGGGTACTTGTATCTTGCTTGAGTACTTATTTATCTGATTGTCTGCACTCCGAACCTCTAGGGGATCTAAAAGGACTTGAGGGAGGACGAAACGTAGGCTTGGGGGTCCAAATTTTTACGGCACCTTTTCTCATTTTACCCTTGAGCGCCTCTTTTTGCCAACTTTTGCCTTTTTCTTTTTGATTTTTGGCTCTATTTTTCCTTTGCTTGGATTTTCCTTTTCTTTTTTTTCTTTCATGGAGGCTATTTTGCTTTTGCTCAACTGGGTGATTATTTTTGACCGCGGCTGTTTCTCAGGCTGCCTACGTACCCTTTGCAGGATCAGGTCATGACGTAGTTCAACTGCGGGGATGCCCCGGTATAGAAGTGTAATGAAAAAAAGGCTTGTAAGGCTCAAAGGGCTAACTAGTGAATTTCATTGATAAAATTTGGAAAGGTTACAAAAGACGAGGATGAATGATGTGCCAACATGGCCTCCTATCATTTCCCTAATTGATTAAGAGTACAGACAATTTCTAAATAAGTTTTCAAGCATAATACTTTTTGACCCGATCCATGTTGACTAGCTTTGGGAGGTCTTGGCCGTCCATATGTCCCAAACGGAGGGCACTGCCAGAAAAATTTTCACGAATAATGTATGGGCCTTCGTAGGTGGGACTAAATTTCCCTCTCAGATCTGGACGATTGGGTAACATCTTCCGGAGCACATGGTCTCCCACTTCAAGGTCTCGAGGCCTGACTTTCTTGTTAAATGCTCGCGCCATACACGTCTTATAGGCTTGCAAATGACTGATGGCCTTGAGTCATTTTTCCTCAATCAGATTAAGTTGCTCGTACCGTGCTTCGATCTATTCTGCCTCCTCTAGCTCTGCTTCTACCAGGATTCTTAGGGAAGGAATTTCTACCTCAATCGGTAACACTACTTCCATCCCATATGCTAATGAGAATGGTGTTGCCCTAGTCGAAGTGCGAATGGACGTTCTGTAGGCCATGAGCGCATAAAGAAGTGTCTCATGCCATGTAGAATACTCGGTTACCATCTTTTCAATTATTCTCTTCATGTTTTTATTGGCCGCTTCGACCGCACCATTCGTTTGTGGCCTGTACGGAGTAGAGTTATGATGCTGGATTTTGAACTTCTCACACAACTCTGCCATCCCTTTGTTGCGAAAATTGAGAGCATTATCAGTGACAATCTCATATGGAACACCGGATCTACAAATGATGTCTCTCTTCAAGAACTTCTGAACTGCTACAGCTGTGACATTGGCATAGGAAGTAGCTTCGACCCACTTGATGAAGTAATCGATGGCTACTAGAATAAACTGATGACCATTAGATGCTTTAGGTGGGATTAGGCGGATGACATCTATGCCCCAGGCCGAGAATGGCCATGGTGCAGTGAGATTATGCAGTTCGACAGGTGGTGCATTAATGCGGTTGGTATAGATCTGGCACTGATAGCATTTTTGTACGTGCTTGTAGCAATCTGATTCGATAGTTATCCAATAATAGCCCAGTCTCAGAATTTTCTTGGATAACATCATCCGATTCATGTGTGGCCCACAGACTCCCCCATGAACTTCTTCCACGACTTTAGCTGCCTCTGATGCGTCTAAACACCGTAACCATACTAGGTTTGGTGATCTTTTGTACAAAACCCCCGCAAAGAGTACAAACTGAATAGCTAACCGCCTGAGTGCTCTTCTGTCAGTCTTTGTAGCTTCTACAGGGAAGGTTCCTTGGGTCAAATACTACTTGATCTAGGTGTACCAAGGCTTCTCATTTGATTGTTCTTCTATCTCCAAACAATAAGCTGGCTTGTCTTGCTGTAAGATCTCGATTGGTCTTACATCAATACCTCCTGGGATCTGAATCATTGAGGCTAGCGTGGCTAGTGCACTTGTAAATCGATTATGGGACCTTGGTCTGTGACAGAAATTGATCCTCCTGAACTTTGTGATTAACACCTTCAGACATGCCAAATAGGGAATCAGCCTGGCCTCTTTGATGGCCCAAGATTCATTTGCATGATAGACTACTAGCGACATATCACCATATACATCCACTTCTTCTATGTCCATATCAAAAGCTTCTCTCAAGCCAGCTATACAGGTTTCATATTCTGCAGTATTGTTTGAGCATTCAAATTTTAGCTTGATTGCTATTGGGAAGTGAGCCCCGGATCGCGAGATCAATACTACTCCCGCTCCTCTACCTTGATTGTATGCTGCCCCATTGAAATATAACTCCCAGTCGAACGGCTCTAACTCTTCTCCTTCTGCAAAGAGAACGGCTTCATCTGGAAACTGATCATGAACCGAGACATAATCATGTGATGGATTATAGGCCAAGTGGTCAGCAATCGCTTGTCCTTTGATTGACTTCTCAGTCATATAAGTGATATCAAATTCTGAAAGCATCATCAACCAGCGGGATATTCTCCCTATAGTCGCTGGCTTTTCCAAGAGATATTTCAGGGGATCCATCCGGGAGATTAGAATTATGGGATATGCTAGAAGGTAATGCTTGAGACGCTGAGAAGCCCAAACTAAAGCCAAGCAAGTTTTCTCCAGCAGGCTGTATATATTTCTTTGTATTCCAAAATTCGTTTACTAATGTAGTAAATGGCATGCTCTTTTCTACCAGAATCATCATGCTGAGCTAAAATACACCCCATGGAGGTTTGTTGTACTAAAATATACAATAGTAATGGTCGACCGAGTGTTGTTGGAACCAAAACCGGGGGTGTAAGAAGGTACTTCTTGATTTTGTCAATAGCCTGTTGACATTCTTCTAACCAGACTGTGGGCACTTCGTCCTGAGAAGTTTAAAGATTGGTTTGCAAATTGGAGTAAGTTGTGCTATGAATCTGTTGATATACTGAATTCTACCAAGAAAACCTCAAATTTCCTTCTCAGTTTGCGGTGCAGGCATGTCAATAATAGCTTTCATTTTTGAAGGGTCAATTTCGATGCCTCTCCTGCTTACAATGAATCCCAGGAGCTTTCCAGAAGTGGTGCCAAAGACACACTTGGCAGGGTTTAATTTTAAGCCAAATTTTTTGAGTCTATTACAAAATTTTCTTAGATTAGTAGGATGATCTTCAGCCTTTGGAGATTTGACAATCATGTCATCCACATAAACTTCTGCCTCTTTATGGATCATGTCATGAAACAATGTGAGCATAGCTCTCTGATAGGCTGCCCCGGCGTTCTTGAGTCCAAACGGCATAACCCGATAGCAGAAAGTACCTCACAGAGTGATGAATGCAGTCTTGTCCATATCCTCTTTAGCCATCTTAATTTGGTTATATCCTGAGAATCCATCCATGAATGAAAGCGTTTCATGGCCTACCGTATTATCTACCAATACATCAATATGCGAGAGGGGAAAATTATCTTTCGGACTGGCTTTGTTCAAATTCCTGTAATCAAAACACATTCTGACTTTTGTCCTTTTTCGGTACTGGTATGATGTTGGCAAGCCAACTAGTGTATGATGCTACTATCAAGAACCCCGCATTGATTTGCTTTTCGACTTCCTCTTTAACCTTCTGTGACCACTCGAGTCTCATTCTTCTGAGTTTTTGACGAACTGGCTTCATATCTGGATGCAAGGGTAGTCTGTGAACTACTAGATTTGTATCGTGCCCGGGCATATCTTCATAAGACCAAGCAAACACATCTTGGTATTCGTGAAGAAATTCGATCATGGTGGTCCTCTGCTCAAGACTCAGTGAAGTGCTGATTTTTATGTACTTAGGGTCATCATCAGATCCAAGATTTATATTCTTGGAATCCTCAACACTAGGTTCTATTTCCCTCTTGCTTCGCTCTAAAAGCTCAAGGATCTCTTTGAGAGGTTCTTCTTCCTGCTCTTCATCATATTCTACTTCTAAGAGTTCAAGATCGATTGATGGATTAGTTGTGGTTTGAGCAGTTCCGTGCTCAAGCCAATGGTTTTAATTTAGTATTTTTTTTGAAGTTTTTGGGCACACTCAATGAAATGAGTAAGAAAACTTTGGGAGGCTTCCGATCACTAGTCCTCGTGGTGAGTCTTAGATCACGCCATCATAAGCCAAGCAAAAAGAATATTGAGTTATTTTCAGAGAAGTAACACATATATATATATTCACAAAGGATTTTACAAGACTCGAATGAAAGTAATTTTAACAGACTCTTCAGCCACTGTGGCTGACAAAAAAATGGTATGGCTTGACAAGGCTTCAACCGACCTTCTTGACAATCTCTGCTCTTCCATTGGCCGCCTCCAGAGTGATGGGCTCGGTCCACCACAATCTTGGGGATGAAAGACTCGTTGTCTCCTTTTTATCTTCTGAGATGGTGAACACTTCGACTTCGGCATACTCGAATAGAGCTTTCTCTTGGTCTTCTCCTATTTCTAGGGCCGCTTCCTCTATTGCCAATTCTTCAAACAGGAGCTCTATTCCCATTAGCTCCCCATCATGATGCTTTTAGAACTCTCACTTAACACAAGGATTGGAGGTTCTGTGGTTTTGGGTATGGGGGAGATCATGAGTTTTGGTATCAAGTTGGATATGGGACTGCTAGCTTGGGAAGTGGTAAGATGGTGCAGGTATTTTCGGATTTCTACCCCTCCTCTCTTTGGTGTGAGCTGCTCCATATAATCCTTCAATGTCGGCTTGTAGCCTATCCTAAACCGCGGGATGCAATGAGATGGAGTGATGATCTTCTTTATACCTTGATGCCAGACTCCTAAACCCAGACCGGGTCGATATCCCATTCTTGCCATCATCTTGTACTTGGGAGGGATCTGTCTAGCATTCCTTTCCCTGACCTCAACTTGTGTGATGCAACTTACTTCCTCAAACTGCTGAGTTACAGACATGGGCCTTAGCCTTTCTTCTTGAACCTCCAGAATGGAACAAAACAAACTTTCTGAGGGGATCACGATCAGCTGGTCCCCTTGGATAAAGTTTATCCTCTGATGTACCGTGGAGGGTACTGCTTTGGCCATATGGATCCATGGTCTTCCGAGGAGTAAAGTGAAAGATGTCGGGACGTCCACTACCTGGAAATCGATGAGAAAATCTACCGGGCCGATAGTAACATTCAAATTAAGGTCACCAAGGTTCTGCCGTGTAGAGTTATCAAATGTCCGGATCGTCATAGGCCTTTTGGTCACATGACTTAAATCCAGACCAATGCTCCGTAATGTGGTCAAAGTACAAGCATTCAGTCCCGAGCCATAGTCAATCAAGACTGAAGAAAGGTGCTTCCCCTGCAAACCACCGTAATATTTAGTGCCCTAGTATGAGATGTGTCTACCTCAGGAATTTCTTCCTCAGTAAACGATATGATTTTTTGTTCAAGCACCTGACCCACTAGTTGTCCCAATATTCTGGAGTGATATCTGGAGTGACGTGGGCATTGTTGAAAACTTTGATCAATTGCTTCCGGTGGTGATCAGAAGTTAGTAACAACCCCATTATCGAATTTGGGCTGAGATTTTACTAAGCTGTTGAGCAACATGATATTCTTCGGCCTTCTGAATGGCTTTTATCAAGGCTTCCGAATCCTCTCTCTTTCTCCATGCCAACTACCTTTTCTTTCCCTTTGCCTCCTCCTGGCATATTTACAGAAGGATTTTGTGGCTACAATCTGCCAGACCTGGTGAGGCTTGCAATGTCAATGCTCCCCGACTCAGATGGGTAGCAAGTGGACGAATAGGTATATGGTACTCGATCTAGGTTATAGATCGGCAGGGGGATGAAGGGGATGATAACGAGCATAGCTGATGGGGTTGATTGGATTAGCGGCCAATTGGCTGGACATGGTATCAAGTAGGTGACTCCTTCTACGACTTGGACTGGAAGATTAGAAGGAATTTGAATTGGGGATTCAGTGATAGGTTAGGTAAAAGGGTCAATCATACATACCCAAGGTTTTGCTTCTTCTAAAAAAATGACTTGTTGATTGTGAGGTGGTAAAGGGGCTTGAATAATGCTTGTGTTTCCTAGGGCTAACTCGATATTTTTCTGGTCAAAGAGGTCTTGAATTGCATGTTTCAAAGTAAAGCATCTATCAGTAAGGTGTCCAAGACATTGATGAAAAGCACAATACTAGTCCATACGAAAGGTGGTTGTCGGATTAGTGGGTACTGGCATTAGGGGTCTGGGTGAAAGTATTCCCTTTTGTATAAGAAATGGTAACAGCTGGCTGAGAAGATAAAGTAAAGGGGTGAAAGTTCTGGGTGGTGTTCGCACTTGCTGAGGTGCAGGAGTGCGAGGTTGGTTACTAGGCTGAGCCGAGGCTACCGGATGCGGTTGCGTTGCATTTATGGGCAACTGTACAGGCACTACTGGCACTACTGTTGCTACTTTTGCTGCTGGTGCTACAATTTGCACCTCTCCTTCTTTCTTCTTCTGATCTTTCCTGAAAATATTCCGTTTACTGGTGCTTCACTGCTGAGTGGTAGGCTGACTGCAATTGGCAGTAATGGTGCCATTTCGAATGACAGTCTCGATTCTAACTCCACTCTTGGCGATACTAGGAAAATCGGTAGCTGGTAGAGCTATTATGAGAGTCAAATAAGGTGGCCTGAGTGTTGCTAAGAACGTAGCTATGAGTTCTTGATTAGGTAGAGATACTTTCATCCAAAATGCCATCTCTCTCTGGCAGCATATTCCATGAATGGATCATCGCTCTTCTGAGTCATTTGTTCTAAATCTCCTTTCTGAGGTAGCAACTCCAAGTTAAATGAAAACTGCTTGAGGATTGCGCTGATTAGATCCTTTCAAGTTTTGAATTGCCCTACATCAAGGGGAGTGAACCATACAAGGGCTGCCCCCTTCAAACTTTTTTGGAAGCACCGAATTAACAAAGGGCCATTGTCCCTATGTTCCAACATATCTGTGTAATAAAGTCGAAGGTGGGAATGAGGGCACCATTTTCCATCATACTTCTCAAAATCAGGCATCTTAAAATTTTTGGGAACTACAACCTCGGGAATAGAAAGCCAAGTCTGCGAACTCTTTACCCAGAGTATCCTGTACTGTCTTCCGTTTTTTGATTTCTTCTTGCATCTCTGGAAACTGGTCTTTGAAAAGAGAACAGGGGTCAAATGCATTAGGAACCTGCAGTCCTACAGAGTATGTGGGTCGATTTATCTCTCCCTCACCTTGGTCATGTTGATCAAAATCCAAGTCTGGGTTAGGGTTGGAAGTGGGT
The DNA here is from genome assembly GCA_015143295.1 of Tetracentron sinense. Classification (NCBI taxonomy): domain Eukaryota; kingdom Viridiplantae; phylum Streptophyta; class Magnoliopsida; order Trochodendrales; family Trochodendraceae; genus Tetracentron; species Tetracentron sinense. The sequence continues at coordinate 25,283,142 of CM026554.1, forward strand.
TCTGGTTGAACTTTGAGGTGATTCTTGTGTGATTGGTTTGGCAGAGGGGGGGATGGATTGGATCGATTTGGTGGAACGGACGAGCTGGGTTGGTCAATTGCCTGTGTAGCATTGAGAGTTCTAAGAGCTTCCAAGATATCATGTATCGAGCCCTTGATTTCCATGATGTCCTGGGTGTTGCGGGTTGTTTCTTCCTCTAGATCCTGGGGATCTTGGAATTCGCCTTGATTCATCTTGACTTCTGATGAACTTCCTTGAGTAGTAGCTTGTGAAAGAGCTTCTTGCGCGAGAGCTGCGGTTACAGATCGAGTCATATGTTGATGCATGATAGATACGACAAACGACTGATAAAGAAGACATATTATGAGAGATAGAAAGAGTTCTTATTCATACAATAGTTTCATATACAAGATGTAACTGCACTTTATCAAAAAGTGTCTTACATACTCAAAAGAGAACTAGTTTATGTACATAACCAAAGTACTTTTAAAACAGATGTGATTGCATGACCATGACCCGAAGCAAGTCCTTCAGAGAGGAATGTCAAACTACAGCGGTAGGGGCTCGCCCTCAAGCTCCATGATTTGCTGATTCAGGGCCTCGACGTGAACCTCCAGCATATCAATCGTCTCTGCTGCATTCTGAGTCCCTTGAATGTATTGGCGTATCGTGGTACTGAGCTCATCGCTGGCTATGTCTTGCTGCTCTTGCGCAAATTGGAGATGAGTCTTGAGACCTTTCTTATTCCTACCTTGGTGCTTGACTACCTTTTGCTGGGAAGCTGCAAAATGTTCAGCCTGAATTTTCTCTTGCATCAAACTGCTTACCTCCTATCAGACTTTGTGCACATACTTCTTCATCTTCCGCTCTACTGCGATCTCCTTTTCCTCGGCTCTGATACTCATGCGGGTATGTAGAAATGTATCCACCCAAGGTCGAATGGTTGCTGCAATCGGTATAGGGCCATGCCTCGGACGTCTCGCCGGTGTTGGTAGCTAAACGGGTATCGGCATGCTGCTTGTCTGGTCTTCTCATAGCCATCCACTGTCAGAGGGGTCATACAGTATTCAAGATTTTCATCCTCTCGCTAGTGGGAAAGCCTTTAGTTTGATGCAAATTCCCGCCTCGTACACTCTGAGGTGCCCTTAAACTCGATGAAGTCTTCGTGCATGGATTCCCCGGTAGGGATGAACTGGGCATACCCTAACTATCGGAGAACGCGAAGAGGTGCATAAGGTGCTGATCCTGAAAGCCTAGCTAGAATGTTACAAGTATGTCAAACTGTGCTAAGGCGCGACCGAATCTGTTTAGGCATCCAGGTAGGCCGCCATATGATGTCATCCTCCCTCAAAGTTTGGAGGTGAGCAAGGTAAAGTTCTGCGTCTGTAGAAGCCGGCTTATGACGTTGTACAAAGAATTGTAGAACCATGCTGTTGAACTGGATTGACCTCGTGGGGACGCAATACTCGGGATGTGCTCAACTAACCAGATGTGTAGAAGAGCGATACAACTGTTGAAGGCACCCTTCCGATGACTAGAACATGTCGAAATGTCTCAAAGAAGCTCGGCCAGTAACATTGGGACAAGGGTAGCTCTTTCTTGGACTTGCCTGATAACATTGCATAATACGGCCTCTACATGTTTTGACCCTTTGGGGAATAAGACTTGACCCACTACCGCCAAAGTAAATGCATTTAATTTCCCCGCATTAACTTTGGGGGTGGTGTAATCCCAGTCCTAGTCATACAAGGAAAATAGGTAGGTCAAGGGACATTTCCTATATGCCTCATTTGCCCCTCTGAGCACTTGGTCATCTCTTACCCCGAGGAACCTAGCCAGCGTCCGCTTATAGTTCCCTTGGTGTTGCGGAAACACAATATCTTCTCCTAAGTTAAGACCCGAAATGTAACTGATCTCCTCCAAGGTTGGGCACAACTCCTGTTTACCAAAATGGAAGGTCATCGTCCTCTCATCCCAACAATGGATGGCAGCTTGAAGAAGGCGCCAGTCTGGATTTATTCTACTTAGCTCTAGAGTGTATCCCAGATGGTACTCCTGTTGCCAAACCATTCTTTGCTCCGATGTGAGGGTGAAAATGACTGATAATATCGAAGGTTCACATCCTGGGCGTTCCCGCAGATTGACGAGGTTATGAGAACGTGAAGGACCTGCCATCTACATGATGTAGATAAAATTTAAACATATCTAACCTAAGATGAATATACATATGTATATAAAAAACATGGAAAAAACATTCAAGAAGGGATTAATTCACAACAAGAATCAAGCGGGGCTCACACAAGCTCCAAATTGGTTTAGGTATAGGGATACGAGTGTCCCTATATCTAACAAATGATGTAAGAGCGGCCTAAACTAGTAGCAGAATAGGGATAAGGTTGTCCCTCCTAACGGGTAGTAGTTTATGCCCAAACAGAATCTATAATCTACATGCTTATGCTGGTGTATGCAAGGTTTTGACTATAAGGTTGAGGAGCACTTGACCGTATATACGACTCCCCAGTATAAAACATACCTGAAAATGGACGATTGGCGCAAGCGGGAAAGGCCAATCGCGTATACCGGAGATAACCATCTCTCAGTCTACAACCAGTACTTTCCACAGATCTTTGGGCTCCAGCATCAGGGATAACCATCCCTCGATTGTAAGCTTACCGAATCCAATCTAGATAGGTGTAGGGTTTTTATTCCATTATGCAATGAATATGAATGTAAATCAAAATCAAGCAATGAATGAAAATGGAACCCTAGGCATGTTGCTAAGTTTTGCAAACAAATGTCTGAGGTTTTAATTAAAGAATGAATGAAATAACATAATGAAAAATTTTGATGTGGTTCCCGGTATTTAATTCAGACTTAGATTTTGGCTTGAATATTGGTATGCAAAACCAGAGTCCCTAGCAGAGTCGCCAGCTGTGAGCACCTGAATTTTACCCTCTATTTCCCAATCTGGATAAATCCGATAAGGAATAGTGATAAATTACAATTAGGTTGTGAGTCACCACCTATCTAATTATGAGGGAAATAGGTCCCTGAAATGGTTGGATAAGGCATGGTCTGGAAATCAGAGGTCAGGGTAAGGCATTCAGTTGAGTTAGAGAAGGTGTTAGGCACCCCTAAACTACCATTTGAAGATGGTTACCTACTCCCTAAGTCTGAATTAAATAAAGGAAACCATAAAGAAGCTTGCAATTTGATCAATATGCTGCGAAATGTAATGTTAAAGAATAACTGAATTGAGAAAAATAGGGTAAAAATGGAATAGGAATTCTATCCTAGGGGAGCTGAACCCGATCAGGTTTGCCTACATATCCACAATTAGTAGAATCAAACCACACGTAGTTCCGGATGGGAGTTGATGGTTTGATTTGATTTTGTATTGGACTGGATTGTGGGTGATTGAAAGGTTTGAAGGTTTTGCCACTATTTGAGGAGCGAGGTGGCCTTTTAAGCTTGTGCTGAGGAGCGAGTAGATTTTGCTGGTGTAAAACTAAACCAGGGTTCGGATGAAGGTTTAGCCGAGGTTCGGTTTAGTTGACTTGGGGTTTAAGTAGGGTTTAATTAGAGTTTCACTAAGGCTTAACCAAAGTTTAACTAGGGTTAATTGGGATTTAACTAGGGTTTAATCAGGATTAAATAGGGTTTAACTAGAGTTAACTGGAATTAACTGGGCTTTTAACTAGAGTTAACTGGGGTTTAACTAGGGTTTTACCAGATTTAATTGGAATTAACTGGGGTTTTAACTAGAGTTAACTGGAGTTTTAACTAGAGTTAACTGGAATTAACTGGGGTTTCACTAGGGTTTAACTAGAGTTAACTGGGGTTTAATCAGGATTAACTAGGGTTTAACTAGAGTTAATTGGGGTTTAACTAGGGTTAACTAAGGCTTAACTAGGGTTTAATAAGGATTTATCAAGGGTTAACTAGGGCCTAACTAGGGTTTAACTAGAGTTAACTGGAACTGGGGTTTTAACTAGAGTTAACTGGGGTTTAACTAGGGTTAATTGGGATTTAACTAGGGTTTAACCAGGGTTTTTGTGCAGAGGTTCGACTAGGCGAGGCAAGTTGAACCGGGATTTGGGCAGAGGTTCGACTAGGTGAGGCTAGTTTTGAACCGGGTTTTGGGTAGAGGTTCGACTAGGCGAGGCTAGTTTGGAACCGGGATTTGGGCAGAGGTTCAACTAGGTGAGGTTAGTTTTGAATCGGGATTTGGGCAGGGGTTCGACTAGGCAAGCAGTCTAAGTAGGGGTTAAACCAACTTAAACTATTAAAAGACAAAGCAAGATAGGGTTTTGAGAAGAATTACCATCCGGGAAATCTGAAAAGATTTTTGAAAAGGGGTCCTAAGAATCGACCCTTCGCAATGGACGTTCTCAGGAATCCGGAGTGCTAGGAGAAGTTTTGAAGAAGAAAAGGGAGAGAAAGGAGAAGGAATGGATGAGAAATGAAGTGAGGGGGGTGGGGTATTTATAGATTTTCAAAACAGGGGGACGCTACTTCAAGTAGCGCCCCGATGAATAAAAACCCCGAATAGTCAGGCGGCAAGGAATAGTAAGGTGGTAAAATAGGTCGACATTGAGGGGGCGCTACTTGAAGTTGCGCCCCTCTAGGGGTGCTGTTTGAAGTAGCACCCCTATTTAAGGGGACAAAATTATTATTATTTTTTTTTCATTTGTCGACTTTTGACTTGCCACGTGTTGCGCCCTGCTTCGCCAAAAAGCCATTTTTTGTTTTGAATCCGAAAATAGTCAAAATTTATCGAAAAATTTCTAAAATCATTTTGGGCCAAATGACAACTTTTGAACATTTTTTTATGGGCATTTTGGTCTTTTTACACCACAGGGGCATTTTAAGTCCAATTTGTTCCAAAAAATAGCCAAAATTCATCGAAAAATTTCTAAAATCATTTTGAACTAATTGAAAAAATTTTAGCACTTTTTCAGGGGTATTTTGGTCATTTTTCACCCTGGGGGTATTTTGGTCATTTTTTAGGTCATTTTTTACCCTTAGGCTGTTTTTGAAAATCAAAGCACAGGGAAAGAGGGTTTTTCTAAAAGGGTTTTTAAGAGTATAAAAGAGACTAGAGGGGTGCAAAATTGAGGTGCTTACAGTTTCCCCTCTGTGTCGGATGGTGTGGGTACGTGAACGACAATGACTATAAGACCTCAATTTTGCACGTGCAGCAAAACTTGTGATTTTGAAGACAAAAGAGTGAAAAAAAGAAAAGTTAAATTTTACTTAGACTGCTTACCACAAATGAGATTCTAGAGAATGGGGTTGATGGGAGAACCTATTCAGCTGCTGGGGGATAGAGAGGAGAAATGAATGGTTTATACTTAGTGATGAAACATCCGAGATATGGGAGAGATAGCTCTTCGCCTCATTGTGGAGGGAAAAAAGAAGCATACTTATGTCTGGAGTATATAAAAAGGGATGGCAACACATTACGATGTCAGCCAAATTAAAAGACGGATGACAAGCAGGGCGAGGTCAGTCGAATCAAATGTGCTTTTAGCCTCTTCACAGGAGGGATTGATTTTGAAATGTTGCTTTTAGCCTCTTCACAGGAGGGATCGATTTTGAAATGTTGCTTTTAGGCTCTTCGCAGGAGGGATCGATTTTGAAATGTTGTTTTTAGCCTCTTCATAAGAAGGATCGATTTTTGAAATGGTCCTTTTAGACTCTTCACAGGAGGGATCGATTTTGAAATGTCGCTTTTAGCCTCTTCATAGGAGGGATCGATTTTGAAATGTTGCTTTTAGCCTCTTCACAGGAGGGATCGATTTTTGAAATGTTGTTTTTAGCCTCTTCATAGGAAGGATCGATTTTTGAAATGTCGCTTTTAGACTCTTCACAGGAGGGATCGATTTTGAAATGTTGCTTTTAGCCTCTTCAGAGGAGGGATCGATTTTGAAATGTTTCTTTTAGCCTCTTCACAGGAGGGATTGATTTCGAAGTGTTGCTTTTAGCCTCTTCATAGGAGGGATGGATTTTGAAGTGTTGCTTTTAGCCTCTTCACAGGAGGGATCGATTTTGAAATGTTGCTTTTAGCCTCTTCACAGGAGGGATCGATTTTGAAGTGTTGCTTTTAGCCTCTTTACAGGAGGGATCGATTTTGAAGTGTTGCTTTTAGCCTCTTCACAGGAGGGATGGATTTTGAAGTGTTGCTTTTAGTCTCTTCACAGGAGGGATCGATTTTGAAATGTTGCTTTTAACCTCTTCATAGGAGGGATTGATTTTGAAGTGTTTAGCAGAGTATTGAAATTTGAAGGTTCTGAAGTTGAAATTTAGTTTGAGATTGAGGGTGTGAAATTGAGGGTGATCTCACGCTTGTTCGGGCTACTGCTTTGAATCGATTCTGAATAGCACTTTGTTGATACTTTGAGCGATTGTCAAGACAAGGTCGATCTATCAAATCAAAAATGGACAAAGTGTTTTTTTTTTTTTCAAGTAGAACCCTTGCCCTCTAAGAAGTAAAATAAGATGAAAAGAGGTCCTGACCTACTTAGAAACACTGCGCGAAGTAGTGGAAACTAATTTTGACTTCCCCACCATATGCTGAATCGCTGTTTTCTTTACCAAGAACTTTGGACCGTGGTAGTGACAAATTTCTCTGAACCCAAAGATAGATTACTGGGACCGGTAAGATTCATACCCTTCTAGATCTTGAGGTGACGCCTTCTACCGGATATTCTGCTCGAATCTTATCTCAACTTTTTCCTTTTTTGCCCTTGGAATGACCAAGTCCAGGGGTCGCATAATTTTTGCACACGAGGCCATTTCTGGTTTTCACTCATGCCTGCGAAGTTGGTAATGATTTTTTTCCCTTTTTTTGCCCCTAATAACGATATTACGTCTAGGATCGCATAATTTTTGCGCACCAATGCCATTTCTAGTTTTCTTTGAGCCTGGGATTTTGAAATGGATAATCTCCTCCCATCATTGCCTTGTGGGTACTTGTATCTTACTTGAGTACTTATTTATCTGATTGTCTACACTCCGAACTGTTGGACATATATGCCCTCGAAAGCCAATAAGAGACTTTTCTATGTTGATTAGATAAACATCATATTCACACAACCAACTATAAAGGGTATTTATATTAATTACTGTCTCATATGATAAAGACATAAAGTTCCATAGGTAACATTGTATGAAAATCATGCAAAGGTTGCGAGGAGATATGATTTTTCGGTTCCTTGTAAACCTAATATTGTTCAAAGCCTCTAGAGTACTGGTTGGGCGCCGTGCTTCATCATGGCTTGCACATGTGTAGTTCTATGAGATAGTGTGATGAATCTCATTCACAGAAAGTGATGACTCTTGACTAACATGTGAGTATATGTAACAAGTACATAATACTGAACGAGGTCACTAGTAGATACCCTTTGGAATACACTGTCAGATTGTATTAGGGTTATCCATTTGACAAATTATCCTTAGACCTGAGAGGTTAACATCTTCTCAGACATCTGTCTATATGGCTTTGATGTGCCAATCGGCAATGTCCAATACACAGGACTAACTCCGGGTACGTTGGGTCATGTACACTATGTTTGGAGAAGTGTGTAAACACTCAATAAGGAATCCACAACTCCTTAATTGGAGATAATGATATCAAGGTGATACTTGTTGAACTGAACTGTTAAATCCTGTACTGGTGCTTTTCGGTAAAATGGTCTTTATCGAAGTTGATATTTTTAATATGGAAAAGTATATATAAATATATATGTCAGTTCTTTTCTAATGTTTCTTCAAAAGTGTTTTGGAGGTTCAATTCATTGAAAAAGTAATCATGAGAAAGAGTTCTATTCATAAGCTAGGGACTAAGACAGTGGAATTGTTCCAATCCCGGAAGCTCACAAGTGATATCGGAATGTGGAAGGATTTATTTGTAAATATATTGTGAGATGGTACTTACAAGCAATTCTCTAATTTCTGGAGGTTAATCACATTGTGTTAATGGACATTAATTGTGATTGGTGGAAGTCCAAGGACTTAGATAACATTATATGATCCTAATGGAGTATAGGAAAGGTGTTTCCTAGTAACAATGCTTCAACCAAAAAGGTGAAGTACTTGGTCCCACAACCGGAAATAGGAGATCCCTTTAGATCCCACACACAAGGACCTTCTTAAAGTATTTAATTTAATTCATAATTAAATTAATTAATTTCTCTAAGTAATCACTATATGGTATAGTGAAACTCTAAAAGGTGGAATCACATTGGATGTGAAAAACCAAATGGGTAGGACCCATTGGGAATTATTATAAAAGAATAATTCAAGTGACCAAGAGGGTTTTAGAAACCCTTTAGGCGTGTGGAGTAGGACCCACCTAGGGTGGGACGCCGACTTCAAGGAGGAATAATAATTGTTATTATTTTAATTAGTTTCTAATAACTAATATCCTTATTAGATAAGGTTAGTTAGTTAGTTACTAATTAAAGATTCCCTAATTGTTAGAGATTCCATTAGTTAGTTACTAATTCAAGATTCTTTATTGGATAAGGATAAGATTAGTTACTAATGGATAAGGTTAGTTTCTTTTAAGATTAATCCTAATTGGATTAGGAGAATAATCAATAAAGGAAACTATTGAGGAATCCTAATTGGATTAGGATAAGGTTAATGAATTATAATTGGATTACAATTCAAGCAACCAAGAGGGAACTTATATAAAGGATTGGATACGCAGCCCTTTAAAAAATATAATTCTCCAGAATTTTTTCTTCTCTCCCTCTCCTCAAGTTTACGCCCAGCCCTCTCCCCCTTTGAGGGTGTACGGTCACCCTTCCCCTTCTTCCTTTTTGTTTGGTTTTTGATCTTGATGATCAAGAACAAGTTCTTTGGAGATCAAGATTGGATCTTTTTTGATCAAGAAAGGTTCTTGGATCAAAGAAAAGAAGAAAAGATAAAAGAGTATGAAATTTTGGAAGGGCCATTAGCTTCCATTAGAGAAAGCTTTAAAGAAAAAAGAAGGTTCGTGTGAATCGACAGGAGACTTGACACTTGTGAAGTTTTGCGAGTACTATTCTAACGTGGATTTGACTTAACAATTTCAAAGTCGCAAAGGTGAATGTTATTCCTACCTTCATTGAATAAAATCAATTAGAATCTTAGTCAGATCTTGGGATTCGATGTATGCCCCCCAAGAACTGTGTTTCTAAAATTAAAAAGAGGCATACTTTCACGAACCTCTAGGGGATCTAAGAGGACTTGAGGGTGGAGGAAACGTAGGCCTGGGGGTCCAAATTTTCAGGGCACCCTTTTCTTATTTTTCCCTTGAGCGCCTCTTTTTGCCAACTTTTGCCTTTTTCTTTTTGATTTTTGGCTCTGTTTTTCCTTTGCTTGGATTTTCCTTTTCTTTTTTTTTCTTTCATGGAGACTATTTTGTTTTTGCTCAATTGGGTGATTATTTTTTACTGCGCCTGTTTCTCAAGCTGCCTTCGTACCCTTTGCAGGATCAGGTCATGACGTAGCTCAACTACGGGGATGCCCCGACATAAAAGTGTAGTGAAAGAAAGGCTTGTAAGGCTCAAAGGGCTAACTAGTGAATTTCATTGATAAAATTTGGAAAGATTACAAAAGACGAGGATGAATGATGTGCCAACATGGCCTACTATCATTTCCCTAATTGATTTAGAGTACAGACAATTTCTAAACAACTTTTCAAGCATAATACTTTTTGACCTGATCCTTGTTGACTGGCTTTGGGAGGTGTTCGCCGTCCATATGTCCCAGACGGAGGGCACCGCCAGAAAAATTTTCACGAATAATGTATGGGCCTTCGTAGGTGGGACAAAATTTCCCTCTCGGATCTGGACGATTGGGTACCATCTTCCGGAGCACATGGTCTCCTACTTCAAGGTCTCGAGGCCTGACTTTCTTGTTAAATGCTCACGCCATACGCGTCTCATAGGCTTGAGAATGACTGATGGCCTTGATTCATTTTTCCTCAATCAGATTAAGTTGCTCATACCGTGCTTGGATCCATTCTGCCTCCTCTAGCTCTGCTTCTACCAGGATTCTGAGGGAAGGAATTTCTACCTCAATCAGTAACACTGCTTCCATCCCATATGCTAATGTGAATGGTGTTGCCCCAGTCGAAGTGCGAATGGACGTTCTGTAGGCCATAAGCGTATAAAGAAGTGTCTCATCCCATGCAGAATATTTGGTTACCATCTTTTCAATTATTCTCTTCATGTTTTTGTTGGCCGCTTCGACCGTACCATTCGTTTGTGGCCTGTACGGAGTAGAGTTATGATGCTGGATTTTGAACTTCTCACACAACTCTGAGAGCATTATGAGTGACAATTTCATACGGAACACCATATCTACAAATGATGTCTCTCTTCAAGAACTTCTGAACTGCTACAGCTGTGACATTGGCATAGGAAGCAGCATCGACCCACTTAGTGAAGTAATCAATGGCTACTAGAATAAACTGATGACCATTAGATGCTTTAGGTGTGATTGGGCCGATGACATCTATGCCCCAGACAGAGAATGGCCATGGTATAGTGAGATTATGGAATTCGACAGGTGGTGCATTAATGCGGTTGGCATAGATCTAACACTGATAGCATTTTTGTACATGCTTGCAGCAATCTGATTCCATAGTTGTCCAATAATAGCCCAGTCTCAGAATTTTCTTGGATAAAATCATCCCATTCATGTGTGGCCCACAGACTCTCCCATGAACTTCTTCCTCGAATTTAGCTGTCTTTGATGCGTCTTAACACCGTAACCATACCAGGTTTGGTGATCTTTTGTAGAAAACCCCCGTAGAGAGTACAAACTGAATAGCTAACCGCCCGAGTGCTCTTCTATCAGTCTTTGTAGCTTCTAAAGGGAAGGTTCCTTCGGTCAAATACTACTTGATCTTGATGTATCAAGGCTTCTCATCTGATTGTTCTTCTATCTCCAGACAATAAGCTGGCCTGTCTTGCTGTAAGATCTCAATTGGTCTTACATCAATACCTCCTGGGATCTGAATCTTCGAGGCTAGCCTGGCTAGTGCAACTGCAAATCAATTATGGGACCTTGGTCTGTGACAGAAAGTGATCCTCCTGAACTTTGTGATTAACACCTTCAGACATGCCAAATAGGGAATCATCTTAGCCTCTTTGATGGCCCAAGATTCATTTGCATGATAGACTACTAGCGACGAATCACCAATACATCCACTTCTTCTATGCCCATGTCAAAAGCTTCTATCAAGCCAGCTATACAGGCTTCATGTTCTGCAGCATTGTTTGAGCATTCAAATTTTAGCTTGATTGCTATTGGGAAGTGAGCCCCAGATCGCGAGATCAATACTACTCCCGCTCCTCCACCTTGATTGTTTGCTTCCCCATTGAAATATAACTCCCAGTCGAACGGCTTTGGCTCTTCTCCTTCTGCAAAGAGAACGGCTTCGTCTGGAAACTGATCATGTTCAGAGACATAATCATGTGATGGATTATAGGCCAAGTGGTCAGCAATCGCTTGTCCTTTGATCGACTTCTGAGTCATATAAGTGATATCAAATTCTGAAAGCATCATCAACTGGCGGGCTATTCTCCCTATAGTCACTGGCTTTTCCAAGAGATATTTCAGGGGATCCATCCGGGAGATTAGAATTACAGGATATGCCAAAAGGTAATGCCTGAGATGCTGAGAAGCTCAAACTAAAGCCAAGCAAGTTTTCTCCAGCAGGCTGTATCTTTCTTCGTATTCCAAAAGTCGTTTACTAATGTAGTAAATTGCATGCTCTTTTCTACCAGAATCATCATGCTAAGCTAAAAACACCCCATGGAGGTTTACTGTACTGAAATATACAATAGCAATGGTCGACCGAGTGTTGGTGGAACCAAAACCGGGGGTGTAAGAAGGTACTTCTTGATTTTGTCAAAAGCCTGTTGACATTCTTCTAACCAGACTGTGGGCACATTCTTCCTGAGAAGTTTAAAGATTGGCTTGCAAATTGGAGTAAGTTGTGCTATGAATCTGCTGATATACTGAATTCTACCAAGAAAACCTCGAATTTCCTTCTCAGTTTGCCGTGCAGGCATGTCAATAATACCTTTCGCTTTTGAAGGGTCAATTTCGATGCCTCTCCTGCTTACATTGAATCCCAAGAGCTTTCCAGAAGTGGTGCCAAAGGCACACTTAGCAGGGTTTAATTTTAAGCCAAATTTTCTGAGTCTATTACAAAATTTTCTTCGATTAGTCGGATTATCTTTAGCCTTCGGAGATTTGACAATCATGTCATCCACATAAAATTCTGCCTCCTTATGGATAACATTATGAAACAATGAGACCACAGCTCTCTGATAGGCTGCCCTGGCGTTCTTGAGTCCAAACGGCATAACCCGGTAGTAGAAAGTACCCCACGGAGTAATGAATGCAGTCTTGTCAATATCCTCTTCAGCCATCTTAATCAGGTTATATCCTGAGAATCCATCCATGAATGAAAGTGTCTCATGGCCTGTCTCCAGAGTGATGGGCTCGGTCCACCACAATCTTGGGGATGAAAGACTCGTTGTCTCCTTTTAATCTTCTGAGATGGTGAACACTTCGGCTTCGGCATGCTCGAACAGAGCTTTCTCTTGGTCTTCTCCTATTTCTAGGGCCGCTTCCTCTATTGCCAATTCTTCAAACAGGCGCTCTATTCCCATTAGCTCCTCATCCTGGATGCTCTTAGAACTCTCACTTAACACACAGACTGGAGGTTCTGTGGTTTTGGGTATGGGGGAGATCATGAGTTCTAGTATCAAGTTGGATATGGGACTGCTAGCTTGGGAAGTGGTAAGATGGTGCAGGTATTTTTGGATTTCTACCCCTCCTCTCTTTGGTGTGAGCTGCTCCATATAATCCTTCAATGTCAGCTTGTAGCCTATCCCAAACTATGGGGTGCAACCAGACGGAGTGATGATCTTCTTTATACCTTGATGTCAGACTCCTTAACCCAGACTGGGTCGATATCCCATTCTTGCCATCATCTTGTACTTGTGAGGGATCTGTCTAGCATTCCTTTCCCTAACCTCAACTTGTGTGATGCAACTTACTTCCTCAAACTGCTGAGTTATAAACATTGGCCTTAGCCTTTCTTCTTGAACCTCTAGAATGGAACAAAACAAACTTTCTGAGGGGATCACGATCAACTGGTCCCCTTGGATAAACTTAATCCTCTGAGGTAGCGTGGAGGGTACTGCTTTGGCCATATGGATCCATGGTCATCTGAGGAGTAAAGTGAAAGATGTCAGGACGTCCACTACCTAGAAATCGATGAGAAAATCTACCTGGCCGATAGTAACATTCAAATTGAGGTCACCGAGGTTCTGCCGTGTAGAGTTATCAAATGCCCGGATCGTCATAGGCCTTTTGGTCACATGACTTAAATCCAGACCAATGCTCTGTAATGTGGTCAAAGTACAAGAATTCGGTCCCGAGCCATTGTCAATCAAGATTGAAGAAAGGTGCTTCCCCCTACAAACCACCGCAATATATAGTGCCCTAGTATGAGATGTGTCCTCCTCAGGAATTTATCCCTCAGTAAATGATATGATTTTTGGTTCAAGCACTTGACCCACTAGTTGTCCCAACTTTTCTAGAGTGATATCTAGAGTGACGTGGGCATTGTTGAAAACTTTGATCAATTGCTTCCGATGATGATCAAAAGTTAGTTACAACCCCATTATCGAAATTTGGGCTGAGATTTTACTGAGCTGCTGAGCAACATGATATTCTTCGGCCTTCCAAATGGCTTTTAACAAGGCTTCTGAATCCTCTCTCTCTTTCTCCATGTCAACTACCTTTTCTTTCCCTTTGCCTCCTTCTGGCATATTTACAGAAGGATTTTGTGGATACAATCTGCCAGACCTGGTGATGCTTGCAATGTCAATGCTCCCCGGCTCAGATGGGTAGGAAGTGGACGGATAGGTATATGGTACTCGATCTAGGTTATAGATCGGTGGGGGGATGAAGGGGATGATAATGAGCATAGCTGATGGGGTTGACTGGATTAGCGGCCAACTGGCTGGACATGGTATCAAGTAGGTGACTCCTTCTACGACTTGAACCGGAAGATTAGAAGGAATTTGAATTCGGGATTCAGTGATAGGTGAGGTAAAAGGGTCAATCATACATACCCAAGGTTTTGCCTCCTCTAATAAATTGACTTGCTGATTTTGAGGTGGTAAAGGGGCTTGAATAATGCTTGTGTTTCCCGGGGCTAACTCGATCTTTTTCTGGTCAAAGAGTTCTTGAATTGCATGTTTCAAAGTAAAGCATCTGTCAGTAAGGTGTCTAGGACCTTGATGAAAAGCACAATGTTGGTCCATACGAAGGTGGCTGTCGGATTAGTGGGTACTGGCATTGGGGGTCTAGGTGAAAGTATTCCCTTTTGTATAAGAAATGGTAACAGATGGCTGAGAAGATAAAGTAAAGGGGTGAAAGTTCTAGGTGGTGTTCGCACTTGCTGCGGTACAGGAGTGCGAGGTTGGTTACTAGGCTGAGCCGAGGCTACCGGCTGCGGTTGCGTTGCATTTATGGGTAACTGTACAGGCACTGCTGGCGCTACTGGTGCTGCTAGTGCTACCATTTACACCTGTTCTTCTTTCTTCTTCTGATCTTTCCTGAAATATTCTAGTTACTGGTGCCTGACTGCTGAGTGGCAGGTTGACTGAAATTGGTAGTAATGGTGCCATTTCGAATAGCAGTCTCGATTCTAACTCCACTCTTGGCGATATTAGGAAAGTCGGTAGCTGGTAGAGCTATCATGAGAGTCGAATAAGGACGCTTGAGTGTTGCTAAGAACGTAGCTATGAGTTCTTCATTAGGTAGAGATACTTTCATCCTGGATGCCATCTCTCTCCATCTGGTGGCATATTCCATGAATGGCTCATCGCATTTCTGAGTCATTTGTTCTAAATCTCCTTTTTGAGGTAGCAACTCCGTGTTAAATGAAAACTGCTTGAGGAATGCGATGATTAGATCCTTCCAGGTTTTGAATTGCCCTATATCAAGGGAAGTGAACTTTACAAGGGCTGGCCCCTTCAAACTCTTTTGGTAGCACAGAATTAACAAAGGGCCAATGTCCCCATGTTCCAACATATTTGTGTAATAAAGTCGAAGGTGGGTGTGAGGGCACCCTTTTCCATCATACTTCTCAAAATCAGGCATCTTAAAATTTTTGGGAACTACAACCTCGGAATAGAAAGCTAAGTCCGCGAACTCTTTACCCGGAGTATCCTGTACTGTCTTCAATTTTCTGATTTCTTCTTACATCTCTTGAAACTGGTCTTTGAAAAGAGAAGAGGGGTCAAATGCATTAGGAACCTGCTGTCCTACAATGTATGTGGGTCAATTTATCTCTCCCTTGCCTTGGTCATGTTGATCAAAATCCAAGTCTGGGTTAGGGTTGGAAGTGGGTTCTGGTTGAACTTTGAGGTGATTCTTGTCTGATTGGTTTGGCAGAGGGGGGGATGGATTGGATTGGATTAATTTGGTGGAACGGACGAGCTAGGTTGGTTAGTTGCTCGTGTAGCATTGAGAGTTCTAAGAGCTTAGTCTTCTCTTAGCACTTGGTCTTCTCTTACGTCGAGAAACCTGGCCAGCGTCCGTATATAGTTCCCTTGGTGTTGCGGAAACACAATATCTTCTCCAAAGTTAAGACCCGAAATGTGACTGATCTCCTCCAAGGTTGGACACAACTCCTTTTTATCGAAATGGAAGGTCATCGTCCTCTCGTCCCAACAATGGATGGCAGCTTGAAGAAGGCGCCAGTCTGGATTTATTTTGCTTAGCTCTAGAGTGTATCCCAGATGGTACTCCTGTTGCTAAACCATTCTTTGCTCCGATGTGTAGGTGAAAATGACTGATAATACTGAAGGTTCACATCTTGGGCGTTCCCGCAGATTGACGAGGTTATGAGAACGTGAAGGACCTGCCATCTACATGATGCAGATAAAATTTAGACATATCTAACCTAAGATGAATATATATATATGTATATAAAAAACATGGAAAAAACATTCAAGAAGGAAGTAATTCATAACAAGAATCAAGCAGGGCTCACACAAGCTCCAAATTGGTTTAGGTATAGGGATACGAGTGTCCCTATATCTAACAAATGATGTAGGAGCGGCCTAAACTAGTAGCAGAATAGGGATAAGGTTGTCCCACCTGACGGGTAGCTACTAGTTTATAGTCTACATGCTTATGCTGGAGTATGCAAGGTTTTTACTATAAGGTTGAGAAACACTTGACCGTATATACGACTCCCTAGTATAGAACATACCTAAAAAGGGACGATTGGCGCAAGCGGGAAAGGCCAATCGCGTTTACCAAAGATAACCATCTCTCAGTTTACAACCAGTACTTTCCACAGATCTTTGGGCTCCAGCATCAAGGATAACCATCCCTCGATTGTAAGCTTACCAAATCCAATCTAGATAGGTGTAGGGTTTTTATTCTATTATGCAATGAATATGAATATGAATCAAAATCAAGCAATGAATGAAAATGAAACCCTAGGCATGTTGCTAAGTTTTTCAAACAAATGTTCGAAGTTTTAATTAAAGAATGAATGAAATATCATATTGAAAAATTCTGATGTGGTTCCCGGTATTTTATTCAGATTTAGATTTTGGCTTGAATACTGGTCTGCGAAACCAGAGTCCCCAGCAGAGTCGACAGCTGTGAGCACCTGAATTTTACCCTCTATTTCCCGATCATGATAAATCCGATAAGGAATACTGATAAATTACAATTAGGTTGTGAGTCACCACCTGTCTAATTCTGAGGGAAATAGGTCCTTGAAATGGTTGGATAAGGCATGGTCTGGAAATCAGAGGTCAGGGTAAAGGATTCAGTTAAGTTAGGGAAGGTGTTAGGCACCCCTAAACTCTCATTTGAAGATGGTTAATAAGTTTGAATTAAATAAAGGAAACCATAAAGAAGCTTGCAATGTGATCAATATGCTGAGAAATGTAATATTAAAGAATAACTAAATTGAGAAAAATATGGTAAAAACAGAATAGGGATTCTATCCTAGGGGAGCTGAACCCGATCAGGGTTGCCTATGTATCCACAGTTAGTGGAATCAAGCCACACGTAGTTCCGGATGGGAGGTGATGGTTTGATTTGATTTTGATTGGACTGGATTATGGGTGATTGAAAGGTTTGAAGGTTTTTGCTCCTATTTGAGGAGCGAGGTGGCCTTTTAAGCTCGTGTTGAGGAGCGAGTAGATTTTGCTGGTGTGAAACTAAACCTGGGTTCAGATGAAGGTTTAGCCGCGGTTCGGTTTAGTTGACTTGGGGTTTAACTAGGGTTTAATCAAAGTTTAACTAAGGCTTAACCAAAGTTTAACTAGGGTTAATTGGGATTTAACTAGGGTTTAACCAGGGTTTAATCAGGATTAACTAGGGTTTAACTAGAGTTAACGGGAATTAACTGGGGTTTTAACTAGAGTTAACTGGGGTTTCAAATAGAGTTAACTGGGGTTTAACTAGGGTTTAACCTGGGTTAATTGGAATTAACTGGGGTTTTAACTAGAGTTAACTGGGGTTTTAAATAGAGTTAACTGGGGTTTAACTAGGGTTTAACCTGGGTTAATTGGAATTAACTGGGGTTTTAACTAGAGTTAATTGGGGTTTAATCAGGATTAACTAGGATTTAACCAGGGTTTAATCAGGATTAACTAGGGTTTAACAAGACTTAACTAGGGTTAACAAAGGCTTAACCAGGGTTTAATAAGGATTTATCCAGGGTTAACTAGAGTTAACTGCAACTGGGGTTTTAACTAGAGTTAACTGGGGTTTAACTTAGGTTAATTGGGATTTAACTAGGGTTTCACCAGGGTTTTTGGGCAGAGGTTCGACTAGGTGAGGCAAGTTTTGAACCGGAATTTAGGCAGAGGTTCGACTAGGCAAGGCAACATTTGAACTGGGTTTTGGGCAAAGGTTCGACTAGGCGAGGCTAGTTTTGAATCGGGATTTGGGCAGGGGTTCGACTAGGCAAGCAGTCTAAGTAGTTGAATAAAAAAATAACTTTAAAAAGTGATTAAACAGCCTTAAACTATTAAAAGACAAAGCAAGATAGGGTTTTGAGAAGAATTACCGTCCGGGAAATCTGAAAAGATTTCTGAAAAGGGGTCTCGAGAATCGACCCTTCGCAATGGACGTTCTCAGGAATCCGGAGTGCTAAGAGAAGTTTTGAAGAAGAAAAGGGAGAGAAAGGAGAAGGAATGGATGAGAAATGAAGTGAGGGGTGTGGGATATTTATAGATTTTCAAAATAGGGGGGGCGCTACTTGAAGTAGCGCCCCGATGGATAAAAACCCCGAATAGTCAGGCGACAAGGAACAATAAGGCGGTAAAACGGGTCGACATTGAGGGGGCGCTACTTGAAGTTGCACCCTATTCAATTTTGCCGAAAATGCTTACCTACCCACCCAAAAAAAAAGGGTCCCTCTAGGGGCGTTGTTTGAAGTAGCACCCCTATTTAAGGGGCCAAAATTATTATTTTTTTTCTTTTGTTGACTTTTGACTGGCCACGTGTTGCGTCCCGCTTCGCCGAAAAGCCATTTTCCGTTTTAAATCCAAAAATAGTCAAAATTTATCAAAAATAGCCAAAATTCATTGAAAAATTTTTAAAAACTTTTTGAACTAATTAAAAACTTTTTAGCACTTTTTCAGGGGTATTTTGGTCATTTTCACCCTGGGTCAATTTTTGTTTTGACAAGCAGGGCGATGTTAGCCGAATCAAATGTGCTTTTAGCCTCTTTACAAGAGGGATTGATTTTGAAATGTTGCTTTTAGCCTCTTCAAAGGAAGGATCGATTATGAAATGTTGGTTTTAACCTCTTCATAGGAAGGATCGATTTTTGAAATGCTGCTTTTATCCTCTTCATAAGAGGGATCGATTTTGGAATGTTTCTTTTAGTCTCTTCACAGGAGGGATTGATATTGAAGTGTTGCTTTTAGCCTCTTCACAGGAGGGATTGATTTTGAAGTGTTGCTTTTAGCCTCTTCACAGGAGGGATCGATTTTGAAATGTTGCTTTTAGCCTCTTCACAGGAGGGATCGATTTTTAAATGTTGCTTTTAGCCTCTTCACAGGAGGGATTGATATTGAAGTGTTGCTTTTAGCCTCTTCATAGGAGGGATTGATTTTGAAGTGTTGCTTTTAGCCTCTTCACAGGAGGGATCGATTTTGAAATGTTGCTTTTAGCCTCTTCACAGGAGGGATCGATTTTTAAATGTTGCTTTTAGCCTCTTCACAGGAGGGATCGATTTTGAAGTGTTGCTTTTAGCCTCTTCACAGGAGGGATCGATTTTGAAATGTTGCTTTTAGCCTCTTCACAGGAGGGATCGATTTTGAAGTGTTGCTTTTAGCCTCTTCACAGGAGGCATTGATTTTGAAGTGTTGCTTTTAGCCTTTTCACAGGAGGGATCGATTTTGAAATGTTGCTTTTAACCTCTTCATAGGAGGGATTGATTTTGAAGTGTTTAGCAAAGGATTGAAATTTGAAGGTTCTGAGGTTGAAATTTAGTTTAAGATTGAGGGTGTGAAATTGAGGGTGATCTCACGCTTGTTCGGGCTACTGCTTTGAATCGATTCTGAATCGGACTTTGTTGATACTTTGACCGATTGTCAAGACATGGTCGATCTAACCAAATCAAAAATGGAAAAAGAGTTTTTTTTTTCAAGTAGAATCCTTACCCTTGAAGAAGTAAAATATGATGACAAGAGGTCCTGACCTACTTAGAATGATTGCACGAAGTAGTGGAAACTAATTCTGACTTCCCCACCATATGCTGAATCGTTGCTTGCTTTACCAAGAACTTTGGACCGTGGTAGTGACAAATTTCTCTGAACCCAAAGATGGATTACTGGGACCAGTGAGATTCATACCCTTCTGGATCTTGAGGTGACGCCTTCTGCCCAATATTTCGCTCGAATCTTATCTCAACATTTTCCTTTTTTGTCCTTGGAATGACCAAGTCCAGGGGTCGCATAATTTTTGCGCATGAGGCTATTTCTGGTTTTCACTCATGCCTGCGAAGTTGGTAATGTTTTTTTTCCCTTTTTTTGCCCCTAATAACGATATTAGGTCTGGGATCGCATAATCTTTGCACACCAATGCCATTTCTGGTTTTCTTTGAGCCTGCAATTTTGAAATAGATAATCTCCTCCCATCATTGCCTTGTGGGTACTTGTATCTTGCTTGAGTACTTATTTATCTGATTGTCTGCACTCCGAACCTCTAGGTGATCTAAGAGGACTTGAGGGAGGACGAAACGTAGGCCTGGGGGTCCGAATTTTTAGGGCACCAGTTTCTCATTTTTCCCTTGAACGCCTCTTTTTGCCAACTTTTGCCTTTTTCTTTTTGATTTTTGGCTCAATTTTTCCTTTGCTTGGATTTTCCTTTTCTTTTTTTTCTTTCATGGAGGCTATTTTATTTTTGCTCAACTGGGTGATTATTTTGGACCGCGCCTGTTTCTCAGGCTGCCTACGTACCCTTTGCAGGATCAGGTCATGACGTAGTTCAACTGCGAGGATGCCCCGGTATAGAAGTGTAATGAAAGAAAGGCTTGTAAGGCTCAAAGGGATAACTAGTGAATTTCATTGATAAAATTTGGAAAGGTTACAAAAGACGAGGATGAATGATATACCAACATGGCCTCCTATCATTTCCCTAATTGATTAAGAGTACAGACAATTTCTAAACAAGTTTTCAAGCATAATACTTTTTGACCTGATCCATGTTGATTGGCTCTGGGAGGTCTTCGCCGTCCTTATGTCCCAAACAGAGGGCACGGCCAGAAAACTTTTCACGAACAATGTATGGGCCTTTGTAGGTGGGAAACAATTTCCCTCTCGGATCTAGACGATTGGGTAACATCTTCCGGAGCACAAGGTCTCCCACTTCATGGTCTCGAGGCCTGACTTTCTTATTAAATGCTCGCGCCATACACATCTCATAGGCTTGCGAATGACTGATGGCCTAAGCCATTTTTCCTCAATCAGATTAAGTTGCTCGTACCATGCTTGGATCCATTCTGTCTCCTCTAGCTCTGCTTCTACCAGGATTCTTAGGGAAGGAATTTCTAACTCAATTGGTAACACTGCTTCCATCGCATATGCTAATGAGAATGGAGTTGCCCCAGTCGAAGTGCGAATGGATGTTCTGTAGGCCATGAGCACATAAAGAAGCGTCTCATGCCATATGAATCCATGGTCTTCCGAGGAGTAAAGTGAAAAATGCCGGGATGTCAACTACCTGGATATCAATGAGCTACCGGGCCGATAGTTACATTCAAATTGACGTCGCCGAGGTTCTGCCATGTAGAGTTATCAAATGCCCGGATCGTTATAGGCCTTTTGGTCACATAACTTAAATCCAGACCAATGCTCTCTAATGTGGTCAATGTACAAGCATTCTGTCCCGAGCCATTGTCAATCAGGACTGAAGAAAGGTGCTTCCCCTGCAAACCACCGCAATATATAGTGCCCTAGTATGAGATGTGTCCTCCTCAGGAATTTCTCCCTCAGTAAATGATATGATTTTTGGTTCAAGCACTTGACCCACTAGTTGTCCCAACTTTTCTAGAGGGATATCTGGTGTGACGTGGGCATTGCTGAAAACTTTGATCAATTGCTTCTGGTGGTGATCAGAAGTTAGTAACAACCCCATTATCAAAATTTGGGCTGGGATTTTACTGAGCTGCTGAGCAACATAATATTCTTTGGCCTTCTGAATGGCTTTTAACAAGGCTTCTGAATCCTCTCTCTCTTTCTCCATGTCAACTACCTTTTCTTTTCCTTTGCCTTCTTCTGGCTTATTTACAAAAGAATTTTGTGGATACAATCTGCCAGACCTAGTGAGGCTTACAATGTCAATGCTCCCCAGCTCAGATGGGTAGGAAGTGGACGGATAGGTATATGGTACTTGATCTAGGTTATAGATCGATGGGGGGATGAAGGGGATGATAACGAACATAGCTAATTGGGTTGATTGGATTAGCAGCCAATTGGCTGGACATGGTATCAAGTAGGTGACTCCTTCTACGACTTGGACCAGAAGATTAAAAGGAATTTGAATTGGGGATTCAGTGATAGGTGAGGTAAAAGGGTCAATCATACATACCCAAGGTTTTGCTTCTTCTAAAAAATTGACTTTCTGATTGTGAGGTGGTAAAGGGGCTTGAATAATGCTTGTGTTTCCTGGGGCTAACTTGATATTTTTCTGGTCAAAGAGGTCCTGAATTGCATGTTTTAAAGTAAAGCATCTATCAGTAAGGTGTCCAAGACCTTGATGGAAAGCACAATGCTGGTCCATACGAAAGGTGGCTATCGGATTAGTGGGTACTGGTTTGGCGATCTGGGTGAAAGTATTCCCTTTTGTATAAGAAATGGTAATAGCTGGCTGAGAAGATAAGGTAGAGGGGTGAAAGTTCTGGGTGGTGTTCGCACTTGCTGAGGTGCAAGAGTGCGAGGTTGGTTAATAGGCTGAGCCAAGGCTACCGGGGGCGGTTGCGTTGCATTTATGGGCAACTGTACAGGCACTGCTGGCGCTACTGGTGCTGCTGGCGCTACCATTTGCACCTCTCCTTCTTTCTTCTTCTAATCTTTCTTGAAAATATTCCGGTTACTGGTGCGTGACTGCTGAGTGACAGGCTGACTGAAATTGGCAGTAATGGTGCCATTTCGAATGGCAATCTCTATTCTAACTCCACTCTTAGCGATACTAGGAAAGTCGGTAGCGGGTAGAGCTATCATGAGAGTCGAATAAGGTGGCCTGAGTGTTGCTAAGAACGTAATTATGAGTTCTTCATTAGGCAGAGATACTTTCATCCTGGATGCCATCTCTCTCCATCTGGCGGCATATTCCATGAATGGCTCATCGCTCTTCTGAGTCATTTGTTCTAAATCTCCGTTCTGAGGTAGCAACTCCATGTTAAATGAAAACTGCTTGAGGAATGCGCTGATTAGATCCTTCCAAGTTTTGAATTGCCCTATATCAAGGGAAGTGAACCATACAAGGGCTGCTCCTTCAAACTCTTTTGGAAGCACCGAATTAACAAAGGGTCATTGTCCCCATGTTCCAACATATCTGTGTAATAAAGTCGAAGGTGGGTATGAGGGCACCCTTTTCCATCATACTTCTCAAAATCGGGGATCTTAAAATTTTTGGGAACTACAACCTTCGAATAGAAAGCCAAGTCCGCGAACTCTTTAACCGTAGTATCCTGTACTGTCTTCAGTTTTTTGATTTCTTCTTGCATCTCTTTAAACTGGTCTTTGTAAAGAGAAGAGGGGTCAAATGCATCAAGAACCTGCAGTCCTACAGAGTATGTGGGTCGATTTATCTCTCCCTCGCCTTGGTCTTGTTGATCAAAATCCAAGTCTGGGTTAGGGTTGGAAGTGGGTTCTGGATGAACTTTGAGGTGATTCTTGTTTGATTGGTTTGGTAGAGGGGGGATGGATTGGATTGATTTGGTGGAATGGACGAGCTGGGTTGGTCAGTTGCCTGTGTAGCATTGAGAGTTCTAAGAGCTTCCAAGATATCATGTATCGAGCCCTTAATTTCCATGATGTCCTGGGTGTTGCTGGTTGTTTCCTCCTCTAGATCCTTGGGATCTTGGAATTTGCCTTGATTCATCTCGACTTCTGATGAACTTCCTTGATTAGTAGTTTGTGAAAGAGCTTCTTGCGTGAGAGTTGCGGTTACAGATCGAGTCATATGTTGACGCATGATAGATACGACAAACGACTGATAAAGAAGACATATTATGAGAGATAGAAAGAGTTTTTATTCATACTGTAGTTTCATATACAAGATGTAACTGCACTTTATCAAAAAGGGTCTTACATACTCAAAAGAGAACTAGTTTATATACATAACAAAAGTGCTTTTAAAACAGATGCGAGTGCATGACCATGACCCGAAACAAGTCCTTCAGAGAGGAATGTCAAACTCCAACGGTAGGGTCTCGCCCTCAAGCTCCATGATTTGCTGATTCAGGGCCTCGATGTGAACCTCCAGCATATCAATCATCTCTGCTGCATTCTGAGTCCCTTGAATGTACTAGCGTATCTTGGTACTGAGCTCATCGCTAGCTATGTCTAGCTGCTCTTACGCAAATTAGATATGAGTTTTGAGACCTTTCTTGCTCCTCGCTTGGTGCTTGACTACCTTTTGCAACCTTTTGCAGGGAAGCTGCAAAATGCTCAGCCTGAATTTTCTCTTGCATCAAACAGCCTACCTCCTACCGGACTTTGTGCACATACTTCTTCATCTTCTGCTCTTTTGCTGCCAATCAGGCTTTCGCTACTGTAATCTCCTTTTCCTCGGCTCTGATACTCTTGCGGGTATGTACAAATGTATCCACCCAAGGTCGAGTGGTTGCTGCAATCGGTATAGTCTCATGCCTCGGAGGTCTCGCCGGTGTTGGTAGCTCAACCGGTATCGGCATGCTGCTTGTCTGGTCTTCTAACATCAACCACTGATCATAGCCATCTACCGTCTGAGGGGTCATACGGTATTCAAGATTTTTATCCTCTCGCCAGCGGGAGAGCCTCCAACTTGATGCAAATTCCCACTTCATACACTCTGAGGTGCCCTTAAAGTCGATGAATTCTTCATGCATGGATTCCCAGGTAGGGATGAACTGGGCATACCCTAACTGTCAGAGAACGCAGAGAGGTGCATAAGGTGCTGATCCTGAAAGCCTATCTAGAATTTTAAAAGTATGTCAAACTGTGCTAAGGCACTGCTGAATCTGTCAACGCATCCAGGTAGGTCGCCATATGATGTCATCCTCCTTCAAAGTTTGGAGGTGAGCAAGGTAAAGTTCTGCATCTGTAGAAGCCGGCTTATGACGTTGTACCAAGAACTGTAGAACCATGTTGTTGAACTGGATTGACCTCGTGGGGGGCGACGCAATACTCGGGATGTGCTCAACTAACCAAATGTGTAGAAGAGCGATACAATTGTTGAAGGCCCCCTTTTAATGATTAGAACAGAATGAAATGTCTCAAAGAAGCTCGGCCTGTAACATTGGGACAAGGGTAGCTCTTTCTTCGACTTGCCTGATAACATTGCATAATATGGCCTCTACATGTTTTTGCCCTTTGGGGAATAGGACTTGACCCACTACCGCCAAAGTAAATGCATTTAATTTACCCGCATTAACTTTGGGGGCGGTGTAATCCCAGTCCTAGTCATACAAGGAAAATAGGTAGGTCAAGGGACATTTACTAAATGACTCCTCTGCCCCTCTAAGCCCTTGGTCTTCTCTTACCTCGAGGAACCTGACCAGAGTCCGCTTATACTTCCCTTGGTGTTGCGGAAACACGATATCTTCTCCTAAGTTAAGACCCAAAATGTGACTGATCTCCTCCAAGGTTGGACACAACTCCTGTTTACCGAAATGGAAGGTCATCGTCTTCTCGCCCCAACAATGGACGGCAGCTTGAAGAAGGCACCAGTCTGAATTTATTCTGCTTAGCTCTAGAGTGTATCCCAGATGGTACTCCTGTTGCCAAACCATTCTTTGCTCCGTTATGAGGGTGGAAATGACTGATAATACTAAAGGTTCACATCCTGGGCGTTCTCGCAAATTGACGAGGTTATGAGAACGTCAAGGACCTGCTATCTACATGATACAAACAAAATTTAGACATATCTAACCTAAGATGAATATATATATATATGTATATAAAAAACATGGAAAAAACATTCAAGAAGGAAGTAATTCACAACAAGAATCAAGCAGGGCTCACACAAGCTCCAAATTGGTTTAGGTATAGGGATACGAGTGTCCCTATATCTAAAAAATGATGTAGGAGTGGCCTACACTAGTAGCAGAATAGGGATAAGGTTGTCACTCCTGATGGGTAGCTACTAGTTTATGCCCAAACATAATCTATAGTCTACATGCTTATGCTGGTGTGTGTAAGGTTTTGACTATAAGATTGAGGAGCACTTGACTGTATATACAACTCCCCAGTATAGAACATACCTGAAAAGGGACAATTGGCTCAAGCGGGAAAAACCAGTCACTTTTACCGGAGATAATCATCTCTCGGTCTACAACCAGTACTTTCTATAGATCTTTTGGCTCCAGTATCAGGGATAAACATCCCTCGATTGTAAGGTTACCCAATCCAATCTAGATAGGTGTAGGGTTTTTATTCTATTATCCAATGAATATGAATGTGAATCAAAATCAAGCAATGAATGAAAATGGAACCCTAGGCATGTTGCTAAGTTTTGCAAACAAATGTTTGAGGTTTTAATTAAAGAATGAATGAAATAACATATTGAAAAATTTCTGTTGTGGTTCCCGGTATTTAATTCAGACTTAGATTTTGGCTTGAATACTGGTCTACGATACCAGAGTCCCCAGCAGAGTCGCCAGCTGTGAGCACCTGAATTTTACCCTCTATTTCCCAGTCAGGATAAATCCGATAGGGAATAGTGATAAATTACAATTAGGTTGTGAGTCACCACCTGTCTAATTCTGAGGGAAATAGGTCCCTGAAATGGTTAGATAAGGCATGGTCTGGAAATCAGATGTCAGGGTAAGGGATTCAGTTAAGTTAGGGAAGGTGTTAGGCACCCCTAAACTCCCATTTGAAGATGGTTACCTACTCCCTAAGTCTGAATTAAATAAAGGAAACCATAAAGAAGCTTGTAATTTGATCAATATGTTGAGAAATGTAATGTTAAAGAATAACTAAATTGAGAAAAATAGGGTAAAACTGGAATAGGGATTCTATCCTAGGGGAGCTGAACCCGATCAGGGTTGCCTATGTATCCACAGTTAGTGGAATCAAGCCACACGTAGTTCCGGATGGGAGGTGATGGTTTGATTTGATTTTGATTGGACTGGATTGTGGGTGATTGAAAGGTTTGAAGGTTTTTACTCCTATTTGAGGAGCGAGGTGGCCTTTTAAGCTCGTGCTGAGGAGCGAGTAGATTTTGCTGGTGTGAAACTAAACCAGGGTTCAGATGAAGGTTTAGCCGCGGTTCGGTTTAGTTGACTTGGGGTTTAACTAAGGTTTAATCAGAGTTTAACTAAGGCTTAACCAAAGTTTAACTAGGGTTAATTGGGATTTAACTAGGGTTTAACCAGGGTTTAATCAGGATTAACTAGGGTTTAACTAGAGTTAACTGGAATTAGCTGGGGTTTTAACTAGAGTTAACTGGGGTTTAACTCGGGTTTAACCAGGGTTAATTGGAATTAACTGGGGTTTTAACTAGAGTTAACTGGAATTAACTGGGGTTTCACTAGGATTTAACTAGAGTTAACTGGGGTTTAATCAGGATTAACTATGGTTTAACTAGAGTTAACTGGGGTTTAACTAGGGTTAACTAGGGCTTAACCAGGGTTTAATCAGGATTTATCAAGGGTTAACTAGGGCTTAACCAGGGTTTAACTAGAGTTAACTGGAACTGGGGTTTTAACTAGAGTTAACTGGGTTTAACTAGGGTTAATTGGGATTTAACTAGGGTTTAACAAGGGTTTTTGGGCAGAGATTCGATTAGGCGAGGCAAGTTTTGAACCGGGATTTGGGTAGAGGTTTGACTAGGCGAGGCTTGTTTTGAACCTTGTTTTGGGCAGAGGTTCGACTAGGTGAGGCTAGTTTTTAACCGAAATTTGGGTAGAGGTTCGACTAGGCGAGGCTAGTTCTGAACCGGGATTTGGGCAGAGGTTCGACTAGGCGAGGCTAGTTTTGAACCGGGATTTGGACAGGGGTTCGACTAGGCAAGCAGTCTAAGTAGTTGAATAAAAAAATAACTTTAATAAGTGATTAAACCAACTTAAACTATGAAAAGACAAAGCAAGATAGGGTTTTGAGAAGAATTACCATCCGGGAAATCTAAAAAGATTTCTAAAAAGGTGTCCCGAGAATCGACCCTTCGCAATCGATGTTCTCGAGAATCCGGAGCGCTAGGAGAAGTTTTGAAGAAGAAAAGGGAGAGAGAGGAGAAGGAATGGATGAGAAATGAAGTGAGGGGGGTGGGGTGTTTATAGATTTTCAAAACAGGGGGGGCGCTACTTGAAGTAGCGCCTCGATGGATAAAAACCCCGAATAGTTAGGCGGCAAGGAACAGTAAGGCGGTAAAACGGGTCGACATTGAGGGGCGCTACTTGAAGTTGCGACCTTATTCAATTTTTCCGAAAATGCTTACCGACGCACCCAAAAACCAGGGGCTAAAATTATTGTTTTTTTTCCTTTTGTTGACTTTTGACATGCTACGTGTCGCGTCCCGCTTCGCCGAAAAGCCATTTTCCGTTTTGAATCCGAAAATAGTCAAAATTTATCCAAAAATTTCTAAAATCATTTTGGACCAAATGACAACATTTGAACACTTTTTTTTGGGGCATTTTGGTCTTTTTACACCATAGGGGCATTTTAGTCTTTTTTTCATCGTTTTAAGTCCAATTTGTTCCCAAAAAAAGCCAAAATTCATCGAAAATTTTCTAAAATCATTTTGAACTAATTGAAAACTTTTTAACACTTTTTCAGGGGTATTTTTGTCATTTTCACCCTGGGGGTATTATGGTCATTTTTTACCCTTAGGCTGTTTTTGAAAATTGAAGCACGGGGAATGAGGGTTTTAAAAGAGGGTTTTTTAAAAAGGGTTTTAAGAGTATAAAAGAGACTAGAGGGGTGCAAAATTGGGGTGCTTACATGTCCCATTCTTCGGCCACTAGTGGACCAATACTTCCACAAAACACTGGAGGCCTCATCCTCCAAAAAACTTCTATTCCCGCTTGTGCTCAAGTTGGAGGAGCAGCTATAAGAGCGGCAGCAGGAGTAGGCGAAGCAGGTTGCCTTGCTACTAGCATAGCCAAATACTCGGCTATTGATGTGAAGGCTTGGGCAAAATCGGGTTGTTCACCCCCGAAGGAACATCACCTCCATTTCCTCTCGTGTTGTATCTGCAACCCTGAGCATCGTGCCTCATGATTACTCCTGTGGATGATAGTACAACATGAGTCTAACTTGGATACCTATTAAGTAATGATTTCACAATCACTTCACACTTATCAAGCATGTGACAATTCACTCATGGTATTCATAGCATCACAACAAGCATACAATTTGTGTTCTAGCGTAGGGTACTAAGTTCGGTTGAGGTTCAATCTATTTTGACTAAGACTAACTCGTTAGTCCATACTTGGAATACAACTCTTTAGAATGACCTTAATGCCTTGTTCAATCCTAGTATCAGTTCTACGTGACCCTAGGGACTCTAATGCCTAGGCTCTTACACCACTTCTATCGCACCCCAAAATATCCCTTAGGAGTTAAGGGACACTTAGGCATGACTATACGTAATTGACAAACCATCCTGCAATGAACAAGGTAATAACATACTAAACAGAAACATATAACAGAGTGCGGAAGCTTAAAATAGTGTGGAAGCGTAATCCAACTTTTTCTTTTCTTTCTTCTATGAACCATGTCAGTATTCCAAGTTAGATACACAACATCAACAGTAAAGGTGGACATGCCCACCTATCAAAATACAAAAGAAACTCTTGCAATAACTTAGCTCAACAGTAATCTAGATACGGCCACACATCTAGATCTCTATCCCCTTGCGTTTGCATCGGGATAGGTGGCTCTCTCTCCACATATTCCTCTTCAACCCAAGGCTCAGGGGTGAAAGTATCCACCGGACCTGCCAACATGAGATGTAGGCTGAGTATGGAATACGTAACGAGTACAAGCTACTAACTAACAATAGCAATAACGAACTACAATTCATAACAACAATAATTGAAGGAATACGATATCAATATTTAAGGTAATACAAGAGCAACAATTAACGCAATACTATGATCATGACGTGCATGGAATGATGTAAAACCTCCGATAAAACTCATACTTTAAAAGTCATGTCTTGTTCTTGAAAATACTTTTCGTGTTTTTCAAAACTTGCCTGTCGTATTAAAACTTGTTCTTGTCTTATTCTTGTCTCGTAGAAATCACGCATATCTTGTCTTGTTTGGAATCACTTGTCATGCTTGTCTTGTCTGGAATCACTTGTCATGATTGTCTTGTCATGTCTTGACTTGCCTTGTCATGTTTTACTTGTGAGCCAGATGTTAGTATCCCTTATAGCGACTTGTAAGCCAGATAAGTAAGTATCCTTCAGCAAAACATGAATAGAAAGCAACTTGTGAGCAAGATACGTAAGAATCCTTCAGCGAAATAGAAAAGGGGTACACCAACATCCTTGACCGGCCCTCTATCCGGCTCTATCAACTTGTTTACTTGTGAGCCAAGTATGACATATCTTGCGATATGCCCTACTCTTGATCGGCCCGATGTCCGGCTTTATCATGCTTGTTTACTTGTGAGCCAGGTATGACATATCTTGTGATATGCCCTACCCTTGACCGACCCGATGTCCGGTTTTATCATGCTTGTTTACTTGTGAGCCAGGTATGACATATCTTGTGATATGCCCTACCCTTGACCGACCCGATGTCTGGCTTTATCATGCTTGTTTACTTGTGAGCCAGGTATGACATATCTTGCAATATGCCCTACCCTTGACCTGCCCGATGTCCAGCTTTATCATGCTTATTTACTTGTGAGTCAGGTATGACATATCTTGCGATATGCCCTACCCTTGACCGGCCCTATGTCCGGCTTTATCATTCGTATTGTAAATCATATTTCATGTTTTGATTGTGTTCATATATGCATATACTTTAGAAAACCTTGGTTAATGCATGCATGCTTGTCGTGCATGACAAATCGTGATCATGGGGATATGAGAATTCAAGGAATAAAATATAGCAATTCAAAGTTTATAGGCACATGAAACATTGGGGAAACTCATAAGGCATGTCATTAAAATTACTAAATTTTGGGGGGAAAGATCCCTACTTCATATCTCATCGCTTTGGTTTCACATTTCACTCATGCATGACATCAAACACCTTACATGCAATATTTCTTTAACCCTTTATACATGGTTCCCTAACCTTAGGTTTCCAACCAATTCATGCATTCTATCAAACATGTGGTGTTCAACCCTCTTATATTCATTTATTTCATATTTTCTCATTTAAACATTTCATCAAACACATGGGGTGTGTTCATTATGAGTAAAATGCCCTTCCACAATTTTCCATCACACACACATCCATCACAAGACACGGCATCCAATCACCTCAACCATACCCCCAAACATCCACATTCATTCCATTTATCTTGTTTATTTTAGGGATTATAGCATACTCAAGAGGAATGGATAACACAATGTCAAAATCACCATTTTTGAAAGAGAACCCTAGGTTATTACTAAGCTAGTTTGTAAGGGTGTACTAACCTTTGAGATCAAAGCTTCATCTTGAAGAATCCCCCTTTGATTTGGAGTCCCAACTTTGAAGAAGAACCCCACTTGAGATATGAGGAACTCTAGTTTGATTTGGGGAAGATCCTTGCTTGAAAATCGTCAAGCTTGAGCCCCCTTGATCTCAATCCAAAGACCCCTCTTGGATTTCTCCCCAATATCCTCTTCTCCTCTTCCTCTCCTTTAAGAATCCTCTTACAAAACAAGGGATTAAAACCCTTAAATTTGGCATCAACACACACGTGCGATCGATCGCACACTATCGCACACTAACTGCGATCGATCGCGGATCCAGTGTGATCGATCGCACCCTAGGGCGATCTGTCGCACATGAACTCGAAAGCTTTTGTCTTCTTTTTGCCTACATGCGATCATTCGCACGTACTTGCGATCGATTGCAGATCCCTGGGATCTGTCGCACCTGAAGACCCATCTATCTTACTTGGTCCAAAATGTTTTAGTTCAATTTCCCCCACATGCGATCGTTCGCACCTTACCTGCGATCAATTACACTCCCCAATTTTTGGTTTCTTCCACCTACAGACCCCTAGGGGTGTTTCCAACCTCATTTTCACCATCCTTAGGGTCCTAAACCCCCTCTTACACGTTGTACATAGGTCGTTAATATCAAATTTCTCATAAAGCACCAAATCCCAATACGGGGAGAGCCAATTGGCCTTGAATATTCATTAACCACTAAAGTTCCAGGGTGCTACAAATAAATTGAAGTGGGTATTTTACACTTGGTGGTTTTGCTATAAAACTAACATTTAAATTAATAGTGAAAGCATAATTATTGATGATTTGAAGTCAATACTCTCTACTAAACCTTGTTGTTATAATTATTAGCATAAATTGAATGAACAACCATGTTATCCTATGATGTATCGTATAGTTTCATATCCTAGTGATGCCTATGATGCATTCCTAGTGAGGAAATGAAAAATGGATAAGTATAAATTATGAAATGAGATGATATAGTTATGGTACATGCCTTAGAAATACTCTTTATTGAATTAAATGATGAGGATAGTCTTTGATGAAATGCTCAATTATATGTTTATACTAGATGATGCATGTGATGAATTCTGGATGAAAAGGCGAATAAAATGCCTTAATTTTGATGAAGCATATGTTTAATTATGAGGATTATATGTTTAAGCTATTGGGAGTATGTTTAGAAATATGAAATGATGATTTGATAGGATATGCCATGTTATTGAAGTTATTGTCTATATGTCACTCACAAATATATATGACCATGTGTACATGCATGATCGAGGTTTTCTGTACAAGTACGGTTACCCAAAAAGAAAATAAAAGAAAAAGAAATGAAATGATGTTATTAGGTGGGTACTTAGTGTACGTCAAACCAGGTACTGACACTAACTACCTGATATTCCTAAGTAAGAATGATGCTATTGGGAGGATGCTAGTGTACGTTAGACCAGGTACCGACACTAGTCATCTGATCTCAAGTAAAAGAATGAACAAAGATGTTATTGGGTGGGTGTTTAGTGTACGTTAGACAAGGCACCGACACTAACCACCTGATATCCCAAGTAAGAAGGATAAACTCGGCTAAGTTAAGTGAAAGAGTGAAAAGTGGAAAGGTGAAAGTAAAAGACACGAAGAAAATGGTAAAAGCATATGATTTTTAAAGAAAATAAAGTAAGGTATATGGTTTTGAAATGATGCATATGATCAGGCACGTTTATATGATCGAGTTTGTATCGAATATAAGTATTGAAAGAAGAGTTTTGTTCTAAACAATGATTTCTGTTTAAAGTATGATTTCCGTTCAAAGTATGATTTCTGTTTAAAGTATGGTTTCCGCTCAAAGAAGTATTAGCTTAAAGTATGGTTTCGGATCAAAGAAGGGTTTTCAAAGTATTGTTTTGGCTTAAAGAATGTCTTGGCTCTAAGAAAGGTTTTCAAAGTATTGTGCTCAAAGAAAGGTTTTGGTTCAAACTGTGAGGTTTCTCAAAGAAGGGTTTTGGTGAAAGTATGTGTAATGTTATACGTGAGAAGAGGCTAGTGTGCTCTATTTCACCATAGTCCGGGCAGTAGTTAAATAAAAGATAAGATGCTAGTGTGTTCCGCTCCATCATAGTCCAGACACTAGTTAAGTAAAGAGAAAGAGGCTAGTGTGTTCCGTTCCATCATAGTCCGGGCACTAGTTAAGTGAAATGAAAGAAATGAAAGGAAACTTGTAAAGTATGTGTGAATGATGCTAGTATGTTCCGTCCAATCATAGTTTGGGTACTAGTAATGAATGTGGAATGAATATAGTACTTGTAATTAGTATGTGATGAATATGGTATTTGTAAAGATATAATGCATGTGTGAAATATGGTAACCGTAATGGATAATGCATGTGGGATATATGTTACTTGTAAAGAGAAAAACATGATGTAAATGATGAAAACACGGTTTTAAAGCAAAGTTTGAAAAGTATGTGATTTTGAACAGTATGTGCATACGAAATTGAAATGACACTAGAAAAGCATTGATTAAAGTATGAAATTCAAAAAGTATGCACATGCTAGTTTTAAAAAAAGAAGTATGGCTTCTGCACTCTGATTTAAAATATTGTTATACTATTTAGTTCTGCTTTGAAGTGCTTTATTCTACTCATATGCGAGCATGTTGTTATTGATGTTCATAATATTGTTAGTTAGTAGTTGGTATACGCTAAGTATTCAATGCTCAGTCGAACTGTTATTTTGGTAGGTACACTATCTGAAGACTACATGCCGGAGTTATGTTTAGAGGAAAAGTAATTGGAAGAGGATCCTGCTCGGGGTCTTCGTGATGGAGGAGAGGGTCTTTGACAATTGACCCTATTATTGTTTTGAGCGACGGGAGGGAGAGAAATGTATAATTTAGCTAAGTGGGTATGACCACTTGAATTGTTGTACATGTATACTCATGGAATATGGTTATATTATTGAGAAATTTTTAGGTTCACCTTTCAGTATGCCTAATATGCTCTTGCAAGATGGTCTAGTATGATAAGTCACGAGCCAAAGTTGTTGGGCATATATGCCCTTGAAATCCAATATAAAACTTTTCTATGTTGATTAGAGAAGCATCACATTCACACAACCAACTATAAAAGGTATTTATAATAATTACTATCTCATTTGATGATGACATAAAGTTCCATAGGTAACATTGTAGGAAAATTATGCAAAGGTTGCGAAAGAGATATGATTTTCCAATTTCTTGTAAACCTCGTATTGTTTGAAGCCTCTAGAGTACTGGTTGGGCGTCGTACTTCATCATGGCTTGTACATGTGTAGTTCTATAAGATAGTGTGATGAATCTCATTCATATAGAGTGTTGACTCTTGACTAACATGTGAGTATATGTAGTAAGTACATAATACTGAACGGGGTCACTAATGGATATCCTATGGAATACACTGTCATATTGTATTAGGGTTAAATTCATTCGACAAATTATCCTTAGACCTGAGAGGTTAACATCTTTTCAAACAGCTGTCTATATGGCTTTGATGTGTCAATCAGCAAAGTCTAATACACAGGACTAACTTCGGGTATGTTGGGTCATGTACACAATGTTTGGAGAAGTGTGTAAACACTCAATAAGGAATCCACTACTCCTTAATTGGAGATAATGATATCAAGGTGATACTTGTTGAACTAAACTGTGAAATCCAGTACTGGTGTTTTTTGGTAAAATGGTCTTTATCGAAGTTGATATTTTCAATATAGAAAAGTATATGTATAAGTCAGTTCTTTTCTAATGTTTCTTCAAAAGTGTTTTGGAAGTTCAGTTCAATGAAAAAACATTCATGAGAAAGAGTTCTATTCATAAGCTAGGGAATAGACAGTGTAAATATATTGTGAGATAGTACTTACAAGCAAATCTCTAATTTCTAGAGGTTGATCATAATGCGTTAATGGACATTATTGTGA
This sequence comes from Tetracentron sinense, assembly GCA_015143295.1. Taxonomy (NCBI): domain Eukaryota; kingdom Viridiplantae; phylum Streptophyta; class Magnoliopsida; order Trochodendrales; family Trochodendraceae; genus Tetracentron; species Tetracentron sinense. The sequence continues at coordinate 25,318,481 of CM026554.1, forward strand.
TTAGTAGAAGTCCAGGGACTTAGATAACATTCTATGATCCTAAAGAAATTATAGGAAAGTGTTTCCTAGCAACAAGGCTACACCTTAAAGGTGATGAAACACTTGGTCCCACAACCGGAAATAGGAGATCCCTGTAGATCCCACACACTAGGACCTTCTCAAGGCTTTTAATTTAATTTATAATTAAATTAATTAATTTCTTCATGTAATTCACTATATGGTATAGTGAAGCTCTTATAGGTGAAATCACATAAGATGTGATTAACCAAATGGGTAGGACCCATATGGGATTTTGATAAAGATTAAAAGTTGACATCATTAGAGCTTGGAACTCTATGGGGCATGAGAATGTGGGGCCCACCTAGGGTGGGACGCCCACTTCAATGATACATTATCTATTTAATTTTTTAGTAATTATCTCCTATTATATAGGGATAAGATTACTTGGTTGCTAATTAATAATATCCTATTAAATAAGGATAAAATTAATTTGTTACTTTTCCTATTAAATAGGGAATGGATAATGTTGACTTCTATTTTGATTAAATCCTAATTGGATTAGGATAATTATTAAGGAATTAAAGAGAGTTCTAATTGTTGGCCAGGTAATGACCCTAAAGGGGGGGTGAATAGGGTCTATGGCAAATTTAAAAATTATGGACTCTAAGTCCAAGATGCGGAATTAAAAATTTATTTGCAACAGAAGATTAATCAATAAAAGTACTGAAAGTAAAAGAGAAGAGTTAGAATAAGCAAACACATAAATTTGTTCACGAGGTTCAGCAATCCAGCCTACTCCCCACCTCAAGCTTCTAGCTAGAGGATTCACCACGATTCCTTAATCACACAAAATCCTTCACTGGGGGAGCCCAAACCTTTACAATCTCTCTTATAGGTCGAGATGCAACCTTTACAAACTCTTCTTTAGGCTGAGTTAGAACCTTGCAAGAGCACCTCACTTTCTTGCTAAAATTGAAGCAACAACTTCAGTGCAATAATCCTAGATTCTTGACTAACTTCAATAAATGAGTTTGGATATAGAAATATGAAATAAAAGCTCCTTAAATGAGCTGGATAAGAGTGGAGAACAATTTTTAATAAAGTCTCTCAAAAGAAATTGAGTTGAAATGAGCTCAAGAGAAATTTGGGGATTTCTATGTATGTGAGTGAGTGAGAAATCAAGAACAATGAATGAGTAATCAATAGGAGTTATTTCAATGATCAAGATTTGTTTTTTGTTCATAAATGAACTCCTTTTATAGGACTTGATCCAATATAGTTGTTGATGAGCATTAAATGCGTTCTAGGCCGTTGAAAACTAGACGTTATAACGATTTTTTGATTCAGGCTTCAATTCGTCAATGAAGTGGAGATCCCACTTGCATTCGTCGCTGAATTCTAAAGACAGTAAGCAATTTCATATTACCTGTCATCAATTTGTCGCCGAATTCAGAAGGCTCTGAGAATTTGTCGACGAATTGAGAACAGATTTTCTGAATTCTGTCTTAGATCAGACCAAAGAGATGAGATTGATTTCCTAGGTCAATTAGCTATGTTTTAACATGATTTTATTAATTATTAGGGCCCTAGAGTAATTATCAAAAAGTGTCCTAAGCTCGTATGGTCAATCTATGATCTTTGAGCTTTCAACATACCAAATTTTTGAGGACTTCTTACATAAGTCCTAGGTACTCTCAATAAAATAAAATTACATTTGAAGCTTCTTGGGAGTTGATTTTGACTTGCCTTGGGTCTTGTGATTTGTCTTTGTCTTCAATAGACCCGACTTGGACTATGGTCTTATCTTGGATCTTCAATTGTTTATACTTGAGTTGAACTTGCTCATGGATAATTTCCATCCTTTTGCCATGATGGGAGTGCTAGCAATCTTGCATTCTGAAATATTCAAGCACTTGAACAGGATTATTGGTACCATAATATTCATTTAATTATTGTGTTATTATCAAAATTACTGTCGCGCCCCAAAATTCCCCGTAGGCGTTTACGGATACTTTAGGCGTGACTATATGTACCTGCCAAACCATCCTGTAATGAACAAGGTAAATAAATACTGAAGCAATGAAAATCAGAGCACGGAAGCTACACATAGATGCGGAAGTGTAAACTAACTTTTTCTTTTCTTTTAAAGTTCCAAAATAGTATTCCAAGTGAACACAAGTATATACAAAACACGTCTAAGTCTAAGGTGGACAGGCCCACCTATCAAAATGTCACAACTACTCAAAAATCCCCTCGCACTCTCCCCTCAACAGTAGTCAAGGTATGGCCACACGTCGAGGTCTCGGTCCACTTGAGACTGTAGTGGAATAGACGGCTCTCTCTCCTCTATGTACTCTTCCTCGACCCAAGGCTCCGGGTCGAGGGCTCCCTCAGTACCTGCCGACATGAAAGTACGGCTGAGCATGGAATAATCAGTGAGTACAAGCTACTAGCTAACCATAACAATTAATAAAACACCACAACAGTAATACAATACAGAGCAGTAAGAAGAACATCACCAAAAGAAACAATTTTAAACATGGTACAATACAATCATCTTGACGTGCGTGCATGAATGCGAAAACTCCGATAAAAACTCATGCTTGGAAATCCATTTCATGTCTCGGTATGGGTTGAGAAAAATCATGTATGCGTGCATGCATGAATGCCTTGTCATCATCTTGTAAACTTGCATCTTGTAACTTGTGAGCCAGAGGCTAGCACCCGAATCTCCCTGGGCTGCCAACCTCCTTGATATATGGTTTTCTTGTGAGCCAGAGGCTATTACCCGAATGTCCCTGGGTTACCAACCTCCTTGGCAATACGTGAATTTTAGTTACTTGTTTAGTTTTCTTGTGAGCCATAAGCTAGTACCCAAATGTCCCTGGGCTACCAACCTCCTTGACATGTAGTGTTTTGGGTTTTCTTGTGAGCCAGAGGCTAGTACCCGAATGTCCCTGGGCTACCAACCTCCTTGACAAGCAATGTTTTCTTGTTGATTATTATATGCATATGCTCTTGAAATCTCGGTCCATGCATACATGCGTGCTCATGTTCATGGCAATGGTGACAATCATTGGAAAGCGGATAACAAGAGAGATATGACATCACAATTCAATTCATAGTATAAGCATAGGTAAACTTGAGTAATCTACATGACATTTGATCAATTCATCAGTCATAAGAACACATGCCTAAGACCTACTTCCATTTTCTTCATTTAAGTCATTTATTCATAGTTTAGGCATTTTGTCAAACACATAACATGTAATGTTCCATAATAGTTCATCTTCTTCTTATTAGTGCATATTTTCCATCCAACCATCAAGGTGAGTTCATTATTGGTAAAATGCCCATCCTCCATGTTCTATTTCATACACCACACACATCCATACATTTCGGCATCCAATCGCCTCAATCCACCCCATACACATCCATAACCTTTTCTTATCTTATTTATATTTATTGGAGAAGTTACATTTCATAGGGAAGGAAAGCATAATAGCAAGAATCACATTTCACATTGAAGATAACTAGATTATTGCTAGGGGAAGTTAGTAGGGTGTACTAACCTTGAATCAAGGCTTGATCTTGGTTGTAATCCTTGATTGGAGCTCCAACTTGCAAGAAGAAGGACTCTTGCTTGAAGAAGGCTTGAGTGGGAAGGAAACCCTCTTAAAAATACCTTGGGAGGTGCTGCCTTTGCTTGAAGGAGGACTCCCCCACGAGCTTGAGGCTTGGCTTTGAAGAATTCAAGCTTTGGGACAAATCTTGGGTAGCCCAACTCTTGATTTCTTCTCAAGAGGAAAACCTAGGTTAGGAATCCCCTTCTCCTCTCTTTCTATCTCTCAAAATCTCCTAAGTATAGTGAATGAAGCCCTAAGGCTCGGGCAAGCCTTAAGAGGAAAGGATTTAACTCCCAAAAGATGAAAAAGCCCTTACTGAAATTTCTGCAAAAACGTGAAGACCGAGCGATCTGTGGTTATGACCGATGGATCGGTTGCCTACCAAGCGATCGGTGTTCTGACCGAGCGACCGGTCAAAAACATGCTCTCTAGAAAATTTTCCCATACAAAAAATTTAACCAGTCGATAGCCTCCGATCGATTGGTTTTGGACCGATCGATCGCTACAATGACCGAGCGATTAGTGCTCTGCAGGTCCCGACTGTTTTGACCATATCTTTTGACTCGCTCGTCGGATTTCGATGATTCAACTTGCGTTGGGTTTGTCTTTCAAAAATGAACATTTCTGATATTTTAGAATTTCTAATTTCTCCTTTATTAATTAGACTACGAGAAAGGCCAATTAGCTATGAAAATGTTATTCATTAAGTATAGAAAAGTCTGGGGTGTTACAATTACTAGGGCTAGAAGATAGCTAAAGGGGATCCTATGCAGGCACAGAGGCCTCCTTTTGCACCACCAGCACCTCGTCCAACTACTTCACAGGCACCTTGCCCTGCTTTTCCTCAGGGCACCAGATATGTGCCATCAGCATCCTCATCATCTTTCAAAGAGTGCAATTATTGTGGTCGAAGGCACCCACTGGAGATTATCAGAGAGTATCTAGAGGATGTTTCCATTGTGCCAAGCAGGGCCACATGATTAGAGATTACCCACGCCAGCAGTCGCGGGTCCAACCTCAGGGGAGCAGACCCCCAATTCGTCAGACTGCTCAACAAGGATCTTCACAAGCTTTTGCATCTAGACCCACACAACCCTCACAGCCCACACAACAGCCTTGCAAGACGAACCAGGGTCGGGTCTTTGCCTTGACAGAAAGGGATGCACAGGCATTTAATGATGTTGTGCAAGGTACGCAAAAATTATAAATTCTTCAAGCATGAATTGATGGTTATTATATAGTATATATATGCTTCCGTGTATATAATTCTACCTATACTCTAGGTGTGTTCTTTGAATTATTAACTTTAGTTAATTATCATGCACAAGCGTTTTGCTAGTGAACGAGTGTTTAGCTCGTGTGTTGATCGACACAGGATCGACACATTCCTTTGTCTCACCTAGCTTCGCCAAAGGTTTCTCATCTGAGTCGAGTCGTCTATGTCAGGAATTGACCATTTCAACTCTGCATGGCAAGTCGGTCGATACAAACCGAGGATACCGGAATTGTGTAGTTCAAGTTGGGCAACATGAATTGCCGATCGATCTGATTATCCTTGAGTTCCAAGACCTAGACTTTGATGTCATTCTCGGGATGGATTGGCTCACTGCACACCACAGACATGTGTCTTGTTTTCAGAAGATGGTAAATTTTAAGCCAGAGGGCGTCAAGCCATTCCACTTCCATGGACTACGGAGGAGAGATATAGCCCGTCTAGCGGCTCTCAGTCTTTCAAATCCAGAGGCACGAGACTCCTCAACCATCCCGATTGTAAGTGAGTTTTTAGATGTATTTCTCGAGAACTTGCTGGGATATCTTCTAGATAGGGAGATAGAGTTTGCAATAGAATTTGCTCCAGGCACGACTCCAATTTCTAAGGCTCCATATAGAATGGCCCCAGTTGAACTTAAGGAGTTGAAGGAGTAGATAGAAGAGTTGCAATAATTTGGTTTCATCCGACTAAGTGTGTCACCATGGGGAGCTCCAGTACTCTTTATGAAGAAGGATGGGTCGATAAGAATGTGCATCAACTATAGGCAGTTGAACAAGGTTACGATAAAAAATCGTTATCCATTGCCACAGATAGACGATTTGTTTGACCAACTAAAGGGAGTAAGGTTCTTCTCCAAGATTAATCTTTGATCGGGTTATCATCAGTTGAAGATCAAGGTTGAAGATATTTTCAAGATAGCTTTTAGGACTCGGTACAGGCACTACGAGTTCCTAGTCATGCATTTTGGTCTAACAAATGAACCGACGGCATTCATGGATTTGATGAACTGGGTGTTTAGAATTTTCCTTGATCGGTATGTCATTGTTTTTGTCGATGTCATCTTGGTGTACTCCCAGACACGGGAGGATCATGATCGAGATTTCGCCTTACACTTGAGACTCTTCGAGAGCATAGACTGTATGCTAAGTTGAGTATGTGCAAATTTTGGTTAGAGAAAGTGATGTTCCTTGGCCACGTGGTATCTGCCGAGGGTATTTTAGTAGACCCAGCGAAGATAGAGCCAGTAATGAAATGGGAGAGACCCAGGAGTGTTACTGAAATACGTAGCTTCCTCGGGTACAGGAGAATCGTAGAGGAATTCTCTAGCTTAGCGGCACTGCTCACGTACTTAATGCGGAAAAATGTTAAGTTCGCATGGAGTGACAAATGTGAAACGAGCTTCACAGAGTTGAAGAAGAGGCTTACTACGGCCCCCGTTCTCACAGTGTCATCGAGGATTGGAGGTTTTGTAGTGTACATCAATGCTCGAATATCGGGCTAAGATGTGTTCTAATGCAGCACGGGAATGTTATTGCCTATACTTCCCGACAGTTAAAAGATCACAAAAAAACTATCCTACTCATGACTTGGAGTTAGCCGCAGTGGTATTTGCATTAAAGATTTGGCGGCATTACCTTTATAGGGAACAGTTTGATGTTTTCACGGATCACAAAAGCTTGAAATATCTATTTTCCCAAAAAGAGTTGAACATGCGGTAGCGTTGATGGATAGATTTCTTGAAGGACTATGAGTGTTTCATCCAATACCATCCGGGTAAGGCTAACGTGGTGGCAGACGCATTGAGCAGGAAGCCTCCTGGACTTGTAGACCACATGATGATTCAAGAGTGGAAGATGTTGGAGGTCATGGTAAACCTCGATACCAGCTTTAGTATTCCCACCTTTGGGCCAGTCATGGCTAATCTTACAGTTAGACCTTATATCCAAGTTTGGATCCAAGAGTTACAGAATTCGAATGCGGAGCTAATTGCTTATGGAGATAAAGCAGTTAGCAAAGGGAGTGATGAATTCTCTTTGAATGGTGACAGAGTTATCACATTTAAGGGAAGGTTATATGTTCCTGTGTATGCAGAGTTAAGAAGAAAAATATTAGATAAAGCTCACCGGTCCAAGTACAATGTGCATCCTGGTGGTACGAAGATGTACCAGAACCAGAAGAGACACTATTGGTGGCGGAATATGAAGAGAGAAGTTGCAGAGTATGTGTCTCAGTGCTTGGTGTTCCAATAAGTGAAGACCGAGCATACGAGGCCAGCAGTTCTTTTACAATCCCTTCTGATTCCCGAGTGAAAATGGGAGAATATCTCCATGGATTTCATTGTTGGATTGCCAAGGATGGTGAAGAAATCCGATGCAATTTGGGTAGTGGTTGATCGTTTGATGAAGTCCGCCCATTTCTTGCTGTATCGAACTACGTTTAACTCAAACCAACTTGCAATGTACATCAAAGAAGTGGTTCGGTTGCACGGGGTGCAATTGAGCATTGTTTCAGATAGGGATCCGAGATTCACTTCTAGATTCTGGAAAAGCTTTCAGAGCGCAATGGGTTCTCATTTGGACTTTTGCACCACCTTTCATCCTCAGACAGATGGGCAGACCGAGAGGGTGAACCAGATTATAAAGGACATGCTCCGAGCTTACATGTTGGACTTCAAAGGCAGTTGGGAGGATCACTTGTCATTGGTTGAGTTCGTCTGTTATCAGGCAAGCATCCAAATGACACCTTTCGAGGCCTTGTATGGTCGAAGTTGTCGATCTACTCTAGACTGGGATGAAGTTGGAGAGAGAAATATATTGGGTCCCGAGTTGATCGAGCAGACCGCTGATAGGGTCAAGATCATCAGGGAAAGGTTGAAGACTACTCAGGATCAGCAAAAGAGCTATGCCGACACATGTGTTAGACATGATGCCCAGAAAAGTCATTTAGATTGTTAGATTCTTATTAATTTGATTAATAAGACTTCTTTATCTATTGTGTATTCATTATGGGTAATTGACCATGATCATAAGATGATCTATACGATATGAGCTATCGATAAAGGTCCTTAGGATATATTGTAGGAAAGTTATGTGATTAGATTATCACAAGCAGATATAACTTTCCAGTTCCTTATACCTTATATAGTCACAACTATGGGTAAAGCTGGGCACTTCACTTATATGGTTGCCACTATGCTAAGGTGTTAGTTCTATCTCAAACTATTGTAGTGGAGACTACACATTAGTATATGGGTGCTTAAATGTACACTGAATGATTGCATTCAATGAGAGACCTCTTGCATAAACATACTATCAGATAGTTGGTCTCTCATTCACATTGAACAGTTTCAATGATCCTTAGATCTGATGAGTTCATTTATAACTGAACAGTGATCTGACTGTTTTGATTCCACCAAAGTATTCTCTACCTTAGGGAATACGATACAGTGACAGTTAGATAGTCAGAAAGTTGTTCGAGTCATAATGAATTTCAAACAAGAAATCCATACTCATTAATTTGAGAGATTATCCAAGTTCAGGGTAAGATAGTCGATTAAGCTTAAATCATGCGTAGGTGATTTTGAACCAAAAAAAAGTTTGAAATATATTTTATTTAAAATATATTATACTTACAAAAGGTTTTTCTCAAAATGTTTTACATGAGAAAATGTTTCTCATGGTTTAATCAGAAGTCTTCGAAACCCGGATGATGTGCAATGGGCTATGAGTTAGATAGTATATATAATCTCGAATGCCCATTAGGGATAATGCAATTAGAAGGATCAATTGAATTAAAATTTTCATGTGGTAGGATCCATATTGGTTAATGTTCATACACTGGGATTCAATTGCAACATGGATATCTCACGTCACTTGCAATTCCGATGTAATTCCTGTTTAGGGTAATGGGATAACATTGGGTAAGCTAGGATTAGAATATTCCAGAGCAATCTGTCGAGATGCTCACATAAGAAATACAAGCTCATAAATTGATTAAAAGTTAATCAATTATTTAAATGATTAAATGTTAATCATTGATTAAATAGATTGAAAGTTAATCTATGGTTTAAATTAATTGTTAATTTAGATTAAGAGATTATTTTAGTAATTATTTAATTAACCTAATTAGAGGGGAAATGGGTTTGACCCATATCCATAAACCCATAAGGATGGACCTTTAATATGGGCCCAAGCCCATGGGTTTAAACCCTAGGGTGGGGTGCCCACTTTAGTTCTCCTAATTGGATTAGGATTTGGTTACTTGAATAATTATTGAATAATAACTCTATTAATCATGGAATTAAATTCCAATTGTTGGAATGCAACAAGGATTAAGATAAGATGGAATTGGATCCAAACTAGGAGTCCAAGGTTCCCCAAAGCTCACGCCCCCTGCCCCCTTGTGCTCACGCCCCTTTGGAGAAATCCTAACTGGATTAGGATTGGTTGGTTGTTGACTAATCCCTTTAATTAAGGAATCCTCTTTTAAGAATGACTCTTTAATTAGTAGGACCACTATAACTAAATTAGTTATAGTTAAACTAGGATTTATTTAAATTAATAATAATAGTTATTATTAATAAATAACTCCTAAAGGGATAAGTTGTAGTTGGGGTAGGATTTGGATTTGATCCAATCTATAAATACCCCAACACCTAAAACATATGGAGTAGGATTCTCATTATTTTCTCCAAAAAATTTTCTCTCCCTCTCCTCCTCTCCAAAACTGTGAGCCCCTAGGGTATACCCTAGGGATTTTCGTGGAGCTACAAAGGGTGCTTCCAAGTTGGGTTTTTCAAATCTAGGGTTTTGAACCTTTGGGTTTTGGGTGATAGAAAGTCTACACCATTACTCCATCTTCTTCTTTTTACTTCTTCAATTCCAAGTAGAGATTCTAAAGCTTCATGGGGATAGCGAAGAACAAGGATCGAGCTTCGAGTATGTTGCGACCCAAAACCCACCCTAGGAGTTAGAGTGAATCTTGGACGACTTGTCATGACCTACGTGACTTGCTTGACAACCAACCTGCAAAATACCTGGAGCATATACAATAGAGGACAATAATAGCGGAAACATAAACTACAAAGCACAGCGGAAGTCTAACCAAAAACCTCTAAGTGTATATATCTATGATCCAAGTCTTGTACTAAAGAAACCAAAAGAAGGTGCGGACATGCCCGCGAAAATACATACATATAATCTCTCAAGCTTACACCCACAGATCACTCACTCAGAATCTACCACCTAATAGTAGCCCATAACTGGAGGTTCCTCTATAGGTTCCTCGATGTACTCTTCTTCTACCCAAGGGCCCAGTACGCAGATATCAAAAGGAGCAGCCGCTCCACTATCACCTGCCGACATAAGAAGTACGGCTGAGCATGGAATACTCAACGGGTACCAAATACTAACCAACAGTCATAGCATAACAATAGCAATATATAAAGCAGAAAACAATTCATATTATAACGCATGAAACAATTCATATAATAACAAGGAAGTAAAACAGTTTATATTCATACTTGCATCACATAAAACCCAATAAATCTCTTGAAATCATCGTGCACTTGACTTGACTTAAAATACTCGTTGCGTGCCTGAAAAATTGTCATGTTTATCTTGCTTGGTCTTGTCGAGCGTGTCATGTCATGCGTGTCATGCGTGCTTGCTTGGAATCTAAACATGCTCATGTACTTGTGCGATGCGCTTGTGAGATGCACTTATGAGGGAAGAGAGACCCTTCTGTCATGATATGCACTTGCGAGGGAAGGGAGACCCTTCTTTCATGATATGCACTTACGAGGGAAGGGAGACCCTTCATTCATGATATGCTAGTTCTTGTCCTCTTGCCAAAAGCGAGGTAAAACGTATCGTAAGATATGTCCCACCTCTAACATCCTTATTCTTGAAAATCATTGATAAACCATGTCATGCATGCCATGCTCGTGAAATCGTGTACATACTTTCATTTGAAATTAAATATGACATTTGGGGATTTCAACAATACATAGAAGATCACAATTGAGCAAGTCATAATTTATTCAATTTAAGGAAAGCGAGGAATCACACTATCATATGCCCTAGCAATTTCATAAGTATTTAAGCATGCATTTCTTGATTTATCACTCGATTTTTTCACCTTGGCATTTCATCAAACATATGGTGTGTACATTATTTGTTAAAGCCTAAATCATACTTTTCTAGGTGGGTTTGTGTTCACAACACACACGTATGTTTATTATTGGTACAATTTCATTCATCACGATACAAACTCTCGGCATCCATCGCCCTTTCATCTCCACTCAACATGCATCTCATATTTATATTCATACTTTTAGGGAAAACAAGAAAGAAGGGAAGAAAAGGAGAGAATATGAACTAGGAGGGTAGCAAAAGGTACCGACCTTGAAGAAGCGAGGAAGATCCTCCTACACGTGCGTGGAGTTGCTGCCCTAGCTTGAAGAACGTGCTCCTCACGAGTTGAACCTTGGATTTGAAGAATCCAAGCCTTAGAACAATCTTAGGTAATCCAAGCTCTTGATTTCTTCTCAAAAGGAAAACCCTAGGTTAGAATCCCCTTTCTCCTCTCTCTATCTCTCAAAACACTCAAAGTATGGTGAATGAAGCCCTAAAGGCTCAGGCAAGCCTTAATAGGAAAGGGTTTAACGCCCAAAAGATGAAAAAGCCCTTAATGAGATTTTGCAAAAAGCGATATACCGATCAATCGGTGGTTAATACCGAGCGATCGGTCGCCTACCAAACGATCGGTGTTCTTGACCGAGCTCTCGGTCAAAAACATGCTCTCTGGAAAAATTCCCCATACAAAAAAGTTAACCAGTCGATAGCTACCGATCGATCGGTTGTGGACCGATCGATCGCTGAAATGGACCGAACGATCGGTTATGAGCCGATCAATCCCTAGTGATCGGTGCTCTGTAGATTTTTGACCCATTTTACTGTTTTGACCATATCTTTTGACTCGTTCGTTGGATTTTGACGATTCAACTTGCGTTGGGTTCGTCCTTTGAAAAGGAACATTTCTAATATTTCAGAATTTTTAATTTCTCCCTTACTTATTAATGGTACTATGTTAAAGGCCAATTGGCTACGAAAGTGCTATTCATTTAGTACGGAAAAGTCCGGGTTCTACAGAGTATTTCTTCCAGAAATCTCTACAAAAATTTCTGACGGTTCAAGTGGATTTCTCTTCACCGGTGAACATCATTCACCGAGGTAATATGACTAAAACTCCTAGATAATTTTAGTTATTTTCTATGGTGTAAAGATCATAGGGATCTAGTTTCCGCATATATCCAGATCCCCCTACAAGGCGTAGACGAGATCTTGAGTTTAGTGTTGGCGATTTGGTTTTTGTTAAGGTTTTGCCGACAAAGTGTGTTATGAGATTTGGCAACGAGAGGAAAGCTCAGCCCGACGTATGTGGGTCCGTTTGAGATCATCACCCGAGTTGGTGAAGTTGCTTATTGGGTCCTCTACCCACGCACATGACAGCAGTTCACAACATATTCCATGTGTCCATGCTTTGAAAATACATTTCGGATCCTTCTCATGTGATCGACCTAGATTCGTTGAAAATCCATGAAGATCTCACCTTGGTGGAACAGCCGGTTCAAATTTTAGACCATAAAGAGCAAGTTTTGCACAGTAAGACTATTCCCTTGGTTCTCGTAATGGTAACATCATGCTAGGGAAGAAGCCACGTGGGAACACGAAGCCGAAGTGAAAGAAAAGTACCCTCACTTGTTCGTTTAGTTAATTCATGTAATTTGTGGTTCGTTCCAATTTCGAGGATGAAATTTCTATAAGGGGGAGGATGTAGATCCCAAAACTCATTTACCTAGTTGGTGAATAATGTCTGTGAATAATGATTTTAATCAAAAATGGTCTTCTATGTGTTATGGTGTATGTATTATGAATAAAAGGTGTTTGACACAAAAAATATAATGATATATGGGTGTTAAAGCCAAGGTAAAGGAGTGGAAACACTCTAGGTAAGTCAATGGAAGAGTGAAAGTACTCTAAGTGGAAAAAATGGGAAGAACAGGTGGATTCACCAACTTCAAGTGAATCCCAGTCGATCGCCCCCTAAGGCCGGTTGACCGGCTGTCACGAAAAATCCCAAAAATGGGCTAACAGTGAGTGATTATGCAGGGTCGGTCGACCGCCCCTCAAGGCCGGTCGACCAGCTGTGGCATTTTTGCTCAAAATGGGCTAACAATAGGTGTTTTGGGAAGTTCGATCGACCGACTATCAAGGATTTTTGCCAAAATGGGTTAACAGTAGGGTTTTTCCCAAGGCCGGTCAACCACCCCTCCTAGCCGGTCGACCAGGCACCGGAGGTTTTGCCAAGTTTGGTCTGGGGAACCCTTTCATTAAGGGTAGGAAGGTCTTTTGACCTCCCCTTTTTCTATATAAGCCCCAAATTCGTGGGTTAGGGATCATAAACCCTCAAGGCATCAAGTTAGTGTAATTGAGAGAGTTAGAAAGGAAGAAGGGGAAGAAGCTAGGGTTTCTATTGGAGGATCAAGGTGGAGCTTGGATTCCTTCTTCAAGCTTGGATTCTTCTTGGAGTTTGGATCACACCTTCTTAAGCATTCTCAAGCTTTTCTCCAATCCAAAAGGGTAAGTACTACTACTACCTAGCTTTACTATGATACAAATATTGAAGTATGATTTTGAATGGGAATTGTAAATACTCTCTACAAAATGACTTTATTATGATTCAATGTCGTAAATAAGGGTTTCTAACATTTAGGGGTTTTCAATAAAGGAATAATATAGTTATGCTTGTATATGAGTGTTATTATCTTCCAATAAACTATGATTCTAAGTATGATGTGATGGAATAGGCTTAATGGCCAAGATTTGGGTGATGTAATGCCATGAATTGAAATGTTCCATGTTCTTAGAATTGTCCAAGTATATTATGATGCTAATATGTCTCGTATGCAATGTTTAAAGCTTTCCATATATATGATGATGCTCACAAGCACTCCACGCACTATATGTTTTACACGTACAACCGAGGTTTTCTCATAAACATGGTATTTTAAGAATCATAAGAAAGGTTCACTACAAAATTCAAGGTTTATTGCAGCGGCTAAAATCCGTCGCAATACCTAAATAAACCATCGTTACAAGACTCTAACGACGGTTTCTTTAAATGTCATCATAAGTCTTGTCACAAGGGATATAACGGCGTTTGGTAATGGTGGTTACTATATCCGCCGCTATATATAGTAGACTTTTAACGGCACTCTAAAACCGGCGTACCAAATCGATTTCCAACGGCAATTTCAACCGTCGTTATATATAGAATCTATAATGGCACAAGAAAACTAACATTTATATTGAGTCTATAATGGCACAAGTAAACCGCCGTTATATATTCCGCCTATAACAGCACAAGAAAACCGCCGTTATATATTCTGCCTATAACGGCACAAGAAAACTGCAGTTACAATTATGTATATGTAACGGCAGTATAAACCGCCGCAACAAATCAGAAATTTAAAAAAAAATTATTTTTGAATTAAAATAATTTTTTACTTGTATTAATTGTACCTATAAGCAATATAAAAAATTTAAATTATCTAAAAAAGTTCTAAACACCAAAATATATTCCATCAAACATATAAATTCATGTACATTACAATCTCATAACATACCATCTAAAATGTCCGTCAGTATATATATATACATCTCCAAAAAAATGTATCAAATTTAAAATAAAAAATCTGCTAGAGCTGCCTAGCAAGTCCCTCCAACTATTGCGCTCCTGCTGCCCCTGACAGATGCGTGCCGCCAACACCCTCCTACCAAAATAATAAAATATAATTTATTATTAGACTATAAAAATGATAAAATTTATCAATTTCATCCAAAATATGCAAATAAAAAAATAATCGTTAAGATTTCATAGTTATTGGATTAAACAAAAAAGTTTAGTTCATTAGCAAACCTAGAAACGCGCACCAAATCGAAACCGGGGGTCGGATTTTGATCCCATTTCTTTTAATGTGTGTATTTCAATACATCCTAAGTGTTGGAATTCATTTCGAGCAAATCTGAGGTCGTATGCCCGATATGGGCACCGAGATGGCCGAAACTCATGTTTCTCAACTATACTTTGCCCTAAACCCACAAGCTTCCACCATTTCCAAACCGGGGGTCGAATTTTGATCTCGTTTCTTCTAACGCATGTATTCAATACATCCTAAGTGTTGGAGTTGGTTTCGAGCAAATCCAAGGTCGTATGCCCGATATGAGCACCGAGATGGCCGAAATCCATACTTGCATACTATACATTGGCCTAAACCTACATCATCCCACCATTTCCTAACCGGGGTTCAGATTTTGATCTCATTTCTTCTAACACATGTATTTCAATACATCCTAAGTGTTGGAGTTAGTTTTGAGACAATCCGAGGCCGTATGACCGATTTGGGGGCCGAGACGGCTGAAATCCATACTTGGATACTATACATTGGCCTAAACCTACATCGTCCCACCATTTACAAACCAATGGTCGGATTTCGATCCCGTTTCTTCTAACGCATGTATTTCAATACATCCTAAGTGTTGGAGTTGGTCGAGCAAATCCGATGCCGTATGCCCAATTTCGGGGTCGAGACGGCCGAAATCCATACTTAGATACTATACATGGGTCTATATCTACATCATCCCACCATTTCCAAAACGGGGGTCGGATTTCGATCTTGTTTCTTCTAACGCATGTATTTCAATACATCCTAAGTGTTGGAGTTGGCTTTGAGCAAATCCAAGGCCGTATTCCCGATTTGGGCACCAAGACGGCTGAAATCCATACTTGGATACTATACATTGGCCTAAACCTACATCGTCCCACCATTTCTAAACGGGGGTTGGATTTCAATCCCGTTTCTTCTAACGCATGTATTTCACTACATCCTAACTGTTGGAGTTGGTTTCGAGTGAATCCGAGGCCGTATGCCCGATTTGGGCACCGAGACGACCGAAATCCATACTTGGATACTATACATTGGCCTAAACCTACATCGTCCCACCATTTTCAAACGAGGGGTCAGATTTCGATCCCGTTTCTTCTAACGCATGTATTTCAATACATCC
Source organism: Tetracentron sinense (assembly GCA_015143295.1). Lineage (NCBI taxonomy): Eukaryota > Viridiplantae > Streptophyta > Magnoliopsida > Trochodendrales > Trochodendraceae > Tetracentron > Tetracentron sinense. The sequence continues at coordinate 25,334,509 of CM026554.1, forward strand.
TAAGTGTTGGAGTTGGTTTTGAGTGAATCCGAGGCCGTATACCCGATTTGGACGCCGAGACGGTCGAAATCTATACTTGGATACTATACAGTGGCCTAAACCAACATCGTCCAACCATTTCCAAACCGGGGGTCAGATTTCGATCCCGTTTCTTCTAACATGTGTATTTCAATACATCCTAAGTTTTGGAGTTGGTTTCGAGTGAATCCGAGGCCGTATGCCCGATTTGGGCGTCGAGACGGCCGCAATCCATACTTGGATACTATACATTGGCCTAAACCTACATCGTCCCACCATTTCCAAACCGGGGGTCAGATTTCGATTCCGTTTCTTATAATACGTGTATTTCAATACATCCTAAGTTTTGGAGTTGGTTTCGAGTGAATCCGAGGCGGTATGCCCGATTTGGGCCCTGAGACGGTCGAAATCCATACTTGGATACTTAAGCCTAAACCTACATCGTCCCACCATTTCCAAAATGGGGGTTGGATTTCAATCCCGTTTCTTCTAACGTGTGTATTTCAATACATCCTAAGTGTTGGAGTTGGTTTTGAGAAAATCCGAGGCCGTATGCCCGATGTGGGCGCCAAGACGGCCGAAATCCATACTTGGATACTATACATTGGCCTAAACCTACATCGTCCCACCATTTCCAAACCGGAGGTCAGATTTCGATCCTATTTCTTCTAATGCATGTATTTCAATACATCCTACCCACCACCACTATAATCACCACTACCACCACCACTACCACCACCACTACCATACACCACCACCACCATGATATATAAAAGATTTGAAATTATAATTAAAATCTTTTAAACTTAACATTTACCTCCAGAGTCACATGTGATGCTGTAGAAGGCTGATTCGCACCCTGTTGTGAAAAAATTGGGTAAATCAATAAATGAATATCTAAATATTAAAAAGTAATAATTAATTGTTCTTATATTAAATACATGTCCCGCCATGTATTCCTGCATAAAACGCTCCAAGGATGCCACACGCATCCAAGTCTCCACCAACAGCTGGTCTTTCTCTACATTTAACTCCTCGAGAGCTTTGATCCTCTCGGCAGTCTGAGGATTAGAGTGAGAGGCACCGGAGAGACCCACATATCGTGACCCCCATAACTGGGTGGGGGTCGGGCCTAACCCAAGTCCACGGATATGTCCAGCTCTCTCAGGCCCCATGACCTGAGCGTATATATAATCTTGGCCCGTGTTATCCTACGAGGACTCTGGTGCCTGTGCCCTCAACTCCTGCATCTGGCGCTGCAAACAATTGGAGACAGTTGATATTTGGTAGGTAAAAGGGGAAACTCTAAGATTTTCAAATAAGTAAATGTACATACAATATTCTCCTCCACCTCTGCCAAAACTGGCGTGCCATCCTTGCGCCGGTGCATGATGATGTAGACCCCTACAAGGCCATAGGGATGTTTAAGTGGGGCTCGTAGCTCGCTATGACAGTCACAATAGTAATTAAAATTTAGTTAATAGAATAGAAATAAATTACAAAAACATATTTTAACAAATCCAACTGAACATACCGCCTCATGCCTGACCCTGGCAAAGCTCTTCGTGTCGCTCGTATGGGGGACCTTCTGTTTCGAGCAATTTCTTCTTTTTTTTTTGCTTCGTTTCTGTAAAAAATTTAAATTATGGTTAATTAAGAGAGTTGAAGCACAATTTATCTAAGTTACCTATTATAATGATCAAAAACAAAATATATATACCTAGCCCTCCTCGGAGAACCAAAAAGCTACCAATGTAGGCCACTGGGTGGCCACCACATCTGTCGGGCACGCAGTCAGAAGCTGCTCTGGTGTAGTCCCCGGCACTGCTTCGCCTTCCAATCTCGGTATTTATGCCCGAGGGAAGCAAGAATGAATTTCTCTACGAATAGTTCGATATCAAATTTTACCTGAAACACGATTTCATATGATTAAACCACGAGAAAATAGTAAACAAAAAGATATGTAATTAAAAACTAAATATTAACCCAATTTTAGATATTTTTGATTCTTACCCGAACCAACTCTAAAGCTCTGTTTCTGCTCCTTATCGATATGAAGCCAACTGGGCACATCGAACCTAAACAAATGCCCATCCTAGGCAAGAATACCGAGGAATCAGCCAATATTTTCACAGCCTTTTCTATAGGCTGCGCATACTCATCGGTCAATACCCTCTATTTCACCCTGGGAGGGATTCTATGCAAGGCAAGACACCTGTTCTTGCCCCAACCCCTCCTAGGTCCTGGAGGGGGAGGAGGTAATGCTGCACCAGATGTGCCGGGGGTAGAGGTCTCCCCCCCTCGCGACTTTGTAGGGTCCATCTGCAAAATAAATAACTCAGAACAGATATTTCATAATTACAGAGTTTACACATAAAAGTGTATGAATTTATTCACTAACATGAACATAAACAACATTTCATAGTATATGGATTACTTCACTAACATGAAAATAAACAACTCAGAGCAGATTTTTCATAAGTACATAGTTTAAACACATAAAAGTATATGGATTTCTTCACTAACATGAACATAAACAACATTTCATAGTATATGAATTACTTCACTAACATGAAAATAAACAACTCAAAGCAGATTTTTCATAAGTACATAGTTTAAACACATAAAAGTATATGGATTTCTTCACTAACATGAACATAAACAACCTAGAGCATATTTATCATACACCTGGAAAAAGAAACACATAAAAGTCTATGGATTGAGATCACTAACATGAGCATAAACAACATTTAATAGTGTATGGATTACTTCACTAACATGAAAATAAACAACTCAGAGCAGATTTTTCATAAGTACATAGTTTAAACACATAAAAGTCTATGGATTTCTTCACTAACATGAACATAAACAACCCAGAGCATATTTATCATACACCGAGAAAAATAAACACAAAAAAGTCTATAGATTGAGATCACTAACATGAAAATAATATATTGAAGGTCAAATTCTCATTCATTTACATGGTAGCAACTAATTACATCATAATTTTACATGGTAGCAACTAATTACATCATTCAACTTCATCATTATAGTCCGAATTCTCAACTTCATCATCACTGGATTCGGTAGAAGATGCTTGTTGTAGCTGTTCAGGGGGCGCATCAACAGTTGCTCCAGTAATCCCTACTCTCACCCAACTAGCACCTTCATCATCATCAGGTGAGGTGTCATCCAACTATTGGCCGTTGAATGACTCGTTCTCCCTAAATGCATAATCGTCCGTAAGAGATTCTTCATTCATGTCAAATAAGTCTCTTGGTTTAGTCTTGATGAGGACATGCCAATCTTCTTCCATTGGATCTTCGATATAAACTACCTGCTCAACTTGAGATGCCATAACATAGGGTTCGCTCGACACCAAGTGTGCCGAGAGCAAACGTGTTAAGTTCACGAGTTTAAACCCAAATGCATCTGTCTTTATTCCTCTACCTTGTGCCTTTACATCAACCCAATTGCACTTAAACAATAAAAATTTTAACCTTTCAAAATACGTCACCTCAACTACGTCTGTTAAGCCACCATAGTAGGTGATATCTGTGACAATAGGGGTTCTATCCTTGGAAGTTCCATAACTTGTAGTCGTTGTTGTGATCAAAACATCACTATTTTGACTCTTACATCCACGCTCCCTAAGTGTTGTACAAAACGTGTATCCATTTATGACGTAGCATGTAAACATTGTTGCGACTTTTTATGGACCGTATGAGAGCCATGTAATCTTGTCAGACACCGGGTTGCCTGACATTAATAATGGGATGGGAACAAATGTGTCCAGTTAAGAAAATATGACTTACATAGCCCCTAAACCATGAGCTAAATTGTTCGCTATGCTATTTTTGGAGTATGTGGGGAGCCGACCTAATAAGTTTTGGATTGGTCATCCTCAGTTCATTCATGTGCTGACTGCAAGGAATCATTCGATGTCAAGTGGTGCTCAAATCTCCTTTGTTAAGTCAAAACCGAGAGTTTCAACAAAAGATAACAAAGGAAAGCCTTCATAATATTTGTCTTACTCTCGATATGTCGCGACCCAAGACCCACCCTAGGAGTTAGAGTGAACTTTGGACGACTAATCATGGATTACATGACTTGCTTGACAAACCAACCTGCAAAAACCCACAGAGCATATACAATAGAGGATATAAACAGCAGAAACATACTCTAACATAGCACAGCGGAAGACTACCAAACCTCTATGTATATACATACGCAATTCCAAGTTCATACAAAAAGGAATCCAACAGAAAGTGCGGACAGACCCGCCAAAATACATGAAGGTATATCTCTCATCTCACCCACAGCTAATCCACTCAGAATCTAACACCACCTACTGATAACCCTCTACGGGAGGTTCCTCCAAAGGCTCCTCGACGTACTCCTCTTCCTCCCATGGGCTGGGAGCACACACATGAAATGGAGCAGCAGCTCCCTCAGAACCTACCGACATAAGAAGTACGGCTGAGCATGGAATACTCAGCGGGTACTAAGCACTAACCAACAGTCATAGCATACGGATAGCATACATAAAGCAGGAAACAATTCATATCATACAAGGAAGTAAAGAAATTTATAATCATGCTTGTATTTCGTAGAAAACCGATAAAACCTCTTGAAAACATCGTGCACTTGACTTGGCTTGAAATATCTTTTCGTACTTGAAAGCTTGTCTTGTTTGTCTTGCTTGATTCTTGTATATTGTGTCTTGTCATGCATGTCATGCGTGCTTGCTTGTGATCATGTAACTTGTGAGATGCACTTGTGAGATGTCTTGAGAGGGAAGGGAGACCCTTCTTTATGCAATGCACTTGAGAGGGAAGGGAGACCCTTCTTCATGATACGTATGTACTTGCGAGTGAAGGGAGGCCCTTCTTCATGTTATGCACTTGTGAGTGAGGGGAGACCCCTCATGAAATGTTGGTTCTTGTCTTCTTGTGAAAAGCGAGGTAAAACATATTGTAGGATATGTCCCACCTCTAACCATGTTCTTGAAAACCTCGATCAATCATGTCATGCATGCCGTGCTTGTGGGAACCGTGTACATACTTGCATTTAAATTTAAACGTGACAATTGGGAAATTTCACAACACACATAACATTAATGATTGAGAAATGTAATGATCATATCATTAGGGAAGGCAAGAAACACACTATCATAGTCCCTAGCAATATTCATAATTTATTAGGCATGCATTTCCAAATTTTCAGCTCACTGTGTTCACCTTGGCATTTCATCAAACATGGTGTGTTCATTATGGATTTACCCTACAACATGCTTTTCTAGATGGGTTTTACTCAAATCATACATGTATGTTCATTATTGGAACAATGATCTTCCCCATTTGTTCATCACACACCACCATTGGCATCCAATCGCCCATTCTATCTCCATTCACCATTTACCATTCATCCATCTCATAGCACATGTGTAAATGAAAGGAAATCAAAAGAAAAGAAGGGGAAAGAGGAACTATAACTAGGAGGGTAGCAAGAAGTACCGACCTTGAAGAAATGAGGAAGAAACCCTCTTTCCAAATGACTGTGAGTTGCTGCCCTAGCTTGGATCGCGAGCTCCACAATGCCTGAACCGAAATCTTGAAGAAAACGGGCTTGAGGTTGATCTAGAGTTTCAAACCCTTCGATTTCTCTCCAAAATGGAAACCCTAGGTTGGAATCGCCTTCTCCCCTTCTCCTATTCTCTCAAACTCTCTAAGTGTTGAGAATGAGCCCTAAAGGCTCAGGTTAAACTCTTAAGGTAATAGTGAACTGACAAAAGACCATAACACCCTTACTAAATTTCTGTAAAAACACGAGTGTCGAACTCGTTGTGCTGTGAACAGTGCCAACTCGTGGTGCTGTGAACAGTGCTGAACCCGTTGTTGTTGCACAACGCACCCGTTGTTGTTGCACAACGGATACGTTATCTGCTGCGCGACGGATGCACAACGATTTTGTTATCAGAGCTCGAGCTACGTTCTCAGAGTACGTTGTCTATGAGTTGTTGGTGTCTTATCATAGCACGACCTTAGCGCCTTCCGAGCTACGTCCTTAGCGCATAACCGAGCTACGGATTGCCTGCAGGCCCAGACTGTTTTGGCCATATCTTTTGACTCGTTCGTCCGATTTTGGCGATTTAACTTGCGTTGGGCTCGTACTTCGAAAATGAACATTTCTTACATTTTGAAATTTCCAATTTCTTCCTTATTTATTAATTATACCTCTTAAAAAGGTAAAATGACAACGAAAGTGTCATGTATTAAGCATGAAAAAGTCTGGGGCTCTACATCCTCCCCCCCTTACAAAAATTTCGTCCTCGAAATTCAGACGACACTTGCATTACAAATCAAAACAGAATTACAAGACATACACAAAACCAATACAAAACTCATTCAATTAATTCTGGGTACTTTGCTTTGACTTCGGCTTCACGCTCCCATGTAGCTTCTTCCCGAGCATGGTGTTGCCATTGCACAAGAACCAAAGGGATGGTCTTGTTGCGAAGCATTTGATCTCTTTGATCCAAAATCTGAACCGGCTTTTCAATCAAGGTGAGGCCCTCTTGAATCTCCAACTGTTCCAAGTCTATGACATGCAAAGGATCCGCAATGTACTTCCGAAGCATAGACACATGGAAGACGTTGTGAACTGTGGCCATGTGAGGTGGGAGAGCTACCCTGTAAGCAACCTCACCAACTCGTGTGATAATCTCAAAAGGCCCAACATACCGAGGACTGAGCTTGCCTCGCTTGCCAAATCTCATGATCCCTTTGCTAGGAGATACTTTCACAAAGACTTGATCCCCTACTTGAAATTCCAAGTCCCTACGGCGTGTGTCCGCATAGCTTTTCTGGCGATCTTGAGCGGCATTCAATCGATCCCGAATGATCTTAACTGTGTTTACAGTTTGCTCAATCAACTCCGGACCAAGTATTTTCCTTTCTCCTACCTCATCCCAATAGAGAGGAGACCTACAACTTCGCCCATACAAGGCCTCAAATGGTGCCATTTGGATACTTGCCTGATAGCTGTTATTATAGGCAAATTCAACCAAAGGCAAGTGTTCTTCCCAACTGCCTCTGAAATCCAACATACAAGCCCGAAGCATGTCTTCAATGACTTGGTTCACTCTCTCGGTTTGTCCATCCGTCTGTGGATGAAAAGCGGTGCTGAAATCAAGTCGGGAACCCATAGCCTCTTGGAAACTTTTCCAAAATCTTGATGTAAATCTTGGATCCCGATCTGACACAATACTAACTGGCACCCCATGTAGTCTAACTACTTCCCTGATGTATAGTGCAGCCAACTGACTAGAGTTGAAGGTAGTACGGTAGGGTAAGAAATGAGCGGACTTTGTCAAACGATCCACTACTACCCATATGTCATCTGAGCCCCTTGCCGTCTTTGGCAAGCCAACTATGAAATCCATGGATATGTTCTCCCATTTCCACTCGGGAATAGGAAGAGACTGCAATAGACCTGCCGGCCGCATGTGCTCTGCCTTCACCTGTTGGCACACTCACCTGTTGCCAACTCGTGGTGCTGTGAACAGTGCTGAACCCGTGGTGCTGTGAACTGTGCTGAACCCGTGGTGCTGTGAACAGTGCCAACTCGTGGTGCTGTGAACAGTGCTGAACCCGTGGTGCTGTGAACTGTGCTGAACCCGTGGTGCTGTTCATAGCACCACGAGTGGGCACTGTTCACAGCACCACGAGTTGGCACTGTTCACAGCACCACGGGTTCAGCACAGTTCACAGCACCACGGGTTCAGCACTATTCACAGCACCACGAGTTGGCACTGTTCACAGCACCACGGGTTCAGCACAGTTCATAGCACCACGGGTTCAGCACTGTTCACAGCACAACGTGTTCAACACTGTTCACAGCACAACGTGTTCAGCACTGTTCACAGCACAACGGGTTCAGCACTGTTCACAGCACCACGAGTGGGCACTGTTCACAGCACCACGAGTTGGCACTGTTCACAGCACCACAAGTTGGCACTGTTCACAGCACCACGAGTTGGCACTGTTCACAGCACCACGGGTTCAGTACAGTTCATAGCACCACGGGTTCAGCACTGTTCACAGCACAACGTGTTCAGCACTGTTCACAGCACAACGGGTTCAGTACTGTTCACAGCACCACGAGTTGGCACTGTTCACAGCACAACGAGTTCGACACTCGTGTTTTTACAGAAATTTAGTAAGGGTGTTATGGTCTTTTGTCAGTTCACTATTACCTTAAGAGTTTAACCTGAGCCTTTAGGGCTCATTCTCAACACTTAGAGAGTTTGAGAGAATAGGAGAAGGGGAGAAGGCGATTCCAACCTAGGGTTTCCATTTTGGAGAGAAATCGAAGGGTTTGAAACCCTAGATCAACCTCAAGCCCGTTTTCTTCAAGATTTCGGTTCAGGCATTGTGGAGCTCGTGATCCAAGCTAGGGCAGCAACTCACAGTCATTTGGAAAGAGGGTTTTTTCCTCATTTCTTCAAGGTCGGTACTTCTTGCTACCCTCCTAGTTATAGTTCCTCTTTCCCCTTCTTTTCTTTTGATTTCCTTTCATTTACACATGTGCTATGAGATGGATGAATGGTAAATGGTGAATGGTGAATGGTGAATGGTGAATGGAGATAGAATGGGCGATTGGATGCCAATGGTGGTGTGTGATGAACAAATGGGGAAGGGCATTGTTCCAATAATGAACATACATGTATGATTTGAGTAAAACCCATCTAGAAAAGCATGTTGTAGGGTAAATCCATAATGAACACACCATGTTTGATGAAATGCCAAGGTGAACACAGTGAGCTGAAAATTTGGAAATGCATGCCTAATAAATTATGAATATTGCTAGGGACTATGATAGTGTGTTTCTTGCCTTCCCTAATGATATGATCATTACATTGCTCAATCATTAATGTTATGTGTGTTGTGAAATTTCCCAATTGTCACGTTTAAATTTAAATGCAAGTATGTACACGGTTCCCACAAGCACGGCATGCATGACATGATTGATCGAGGTTTTCAAGAACATGGTTAGAGGTGGGACATATCCTACGATATGTTTTACCTCACTTTTCACAAGAAGACAAGAACCAACATTTCATGAGGGGTCTCCCCTCACTCACAAGTGCATAACATGAAGAAGGGCCTCCCTTCACTCGCAAGTTCATACGTATCATGAAGAAGGGTCTCCCTTCCCTCTCAAGTGCATTGCATAAAGAAGGGTCTCCCTTCCCTCTCAAGACATCTCACAAGTGCATCTCACAAGTTACATGATCACAAGCAAGCACGCATGACATGCATGACAAGACACAATATACAAGAATCAAGCAAGACAAACAAGACAAGCTTTCAAGTACGAAAAGATATTTCAAGCCAAGTCAAGTGCACGATGTTTTCAAGAGGTTTTATCGGTTTTCTACGAAATACAAGCATGATTATAAATTGCTTTACTTCCTTGTATGATATGAATTGTTTCCTGCTTTATGTATGCTATCCGTATGCTATGACTGTTGGTTAGTGCTTAGTACCCGCTGAGTATTCCATGCTCAGCCGTACTTCTTATGTCGGCAGGTTCTGAGGGAGCTGCTGCTCCATTTCATGTGTGTGCTCCCGGCCCATGGGAGGAAGAGGAGTACGTCGAGGAGCCTTTGGAGGAACCTCCCGTAGAGGGTTGTCAGTAGGTGGTGTTAGATTCTGAGTGGATTAGCTGTGGGTGAGATGAGAGATATACCTTCATGTATTTTGGCGGGTCTGTCCGCACTTTCTGTTGGATTCCTTTTTGTATGAACTTGGAATTGCGTATGTATATACATAGAGGTTTGGTAGTCTTCCGCTGTGCTATGTTAGAGTATGTTTCCGCTGTTTATATCCTCTATTGTATATGCTCTGTGGGTTTTTGCAGGTTGGTTTGTCAAGCAAGTCATGTAATCCATGATTAGTCGTCCAAAGTTCACTCTAACTCCTAGGGTGGGTCTTGGGTCGCGACAGAAGTGGTATCAGAGCTCGAGCTACGTTCTCAGAGTACGTTGTCTATGAGTTGTTGGTGTCTTATCATAGCACGGACTTAGCGCCTTCCGAGCTACGTCCTTAGCGCATAACCGAGCTACGGATTGCCTGCAGGCCTAGACTGTTTTGGCCATATCTTTTGACTCGTTCGTCCGATTTTGACGATTTAACTTGCGTTGGGCTCGTACTTCGAAAAGGAACATTTCTGACATTTTGAAATTTCCAATTTCTTCCTTATTTATTAATTATACCTCTTAAAAAGGCAAAATGACAACGAAAGTGTCATGTATTAAGCATGAAAAAGTCTGGGGCTCTACACGATATGTTGTGATTTCATCGCAGTTGAATAACACATAACGTTGTATCTGTTGCCATTCTAATTCACTTAAAACGAATGGCTGCGCACCCTCATCGTCATTTCTCACCGGCCTGTTCAATCTCGATTCCACATCATTTAGGTACCTTGAGCAGAATGTCAAGCATTCTTCCGCCAAGTATCCTTTTGTAATGCTACCCTCAGGTCGAGCTCGATTGCGGACATAAGTTTTCAATGTATATAGATACCTATGCAAATTAAATTTAGGTAAGACAAAAAAACAATTATAATAAGAAGATTCAACATTTGATAAATTATAATTGATGGCATACCTTTCAATGGGATACATCCACCGGTATTGGACAGGTTGACCTAGCCTTGCCTCTACGGCCAAGTGTATAAGCAAGTGCACCATAACATCAAAGAATACCGACGGGAAAATTCTCTCTAAATGACAAAGCGTAAGCGCAATTTTCTCCTCTAACCATCTAAAATCCTCGACCTGAATGACTTTGGAACATAATGTCATAAAGAAGTTGCTCAATTCAATTAGGACTGAACTTACATTCTTCGGCAATGCCTTTCTCACAATCAATGGTAGGAATTGTTGCATTATAATATAAGAGTCGTGGCTCTTCAGTCCATAAATTTTACGCTCTTTCACATTAACATGTCTTGCAAAATTTAAGGAGTAACCATCTGGAACCTTCACACTCTTCAGAACCTTGCAAAACAACTCTTTCTCATTCTTGTCGTACAGGGGGCAGATAAACTTTGCTTCTGCCAAGCTGGAACTCAGGGTGAAGTGCACGTCTCACGCCCATATCAACCAAGTCAAGTCGAGCTTTAAGCCATCGTTAGATTTTTCTTCCAAACCTAACAAAGTCCCGAACACATTATCGGATACATTTTTCTCTATATGCATTACATCAAGGTTGTGTCTCAACAAATTGTGCTCCCAATATGGTAACTCGAACAATATATTGGTCTTCTTCCAATTATAGGGCATATCCTCATGGCCCATTTGCCTTGGTCGTTTTTGCCCAGCCTACTTCCCGAGGGAGAACATACTACCCTCTAACTGACACAGCACATCAAAACTAGACATTATAGTTGGAGCACATCTGAACTCAGAATTGCCATCGAAAGAGTTTCTACTTTTCCGAAACCTGTGATCCGCCGTTAAGAAACGATGGTGCCTCATGTAGCAATGCTTTCTACTTTTAGACAGGTATAAGTGACAAGTGTATGACATTAAGCCAATACAAAAATCCAACCATCATAAACACGAAGTTTACACACTCATAAGCATTTTAAACAGTTAACATAGTTACTAATTTGTAATTACCATCATTTATGAATTTCAAGGAAGAATCATGGGCTTAAAATTTCTAAACACAATTTATCTATTTACACGCGTATCCTTGCATCTGAGGTTGATTATACTTAACCACACTTAAAGGGGGCTCTATAAGCCACCACGTGTCCCCTTTCACACCCACCCACTTGAAAGTATGCCTCTTTTTAATTTAGAAACACAGTTCTTGGGGGGCATACATCGAATCCGAAGATCTGACTAAGATTCTAATTGATTTTATTCAATGAAGGTAGGAATAACATTCACCTTTGCGACTTTGAAATTGTCAAGTCAAATCCACGTTAGAATAGTACTCGTAAAACTTCACAAGTGTCAAGTCTCCTGTCGATTCACACGAACCTTCTTTTTCCTTTAAAGCTTTCTCTAATGGAAGCTAATGACCCTTCCAAATTTCATGCTCTTTTATCTTTTCTTCCTTTCTTTGATCCAAGAACCTTTCTTGATCAAACAAGATCCAATCTTGATCTTCAAATAACTTGTTCTTGATCATCAAGATCAAAAACCAAACAAAAAGGAAGAAGGGGAAGGGTGACCGTACACCCTCAAAGGGGGAGAGGGCTGGGCGTAAACTTGAGGAGAGAGAGAAAAAAAAAATTCTGGAGAATTATATGTTAGTTAAAGGGCTGGGTATCCAATCCTTCATATAAGTTCCCTCTTGGTTGCTTGAATTGTAATCCAATTATAATTCATTAACCTTATCCTAATCCAATTAGGATTCCTCAATAGTTTCCTTTATTGATTATTCTCCTAATCCAATTAGGATTAATCTTAAAAGAAACTAACCTTATCCATTAGTAACTAATCTTATCCTTATCCAATAAGGAATCTTGAATTAGTAACTAACTAATAGAATCCCTAACAATTAGGGAATCTTTAATTAGTAACTAACTAACTAACTAACTAACCTTATCTAATAAGGATATTAGTTATTAGAAACTAATTAAAATAATAACAATTATTATTCCTCCTTGAAGTGGGCGTCCCACCCTAGGTGGGTCCCACTCCACACGCCCAAAGGGTTTCCAAAACCCTCTTGGTCACTTGAATTATTCTTTTATAATAATTCCCAATGGGTCCTACCCATTTGGTTTTTCACATCTAATGTGATTCCACCTTTTAGAGCTTCACTATACCATATAGTGATTACTTAGATAAATTAATTAATTTAATTATAAATTAAATTAAATACTTTAAGAAGAACCTTGTGTGTGGGATCTAAAGGGATCTCCTATTTCCGGTTGTGGGACCAAGTACTTCACCTTTTTGGTTGAAGCATTGTTTCTAGGAAATACCTTTCCTATACTTTTATTAGGATTATAGAATTTTATCTATATCCCTGGACTTCCACCAATCACAATTAATGTCCATTAACACAATGTGATTAACCTCCAGAAATTAGAGAATTGCTTGTAAGTACCATATCTCACAATATATTTACAAATAAATTCTTCCACATTCCGATATCACTTGTAAGCTTCCGGGATTGGAACAATTCCACTGTCTTAGTCCCTAGCTTATGAATAGAACCCTTTCTCATGATTACTTTTTCAATGAACTGAACCTCCAAAACACTTTTGAAGAAACATTAGAAAAGAACTGACATATATATATTTATATATACATTTCCATATTGAAAATACCAACTTCGATAAAGACCATTTTATCGAAAAGCACCAGTACTGGATTTAACAGTTCAGTTCAACAAGTATCACCTTGATATCATTATCTCCAATTAAGGAGTTGTGGATTCCTTATTGAGTGCTTACACACTTCTCCAAACATTGTGTACATGACCCAACGTACCTGGAGTTAGTCCTATGTATTGGACATTGCCGATTGGCACATCAAAGCCATATAGACAGATGTCTGAGAAGATGTTAACCTCTCAGGTCTAAGGACAATTTGTCAAATGGATAACCCTAATACAATCTGACAGTATATTCCATAGGGTATCCACTAGTGACCCCGTTCAATATTATGTACTTGCTACCTATACTCACATGTTAGTCAAGAGTCACCACTCTCTGTGAATGAGATTCATCACACTATCTCATAGAACTACACATGTGCAAGCCATGATGAAGTACGGCACCCAACCAGTACTCTAGAGGCTTCGAACAATATTAGGTTTACAAGGAACCGGAAAATCATATCTCCTCACAACCTTTGCATGATTTTCCTACAATGTTACCTATGGAACTTTATGTCTTCATCATATGAGACAGTAATTAATATAAATACCCTTTATAGTTGGTTGTGTAAATATGATGCTTATCTAATCAACATAGAAAAGTCTCTTATTGGCTTTCGAGGGCATATATGTCCAACAATCTCCCACTTGCACTCTAAGCCAATTAGATGTAATACCCTCCTTCTCAGTGATGTTTCTCAAACACCAATTGAGACATACCTTAATATGTATGGGTCTGTCATGTCTGCTTTACCACAACTATTGTAGTGATGCAATAACACTTGCAACTCTTGCAAATTTATTATCAATAACCATAGTCTTAAAAGACTAAACAAAAATGATACTGTCCAACAGTCATTTTCAGAAGTTAACATGCTTGTGCTTTACCATTGTACAATGCTCTGGACTAATCTGACCAATATCTTATCACATCAACATGTGATAAATATCCGGTCTAGTACAAGTATACTTTCTCATGATATCATATATCTAAGAGAAACAGATTCCATCCCATAATGGTAGAAACTCTTTTCTTGAAATCTTACTTGCACAATAACATGATTGTTATTGGGAGAATAACATGATTGTTATTGGGAGAATAACAATACCATTTTCCTTTTGTCTCTAAACCATTTAGGACTAAGAAAACATGTTGTCAAAGTTATTGTCCTTCATTGCATAATTGCTAGATCAAATCTAAGAGAAGAATAATATTCGTACTTCATTCACAATGAAAAGAATATTATCTCTGCATAGAGCCAGGAAAGTAATTATGCTCCCACTAACCAATTTGCACACAAATGATACTTTTATTCTTAGATGAAAATCAAACAGTTTGATTACTTCATCAGAATAAAAGTTAGTCCATCTACAGATTCTGGGACCTGTGGGTTCTAGTGTACTATTTAGGTATAGTGAGAGTAGAGAGTTGATCTCTATCAATTCTCATAGTTATTGGTCTATTGGGCTTCCGCTTCTAGAACAATTCTAGATTCAGTTTCTCTACTAGGAAACTTGTATTCCTGTTTACAAATATCTTTTGTTATCCAGGAATAGAGACTAAATGTCTCTAATGGGAATCCCAAGCTCATCTTCTATCAAATCATATCCAATATAATTCGATTTAACAACACCATCATGCTATGGTTTGTTATGAGAATTATCTGAGACAGATGTAATGAGAGTAAATTATGAAATTTTTATTAAGAGGTATTCTTCTCAATCATGGAAGACTTACCTAGCTGTTTTTTTATTTCAATGCGGAATTCCTTGAACTTTTCAAATAAAGTGAAATAAAGTTAGCTACCTCTTAATGGAAGATTCATATAATTATGATCATCCAACTTTTGTCTCATTCCCAAGTAGAAGTTTTATCTACTCGGATTTCTCCTTCTCCTTAACAAACATGCAACTATTGCATTTATGCAAGATCATACCAAGCATTAGGAGCTAGATGTTCCAACAATTAAGTTGGACTTGATGAGTATACAAACTGGACAATCCTTCCAAAGGTTTGTCTTGTATGCAATGACCAATTGCTTCACTATGAAGCACAATCCTTATACTTTCCTTTCTTCTCAGAAGAGCCCTTGTCCATACTACCAGAATACCTTTCTAATGGAAAATCTTGGATTTCTTTCCTTTGCATAAATGCTCGGGATTTAGAAAAATCCAACTCTTTTGAACATCTTTGCAAGTAGCATTGAACTCTTCAAATGCTCTTAGTCGTATGCAACATGTAGGATTTTAGACAATCTAATTTCCTACTTGTTTAACATAACCATATTAAAGGACTCCGGGAGTTTGTCGAGGATCATATCCTCTAATCCCATAAATTTATTTCAATTTATCTCAGCACCAAGAATTGGGATTTATGAATTCAATGATCTCTATCATATTCTTTGTGACTGGATTTCCCTAGTCAACTTGGTGTCCATTTGTCCTTTTATATAGTAAACTGCCTAGCAACCCTATTGTATTCTGTGAACATCTCAAATGACATTTACTATTAGTAGTGAGAACTTGGGCAATTCTTTAGATGATAAGCACAAACTTGAGATTCATTTTCCATTCCAAACACTTTGAATTGGTCAAGAGATTCTCATTAAAGTCTTGGTAATGTGGTTATAGAATGACATGACAATTAAAACATACATCATAATTTCACACATTATAATATCATTAGATCAGGGCTTTCGATCTTCGTCAAATTTCATAGACCCCTCAATCTATAAAATTAGGAAATATGTTACTTCATATTTCTGATGAACCTTTGGTGCCTTATAATACACATGCAATCTTCCATTTTAGGATAGTACCACACATACACTACAAGGTGGATAGTAACTATCCATCACTGAGCATCTCATGCATAACTCCTTATGTAAATTAGCGATTCCCAATTTTCTTGCGACCTCCAAGGACAACATGACTATCACTGTTTCAGCCGCCATGTTCCTTGGTTAAGTGAAACCCATCATTCTGGTTCGTCATATGATCAAGTAGGGCTGTGCCCCCATTTTAGTTGACACTCCCTATCAGGCCATACACAAACCTATCTACTATAGAAATAAGGCTGTAGGAGTTTAACTCAGACTGAATTATGTCAATACCTTTTGGCAAGACAAGACTCAGGCTAATTAATTCCTAGTCTTATTGATAATGGAAGGTCATAGGGCAATATTATCCCGTAGGATAGATTAGCCCATTTAATTCACTTAATATTTTTCTTGAGGGAAAACAGAATATCATGAATAAATTATACATCTAATGCATATATCAAAAGCATTCACAATATTTATCATTGTATCACATGTATAAAATAATATACAAAATCATCACATGATAATAAATCAAATTTCATTTTAATTAGATCAAACTAATTCCAATGAACTCCCACTAGCCCCAGAAATCTTAATGGATCTAATCCAAGGGTACAAAGGTCATTTTTAACATCAGTGGGCTTTAGATGGTTCATTCATCCATATGATGGACCATTGGTCATACCAAGCACCATGGGTTCAAGATAACAATTATAAAGTGTCCATGTGCATCACTAAAGCCCATAAGTCAAAATGGACTATATTACCCTTTAATTCTCTACGAATTATTTTTAGTACATTAAGGTTCAACAACCCAATGTCTAAAAGAAATTATGGAAGTCTTTAAACAACTCTCTAAGACCTCTACTAGGGTCTATAAGTGTCACTCAAGCACTTCCCATAATCGTGAATATTGTTAGCTTACATCTATGCCAATTAAGACATAATTATCTCATAATCATGCAAGTAACATATTCCACGTAAAAATTTCAACATGGACTACATGCATCATGTCCAAAAGGGCTTTAATAATGTGTTTTATTTAAACACAAACTTTTTATGTTTCAACAAGACACATATTGCGGGGTTTGATCCAATTATCGAAAATTTGTACAAAAAAACGATAATCACATTATCACAAGGGTTATGAACTTTTCTAATCAACTAAAAGCTATAACAAATCATCACATGAAATACATAATATAGCCGCACAATGGGTCAACATGATCATGCTATCTTAGAAATCCTACAACTACTCTTGTAGAACGCCTTCTAAGATTTATTCTCCATGCGATTACCATCATCTTCTATCTTCAATTCGATTTCTCCAAAAAAAAAAAAATCAGCAACTCCTAATACTAAGATTACATCATATTCAAAATAAGAAACCTTGAGAAACCACCCAAAATAGGGAGCTCAAGGGGAGTACAACCCATAAGAAGAAAGAGAAGAGAATAGAGAGAGAAGAAGGCATGATCATGGAACCCATCCACCATTCAACAAGAATATATATTAACAATTCATCAACTATGAATAATAATATGACTTGACAAATTACTTAGAAAGTCCATAACCTCAATAAGGGTTTGACTAACCTTAGGGAAACTTTTTCCCATATGGTTAAGGCCTCTATTAACATTTAATAGATAAACCCTAGAGCAAAGAAAGCAAGCATGACTAGAATGAATTCTTAGGGTTTTTAGATTATTATTAAAAGAAAACAATTTTTCTTTAATGCTTGGAAAGTCATTAAGAGAAACAATTTCTCTAAAATTTAATCTAACTCTAAAATTCATCCTCACATTCCTCAATTGATAAACAAATAGAAAACACCATATTAAATTTAGCTAGGCTAGGGATCTAATCTCTTCCATATTATTTTGATCTAATAACTATTAAAAGACCAAAATAAAAATCAGCAAATTGCTAATTTTTTATATCACTTTATATTGATTCCAAAAATAAATTCAAAATCAATAATTGGTGAATTCAAAATTTTCCATAATGGCCAACTGTTTTAGGGATTATTTGATTTAACAATTAAATAAAATAATACCCTAAACACTAGTATTAAATGTCCATAAAATAATTGATCTCTATCAATTAAAATTCACTTGAGATAAAACCCTGTATCTCAACCAATGGCATTTATGTAATTACTTGATTAACTATTAATAAAATAAAAATTTATAAATACTATGTAGCCGAAAATTTTGAGCACATGTAATTGATCCAAATCAACTACAATAATTATGGTATTATTCTCATAAACTTTTTAGGGAACCATAAAAGATATCATAATTAACATTTAATTAAATGATAGCCCGTGGACTCGAAGCAGATAATTAAACAATTTAATTAAATCTCAGCCCGTGTTCTCGAATCAAATAATTAAACTATTTAATTAATTGATAGCCCACTAAACGATTTAATAGCATCCCATGCTCTCAAATCAAATAATGGAATTTAGGAAAAATTTGAAAGCCTCTTGGAAAATTAATTTAGAAAACTCATTTTCCCGCTTTAGATTTTCGACTCAAGTTTTGACCCTCAAAACGATTGATTCTAGAAAACCTTTCTTCACGAAAGTTGTAGATCTTTTCGACGGTTTCGAAACGATGTACTGACAGACCTAAATCAGACTTATGGTCATAAAGTTATGGCTGAAATACCGAAACTGTATCGATTCTTTTAATCAAATACAAATCCAAAAATCCATGAATCAATTTTAATCGAAATAAGCTTTAATCTCCAAGAACACTTAAGCAAGGGTGTCTAACACCATGAGATTTATTAATTAACATTTAATAAATAAAATCCCATCTATATATGCTAGCCAAAATATCAATGGGTATCTAAGTGGTATATATCAAAGGGAAAACTTGCCCGGAGCTCACAAGAATAAATTAAACAATTTAATTTAATATAAAAAGGATCTCTGAATCCTTAAAGGGCTTTAACCAAATTTATATCTCTATATACCAATCCCTAATAGAATTAAGAGAGGTTTTGAAATCATCCAAAACTGAAATTAGTATCACACTAATTTCTAAGGGCTTTATTACTCCCTCAATAACTAGAGGGGGATCCCTTAAGCCTAATAATGATTATCCAATAATCAAGAATCTAGAAGATTGATTCGTTAGGGCTACCAAAATTCATAGGGGAGGCAATCTTGATATAAATCTTGATTAAACTCAAAAATTAAAGAGAAGCATAGCCCTGGCTCTGATACCAATGAAAGTATGCCTCTTTTTAATTTAGAAACACAGTTCTTGGGGGGCATACATCGAATCCGAAGATCTGACTAAGATTCTAATTGATTTTATTCAATGAAGGTAGGAATAACATTCACCTTTGAGACTTTGAAATTGTTAAGTCAAATCCACGTTAGAATAGTACTCGCAAAACTTCACAAGTGTCAAGTCTCCTGTCGATTCACACGAACCTTCTTTTTCCTTTAAAGCTTTCTCTAATGGAAGCTAATGGCCTTTCTAAATTTCATGCTCTTTTATCTTTTCTTCTTTTCTTTGATCCAAAAACTTTTCTTGATCAAACAAGATCCAATCTTGATCTTCAAAGAACTTGTTCTTGATCATCAAGATCAAAAACCAAACAAAAAGGAAGAAGGGGAAGGGTGACCGTACACCCTCAAAGGGGGAGAGGGCTGGGCGTAAACTTGAGGAGAGGGAGAGAGAAAAAAATTCTGGAGAATTATATATTATTTAAAGGGCTGGGTATCCAATCATTTATATAAGTTCCCTCTTGGTTGCTTGAATTGTAATCCAATTATAATTCATTAACCTTATCCTAATCCAATTAGGATTCCTCAATAGTTTCCTTTATTGATTATTCTCCTAATCCAATTAGGATTAATCTTAAAAGAAACTAACCTTATCCATTAATAACTAATCTTATCCTTATCCAATAAGGAATCTTGAATTAGTAACTAACTAATAGAATCCCTAACAATTAGGGAATCTTTAATTAGTAACTAACTAACTAACTAACCTTATCTAATAAGGATATTAGTTATTAGAAACTAATTAAAATAATAACAATTATTATTCCTCCTTGAAGTGGGCGTCCCACACTAGGTGGGTCCCACTCCACACGCCCAAAGGGTTTCCAAAACCCTCTTGGTCACTTGAATTATTCTTTTATAATAATTCCCAATGGGTCCTACCCATTTGGTTTTTCACATCTAATGTGATTCCACCTTTTAGAGCTTCACTATACCATATAGTGATTACTTAGATAAATTAATTAATTTAATTATAAATTAAATTAAATACTTTAAGAAGGTCCTTGTGTGTGGGATCTAAAGGGATCTCCTATTTCCGGTTGTGGGACCAAGTATTTCACCTTTTTGGTTGAAGCATTGTTACTAAGAAACACCTTTCCTATACTCCATTAGGATTATAGAATTTTATCTATATCCCTGGACTTCCACCAATCACAATTAATGTCCATTAACACAATGTGATTAACCTCCAGAAATTAGAGAATTGCTTGTAAGTACCATCTCACAATATATTTACAAATAAATCCTTCCACATTCCGATATCACTTGTAAGCTTACGGGATTGGAACAATTCCACTGTCTTAGTCCCTAGCTTATGAATAGAACCCTTTCTCATGATTACTTTTTCAATGAACTAAACCTCCAAAAATACTTTTGAAGAAACATTAGAAAAGAACTGACATATATATATTTATATATACATTTCCATATTGAAAATACCAACTTCGATAAAGACCATTTTACCGAAAAGCACCAGTACTGGATTTAACAGTTCAGTTCAACAAGTATCACCTTGATATCATTATCTCCAATTAAGGAGTTGTGGATTCCTTATTGAGTGTTTACACACTTCTCCAAACATTGTGTACATGACCCAACGTACCCAGAGTTAGTCCTGTGTATTGGACATTGTCGATTGGCACATCAAAGCCATATAGACAGATGTCTGAGAAGATGTTAACCTCTCAGGTCTAAGGATAATTTGTCAAATGGATAACCCTAATACAATCTGACAGTATATTCCATAGGGTATCCACTAGTGACCCCGTTCAGTATTATGTACTTGCTACATATACTCACATGTTAGTCAAGAGTCACCACTCTCTGTGAATGAGATTCATCACACTATCTCATAGAACTACACATGTGCAAGCCATGATGAAGTACGGCGCCCAACCAGTACTCTAGAGGCTTCGAACAATATTAGGTTTACAAGGAACCGGAAAATCATATCTCCTCGCAACCTTTGCATGATTTTCCTACAATGTTACCTATGGAACTTTTTGTCTTCATCATATGAGACAGTAATTAATATAAATACCCTTTATAGTTGGTTGTGTAAATATGATGCTTATCTAATCAACATAGAAAAGTCTCTTATTGGCTTTCGAGGGCATATATGTCCAACACCACTAACTGTGGTTAAGATTCACTCACTCATAGGATTCATCCATCTAACATTGATTTTTAGGAAAATAAACCTTAAGTTGATTGCTTAACCACAATTAAAGGGGGCTCTACAGGCCGCCATATGTCCCCTTTAACACCCACCCACTAACTGTGATTAAGATTCACTCACCCGTAGGATTCATCTGTCTAACATTTTTAGAAATGAATAAAAAAAATTAACCATAGGTTAATTATGTTTAACCTTGGTTACGTGTCCCAATTAACTCCTAGATTGAATCAAAGCCAATCGTGATTGAACTTGAGAAGAGTTCAATCACACTCATATGTACGTGTCCCAATTAACTCCTACTAATTGTGATTAAGATTCACAATCTAATTTAGATTTTTACAAAAAATAATTAAAAAAAATATTAACCCAAAGAGTTAAAAATTAATAACCATAGTTAAGTTTTTTAAATAATTTGTTCTAAAAATCAATGTTAGATTATTAAACCTTAAGGGTTACTAAATCTTATCCACACTAAATAGGGGTTAACAAGGACACGTGTTGACCTCTGAGTGCAATTGAAATCTCCTCGAGTACAACTGCACCCACAAGTCAACACATGTCCCTTTTAATCCCTATTAATTATGTTTCAGATTTACTAACTCTTCGTTAATCCTTATAGTTAAATATTTTTTAATATTTATTTCTAAAAATCAAGTCTATATTGTTGAACCCCAAGGGTTAATGAATCTTACATCTTCAAGGGAAAGACATTTGTTTGCACTAATACTATGTCCAACCAAAAAGAGAGTGAGTCTTGAAAGAGTGATGCAAACATTATCCTTAAATTTTATCTTCTACTTGATCTTTAGCTGATGATACCCCGATCTAAGATCAATCTTGGAGAAAAATCTCGCTCCCTTCAGTTGGTCGAACAAGTCGTCTATCCTTGGCAAGGGATAACGATTCTTGATAGTTACCTTGTTCAACTGACGGTAGTCTATACACATTCTCATTGACCCGTCTTTCTTCTTCACAAAGAGAACCGGAGCTCCCCATGGCGAGACACTTGGTTGGATGAAACCAAGTTGTTGTAACTCCTCAATCTGTTTCTTCAATTCTTCAAGCTCTATAGGGGCCATTCTATATGGTGCCCTTGAAATCGGAGTGGTACCCGGAGCAAGCTCTATAGCGAACTCGATCTCTCGGTCAGGAGGCAACCCGGGAAGTTCCTCCGGAAACACATCCAAGAACTCACTCATGACTGGAATAGCCGAGGAGTTTTGTGCTTCGGGGTTCGCTAAGTCAAATGCTGCCAAGCGAGCAATATCCCTTTCTCTCAATCCTCGGAAGTGAAAAGGTTTGACTCCTTCCGGCTTGAAATTCACCATCTTTTCAAAACACACAACATGTCCATGGTGGTTTGAAAGCCAATCCATCCCTAGGATGACATCAAAATCCAAGTCTTGGAAATCCAGGACCATAAGATCGGCTAACAGTTCATTCTCCCCCACTTGCACCACACAATCTCTAAATATTTTATCGGTATCAACTGACTTACCGAGTGGAGTTGTAATGGTCTCTAACAAAGTAGCCTTAGTCGAAATGCCCTTTGCAAAACTGGGTGAAACAAAAGAATGAGTGGACTCGGGCGAGACACTCGTTCACTAATAAGGTGCCTATGCGATTAAGTAACTAAGATCAGTAGATTTCAAACAATAACAAGCATCATACATAGGTAACCCGTAGTATAAATAACCACATATCAACCATAGAAAATTCTCACAACTTAAACTCTAGAATTCTTGCATACCTTGCACGACATCGTCGGATGCACGTGCGTCTCTCTCTGACAGGGCGCAGACTCAGCCCTGTGTGACTGGGCGAGGAGGCCGTGTAGACTGTGAGGCCCTCGAAGCCTGAGAAGAGCTAGGCTGAGATGTCTGCCTAATCGGGGGCCTGCTCCCCTGAGACTTAGCTGGCATATGACGTCGGGGACAATCTCGAACCATGTAGCCTTGGTCACCACAATGGAAGCAACTTCCTGTAACCCTCCGGCATTCTCCCGCTGGATGCCTCCTTCCACAAATGGTACAGATATCATGCGCATAGGTGGGAGGAGCATATCCCGTAGCTTAAGTTACTGCGGGGCGAGGTGCCTGAGCAAAAGCCGGGCGAAAAGCCGGTGGAGCAAAAGGGTGGGGAGCCTGTGGTGCCGAATATATCCTCTGTGACTGAGCTAGCCCTGCGGATTGATACAAGCTAGTCCTTTCTCTTTTCTCCCCTGAACTACTCGACTGTCCTTTCTCCATTCCTCTTCTCTTGAAGAACTCCTCGGAGTTCGACTCGGCCAAAAGTGCCTTGTCCACTACTTCTGAATATGTCTCATGTCTGAACATTGAGACTCGGTCCTTAAGGAAGGCCTTCAACCCCCTCTCAAATTTCTAGGCTTTCATAGCCTCGGTCGCTATCATATGTGGAGCAAATCTGGATAGCTCCAAAAACTTGGCTTCATAAGCCCCTACCGACATATTACCTTGTTCCAAGGTAATGAACTCAACTTCCATCTTTTCTGTCGCGACCCAAAACCCACCCTATGAGTTAGAGTGAATCTTGGACGACTCATCATGACTTGCTTGACCAAAGTAACCTGCAAAAGACCAGGAGTATATACAATAGAGGACAATAATAGTGGAAACATAAACTATAAAGCACAGCGGAAGTCTAACAAACCTCTATGTTACATCTAACCCAAGTTTATACAAAAAGGAAAAAAAAAGAAAGTGTGGACATGCCCGTCAAAATACATGGATATATCTCTCCCAACTCACCCACAGCTATATCACTCAGAATCTACTACCATCTAATAGTAACCCTCGACCAGAGGTTCCTCTAAAGGTTCCTCAGCGTACTCCTCCTCCACCCATGGGCCAGGAGCATAGACATCAAAAGGAGCAGCTGCTCCGCTATCACCTGCTGACATAAGAAGTACGGCTAAGCATGGAATACTCAGCGGGTACCAAATACTAACCAACAGTCATAGCATAAAAAAGGCAATACATAAAGCAGGAGCAATTCATATATATAAAACGGGAACAATTCATGTCATACAAGGAAATCAAATTTATAATCATGCTTGCATTTCGTAAAAAGCCGATAAAACCTCTTGAAATTATTGTGCGCTTGACTTGACTCGAAATATCTATTTCGTACTTGAAAGCTTGTCATGGTTGTCTTGTTTGATCTTGTCGAGCGTGTCGTACGAGTCATGCCATGCCATGCGTGCTTGCTTGTGATCATGTAACTTGTGAGATATCCTTGTGAGATGCACTTGAGAGGGAAGGGAAACCCTTCTTTATGCAATGCACTTAAGAGGGAAGGGAGACCCTTCTTTATGAGATGCACTTGAGAGGGAAGGGAGACCCTTCTTTATGCAATGCACTTGTGAGTGAGGGGAGTCCCCTCGTGGTATGTTTGTTCTTGTTTTCTTGTGAAAAGCGAGGTAAAACATATCGTAGGATATGTCCCACCTCTCAACCTCGTTCTTGAAAACCTCGGTAAATTCATGTCATGCATGTCGTGCTCGTGGAAGCGTGTACATACTTGCATTTAAATTTAAATGTGACATTTGGAGAGTTAACAATACATAGAGCATCAATCATTTGAGCAATTCAATATTCATGTAATATAGGGAAACGATAAATCAAACTATCATGAGCCCTAGCAAATTCCATAAGCATTTAAGCATGCAATTTCTTAATTTACAACCCATTTGTATTCACCTTGGCATTTCATCAAACATGCGGTGTGTTCATTATTTATTAAACCTATATAATGCTTTTCTAGGTGGGTTGATGTTTACATCACACATGTATGTTTATTATGGATACAATGCCCTCCCCATTTCATTCATCATATCATTTCACACGGCATCCAATCGCCAACACCCCTCTCCATTCACACCATTCACCATTTCAACTCATAATACATTAATAGATGGAAGAAAACAAAGAATACAAAGAATAAGGGAAGAAAGAAAAGCTATAACTAGGAGGGTATCAAGAGGTACCGACCTTGATCAATGAGGGAAAGAATCCCCTTCCCAAAACGTTCGTGAGTAGCTGCCCTAGCTTGGAGAAACTGCTCCTCGCATGCTTGAACCGGAATCTTGAAGCAATCCAAGCTTGAGGTGATCTAGGGTTCACAAACCCTTTGATTTTTTCTCAAAAATCAAACCCTAGGTTAGGAAAACCCTTCTCTTCTCTCTTCCTCTCTAATATCTTCTAAGTGAGGTAAATGAGCCCTAAAGGCTCGGGCAACCCTTAAGAGTAAAGAGTGAAACGCCCAAAAGATGAAAACACCCTTAATGAAAATTCTGCAAAAACACGAAGACCGAGCGATCGGTGGTTATGACCGATCGATCGGTTGCCTACCGAGCGATCGGTGTGTTGACCGAGCTCTCGACCAAAAATCAACTCTCTGGAAAATTTCTCCATACAAATTTTTTGACCAGTCGATAGCTTCCGATCAATCGGTTTTGGACCGATCGATCGCTCCATGGAACGAGCGATCGGTTACCTGCAGGTCCAAACTGTTTTGGCCATATCTTTTGACTCGCTCGTCGGATTTTGACGATTCAACTTGCGTTGAGTTCGTACTTCGAAAAGGAACTTTTTTGACATTTTGGAATTTCCAATTTCTTCCTTATTTATTAATTGTACTACTTTAAAGGAAAATTGGCTACGAAAGTTCCATGTATTAAGCATGAAAAAGTCCGGGGCTCTACATCCTCCCCCCTTACAAAAATTTCGTCCTCGAAATTTAGTCGATTACATGCATTACAAAACAAAACAAATTTACAAGTCACATACAAAACCTATACAAAACTCATTCAAACAATTCCGGGTACTTCGCTTTGACTTCGGCCTCACGCTCCCATGTAGCTTCTTCTCGAGCATGATGTTGCCACTGCACGAGAACCAATGGAATCATTTTGCTGCGAAGGACTTGATCTCTCCGATCCAATATGTGAACCGGCTTCTCTACTAAAGTGAGATCCTCCCGTATTTCCAACGGCTCCAAGTCTATGACATGCGAAGGATCCGTAATGTACTTCTGAAGCATAGACACATGGAAAACGTTGTGAACCACGACCATTTGAGGTGGAAGGGCTACCCTGTAAGCAACCTCACCAACTCACGTGATGATCTCGAACGGGCCAACATATCGAGGACTAAGCTTGCCTCTTTTGCCGAATCTCATAATCCCTTTGCTAGGAGATACTTTCACAAAGACTCGATCCCCAACCTGGAATTCCAAATCCCTTCGGCGCGTGTCCACATAGCTCTTTTGACGATCTTGAGCGGCTTTCAACCGATCTCGAATGACCTTGACTATACTAGTAGTTTGCTCAATCAACTTCGGACCAAGTACTTTCCTTTCTCCTACCTCATCCCAGTAGAGAGGAGACCTGCAACTTCTCACATACAAAGCCTCGAATGGAGCCATTTGGATACTCGCCTGATAGCTATTGTTGTAGGCGAACTCTACCAAAGGCAAGTGCTCTTCCCAACTGCCTTTGAAATCCAGCATACAAGCCCGAAGCATGTCTTCTATTACTTGGTTCACCCTCTCGGTTTGTCCATCCATTTGTGGATGAAAGGCAGTGCTGAAATCAAGTCAGGAACCCATAGCTTCCTGAAAGCTTTTCCAGAATCTTGACGTGAATCTTGGATCCCGATCTGACACAATACTGACTGGCACCCCGTGTAGTGGAACCACTTCCTTGATGTATAGTGCGGCCAACTGACTAGAGTTGAAGGTGGTTCGGTAAGGTATGAAATGCGCGGACTTTCTCAAATGGTCCACCACAACCCAAATCGCATCTGAGCCCTTTGCCATCTTTGGTAAGCCAACTATGCAATTCATGGATATGTTCTCCCATTTTCACTCGGGAATAGGAAGAGACTGCAATAGACCGGTGGGTCACATGTGTTCTACTTTTACCTGTTGGCACACTAAGCACCGTGCCACATATTCCGCAACATCCCTCTTCATATTCCGCCACCAAAAGTGACTCTTGAGGTTCTGGTACATCTTCGTACCCCTGGATGCACCGTGCACTTTGCCCGGTGGGCTTCATCCATAATCTCCCTCCGAAGATCTGCATTGGCTGGGACACACAGCCTTCCCTTGAATGTGATAGCACCTCGGCTAGTGAGAGAGAAGTCCTCACTACCCTTGGCAACTTCCTTGTCCCGATAAGCCAACAATTCAGCATCCGTGGCTTGATATTCTTGGATCAAATCTATAATGTATGGCCGAACCGTGACATTTTCCAAAATAGGACTACGGACAGAGTCATTCACACTGATGTCCAGATTTTCCAAATCTTCAAGTAGCTTCCATTCCTGCACCAACATGTGTGCTAATAACCCCGGAGGTCTTCTACTCAAAGCATCAGCCACTACATTTGCTTTACCCGGGTGGTATTGAATGGTACAATCATAGTCTTTCAAAAATTTCATCCAACGCCGTTGCCTTAGATTTAGCTCTTTTTGGGAAAAGAGATACTTGAGGCTCTTGTGATCCGTATACATATAGAATTCTACCCCGTAAAGGTAGTGTCACCAAATCTTGAGTGCAAACACGACCGCGGCAAGCTCCAAGTCGTGTGTGGGGTAATTCTTTTCATGCTCTTTCAATTGCCTCGATGCATAGGCAATGACTTTCTTGTGTTGCATGAGCACACACCCAAGTCCAACGTGTGAGGTATCACTATACACCTCATACCCATAAGTTCCGGATGGCACAGTAAGGACAGGGGCTGCAGTAAGCCTCTTCTTCAGTTCCGTGAAACTGATCTCGCACTTATCGCTCCACACGAACTTCGCATTCTTCCTTGTCAGGTAAGTGAGTGGTGCTGCAAGGTTGAAGAAACCCTCCACAAATCTCCTGTAGTAGCCTGCCAACCCAAGGAAACAGCGTATCTCTGTGACACTCTTGGGTCTCGCCCAACTCATGACTGCCTCTATCTTCTTCGGATCTACCGAAATGCCTTCCGCGAATACAACGTGGCCTAGGAATGCCACCTCTTCCAACCAAAACTCACATTTGCTAAATTTGGCGTATAGGTTGTGCTCTCTCAGCATTTCCAAAGCAAGACAAAGGTCTCGCATGTGATCTTCCCGTGTCCGAGAATACACCAAGATATCGTCGACAAACACGATCATGCATCGATCAAGATATGGCCAAAACACCCGGTTCATTAAATCTATAAAGGCTGCCGGTGCATTTGTGAGACCAAAAGGCATTACCAAGAACTCGTAGTGTCCATACCGAGTCCGAAAGGCAGTTTTGGGAACATCTTCCGCCTTAATCTTCAACTGGTGAAAGCCCGATCGAAGATCTATCTTCGAGAAAAATCTTGCTCATTTCAACTGATCGAACAAGTCATCAATTCTAGGCAATGGATACATATTCTTTATAGTGACTTTGTTCAATTACCGATAATCGACGCACATCCGCATCGAGCCATCTTTCTTCTTAACAAATAACACCGGGGTACCCCACGGTGAGACACTTGGTCGTATGAAACTAAGGCCTTGCAATTCTTCCAACTGAGTCTTCAACTCTTTGAGTTCAATCGGGGCCATTCTATACGGAGCCCTAAATATAGGAGCTGTGCCTGGTGCAAGCTCGACCACAAACTCAATCTCCCTGTCTAGAGGCAATCCTAGCAACTCCTCTGGAAATACATCCAGGAATTCACTCATGACCGAAATAGTCGAAGAGTCCTTTCCCTCGGATTTAGCTAAGCTCAACACCGCAAAGCGATCAATAGACCTTTCAACCCTCGAAAGTGCAATGGTTTTCCTTCTACCGGCTTGAAGAGTACCATTTTCTCAAAGCAAGCTACATGCCCGTGATGTGCTGCTAACCAATCCATTCCCAATATAACGTCAAATTCTTGGAATCCAAGAACTATTAGATCAACCGCCAACTCGTGGCTTCCCACTTGAACCACACTATTTCGACACACTTTATCTGTCAATACTGTTTTGCCGAGAGGAGTCGAAATGGCTAAATCCGGTTCTAGCTGACTAGGCTCCATAGAAAAGCCTTCTGAAAAGCTTAGCGAGACAAACGAATGAGTAGACCCGGTATCAATCAACACTCTAGTCAAACATTCGTTGACTAGTAGGGTTCCTGAAATTTCAACTAGCTACGTCAATCCATGCATCTCATCATATGTATATAGGTAGATAGATATATAGCACGCCACATACGTACACAAGGAGTAAAGCATAACATGACAATCACGGATAAAAGAATAACTCTAAACACGTACCTTGCACCACATCATCAGATGCAAGTGGATCACCCTCTGTCAAGGCAAAAACTCGCCCCTGGATCGCCTGGCGAGGCGGAGGTGTAGACCGGGTAGTCTGGGATGACACCTGGTATGATCCTGCTGGGCGTGCTGGGGGCCTAATCCCTTGAGACTGGCCTGGTAAATGCCGACTGGGGCAATCCCTGATCATATGGCCCTGGCGACCACAATGAAAACATCCACCCGATGCCCTTCGGCAATCTCCTACCGGGCGCCTTCGACCGCATGAAGTGCAGACCTCGTGTGTATAGGTCGGAGGGGCTGGAGGTGGAGCATACCTCACCGTCTGAGGTGCAACTGGCCGTGGAGCTGGAAGAGCCTGAGGTCGTGGTGCCTGAGGCACGTACGACCG
Source organism: Tetracentron sinense (assembly GCA_015143295.1). NCBI lineage: Eukaryota > Viridiplantae > Streptophyta > Magnoliopsida > Trochodendrales > Trochodendraceae > Tetracentron > Tetracentron sinense. Next base: position 25,364,925 of record CM026554.1, read on the forward strand.
CGAGACTGGAGGCGCATAAGATGGCCTCATCGATGGTGCTGGCCATGTGTACTGATAAGGGCCGGTACGAGCCCGCCTCTCTGGAGGTGCTGAACTACTGGCTTTGCCTCTCGCCAACTCCCTCTTCTTAGACACCGCTTCAGAATTCGCCTCGACTCATAAGGCCTTGTCCACTACCTCAGAGTAGGAAGTATGTCTGAAAACTGAAACCTTCTCCATGATAACATCTTTGAGCCCTTGCTCAAACCTTCTCACCTTCATTGCCTCGGTAGCAACCATGTGAGTCGCGAAGCGTGAGGCTCTGAGAACTTAGCCTCATAAGTGGCCACAGTCATCGAACCTTCTCTAGGTTGATGAACTCTCTTTCTTTCTTTTCCCGAGCTCCGACAGGAAAGTACTTCTTATAAAAAGTATCCTTGAACTCCTCCCAAGTCCAAGTTGACCCTGCATGGTCAAATCTCACGTCCTTAATGTGGACAACCACCAATGGTGGGCTTCGCCCTCTAGCATGAAAACAGCCCATGCCACTTTATCCTCCTCTATAAGCGAGAGGACCGCAAAGATCTTCTCCATCTGGAGGATCCACGCCTCCACAGCAAGAGGGTCCACACTCCCATGGAATGGTGGAGGCCTCAATCTCCTAAATGCCTCAACCCCAGCTGTACGATGTACTGGAGCCGTAGGCGGTGGAGTAGGTGCCGCTGATGAAGGTATAGTCTGCCGAGCCGCCAGGATGGCGAGAGTCTCAGCAATAGAGCCTAAGACCTGAGAGAGGTCCTGCTGCTCATCCTCATCTCTAGAAGAAGATGAAGCTCTGGTGTGTGGTCCACGACCCCGTGTGCCCCGCCTCATGACTAAAGTCCTGAGAACAATAGCACCATATGAGTCTCACTTGAAACCACCATTTATCACAATTCCAGTCCACAATAATGCAATTTGTATTAATTGTATAATACTAACATACATCGCATCACAACCATCGGTGTATTTATAATATTATACCTTGGTCTTCTAGCGTTCCTAAGACTCGTACTTGGTTGTAACAACCATTTACACCAAGACTAAAGTTTAGTCTTACACTTGGATCATGACTCGGTTCCGACTTACTTCCTTCTCAACTTGTTTCCTAACATATGCTCTTGTCAAGCCGTGGTATTAGATTCTAAGTGACCCTAGAGACCTAAAGCCTAAGCTCTGATACCACTTCTTGTCGCGACCCAAAACCCACCCTATGAGTTAGAGTGAATCTTGGACGACTCATCATGACTTGCTTGACCAAAGTAACCTGCAAAAGACCTGGAGCATATACAATAGAGGACAATAATAGCGAAAACATAAACTATAAAGCACAGCAGAAGTCTAACAAACCTCTATGTATATACATCTAACCCAAGTTTATACAAAAAGGAAAACAAAAGAAAGTGCGGACATGCCCGCCAAAATACATGGATATATCTCTCTCAACTCACCCACAACTATATCACTCAGAATCTACTACCATCTAATAGTAACCCTTGACCGGAGGTTCCTCTAAAGGTTCCTCAGCGTACTCCTCCTCCACCCATGGGCCAGGAGCATAGACATCAAAAGGAGCAGCTGCTCCGCTATCACCTGCTGACATAAGAAGTACGGCTAAGCATGGAATACTCAGCGGGTACCAAATACTAACCAACAGTCATAGCATAAAAAAGGCAATACATAAAGCAGGAGCAATTCATATATATAAAACGGGAACAATTCATGTCATACAAGGAAATCAAATTTATAATCATGCTTGCATTTCGTAAAAAGCCGATAAAACCTCTTGAAATCATTGTGCGCTTGACTTGACTCGAAATATCCGTTTCGTACTTGAAAGCTTGTCATGGTTGTCTTGTTTGATCTTGTCGATCGTGTCGTACGTGTTATGCCATGCCATGCGTGCTTGCTTGTGATCATGTAACTTGTGAGATACACTTGTGAGATATCCTTGTGAGATGCACTTGAGAGGGAAGGGAAGCCCTTCTTTATGCAATGCACTTGAGAGGGAAGGGAGACCCTTCTTTATGAGATGCACTTGAGAGGGAAGGGAGACCCTTCTTTATGAGATGCACTTGAGAGGGAAGGGAGAACCTTCTTTATGCAATGCACTTGTGAGTGAGGGGAGTCCCCTCGTGGTATGTTTGTTCTTGTTTTCTTGTGAAACGCGAGGTAAAACACATCGTAGGATATGTCCCACCTCTCAATCTCGTTCTTGAAAACCTCGGTAAATTCATGTCATGCATGTCATGCTCGTGGAAGCGTGTACATACTTGCATTTAAATTTAAATATGACATTTGGAGAGTTAACAATACATAGAACATCAATCATTTGAGCAATTCAATATTCATGTAATTTAGGGAAACGATAAATCACACTATCATGAGCCCTAGCAAATTCCATAAGCATTTAAGCATGCAATTTCTTAATTTACAACCCATTTATATTCACCTTGGCATTTCATCAAACATGGGGTGTGTTCAATATTTATTATACCTATATAATGCTTTTCTAGGTGGGTTGATTTTCACATCACACATGTATGTTTATTATGGATACAATGCCCTCCCCATTTCATTCATCACATCATTTCACACGGCATCCAATCGCCAACACCCCTCTCCATTCACACCATTCACCATTTCAACTCATAATACATTTGTAGATGGAAGAAAACAAAGAATACAAAGAATAAGGGAAGGAAGAAAAGCTATAACTAGGAGGGTAGCAAGAGGTACCGACCTTGATCAATGAGGGAAAGAATCCCCTTCCCAAAATGTTCATGATTAGCTGCCCTAGCATGGAGAAACTGCTCCTCGCATGCTTGAACCGGAATCTTGAAGCAATCCAAGCTTGAGGTGATCTAGGGTTCACAAACCCTTTGATTTCTTCTCAAAAATCAAACCCTAGGTTAGGAAAACCCTTCTCTTGTCTCTTCTTCTCTAATATCTTCTAAGTGAGGTAAATGAGCCCTAAAGGCTCGGGCAACCCTTAAGAGTAAAGAGTGAAACGCCCAAAAGATGAAAACACCTTTAATGAAATTTCTGCAAAAACATGAAGACCGAGCGATCGGTGGTTATGACCGATCGATCGGTTGCCTACCGAGCGATCGGTGTGTTGACCGAGCTCTCGACCAAAAAAAAACTCCCTAGAAAATTTCCCCATACAAATTTTTCGACCAGTCGATAGCTTCCGATCGATCGGTTTTGGACCGATCGATCGCTCCATGGACCGAACGATCGGTTGCCTGCAAGTCCAAACTGTTTTGGCCATATCTTTTGACTTGCCCTTTGGATTTTGACGATTCAACTTGCGTTGGGTTCGTACTTCGAAAAGGAACATTTCTGAAGTTTTAGAATTTCCAGTTTCTTCTTTATTTATTAATTGTACTACTTTAAAGGTAAATTGGCTACGAAAATACCATGTATTAAGCATGAAAAAGTCCGGGGCTCTACATTTTCTTTCATCCCTATTGGGAAGTACTTCTTGTTGAAAACGTCCAAGAATTCCTCACAAGTCTAATCTTGACCTTGTCGGGTCAACTCTCGGGTCCGAAGTACGGACTTCCACCAATGATCGGCCTCATTTTCAAGCATAAAGGCGGCCCAAGTAACCTTTTCCGCCTCCGTAGGCGCCAATACAAAGAATATCTTTTCTAATTGCCGAATCCATCCTTCGGCAACAAGCGGGTCAATACTCCCACAAAAGGTTGGAGGCCTCATCCTCCGGAAAGCCTCTATTCCGGCTTGTGCTCAATTAGGAGGAGCCGGTATAAGCGCCGCATTAGGTGGAGTAGCCGGTTGCTTTGCTGCTAGTATAGCCAAAGTCTCGGCTATTGAGGCAAAAGCTTGGGCAAAATCGAGTTGATGATCACCCAATGGAGCATCACCTCCATTGCCCCTCGTGTTGTACCCGCGACCCCGGGTAATGCGTCTCATGATTTCTCCTGAGAACGACAATACAACATGAGTCCAACTTGGATACGCATTTAGTACAAATTTCGCAATTCACTCAATACATATTCATCAAGCATATTTAATAAGCACAACACAATTAATGCACACATAGTATACAACACAACATCATACATACAATCCGTGTTCCTAGCATAGGACTCTAAGTTTGGTTGAGATTCAACCTATTTTGACTAGGACTAACTTGTTAGTCCATACTAGGAATACAACTAATGCCTTGTTCAATTATGGTCTCTAGTACTACGCGACCCTAGGGACTCTAATGCCTAGAACTCTGATACCACCTCTGTCGCGCCCCAAAATACCCCATAGGAGTTAAAGGATACTTTAGTTGTGACTATACGCACCTGCCAAACCATCCTGTAATGAATAAGATAATTACAGTACTAAACAATGATAATCAGAGCGCGGAAGCTAAACATAATGCGGAAGCGTAAACTAACTTTTTCTTTTCTTCTAAGATTTCCAAAATAGTATTCCAAGTTAACATATATACAAAACATGTCTACGTCTAAGGTGGACAGGCCCACCTATCAAAATGTCAAACTACATATAACCCTCTCATACTTTCCCCTCAACAATAGTCGAGGTACGGCCACACGTCGAGGTCTCGGTCCACCTGAGACTGCAGTGGGATAGACGGCTCTCTCTCCTCTATATACTCTTCCTCGACTCAAGGCTCCGGGTCGAGGGCTCCCTCGGTACCTACCGACATTAAAGTACGGCTGAGCATGGAATACTCAGCGAGTACAAGCTACTAGCTAACCATAACAGTAATAAACACACAAAAGTAATACAATACCAATCATCAATTCAAGGCAATAGTAAGATCATAGAATTAAACAATATTAAACATGGAGCAATATTATCATCTTGATGTACGTGTATGAATGCAAAAACGCTGATAAAACTCATGCTTGAAAACTCGTTTCCATGTCTCGATATGCCTTGTAGAAATCATGTATGCGTGCATGCATGAATGTCTTGTCATCATCTGGTAAACTTATATCTTGTAACTTGTGAGCCAGAGGCTAGTACCCAAATCTCCCTGGGCTGCCAACCTCCTTGATATATATGGTTTTCTTGTGAGCAAGGGGCTAGTACCCCAATGTCCCTGGGCTACCAACCTCCTTGACAATAGGTGATTTTTATTACTTGTTTAGTTTTCTTGTGAGCCAGAGGCTAGTACCCGAATTTTTCCTGGGCTACCAACCTCCTTGACAATAGGTGTTTTAGGGGTTTTCTTGTGAGCCAGAGGCTAGTACCCGTATCTCCCTGGGCTACCAACCTCCTTGACATGCAATATTTTCTTGTTGGTTATTATATGCACATGCTCTTGAAATCTCGGTTCATGCTATCATGCATGCTCGTGTACGTGTCAATCGTGACAATAGTGGAATGAGGATAACCAGTGAGATATGGCATCACAATTCCATTCATAATATATTCATGTGAGCATTCGAGTAATTAACATGGCAATTGAGTATTTAAAGCATTTTCTTCCCTTAAGTCATGATTTTATAGATTCGGCATTTTGTCAAACACATAACATACATTGTTCCTTAGTAGTTCATCTTCTTCCTTTTTATGCATATTTTCCATTCAATCACACAAGGGTAAGTTTATTATTTGTACAATGCCCATCCTCTATTTTCCAATTCACACCCCACACATCATACATCCTTCCTTCGGCATCCATTCGCCTCAATCCATACCCCTCCAAACATCCATACCATTCTTCCTTATCTTGTTTATGTTCATTAGAGATGTTCATTAGAGATAATACATTTTATAAAAAAGAAACCTAATAACAAGGATCACATTCCATATAGAAACCTAGATTATTGCTAGGGTAAGTTAGTAGGGTGTACTAACCTTAGATCAAGGCTTCATCTTGGTAGGAACCTTGATTTGAGCTCTAACTTGAAAGGAGGAAACCTTTTCTTGAAGGAGACTTGGTTTGGGGAAGAAAGCCCTCTTGAATTACCTTGGAGAATGCTGCCCTAGCTTGAGAACGAGATCCCCCACGAGCTTGAGCCTTGAACTTGAAGCAATCCAAGTTTAAGGGTGATCTAGGGTTGTCAAACCCTTTGATTCCTTCTCCAATGGAAACCCTAGGTGCAAATCCCTTTCTCCTCTCTCTCAAACTCTCAACGCCCTCTAAGTATGTTGAATAAGCCTTAAAGGATCGGGCAAGCCTTATGAAGTAAGGGTTTAACACCCGAAAGATAAAAATACCCTTACTGAAATTTCTGCAAAAACGCGAAGACCGAGCGATCGGTGGTTATGACCGATCGATCGGTTGCCTACCGAGCGATCGGTGTTCTGACCGACCGACCGGTCAAAAATCTGCTCTCTGGAAAATTTCCCCATACAAAAATTTTGACCAGTCGATAGCTACCGATCAATCGGTTTTAGACCAATCGATCGCTGAATGGACCGAGCGATCGGTGCTCTGCAAGTCAGAACTGTTTTGACCATATCTTTTGACTCGCTCGTCCGATTTCGACGATTCAACTTGCGTTGGATTCGTCTTTCAAAAACGAACATTTCTCTCATTTTAGAATTTCTGATTTCTCCCTTATTTATTAATTAGACTACGAGAAAGACCAATTAGGCATGAAAGTGTTATCCATTAAATATAGAAAAGTCTGGGGTGCTACACCGTGTCCCTTTTAACCCATGTTTAACTATGGTTAAGTTAAATTAAATTAAAATTAGTAATTTTTTTTGTTTTTTTTCCAAAAATCATGGTTAGATTGCTTATCCTTAGGGAGTTAATCACAGTTGATGGGTGGTAAAAAAGGGGCGTGGACCAATGAGGTCACTGGGTCAACTTTTTAGCTAACCTTGGGGTCTGATTTCCATTTCCCTTATCTTATTTTCTCATATATGCCCTCCTTAAAAACGTACTATTTTTTCCAAATTCACCTAAGAGTCCAGTTACGCCACTGAGGTTGCAATGTGTCCCTTTTAACACTCCTTAACTGTGGTTAAGATTTACCCACCCTTTTGGTTCACCCACCTATCTTTGGTTTTTAGAAAAAATATTAATTTTTTTTAAACCTTGATGAAAATTTATTAACTCTAGAAACTAAGAATAAGTGGATGAACCCTAGGGGTGGGTGAATCTTAACCACGGTTAAAGAGTGTTAAAAGGGACACATGGCGACTTCAATGGCGTAACCGGACTCCTCGCTCTCTTAGCAAAATGCTCCAAAAGAATGTTTCATCAAGGCCCTGCCCGCCCTTTTCTTTGTTATATCCAAAATGCCCCTAAATTTTTTAATTCATAATAATATTTAAAGAAAATACATTTAAATAATAATTAATCTTTATCTTCTTTATCTTCTTTACTATTATAATGCGAGAGGCATGCGTAGATGATGTTTCTAAAATTCTTAAACTACCCTTATATAAAAACAAAACGTTGATATAATGTTTTACTTTGATTCCCAAACTACCCCATGCTCCTCTATCTATTTAGAATCACAGCCAATCCTGATTGAACTAGCGGAGAGTTCAATCGCACCCGCGGGTTAACAAGCAACCACAATTCTAGAACTATCTCGTTTTTACAGTACTTAACATACACCCATTTCAAAGAATAGCTGAACAAATAGACCCCATAAAAATGGAATCCATATATTACCCATAATCTCAATCAAAGTAATTAACACACACCCATTTCAAGGAATAGTTGAAAAATCGAACCCATAAAACTTGAATCCATATGATACTCATAATCTTAATTAAAGTTACTAAGCAACTAGTAGGGCAAATAATAATCAAACTCATCTACACATTTCTCTGTTAAAATTTACACAGTTCATTGAACTTATATAATTCGGTATAAACCAAAAAAGAAGGGAAAGGAAAAAAAAACTCAAACCTTTTAAAATCTGAGCAACTAGCAACTAAAAATAGAATAGAATGAGAGAGGGGTTACCGGTGGCCCGAGGGCAGTGGCAGTAGGGATGGTGACGGCGGTAGTGAGAGAGTAGAGAGAGCAGAGAGCACGGGGACAAGGGAGAGAGGAGAGAGCACGGCAGAGGGGAGGTGCTACCGGAGACAGCTAAGCTAGCTGCCGGATGTGACATGCAAATAGAGTGAGAGTACAGAGAGAGAGAGAGAGTAGAGAGAGAGAGCGAGAGAATTTACCGTGGAGGTGCTGCCGAAGAGGGGAGAGGCTACTGCCGGAGAGGTTGACTGGAGCACGGAGGAGGGAGGCCAAAGCACGAAGGAGGGAGGCCAGAGCAGGACGTTAGAGCATGTAGAAGCAGAGGGGAGCACGAGCACGATCGATGAAACAGGGTGAAATGAGGGAAATTATCGGGGTACTATTTAAAGATTTATAATGGCATTTTTTAGTTACCGCCATTAAAATTTATTTATAACGGCGTTTAACCTCTAACCACAGCTATTATTAATGCTTCTAACGATGGTTCTTAGACCTACTGCCGCTATAATCAAAGCGTGAAATGACAGCGCAGGAAAGTGAAAAGGTGGAGGGAACACTTTGCAACAGCGGTTATTCCAAAAGCGTCGTTGCAAATATGGTTATCACGGCTATTATTAAAACACCGCCGTTATATCTACCGCCAACCGAGCTTCTACTGCGGTTCTTTAGAACCGTCGTTATATATAATCTGCTACGACGGTTTTTGAGAACCGCCGTGACAGATAGGTAGTTTAGTAGTGGTTTTGAAAGGAAATTTTATAAGAAGAAGCATAAGTGCATAAGCATTGATAAGGCCAAACTTTGGGTTGGTATTTCTAAGATCGGTTACCTCATGCTCACAAGGATCATGTCTAGATCTTGCATAAACTCCAAGGATCATAAGTCTCGCAAGGCTTTTAAGAATTTATAAGAAATGCATAAGTCTAAGATCGGTTACAAAGCTCATAAGTGCTCACAAGCTCCATGGATCATGTCTAAGATCTTGCATAAGTCTCCAAGGATCATAAAAAGAACTCGTAAGCTCACAAGGAACTCATAAGAACTCGTAAGCTCATAAGGAACTCATAATAACTCACAAGTCTTATAAGCATTTATAAGAACTCATAAGGAATGAACAACATGTTTTGTTTTCCATGAAAGATAAATTTTGATGAAAGGTTTTCTATGACGGGTTTTAAGCATGAATTTTATGAATGGTATTCCTTTACGCACCTGCATGTGATATTATTGTTATTATAACATTGTTAGCTAGTAGTTTGTGCTCATTGAGTATTTCATGCTCAGCCGTACATTTTATGTCAGCGGGTCAATTTGACATCTGTGATCACAGTCCATGGGTCGAGGAGGACTACGATGAGGAGGAGCCGGTAGAGGCTCAGCCAGAAGAGGATAGGAACCTTGAAAGGTGGCCTTATCCTGGGTACTATTGAGAGTGATTTAGAGAGATATTATATTGTATTTTGATGAGTGGGCATGTCCACTCTTATTTTGGTTTATGTATTGTATAAACTTGGAATACAGATTATCTATAGAAAAGAAATTTTAAGTTTACGCTTCCGCTTCTGCACTTTGAGTTAAGCTTCCACACTATTTTATGTTTCCGTTATGTATTGCCTTAGATATTTTACAGGATGGTTTGGTATCAGATAGTGCACATCACGAGCCAAAGTAGCCATAACTCCTAGGGGGTATTTTGGGTCACGACAGTGTCACTCTTTTTTTCCTAGATACATCTTCTCTTTATGTAGGACACAGAGAAAGGATCACAACCACAAGGGACTCGGAGAATCGCGACATATCTCTAGAGAATCGAACCCAGGTGGAAAAAATTTCAATTGATGTTTGATTTTGCAGTTTTGTAGTTAATATGAATATTGTTATTTGTGTTTTCTATCAATGAAAATGGAACACTTGTCTCATTTAATAAAATCTTAGTTAGCCAACATTAATCCTTAGCCTTAGAAATTAATATTTACACAACTAGAGTTTTACGCAACTTAGGGTTCTGATTTTCGATGTCAAACCCTAGTAAAGACACATTATAAGTGCTCTAATAGTGTAAGACAAGCCACTTGTTCACTTGTTGCTCAAGTGACAAATGATGTTTAGATCTCCTTAACAACAACTTATGAATAACAAAGAAAATCATTTGCCTCCAAATGATGTTTAACACCCCTTAACTTCGGTTTACAGGTTCAAAAACCCTTAGGGTTTTTTTATTCTTCAACTGTTTAACGCTATGGGTGGTTGAATTTTAACCTAAACTCAATGCACCCTTTAATTTTAGTTAAGATGGCTTCATTGAATATTACGAAACCATCTAACATTTGTTTTTAAAAAATAAAATAAACAAATTCCTCTCTTTAACTGTGGTTAAGATTAGGGGCCGAGCCATAATTTTTTTAGTAAGGGCCACACGTTAGTTAATTTAAAATGGTACGAATTTTTATTCTATTAACCATAGTTAATAGGGATTACTTAAGTATTAACAATTATATATCAATGATTGTTCATTTCTTATTTCGTGTCGCGACCCGAAACCCACCCTAGGAGTTAGAGTGAACTTTGGACGACTAATCATGGCTTACATGACTTGCTTGACAAACCATCCTGCATAAACCCACAGAGCATATACAATAGAGGACATCATAGTGGAAACATAACCATAAAGCACAGCGGAAGTCTAAACAAACCTCTATGTATATACAAATCCAAGTTTACACAAAAGAAATCAAAAAGAAAGTGCGGACAGACCCGCCAAAATACATGAATGTATATCTCTCATCTCACCCACAGCTATTCACTCAGAATCTACCACCACCTAATAATAACCCTCTCCCTGAGGCTCCTCCTCCGGCTCCTCAACATACACCTCCTCCACCCAAGGGCTCAGAGCACAGACATCAAATGGAGTAGCAGCTCCCTCAAAACCTGCCGACATAAATGTACGGCTGAGCATGGAATACTCAACATGTACCAAATACTAACCAACAGTCATAGCATACAGATAACGATACATAGAGCAGGAAACAATTCACACATACAAAGCAGGAATAATTCATATCATCAATAAAATAAAGCAGTATATAGTCATGCTTGCATTCATAAAAGCCAATAAAACCCTTGAAAACACCGTACACTTGACTTGACTTAAGGTACCATTGTCGTGCTTGAAAACTCGTCTTGTCTATCTTGCTTGATTCTTGTATGTCGTGTCATGTCATGCATGTCATGCGTGCTTGCTTGTGATCATGTAACTTGTGAGATACACTTGTGAGATGCGCTTGTGAGATGCCTTGAGAGGGAAAGGAGACCCTTCTTTATGCAATGCACTTGAGAGGGAAGGGAGACCCTTCTTTATGAGATGCATGTACTTGTGAGGGAAGGGAGGCCCTTCTTTATGCTATGCACTTGTGAGTGAGGGGAGTCCCCTCGTGGTATGTTTGTTCTTGTTTTCTTGTGAAAAGCGAGGTAAAACATATCGTAGGATATGTCCCACCTCTCAACCTCATTCTTAAAAGCCTCGGTAAATTCATATCATGCATGCCGTGCTCGTGGATTCGTGTGCATACTTGCATTGGAATTTAAAGATGACATTTGGGGATTTCACAATATATAGCATGTTGCAAATTAAACAATAAGCATTTATGACATTTTAAAGAAAACAAGAACTCACACTATCATAAGCCCTACAAGTTCATAAGTAATTAAGCATGCATTTTCTTAATTTATCCTTCGTTTTGTTCACCTTGGCATTTCATCAAACATGGTATGTTCATTATTTGTTAACCCTACAACATGCTTTTTTAGGTGGGTTATAATTCCATCATACATGTTTGTTCATTATGGATACAATGCTCTTCCCCTTTCTCATTCATTACATCATTCACACGGCATCCAATCACCCATTCACATTCACAACCATCCATTCATCCCTTTCACACATTACAACTCATTTTATAGTCATAATTGGGAGAAAACAAAGAATAGAAAAGAAAAAGAGGAAACTATGACTAAGAGGGTAGCACAAGGTACCGACCTTGACAAATGAGGGAAGGAACTCCTCCAAACACGTCCGTGAGTCACTGTTCTAGCTTGAGGAGAGTGCTCCACGAGTACTTGAACCGGAATCTTGAAGCAATCCCAAGCTTGAGGTGATTGTGGGTCTTGAAACCCCTTTGATTTCTCCCCAAAGCAAACCCTAGGTTTGGAAACTCTTCTCCTCTTCCTCTAACTCTCAAAATACCCTAAGTGTTATGAATGAACCCTCAAATGCTCGGGCAAGGCCTTTAAAGCATGAGTGAAACGCCCAAAAGACGAAAATACCCTTAATGAAAATTTCTACAAAACATGAAGACCGAGCGATCGGTGCTTATGACCGATCGATCGGTTGCCTACCGAGCGATCAGTGTGTTGACCGAGCTCTCAACCAAAAATCAACTCTCTGGAAAATTTTCTCATACAAATTTTTCGACCAGTCGATAGCCTCCGATTGATCGGTTTTGGACCGATCGATCGCTCCATGGACTGAGCGATCAGTCGCCTGCAGGTCCAAACTATTTTGGCCATATCTTTTGACTCGCTCGTCGGATTTTGACGATTCAACTTGCGTTGAGTTCGTACTTCGAAAAGGAACATTTCTAACATTTCAGAATTTCTAATTTTTTCCTTATTTATTAATTGTACTACTTTAAAGACAAATTGGCTACGAAAGTGTCATGTATTAAACATGAAAAAGTATGGGGCTCTACATTTCGACTATTATTTATAATGTGTTCGAGCATTAAGAATAATTTCTTTGTTCATGAGGATAGCAAGCAAGGAATTCAGATGGATAGGAGCCTGACCGGATGCAGTTGTTTAGGATTACACACACACGCCGAGATTGGACATTTGTTGATCTGACATCCGAGGAGCTTTGGGTATGTTTATGCATCTCATTAAATAAATCTTAAGAAATTTCATATTTGTCATTATTCTTACTTCACAATCAATGACATTTTGTGTATGCAGACACAGATGGATCAGTTAGCCAGCCAGCGTCTAGAGGGCACCGTTAGTAGCACTACCCGAAACGAGGTTTTTATCAAGGCATGGGTCTGGACACGCATGAGTGGGTCCGTACTTATGGACTGGGTGTTACCCCCGCACAGTTCTGGGCTCTAGATGTTGACCATTGGAGGAGGAGGGCAGAGGAATTAGTTGAGTTGAACCAGTCTCTGGTGGCTAATCAAGAGGACATCAAGCTCAGCTAAGTTCTGTCAACACCTAACTGAAGGTATTTAAGGACTGGATGTCCTTTATGAACGTCTCGCATTTTCCCTCTTATCCAGGATCGACACCAGTTCTGGATCCGAACTCTACCTAGCCTCCTGATGATCTCCTTTGATCCTCGTCTATCTGATTTTGTTGATTTGCATGTGCAACACTCTTTCTTCTGTTTACATTATGTGTATTATTACCTTGGATCGAAATATATCTTCATGCAATACATGTTTTTTTACTTATATATTGAAATGGCAATGACACATTTTTTGATTATATTCACCTAATATGTGGGTTATAGGATATTGAATGTGTATAGACCCGAATTTATTTCCTCGGTATTTGTGTTATTTAATTCATTCTCTAGAAAAATGTGTTTAATCTTAATGCAATTATTTCCATAAAAATTAATGTGGAATGTTTAGAAGTAAAAACTCAATTATTTTGTTCGTTATTAGTCATTTTTATGATTTATGTGCATGATAACGAAGCTATCAAAAAAGTAACAAATGACTTTAAAAAAAAAACCAGTAGCGATCGATCGTAGGCATCAGATGATCGATCGCATGAATAGCAAAAAGTTGGCAAAAGAAGGACACCAATATCGATCAATCACAGGATATCAATCCGATCGATTGCAGAGAAAACCCGAAAGGTTCCTAGAAAATTTTATGAGTTGTGATCGATCACAGCAAACAGAAGATCAATCGCATGTTGTTTCCGGAAACACGAAAACTCGCGTATTTAGCAGTTGTAAGAGAGTTAAAATTCTAAAACCTATATAAACACCATATTTCATGAACTTAGAGTTAGAAAAGCTTCCTAAGAGTTTTGGGGAAACAAAAAGGGAAAACCTAGGGTTTGCTTAGAGTTTTCAATTGGAGAAGAATAGAAGGGCTTGGAGATCGAGATTAGAGGCTCATTCGCAAGCGTAAGATCATAGGGAAGCGATCAAGAGAAGTAAATATGGATACCCTTCTATCAATAGGATAATCATTGATATAAATAAGAAGAAAAGATTTAGATTCAAGTAAGAAACAAATCAAAGCATGTTTATATTATGTACATGACTTATGTAAGATTATCATGATTTTATTAGGGATGTTCTATTATGTATATCAAACAAGGGGTAAGGGAATATTGTGGTGTATGTATGATGGAGAATGGAGGGAGGGATGATTGCTGGATTTAATGGAATGCTTATGATCGTGATGGATGGAATGTTTTACTAATGCCCATCAAGCAAAGATCTTCCATTCCAAGGTGGTGCTTCCCTCTCAAGCTTGGATTCCAAATCAAGGAGGGTTTTCTTCAAGATTAGGAGTTAATCCTCAAGGTTAGTACACCCTTCTAGTTAACTTAGTAATAACCTAGATTTCTTTTTAAAATGGTTGTGGATTGATCTCATATATGTTCCTTTTTCTTGAAATGTATTACTTTCCCTAAAATGAACAAGATAAAGTAAATGGTTGTGGATGTATGGGATGGATGGATGGTTGAGGCGATTGGATGTCATGTGAAAATGTGATGGATGTTGTGATAGAAAACAGGGAAGGGCATTGTACTCATAAAATACACACTCTATGTGTTTGATGAAATGCTTGAACATAAGAACATGAATAAAATGCTATAAAGATGTTGAATGCCACGTGCTTGATGAAATGCATGTATGGAAACGAAACCCAAGATTATGAACCATGACTTAGGGATTTCCCCAATTTTGTAGTTTTAAACAAATGCAATGTATGTTCCTTCAAATCTCACATGTTTATTAATAATTTAGTAAATTGGATCAATTGCTCTACAAGTTTTCCTTAAATCTCCGATGTCTATGAAAATGTAAGAAATGCTATATGATGCTTTATTGTTGTTTGTCACCATGATATCACCAATTGTTATGCACGAGCATGCATGCATGCATGAACCGAGCTTTTTAAAGTATAAGTATACAGACAAGAAACCACAAGAACAAGACATGTGATTATGACACGAATGACAAAGCCAAACTTTGGGCCGGTCAAGGATAGGGCATATCCAAGGATATGTCATATCTGGCTCACAAGAAAAGCAAATCAAGATGCTAATGTGTTCCGTTCCACCATAGTCCGGGCATTAGTAAAGCAAGTTAAATTGCTAATGTGTTCCGTTCTATTATAGTTCGGGCATTAGTAAAGCAAGTATAAGGATGCTAATGTGTTCCATTCCATCATAGTCCAGGCATTAGTAAACAAGTGAGATAACTAGTGTGTTCTATTCCACCATAGTTCAGGCACTAGTCAAGTCAAGACAAGATGCTAATGTGTTCCGTTCCATTATAGTTCGGGTACTAGTCAAGTTAGGACAAGATGCTAATGTGTTCAGTTCCATTATAGTTCGGGCATTAGTAAAACAAGACAAGCCGCTAGTATGTCCGTCAATTTCATAGTTCGGGTACTAGTTAAACAAGACAAGCCGCTAGTATGTCCGTCCATTTCATAGTTCGGGTACTAATTAAATAAGACAAGCCGCTAATATGTCCATCATTTCATAGTTCGGGTATTCATAAGGTGCAAAAGGAACTCACAAGATTTAAAAGGTAATTGAAATACATTTTGGTTAAAGCATGAACATAAAGTATGATTTAGAATATAATGTTCAAGATTTACATTTGTTATTTTGTCTTAGCTTCCGTACTCTGATTTTGTATATGTGATGATTAACTGTACTACGCATGGCATATTAATGTTATTACTATTGGTAGCTAGTAGCATGTACTCGCTGAGTATTCCCTACTCAACCGTGCCTATTGATGTCGGCAAGTTCACCTTACGGCATATGTGCTCGGTTCCTTGGATCGAGGCGGTTCATGGAAAGTAGGAGCTTGCTCGGGATTGTCATCCAGATGTTAGGGGTCTACACATGTGGTCCAATGGTTGGGTTGAGTGAGAGAGACATGTATTTTTGGATTTACTTTTGGGGGTTTTTATGTGGGTTAGTTGGTAACTCAAGTATTGTGTCTTTGTACTTATTGTAGTTTTATTCAGTCGTTGTTCATGTAAACACTTGGAAGAACATTTATATAGAAGAAATTTTCAAGTTCACTATATGGCATGCCTTGTATACTCTTTGCATGATGGTTTTAAGAATAAATTACATCGCCAAAGTATCATAACTCCTAGGTGGTATTTTGGGGCGTAACAAGCATGATGAAAAACACGATTACACGTATGTACACAAGTATATAAGTACACAAGCATGAGTGTATTATTGAGTTTTGCACTGCCCGAGTACCAATAAGTCTAAGATCAAGGCAAGAAAAGTCAAGCAAGTTAATCACAAGCAAGCCGTGCGTACCAGATAATGTGTTAAGTCGTATGCACCAGAAAATGTGCTAAAGCTTTGGTACATCGGTAAGTAAAGTATATGTTAGTCTCTACCCATATATGGGTAGAGATACTTTAAGTTATTGCACAGTGCATATCATTGAATACGCTCATAGACAAGAAAGAAAAGTTAGAAAAGTAAGAAAGACAAGTACAAGTGAACACATGAAAGAATTGAAAAGAAAATATGCTTCCGCACTCTGATTTATGTACATGTACATGTATTGTTAATCCATGTTTTATGTCTTATATTATTGATTAGTTAGGAGTTCGTATACGCTGAGTGTTTTCAATACTCAGCTAAACTGTTATTTTCTGCAAGTTTGAGGTTCGATATTTGCGCACCTGGACCGTGGGAGGAGGAAGAGTACGTAGAGAAAGATCCGACAGGTGATTATCCCGAGGGAAAATGGAATCTGGATCGTTGGCCGTACAATGAGTTTTGATTGATTAGTATTTAATTGAGTTCAAGGATTTGTAATTGAATTTGGTTATGAATTTAAGGTTAAGTTAAATTGGTGTTGGAGAATCACGATGGATGATTTAGATTTTTATATTTAGATTGGATTTTTAATTAATGCTAATTTGAAGTATCATTTGTTATTAATTGAGGAAAAATTTTCAGGTTCATATTTTAGATTGCCTTAAATGCTTCTAACAGGATGGTATGATGGTTAAATCACGTGTCAAGGTCTCACTTTAACCTAGGAGATTTTAGGGCACGACAGAATGTTAATGGAATGAATAGGTTTTGAATGTGGGTGAATATGTTATAGAGGTTGGGTACAAGTTATGAATGTGAATTTGAGTAAACAGGTTAAGGAGGCTGAGTACAGGTTATGAATGGAATGAACAAGTTATGGATGTGGATTATTAATGGAATGAATAGGATATTGAATGTTGATGGAATGAATAGGATATTGAATGTAAATGGGATGAATAGGATATTGAATGTGAATTGAATGAAAAGGATATTGAATGTGAATGGAATGAACACATTTTGAATGTGAATGAAATGAATATGTTCTTGAATGTGAATGTAATGAACAGGTTTACAGGTGTACATTTTAAAAAACAATTTGAGGCATTAGCAACGGATATTCATCCGTCGCTAATAGGGGACATTCAGTAGAGACAGAAAAGCTTCTCACATTTGATTACTAGAGACATAAATATATTTGTCACTAATTCTAAATCTGCGACGGAGCCCTATCTATCACTAAGGTCCGTCACAGATGCCCTTTTTTGTCACTAAATTCCCATTTAAAATTGACACATTAGTGACGGAAAATTGTCGTTGCTAATTAGCGACGAAAAGGTATTTCTATCTCTAATAACCGTTAGCTACGTTCACATTAGTAACAGATTATGGGTGGACCAATTTATGTCTCTAATAATAATAGCGATGGAGATATTGGCATTAGAGACGGAAATCTTCCGTCATTGGGCGGTAGATTTCTTGTAGTGACATGAAAGCTGCGAAAGAGGCATTTTCAGCCTTCAAAATTGTCTTGAACATTTTTTTTGTTATATTTTACACCTTTAATTGAAGATGGTGTTGACAGAAATAAAGATGCAAATGAAGATGTTGACAAAATACAAGATGCAGATGAAGATGGAAAAGAAAATGATGTTGTACATATCAAATCTGAAGGAGAAGATTTTTCAAGTACTTACAATGAGTATATTCTTTCAAATCTAATCACACATATTAGATCTTAATTAAAAGATATTTTGGGTATTCGGATCCAACACCAACCGTTCTAGTCAAAAATCATCAAGATGCGGTTTGATCTTATTTTGACAGCTTAGCAAAACAATCATAACAATCTATCTTAGGGCGCCATGACCAAGCCCGCTCTAAACATTACTCATTCCAAGTATAAAACATAATTTAAGGAAAGGACCCACCGAAGGTTTCCATCTTTCATCAAGATTATGATAAAAGTCCATCATGGTGTCACAGACCTTAATGAATCCTTCAGTGCCATCCAAACCACACATTCCAAAACACCCCCCAATGGATGGAAATAATTATCTATAAGGCGTGTCATGCGCCTTTAAGATACCCATCGGATTATAAGGAAATTACAACTGCGCTGAGATGATGCCACGTGGTCGTGACCAAAATTCATCATCAACACCACCGAAATGGCTATCAAAGTCAATTTCAAGAAGAGAACGAAAATGAAGTCTAGTTAAACATTTAATGGTCTTCAGCCCTGAGGACAAGGTTGTTCTCAAGTGGTTGAGATTGTAACGTTCCCTTATTAGTTGGCTAGAATTAGATTAGAATTAGGATAAGTCTTATCTTTAGTGTTTATGAAGTTATTTATTTATTAAGGAGTCTTGTTTAGTCTATAAATATTAGAGTTGTAGTCTTTAAATGGGGTGCCAATGAATTAAAGAAGAGTTCAATTCCATAGTTCTTGAGGTTGTCTGCAAAAATTAATAATTCCTTTTTTCTGTGGGAGAGGGGAGGGGGGTGATAACGGAAGGTGTCCTTGTAACTATCCTAAAGTTGTTACGTATGAAGAAGCCAATTTGAGATGACAATTCTCCTCTAAACTCGTCTTTAATTCATTGATGCCCCATTTAAAGATTATTACAACTACTATTTATAGACTAATCAAGTCTCCTAAAATAAATAAATAATCTCATAAACACTAAAGATAAGACTTATCTTAATTCTAATCTAATTCTAGCCAACTAATAAGGGGAACTTTATAGTCTCGGCCACTTGAGAACAGCCTTGTCCTTAATGCCGAAGACCATTAAATGTTTAACCTATCTTCATCTTCGTTCTCTTCTTAAAATTGACTTTGATAGGCCAATTAGGTAGAGATGGATTATTCTACAATATACCGTAGAAAAATTGCTTAACGCATCATGATGATTTTTTATTGGAACAGTTGGTGTTGGATCCGAACACCCAAAATCTCTTCTGATTCAGATCTATTATGTGTTATTAGATTTGAAAGAAGGGACTCATTGTAAGCACTTGAAAAATCTATTTCTTCAAATCTGCACAACATCATTTTCATGTTCTTTTCCATCTTCATCTTGTATTTTGCTAACATCTTCATCTTCATCTTCATCAACATCATCTTCAATTGGAGGTGTAAAAGAAAACAAAAATGTGTTCAAGACAGTATTGAAGGCTAAAGATGCCTCTTTCACAGCTTTTATGTTATCATCTGCAACCATTAGATCATCTTCTACAAGCTTCTTCTAAATACGGATCAACCTGGCTTTGAAATCAATTGTCAACATCTTCATTTTACATATGAAGTAGCTAATTCAAGATCATTGTCAACATCTTCATTTTACGTAAGAAGTAGACAATTCGAGATGACAATTCTCTGCAAAACTCTTCTATAATTCATTGATGCTCCATTTAAAGTTTACAACTCTAATATTTATAGACTAAACAAAACTTCTAAATAAATAAATACCTCATAAACACTAAAATTTATAGACTAAACAAGGTTCCTAAATAAATAAATACCTCATAAACACTAAAGATAAGGCTTATCCTAATTCTAAGCTAATTCTAGCTAACTAATAAGGGGAACGTTACACAGAGATTCGGCACTGAGGTTCTCAGGGGCATAATGGAAGTCCGAATACACAAGGCTGTATAGGCATTAAAACGTGAGGTCGTCACTCAAAAGTGCCTCAAGCCAACAATCTAATGTTCTAAATCCGACATAAAAAGGTTAAGCCATAACAAATGAGAAGCTATACGACTTGACTCCACACCCAACCGAGGTAAGTCTAATTATTTTCGGGACTTACCACATCCTCTGGATCCCACGTCGACTTGCTATATCATCAGTAGGCCCCACATTACAGGAGGGATTTCGTGATTTCTTTTTGCATGTTTCCAGAATAATTAATTTTAAAAAAAATTTAGAAAATATCTAAATATGACCTTATAATCTTGAGTCCGTAGTTTGAAATTTTACTTGTAAGTCAAATTATTTTCATGAAATGATTTCCTAGGCTCTGTTATGGTTATGAAAGCTACAGTCACGTAGTGACTTTATACAAATTTATACTCTTAGATCTGTAAACAACTCTTTATTCATTTACATAACACTATTCCACCAAGAAAAATACTTGCCTAATGTCAACCATTTCTACAATAATAAATTGCCAGAGGAAATAAATTCGGACATGGCGCGATTGTGTATATGTCTGACGGTTTTCGTCTCGCTAGTGCCAAAGGAAATCCCCCGTGATTCGGAAACATTGACATTGCATTTAAATTGAATTTGGACCAGCAAAATAACTATTGCGAGGGAGGGGCCCTCCCCCGTTGAACACCATAATGTCAGTTTCAATAAGCCTGATTTCCTTGCATGAACACCTAATTTCATGACAGAAAAAACTTGGAATTGCTTCGACCTGACCTGTAGATTCTGTCCTTATCAGCATACAGTCGGGGGGGAAAACATGTGCATGCACTTGTCATGAATATGAACTATATTCAACCAAAAAGTGTTGGAAGACCCAAATGGGAAGTCATTTTAACATCTCTTATTCAAAGCAGAAACAAAATCCGGTGAGAATATAAATTGGGCACGCCCTTGGACTACTTCACAATTACAGCATTTGCAGAACATCAAAACCCTTTTTAAGTTAGTGGGTGCCGCATTTTGGGGAAAAGGAAAAAAGGGTATAACGAACTCTCAAAGAAAGACAGGTGCCATGACCAGTGTAATCGTTGCGAGCATCTTGATGAGGACGTGAAGTGAAGGCCCAGCTGTGTCTTTGAATGGATCTCCTACACTGCAAAAGTAAAACAGAATCATATTGAGATCTCTAAGCTTTAGAGATGGAACAATCCAAGAAACCAAGAACCAGTTTCCGTTTTCATGTGCAGAGAACAAAGCAATGCAGGCAAACAGCCTGGCTGATATATAACTGACATGAACACTTGGATTTTTCAGAAATAGAGATGGTTTAGTTTCTTCTTTTTCCTCATTCCACAAATGGAAAAGACTGTTCTTTTATGCTTATAATGATTGACCCATCCGACTTTATAGGATCCCGACCTTAACCAGACTACACAAATTCTTATAACTATCGCTAAGACAGAAAATGTCCATCTGAAGGATATAAAGAAGATATAATTTTTTTTATCAGTGACAGAAAGACCTACACAATGAAACATCTAAAAGTTATACCAAACAAAATTAAAATAAAATGAAATCTGATATAGTATAGGATATCACAGCTATGGATTGATTCATGAGGGTCAATTACATTGAACAGTGTCCAGGTGCAAATCTTTACAATGACATATGGACAATAAAATGAACCATGCATGTCTATATCGAGGTAAAGGTGCAGACTGATGCTATGGAAAACAATCTTTCAAAAGGGATACCTTGCTCGACCTTGTTTTGTTCACATCCCTAAGTCAAAGCATACCAATATGAAACAATAGAAGCTCAAATATTTCTACACGAGTGAGATCATGCCCCTAATATATTAATTGTAGTTAGCATGGTATTAAATTTCGGTGAAGCAATTTCGTACTGGTTTCACAGGATGCCGTCACTTTATGAAATATGATACAATAAAAAAAACCAAATGTAACTTCCATATCGGCATTCCGTAATGGTTATCCCGTTACAACCATAACGGCCGACGAGTTAGGGATTTCAAAACCTCTCTTCTCCCTTCTACACCCTATTTTGGCCAATCCATTTGGTTTTTTACAATAAAAAACAAGAATCAAGCTTCAAATACAAAGATTCAAAGCTTGAAACCCAAATTTGAGGCTTTCTATTACGCTAATTGATTTCATTTTATTTTCACCTAAAATGGTGGTAATTTATAGATATATTTATTTATGTTGTTCTATGTTGATTTTCTTAAAAATTTTATTAAAAAACTTTTCATAATTTTTCCTTTTTTTTAGTTGTCTCTAGTTTTAACAATCTTAGATGTTGATTACATTCTTTCCCATCCCAATAGTGTTTTTTAGCAAGAGATGTTAAATTTTGAATGCAAAAATCTATTTTTAAAACCATTTTACATATTTTTTTCCTTCTTTTCTTTGTTTTTTGTCTAATATGATGAGTTTAGGAAGTTTGAAACTTACATGCATTAAGTCGGTATAAAATTATTGTCATTTTTTAAAAATTTAGCATGAACACACTTTTTTCCTATTTTTTATGCTTTTTTTGTTACTTAATGTTCTTTTTCTTTTGGTACATAATATTCATACACCATTAATTTATTAGGGGTCGTTTGATTTGGATCATTGGAACCCATTTAATTGCTTATAAACGCTTTTGCTGTGATTATGACACGATAATAGCATTTGGTTCGACCCGGCATATGAGAATATAACCACTTATGCACCTTTAAATTTCTGTGGAAATCATTGTAAGCACCCAAATTTGCACCCAGTATGACCTATAAGGCCTCTTAAGTTTTAGAGAGAGATTTATCAAAATATCCTTTCTTTATTTCAAAATGACTAAAATACTCTAACCAGACAATCACTTATCGACAAAGTACCAACCAAACAGATTTATTCACTACAGCGCTTATTCATGACAACACTTATTGTGCGATCAATTGTGATTTCCATAATCCAAATCAAACAAGGTCTTATTTAACATGTTTATGTATCATTGTTTGTTCTTTTGTAGTAAATCATGCCTAGGTCTAGAAGGGAGGTAGATATTGGGTGGGAATCCGATTTTTTCAAAAAATCCAAAATAATTCATTTCTTTTTCATCGAATGATTAATTCACGAATTATTCGAGACTTTTTGAAAAAGTCAAGAATTTCATGAATTAAAGACAATTTATTCCCAATTTTTTGAAAAGTCACGAATGAATAACTAATATTTGAAATATATTTGTTCAAAATTAGCAATCTTATTTTTTGTTTTTTTATTTATTGCTTGACATTTTCCCAAATTTTTTCTTAATATTTACGATTTTTTTGGATTTTTCCCTAGCCGGATAATTCCCTAACTACGATTTGGTGATTATAGGTAGGAGCATGGAGATAAGGTAAATGGAGATAGACACAAGATATAGTGCAAATACTATCCTAGAGTGATTATGGGAGGCGTCACAATGTTTAAGGAGCACCTGGCTCATAAGACAAGGAATATTACAGGATGTCACCATGTCCTGAAGGATGTCAGGTTTTGAAAAGGGGTCATTTACTAGGAACAAGCACACTTAGGCATATAAGTAGAAGATAACCGAGAGGATAACACAAATGGAACACATCTCAAATGAAGAGGAGAATGATGATTTACAGTAGATTAAAGAGGAGGCTAAGTTTCAGGCAGCCTTGAGACAAAGTATGGGTGCATTTTACATGGTGTAAGAAGCCTATCGTTTTTCAGCTTCGATAGGGAGGGAGCTTGAGTCAAGAGGTTCTTACAAGTTACAAGCCGAATCTTGGTCCGTCCGACAGTGTATATTTTTGCCTGGGGAGAATGTGAAGGGTAGTAGGGGAGTATGCAGCCAAGGCACCATGGACCCCTACTTGATGCGATTTGGCAGTGCCATACAACCAAGTGTGAAATCCAGCTTTGATAAGTCACCGAGGCATCTGGTGACCAGAGAGATTGCACATTTTTTCACTTTAACCGTATCCCTCCAAAGGCGGCAATGATAGATGCTATTGCATCGATGGCCACAAGCGTTAAAGGTCTTAGGGAATATGAGATCAGGGAAAGCATTTGGATGAATACGTAGAGGACTTGAAGACGTAGATTGGCACATTTTGGCAATGCCTGGAATGACAATGGATGTACTTTTATGTGTAATGGTTAAAGTAGGTCGATCAAAAGATCTATAAGAAAGTTTATGGTTTATAATGTTCAGGGAACCGTGTTTTATAAATCCGTGGATGTCTCTAAGAAATTCAAGGACCATAACTTCCTTTTCAAGTTGATGGATCAGGTGGTGGAAGAGATCGGTGAGCAATACATCCTTCAAATAGTCACTAACAATGACGCCACGTACAAAGCTGCTGGAAAGAAATTGATAAAGAGAGAAGCACCTGTACAGGAGCCCATGTGCTGCACATTGTCTGGACCTACTATTGGAGGCTATACAGAAGCTTCCCTCAGTTAAGGAAAGTTATAGATAAGGCAAGGATCAGTGGTTTTATTGACAACCATAACTGAATGGTTGCTCTGATCAGGAAGCATATGGGTGAGAGGGATATTTTACGCTCGGGCATCATAAGGTCGCCACTAACTATATAGCCTTCGAGAGCATAGTTCGGTATAACGATCAGTTGATGCAGATGCTCCCATCTGAAAAAAAGGGTTGAGAAAAGGTGCGCTAAAGACCATGGGTTACTCAGACAGATAAGCACAGATTCTCTTCTCATAGTATAATGAATTTTTGAAGAAGGCTGAAGAGATTATAAAACAATTGAGCCCTTGATAAAGTTGCTTAACTTGGTGGATGGCGATTCTAAGCCTGCCATAGGCTACATTTATGGCACTTTGGAACGGGCAGTACTTGCAATCAAAGAAATTAATAAGTCGTATAAAGTCAATTAAGCTGATTGACCACTGATGGGATAAGCAGCTCCATCAAGACATCCATGCAGCAAGAAATTACATAAACTTAAATCTATACATCATACCCTACTTCTTAAATCTGGTGTGTGCCAATTTGGCAAGAACTACTAGATACATGAGAGTTCTCAAAAAAGTGGAGGCAATCCAACAACTATAACCCAAGAAGGAGTTGCAAGTGAAAGCCTTTATGGAAATAATAAAATCATTAAGGATTCCATGTCTTTTGAAAATATTTATTCAATTTATGTATTATTGTATACAAATTGTTTGAATTCCAGATCAAATTACTTAAACAAATATCTACCTCTTTTGAGAGTAATAGGGCGAGGATGGCAAAGAAGGTGACCTTTAGTTGATAGCTTTATGAATTGTCTTATAACATATATAATTCAATTCGTGAGTTTAGCACAAGGAGTACGAGATAGACCGGATTGAACGAGCGTGGACATTAGCATAAGGAGTACGAGAAAGGGGAAAAAGAGGGGGGTAAATTTAAACCAATAACAATGGTCGTTTATACCAAGTGACATAAAAGAATAATAAATGTTGTTTATACCAAAAAAGACTCCAAAAAAAACCTCTGGGTCGTACCAGTCATTATGTAATGGCTTTGACGTTATGTAGTATAAACACTTGAGTGCTTGACTTGACATCCTTGAAAAGTGTCATAAGGTGACACGAGGTGAGTTAAGTTTGTGTTAGAGCTGACATTTTCCTCAAACAAAGGACCCCTATTAAAACCACCCCTTGCTTCTCCCTATAAGGACTTAACAAGGCAGGTCATGAGCCTTGCCAATTCTCGACATATTCCAAATATAGCAAGATAGAGACTTATGCTCGGGGATACGCCCGAAGGCTTTTGGAGTATGACCAAAGCTACTTGTTCTGAGGCCTTTGGAGATGTGCTCGATAGTACTTCACGCCACATGCCGGAAGGTTAAGCTAGCCGTATTACCTAGGCACTAAAATTTTCCCAAATTTTGTCGTGCCGGCACCTTGGCACGACACGACACGACACTTAGGTACATGGTGCTTTAAGTATGTTGTGCAATTTTAAAAATACAATACACACACACACACACACACACATATATATATATATATATTAGTAAAGGTGCACGTGCTTTGCACGTATAATTTTTTCATTACTAATGAAAAATATAAATTTATTAACATTTTTAAAAATAAAAGACTTGGATACCTTCAGGGGCAAGGAACCAAAAAGATAAGTTACCTTTTCATGCTTTACCAATAATATTTTTATTTTTATTTTACATAATAGCAGTTTCCCTGAGGCTAGATGTAAATTGACATTAGAAACAGCCACAAGCTACAATCAGCTCTACTTTGTCTTGGTCACCCATTCTCCTGCAAACTCTTAATATATGGTCCTAAAATTAATAGGATACTATCCGAGCTGCCAACCAGAATGGATTTCAGTCCTTAAATATGAAACTCAGACAATCCCAAGCTCACCATTATCAAAACCACTCTTCATTTGATCCTCAACTCAGCTTTGTCCCCAACTCTTTTTGCGGCTTAGCTGAGAGCCCTCTTCCTAACATCTCATCATATTTCCGAGACATCTCCACCATACCCTTCTACACCAAGACATCAATCAAAGCTCTGAGGGTAAAAATCGGCATCTGAACACCTTGAGAGCTGGCAGCCCCAGCAGCACGAGAAAGACAAAAGTATTCTGACCTAACCAGTATATCCGAGCCGGATATCGTATTTTCGATCTGAGGTGAAGCTCGGAGAGTAACTCCTAGAACCCCGACCTGATCGTCGGCTCGATAGGACCGAGGTGAAGCCCTTTTAACCTCTGAGCTACCATGTGAAAGACTCAATAAATCAGATCTCAAAGATCTCGCACAAGATCGCGATACTCTCCCACTATACAGGGAATCTACCCCCATGATCTCAGCTGCGTAGTCAAACGGGAATGAGAAGATTACGGTACCATTGGAGAATTCAAATAGAAAGATCCCTGTTCCATCGAGGAATTCAAATGGAAAGATCCCTGTTCCATTGGAGATCTCTGTTCCATTGGAGAACTCCACTCATAATCTATTCTCCATTCTTAATCCTATACTGACTTGACCATCAGAGCGTCATTGCAAGTCGGAGGACCATCACATCTTGAAGAAGAAGTCGTTGAAGCTAGCCAGGATCAGCCCAGTTCTCTAAGAGGTGGTAGATCAGGTATTTTCCCCCACAAAAATTGGCGCAGCCTGTGGGAAAATTCTACTTGTACGGGATATCCATTCCCATAACATCGTCCTTCTGAGATTTGGTATGAACGGAGAGATGGTGCATTGTGGCCAGTTAGTGGAAGATGACCCACGATTTGGTCATCCGCATAATGGAGCTGCAATGAGATGCAATACCAACAATATCCTACACGATACTGAAGGAACGCCTAGAGTCCATGGAGAACGAAGTCCAAAAGATCACTCACCCTGATTCTGATGATGTGATTTCAGCTACCCATGCCCAATTACATTGCCATCCACCTCAGCCGAGCGTTCTAACCTACAATCCAAATTCCCCAGGGAACACCCAACTTCCATCTCCTACCCGATTTTTCATATATGCTAGTCCAGAAACACTAACTTTAAATGAAAGATCATCTCCCCCACGCGCAGATGAAGAAGAACCTTGACCCAAACGTCGTCATCAAGAATTGCACCCTTCACGGGAGTAGAGAAACCAAACTACCTTTGTCATCGGCCCGGAAGCCATCATAAACCGAATAGCGGGTGCACTCTATTTACGATGGCCTAAAACAATTGCCCACATCACCGAGGGACCAAAAGCTCAGGATTACTGCCAACCACAAGGTTCGGGGGCATATGATCAACCGATGCATAACATTGCGAGATCATCTAGAAAAGTTCATGGAACAGGGGTACCTTGGAGGGTACGTTGCCCCAACCACCTAATAGTGATGGTCAGAGAGAGGGGCCATGAAGAAGGTCTCGACATTTTCCAAATTTCTAAAGGTAATCCAATACAGTGGAATAAGTTTATGCTCTCTAAGTTGCTAGGTCCTTTCAATACAGTTTACTTCCTGAAAATTGAAATTGTCTTGATCTAACTCGTTATGGACACTCTACCCCTTCATCGTGAACCCAAAGTGCATTGATGCCCCCGGAGGATCGTAGGGAGAGCTCGTTATGGTGACTCTACCCCTTCGTCGTGAACCCGAGGTGCATTGACGACCCCGGGGATCGTAGGTATGAGCTCGTTATAGTCACTCTACCCCTTCACCATGAACCTAAGGTGCTTTGACGCCCCTGGGAGATTCCAGGGATGAACTCTTTATAGTCACTCTACCCTTTCGTCATGAACCTGAGGTGCATTGACGCCCTTGGGGGATCGCAGGGATGAGCTCGTTATGGTCACTCTACCCCTTCATCGTGAACCCGAAGTGCATTGATGCCCCCAGGGGATCACATGAATGAGCTCGTTATGGTCATTCTTTTCAACGTGAATCCAAGGTAAATCGACACCCCCAGAAGACGACAAGACCACGAGTGGGCGAATCCTCACCAAGAAAACCCAGAGCAGACATTAGGATGGGGGAAACAAAATTCAATATCATTTACATGGGCCCTCGAGAACGAGGTGGCCTAATTACATCAACACCCTCTGAGGGGAGGGGACCCCATCTACACTGCAAAAAGCCCCTAAGGGGAGGTGACCCCATCTACATCCTAAAAAAACCTCTAAGGGGAGGTGACCCGTGAATCCAAAATAAAAGAAAATAAAAAATTCCTTCTACAGGCTGATCAAGCCTCCTCCATTGTCTTCTTGATCTGCGCCTCAGATCCTGGCGACACAACACCCGAGTTGGTTTCGCCACCGCCAACAGTTGTCTCAGCCATTCCCCTAGTTTCCTTTGGCACGAGGTCCACAACCTGAGCGACCAGGTTCGGCCCCACCACCGCCAATGAAGATTGTAGGTCCGCGGGGGAAGGAGGAATGACATTCATATAGATGTTAGGAAGAGGAGGAACTTCCATGGAATCGAGCAACACTGGCAACCTTACTAGGGAAGGACCCACAACCCCCTCGGGAGATGGAACTATTGATCGCAGGAGGCCCTGCTCTGAGTTCCTCCAAGTACAAGCGCCTGGTTTCCTCCTAATCATTCTCTATGATGGAATTCAAGTTCGCCTGGAGATCAACTGCGAGACCACCATCTCCTCCTGAAGCCTTTATACCTGATTACGCAGAAAGCGAATCTCAGACGCCTCCCCAACTAGAGCCTCTTTCAGCCTATCGACCTTAATTCAAGCAGCAAGGGTTGTTGCTCCTCGCGAGCCTATCCCAGAAGTCTCCAGAAGGCAGCAAAAGTGTGGAGAAGCTGAGAAGCTGCAGGACAAATAAAGAAAAACGTTAGGGGAGGGGGATACAAAACACAGACATTGAATACAATAAGAAACATGGCTTACACTATTCAGCATAGAAGCTCCCCCGGAGACCACGCCATACTCCACTCACCCCTCCAAATCGGAGACGTCCACGGGAAGACGAATACCCTCAGTCGTGGCCAAGGCCACCTCTGGGTCCCTCAGAGCACTGTCCTGTAGATTTACAACCCTGTCGCCAATGATAAAATTCGACTCAAAGATGGGAACAATAACACTGCCATCACCTCGCACAACACCAGCCTCGAGAAGAGCGACCTCCTTACCCTTGCTAGAAGATTGCCTTTGTTTATGGGCGGCCATGGACAACATTACCTCAATAACCAGGGCCTGTTTTTGCCTTTTTTCCGCCTCAGCCTGAGCCAGCGTTTGCATGCAACGCTTCCGATGCACCAGGTCGCTTGATTCTTGAGCCGGTTGATCCTAAGCTCGGGAACCCGGAGTGCGGGACCTAGATCCAAAAGCCCCAGCCCGAGTTGGAACCTAGAGGGGAAGCGCTTTACGAGGTGCTAGCTGGTTCATCTCTTCAAAGATATCTTGAACAAGGATTTCCCAAGCCGAGGAATGAACACCGAATGGCGGAGGAGTAATGCCGGAAGAAAAGGGACTGCACTGGACAAAGTGGCCTCGGACCTGACTAACAGACTGACCGGCGGGGGCAACAAACTCTTTCCCAACCCAAAGAAAATACCTCGCTTCCTCTTTTCACAACATCAAATCGAGTTGCTCTTGTTAGAACTCACTAAGTTCAATGGAACGTCGAAAGGAGCTACACAAAAACAAGAAACCTCATAGCCAAACACAAAAGCTTTACGAAAATAAAAATCACCTCATCGTCGTCATCAACTCTCCTATGATCTAGACCTCTACCTGGATGAAAACCTACAAGAGCATCGTCGGCCCCTTCACCCCGCCATTCTCCATAGACAAACAGGGGAACTGACTTCAATTTTCGGGCACTTCTTAGCAAAATACTGGGACAATGTGTCTGGCCTCGATCTAATAACCATCACGATTGTACTGGTCAACCTTGGAAGTTAAGCGATAGAAGTACGAGTGCATCTGTCCCGAAGCAAGTTGTAGCTCGATAAGGAGGTCCCTAACCAAGGGTGTGAGCGGAAAATGAAGGCCAGCCTTGAACTGACTGAGATATACCCTAGAACTCAACTCCAGAGAGCGCAGAGCAACAAGAGTGTACTCAAAGTCAATCATGACTCTCTCAGGGACATTGAATGATTGAAACTCTTCCTAACCCTAGCAAGAAAAACCTTATCTTTCTTGGCATGTGGGGTATTAGTTACAGGTAGGTTGCCCGGGGTATCCGTCGAAGGAGACAGAGCATCTCCTTCATCTCCAATTCTAGAACTAGACTCACTCACCAGACATAACAAAGGAGTAGAGACTATGGATGAGTTATTGATCAGAGAGCAAAGGAGTTCACGGAGACAAGTCAAACAAATTGGGAGGGCAGCCGGAATACAGGGAACCTATAAGCTCGAAGACGGGGAAGAAGTTTCTGAATGAGCCCTCTCCTACCATTTTATACACGAGTAAGATAAGAGGAAAAGATTAAAAACCCCTTCTTATCAGACCGTAAACATCACGACACCTGGGGCAAGATCGTTGGTAGGTGAAAGAAAGAGTGCCAACAATTGCATCACTTCAAAATAATGATAAGACCGCGCATGACATACGAAGACCACCTTAATTTTTAGAAAAAAATATTAATTTTTTTAAAACTTTGGTTAAGAACTTTTAATTCTAAGGTTAATATTTTTTTCTAAAATTCAAGGTTAGATTGTTAAATCTAAAGGATTAGTGAATTTTAACTATAATTAATAGAGGTTAAAAGGGACACATGTTGACCTATGGGTGAGATTGAACTCGGGTAGAGTTCAATAGCGATTGACTGTGATCCTCATGGTTGATTGACTGTGGGTTTTGTAATAATACCATTTGTACTATTTTTTTGCTAGAAGTCTACTTATTTTTTATTTTTGTAAGTTATATAATTTTTATAATATATTTTTCAAAAGAAAACTGCCTCGCATTCTCCGTCCGAGAGAACGCAAATTGATCCGTAGCATTGAATTGAACGGCCAATTTCGACGTTTGTCGAACAACACGTCTAATTTCCAAATAGTACACGAATTATGCGCGTATTTACTAACTATGATTGGAACCGATATGACCGATACCATATGATACGTTCGAAACGTATCAAACCGAAAGTATAACAACAACAATAATAATAAATATGAACTTACGTATCTCCAGTAATCGCAGCCTTGTGACAATCACTTCCTTTGCCTCCCAGAGCCCCTGTCTCTATAAACTTCTTTGCATTATCCCAGGCACCACCGGCTGTGTTCAGGAATAGAGCCATAAGAATACCAGAAACAGTTGCAAACATCAGCATGGAAGCCACAACTTTAGCTCCCAGTAGAGGATGACCTGTGAAGTGCCCTAATATCCGGAACAGAAGACCTGCAAGTCAAATAGGCAATTGTTCAACGAATAGTTTCATATCCTTGCATATACACCTTGAAGTTTCTCCAAGAACAGAAGCCAATCTGGAAGCTGGCAAGTATTTGACATATGGATTTTCAGTTTACTAACTATGCTTCAAGTGGACTTGCCCAAGGCAAGCCCCATACAAATGGAATTCGGAGAACATATTTGCAAACCAATGGTTCAGATGTTATTACAATCATTTATCAGGCCTTTCTTGGCTTGCTCTATCTCGATTGTACTCTTTTGGGTTTTGTCTGTAAGATTATTATTGTCCTTTTGTTCCACCATCATCATATTTGTTTTGATAGATGTTCCACAATAACAACAACAATAATAATAATAATAACAATAGTAAGAATTCTAATAAGATGGGGAGCTCTGCAGGTGCAGACATGCCTTCAATCGTTGCCATGAAACACAGAAAAAGGTAGGAGTTTCTATAACATCTTATTTTTAGTATTCTCAAGGTTCACATGGCAGCAGGCTAGCAGCTTGAGCTGTCTCCCGCATACATGTGGAGCTCGGCATCAAGCCTAAAGACTAGCAATAATAATTATAACAATGAAAATAATAATATTACTATTATTATTAGTATTATTAATCCTATAATTAATAGTAATAATCGAAATAACTACATAACAACGATTATATTATTGTTATTATCGGTAATAAGATCAATGCATATATAGGGTGACAATATTATTGGCATGCATACACAAATGCCCACACTGATAACAAGAGAGAGTAGAAGACTCACCAACTACAATGGGTGATAAAATAGCCAAAGCACCAGGTTTTATCATCTCCTGCAAAGATGCAGATGCTACAATGGCAACACAACGACCATAATCTGGTAACTCTTTATAGTCCTGGAATGTGCATTTATAACAGTTTCAGGTGCCATTTGTAAAAGGTAGAAGTCTGAAAACATAGCACATTATAAAAAACTATAAATCTATATACTCACCATGATACCCGGCCTCTCAAAAAATTGTCTTCTTACTTCCTTAACAACCTCTTGTGCAGTTCGACCAACTGCAGAACAGGCCCATGCGCTAAATAAGAAGATAAGCATGGAGCCCAACAAGCCACCAACAAAAACTTCTGGAATAGCAATATCAACCTGTAAATCAATCGACACTTGGTAGATGAGGCTCACAATGTAAAAGCTTTAGGAAACACAAGAAACCGGTTAAATCAGAAATTCAATATTAGCCGACCTCTTTGAAAGGTGTCTGAGCAAATGAAGCTACTTCATCCATATAAGCACTAAAAAGAAGGAAAGATGCAAGTGCTGCAGATCCAATAGCAAATCCTTTGGTGGTAGCTTTGGTGGTGTTCCCAACAGCATCAAGAAGATCAGTGATCTCCCGAACACTTTCAGGCTGCAAGAGACATGACTTTATGTTAGTGATATAAACCAGAAACTCATAAACAAAGTATAACAGTTCTGCCTTTTCAGGTTGACCCAAAATAGTCAGAATTTACATACTAAGTGTTACCTGATGACTCATCTCTACGATTCCACCCGCATTATCAGCTATTGGGCCAAACATATCCATAGTGAGAACATAAGCAGCAGTGCTGAGCATCCCCATTGTTGCTACAGCTGTCCCAAAAAGACCGCCCGTTGGATTTCCAGTTTCATCTACCAGGCCTGAGGTTTGACCCAGCCAGAAAGAAGAGACAATAGATATACTTATGACAAGAACTGGAAGAGCAGTTGATTCCAGACCCAAACTAACGCCTGCAATTATGTTAGTCCCGTGCCCTGTAGAGCTTGAAAGAGCTAACGTGCGTACAGGCTCATGCTTGTAATCGGTATAGTACTTAGTTATCCAAACAAAAACATAGGCCGTCATGATTCCAACCAAGCCACATAAGGCAAAGTTCAGCCATGCAGAAGGCGCTTCTTCAATATAAAGCAACCAGCGGGTAGACTGAAAGTAATCCAAACAGCCACCAAGAAATTATACATCAGAATGAAAAAAGAAACTATAGTCAAATTTTAAACATTTGCAGATGTTAAGTTAGAATCAAAGATTAAAATATCGCTTTAATTGTCAAAGTAAAGGAAACTGCAAACAATTAACTGTTACAAAGAGCATGATATCTTCCTATTATCGATGAAGTATTACCGCACCAAATGTCAGAACAGCTAAAACTATTGTAACAGAATAGCCTTTCTGAAGAATAGTCATTGGATCCTCAATAGGAGCCTTCGCTCCAGAATCACGTGTACCCCTGATTGAAAGTATTCCAACTGATGATACCACCAGGTCAAAAGAGTGAACAACAAGTGGAAACAGGATAAACCCGGATGGATCTGCAGAGGGAAAAAAATGATATAAATTGATGATCAGACTAGTCATGTCAATCAGAAACCCAAGACCAAGTTTAACTCATTATAGACTGTGCAGACGAAAAGAATAAGATATCAACAAGCCAAGACTACCCGTCATACCCGTCATAATCAATGACTGACCCCAGCAACAAGAGAAAGCCAGAAAGGGTACAAGACTCTCTTGCCTCCCATAACCAAGATTTCTTATACTGAGTTTTTACTCAAGTTATCAGCTGGTCTGCAACACTGGGGATGTCATACTAGTTTCTGTTCCTTATCTTTTACATTTTTTTCTTGATGAATGGCTACATTTAATGTCTCATGGTAATCAATGTGCTGTCCCAAAACCAGATCATGGAGTATCTCACTTACAAAGACAAAGTGCCACATGTAATTGACTTTGCATCCCATCAGACAATATTAGTTTCCTGACGGGTTTAGTTTACCAATGGAAGTGTCTGTCCTTTTACTTTATAGAAGAAAAACAAAAAGATTGTGTAACCATGCTAAGCTAAGATATAGAATCAATAAATGCCACACCACGTCATCCGCAATAATAAAATATGGACTAAAGCCCTGTTACAAGCAGCTGCGGAATGATTGCTTCTCACTGTCATATCCTACGGAATTTCTCCACTCAAGATGCTTGTAGATCAGTACCATGTCAGCTAAATATATTCACCAGTGAACTGAGCTAAGTTTTAGATTTGTCTCCCAATGCCCTGTAAAAGTCAATCCAAAGGCCAAAAGGGTGCTGAGATGCCTCTCGTAATTGCAATGATTACATAATTAGGTGTTTCAAGTATTAGATACCAGAGAAGTCTTAGTTAAAATATTTTTGCACCAAAAAAATAAAAAAAAGGTTTTGCAGTCTTCAAAAGGAAGTATCCATACAGAAAATAGTATAGTAATCTCATAGTTTATTGAGAATGTGCTCTTGCACCAAAAGAGAACTTTAGTATCATTGATCTCCGATTTGAAACCACTAAAATGTTTACTAGCTCTTACTAGATCATTTCATGCATAACGCAGTAACAAATCCTACCCGTAACACAAGATGCTGGACTAACTTACGACAAATGATAAATAGCGTATATCATATCAACATAATCTACAGTTTTCGAAAATAAATTCATGAGGCAGGCAAGAAATATAGATATGAAACTTCTTTCAATGTCAAGTGAGACTAGTGCTTGCCCTCAATTTTGCAACGTTGAGCCATTGTTCCCCCTAGTATCATAGCACTGATAATCTCAGCTGCAATACTTTCAAAAAGATCAGCACCTCGAGCCGCACAATCACCCACATTGTCTCCAACCTTCAACATGACAATGAAATTATTATCTGATTGGAATCCACAATTGAACTCATCAAAGTAACAAAAGCAAAGAAGTAGCTTACTGAAATTTCGGCCTATAGAAAATTAACTGATGCACTTAACAACTAGAACCAGTTGTGAGTTGTGAGACTGGTTAAGATGGAACATCTTATAGTTGATGTAACGAACATCTCAAGTAATCACTAATATTTACAGAATCACAATTAAAAAAGAGACTTGTGATGGACACTAAAAAAAAGTGGACAGCATCTTATTCTTTAGGAGAGAACAAAAAGGTAAAAGGGAGAAAAATGGACCAAATCTCCGTCGACAGCAGCCTTATTGTGATGTAGTTTTCCCACCAGGTTCCCTGAGATAAAATTGAAGTTTGTGAACTGTGGAGTATCATTGAGGTGGAAGGAATTCCAAGGTCTAGCAGCTGTAAGGTTAATGGCTAATGTTCCAGTTTTATTGTGAGTGAAGGGAATCAAGACAAACCCAGAGACATGCTTGCACAGAAGCACAAGGAGAAGGAAGGGAAAAACCATAAACTACAGCATATACTAAAGTAGTCTGGATATGCACTGGAATCTGCCAACTCTTGTTCAGAATAGCCCAACGTTAACCATCCTATATACAGCCCAACACCTCTGGCAAAAAGAGGTTATTCCCACCTAAGCATAGTACCAGCAAAGTAACCAAAATCTGCCAATCTAAAGTCCAAATGCCATATGCATATGCATATCACTGTCAAACTGATGCAATCATGCTGCCAGTTTGCAATTACATCTCATCCTTACACATGCACCAGATTGAGAGAAAATGTTGTAAAGTGCATCTGCAAAAAGGTTGTGTTGAATAACTCAAAACAAAACTTATTTCTTGTGGTTTGTTCAACCCTGTAATTTAACATTCAAAACAAAGTAAACATATTGAGTTATTGTAGATAGTTACAATAACAAATGTTGAATCATGCATCTTATGGGCCATGATCAATTCTAGCATTTACAAGAACAAATTTTTCAGAAATACAAGTATACAAAATAACAATCATAGCCAAAAGCAAATTGAACAAGATACACTTGGACAAAATATTCAGTAGACCCTTAAGGTATACTTATCTCCAACAATTTTTAAAAATAAATAGTGATATCCGAACAGTAAGAAGCATCAGAAGAGATAAACCTCAATGTCGAGCAACAAGCTACAGATTTTCATGAACAGATTCTTTAAAAAAAAACATTAGATGACAATTATAAGCAGCACAAATGTGCTGAAAAAATGAAATTCAGCAATAAAAGAAAAGTTTAAATACCAAATCTGCAATGACGGCAGGATTTCGAGGATCATCTTCAGGTATTCCCTGCTCTATTTTTCCAACAAGATCAGCACCAACATCGGCTGCCTTAGTAAATATTCCACCACCCAACTGAGCAAAAAGGGCAACAAATGATGCTCCAAAACCATAGCCCACTAGAAGAAGAGGCACTACAAGAGAAGTACATAAAATTCAAGCGATAGAAGATAGAGATCATAAAAAGTAATTGGTTGGATAAGGTATGAAACGATATACTTGTAAGCATGCGCCAATTTAAAGTGAATTTAGTGCACTTTGTGTGCAAAAAAAGAGGTGTACACAGTCAAGAAAGCAGCAACTATAAATAAAATGTAGAATCTAAAACCTTTATATATACATATCTATATAGAAAGAGAGGGAGAGAGAGAAGTCAGAAAACAATTCTAAGAAGCTCCAAACCCTCCACCATTCAATCATTTCTGAAACCATAAGCAGTTACATTCCAAGCATTCGGAAACAAATTTGGTATTTTTAATGCATGACACAATTGAATAATCCAATGTCTACAGCAACTAGCAGTGGAAAACAAGCCCCAATGCCTAAGACCTCCATAAATCACATTAGCCATGGAATCAGGACCCATTCCCAGCACAAAAGCATTCACGTAGCATAAACGGCTAGCGCAACAGCAAACACCACTGACCTCATTAAGGACCTAAGATCCTAGTGCTAGTCATACCAATTGTAGGACTTTAGCAAGTCACAGAATGATATTATGAAATTCCCCAGCGTGCCAGATAATTTTGGAACCCAAGCTCCACCCCTCCCCCAACCCCTGAGGACCCATTCCCAGCACAAAAGCATTCACATAGCATAAACGGCTAGCGCAACAGCAAACACCACTGACCTCATTAAGGACCTAAGATCCTAGTGCTAGTCATACCAATTGTAGGACTTTAGCAAGTCACAGAATGATATTATGAAATTCCACACCACTGACCTCATTAAGGACCTAAGATCCTAGTGCTAGTCATACCAATTGTAGGACTTTAGCAAGTCACAGAATGATATTATGAAATTCCCCAGCGTGCTAGATAATTTTGGAACGTGCACGCACGCACACACACACACACTCACACACATTCAGAAAATTGAGGAAGCATGAGGCTTAAGTCCCACGCCTTTGCCTTTTAAACACTGAGCATGATTGGTACCTTTTAGAGTTGCAGGATTTTGTGTGCTTCCTCATTCAATGAAAAATTAAAAACTGACCATTAATATCAAGAACTTCCCAGGTTGTTGCTACTTAGAATGCAGATAACAGTCACTAATTCTATAGTTTCTTCAAGGATCATTTGCAACTGAGTCCAGCTCCAGCCAGAACCCCAGAATATCACTGTTTGTAATTGGCCCATTGAAGAGGGGTGATTTTGATTTTGAAATGATAGGATTCACTGCAACCTCAATCTAGGCTAAATCAGTTATCCAGACCGTTCTAAATTGAGTTATTTTGAAAGAAATGATTCAGAGATCAAAAATATCAAATCACAAGGAAGAAGCGGAGGAAAGAAGGAAGTGATTCAGAGGGAGAGAAGAAAGAAACAGTGAAGAATAATGGTGACAAATGAATTTTCTTGATAAATCCTTCACTTTCTCTCTCTGTAAATTCTTGTTGAAGATAGAAAGAAATCTTATCTCTCCAGGAAATCTTGTTAAAAACGGGGGGAAATCTTCTATTCAAACAAGAGGGGGTCACCTTTATTTATAGGTGATCAATAGAAATCATAACTAACTTGTATAGCTGTCATAACCGTTTTTTGTAACCGACTTTAGAGAGAAAATATTGGATTTTATCAAGATAAAGGCGTTTTTTACTATAACTCCTTTAAGCTTTTATGACCAAAGCTTTCGGATATATTCTTCAAAGGTTAAAAGCGGTATTCATAATACTCATCCTTTAACAAATTCTATCTAAGCCCTCCAAACCACAACCCATCATCCTCCCCCAAAGCGGTTGGTAACTATATCATGAAAGCGGGTCATACGCTTTCATGGTGTACTATCCTTTTGAGGTAATATATAAGTGTTCAGACAGCAACACTCATCTAAGTAATAATAATAATCATAATAATAATAATAATCATCTCAAGTCCAATAGGGAAAGCGGAGGTGTTGGACAAAGACACCCATCCCGTCAGGCCTTAAGAGAAACTGAGGAAAAATCAATCCCCAATGTTTTCTCCTTGAATGTCAGCCTAGGAAATAATCAATGCTTCACTGGAATAGGTGATGAGGGGAAACAGCCACACTCATTCCCATGGGGAGGTAATGATCCATACCATTCACCCCTGACAAAGCAAATTCTCTTTCTGGTATAGGTCATCAGAAAGGTATACAGGGAAGTACTAATCCATACCATGCCCATCATCATCAGAAAGGCGCTGAGAGCCAAAGAAAGGCATTGAAGCCATATTGAATATCAAAGGCGTTAAAGCCCAAAACAGCATCCAAAGGCGTTAAAGCCTGAATCATCATCCAAAGGCGTTAAAGCTTGAATCAGAATCCAAAGGCATTAAAGCCTGAAAACATCAAATATTATTTATCAATGGTCATTAATGACCAAAATCCTCATTATCATATAAACAAATAATAGCTTTATCTAACCATCTTTCATGGAATTCTGTTAACCAAATCTCAAATGAGGACTTTTAGCATTTAATATATTCATAATATATCAGAATATCTGTTGAGCCACGTGTCATTATCTTATTGAATTATGAACAACATTTTTAAATTCAAACCCCATAAGTCAAACTTTTCAATAACCATCATCAACACCCATAAACACCCCTGAAGACTCATCTGAAGCTATCCTCTAACCTATCCACAAAATAGATATAGAGTTAACACCCACCACCATGTCAATAACTGCCAACTCCTCAATGTCCTCATCCCATACTACCAAAATGCCCTTGGGGCCCCCATTGGATGGAAGAGCCAACCAACCAAAAGAATCAGACCCCCACAGCGCCCTAATCAGAGAAGCTTCCATCTGGGACATTTTAGTTTCTTGGATGCATAAGATAATCAGCTTCCTTTTTTTTCGGTCAGCTATTCAAGCACTAAATTCCTCTCCATGCCTTCCAATTTTTTCATGTTCCAAGATAGGATTTTCAGCATCGTCTTACACAATGGCAAGCTCCCTCAAGACCTTCTAATGCTTCCTGCTCTCTCTCCCTTCACCATGGAAAAACTATATCCATCACCGTCTATTGCTCCTATAAAGTACTTTATTTGATGATTGACAAAGAGGCATAAGGGACGGGAACTATCTTTTCCATTAGAAAGTGGAAGCATCAAAAAAATGTTGAAGCAGTTCATAACTATCTTGTACTTTCAAGCTATAATGTTAATGAGCACATCATGGCAGTTTCATAATTTTTTTTTAAATCAATAAGTGGTTTCTTTTGTCCTTATTATAACTAGTAGGGGTGTTTTGGGTATTTCAGGGTTCAATTCATGCAGAATTACATTTTGGGACATTGCTTCATTTGGTTTTGAGATTTTTTTTTGATTGGTAATCAAGAATCATATTAACTAAAGCAGAAAAGCTAAGAAAAATAAAAAAAGAGTTTACATGTGAGTAAACTCAAGAGATAGTGAAAGGAAAAGAGAAAAGCAAACTAAGAAAACCCACAAACTCCCAAAGCAAGACAAAACCTCACCCCAACACCACTCCCACATCCTCCCCAGCTCGCCTAATGGAACACCATTCAAGGACAAGCACCGAATCCGAGAACATATGTGGGAGGGCAAAGAGGGAGAGTCTTCAAAAACTCTCTTGTTCATCTCTTTCCAAAGAGACCACGCAATAGCTCCAGAGAGAACCGACCAAATTGCCTTCCTCGCACCATCCGCACTTAGGTGGGGTTCTTTTAGGCATTTGGTTCAGGGCAACTTTAAGTAGTCTTTTGGGAGATTTATTTTCCCTCAATGTAAAACAGTGGTGCTGTTAGGGTTGAGGACTGTTCTCCCAATTTTTTCAAGTTGGTTACCTTCTCTCTAGTTTATGTAAATGTTGCTATGTGTTGAATGGAAGTGCTTCTTGATCCTCTCCATTAATCGCTCCTTATTTTCCTTATGTTGCTGGATATCTTCTTTATGTTGTGAGATTTCTGTGATCTGCTTCAGGTCTGAAACCCTAGGTTTTCTTGGGGCTGATTGATCCAACTCCCCCATCTTATAACAAACCCCATTTTATGCATGACATGTTCTAAAAAGTCCCACTTTACATGGTTGTAAGCCTTTACCATATCAATTTTACATAGCAATCTTGACTTACCAATTTTGATCCTGTCATCCAAACATTTATTAGCAATTAATATACCATCAAGGATCTGCCTCCTCCTCACAATGGCCCCTTGTGGAGAAGAAATCAAAGAGTCCATAACTAGCATAAGACGGGAGGCTAAGATTTTGGCAAGAATTTTATATATGCTCCCAAGTAAGCTGATCGGGTATAAATTTTTTAAGTCAGAGGCATCTTACACCTTAAGAATGAGGACATTGAAGGTACAATTCAGTACCTTAAAAATTTTAACTGCAGAATATAATTCTTCAATCACCTTGGGCCCACACATCCCAACATTTTTTTATAGAATTCAATAGAGAAGCCATCCGGTATAGGAGCCTTAGCCTTCTCCATGCCTCTAATCACTGATAAGATTACCTCCTCAAACGAATTTTCAAAAGCCTTCCTTTGATCCTCTGACAACCTATCAAATTCTAGTCCCTCCACCTCAGGTTTGTAGCTATGATTCTCCTTATACAACTCTCTATAAACTTCTACCGATACGGACCTAATTTCCTCTTCGCTCTCCTTCCACTTCTCATCCACTCTCAACTTAACAATAGAGTTGACTCGTTTACGGTGATTAGCCACTTTATGAAAAAATAGAGTATTTTGATCTCCTTCCTTAAGCCCGACTAAATACGCAATTTTTGTTGATTTCCTCACATTTCAAAAGATCCTGATACTCCATTCAGTCTTGATCTCTTCCTGACTAACTCCTCTGTTATCATATCCACCTCTTCCTTTTTTATCAATACATAAGCTCTAGCTTTCAACGCTTTTAATTTGAGTCCAAAAATAGTGATAGTCGATCCCCCAGAATTCTGATCCCTTCCACACATCAGCCACCAATTTCCGAAAATCTAGGTGATCCAACCACATGTTTTCAAACTTAAATGGTCTGGGACCCCCCCACTAGATTTGTCTGTCTCCAATGAAATAGGATAGTGAGCCGAAATCGGTCCAGGAAGAGAAGCAGACATGACGTTATGTACTTTGATTCCTAAAGAACCCCTTAAAAGGAATCTATATCTAGCTTGCAAAGAATGGGATTAGCCTGCATATTTGACCAAGTAAATAGAGCACCTTTGAGAGGACATTCCAGAAGGTTATGGCGAAAGATAAACTCCTGAAATCTCCTCATTCCAATTGTGAGTGGACTTCCCCCCAATTTCTCATGAGGGAATCTCATATAGTTGAAGTCCCCTGCAATGCAGCAAGGGAGATTCCATTTAAATCTCACATCATCCAATTCCTGCTAGAAATCAAGAGATTTAGATCGCTCTAATGGCCCATTTACTCCCGTAAACACCCAGGAGAACTGTAGAAGTCATCCAATCTGGATCGACACCAAATATATAAAAAGAAAGATCCCTTCTCCCATTTTGATACCTCAATCAATTCTCTATCCCATACAATGAGAATACCCCTCGCTGAAGCCCTCAGTGATGGAATCACCACCCAATCCGAACATTTAACTCCCCACATTTTATCGACCTCCCAATCTAGCATTGATTCCAGTTTAGTCTCCTGAATACATAGAATGGCAGGTTTCTTAGATTTCACCAGCTGGCAAACCGCTTTGTTTACTAAACTGATTGAAATCACATGTATGGGAAAGATCATCTCAAGTTACAACACATCAACTACAAATACCACAAAGAGAACCATTTGTCTAAATGATGACGAATGGGAAAGGTAAAAGACATTAGGAAGACCATGTGGAGACTGGCAATATGGGAGACTATCAAGTGTACCCAAGCAAATAAGCTATAAGTATGGGTGGTTATCAAACAAAGGTGCTAGCGAACAGCTCGAGCTCGGCTCGTTAAAAGCTCGAGCTCGTTCGTTTATTTAGTAAACAAGCCAAGCTCAAGCTTGCTTTTTGAGCTCGTTTAGTTAACGAGCCAAGCTTGAACACACCCCTACTCAGCTCGTTAAAAGCTCGGCTCGAGTATTTATATAAATAACCTACTAAAATATTAAAATATACTTCATTTAAATTTTAAAATTAAGTACATTTATTATATACTAGTAAAGATTAATAATACATAATGTATTTTACATAATAAGAATATCCTTTATACGATTATAAAATTTTCCTAAAATTTTAGGTAACATTGTAATTTTTTACCTATACAAGGATAATAAAGCAAAAGTTAAACATAATAAATAGCTATATCTAATTAATCAAGCTGCTTGCGAACTACTCGAGCTCGGCTTGAGCTCTTTAGTTAA
Source organism: Tetracentron sinense (assembly GCA_015143295.1). NCBI lineage: Eukaryota > Viridiplantae > Streptophyta > Magnoliopsida > Trochodendrales > Trochodendraceae > Tetracentron > Tetracentron sinense. Next base: position 25,408,582 of record CM026554.1, read on the forward strand.
AGCTCGAGCTCATTTATTTAATTAACAAGCCAAGCTCAAGCTTGATTTTCGAGCTCGTTTACTTAATAAACAAGCTTGAACATCCCACTATTCGGCTCGGCTCGATAACACCCCTAGCTATAAGGGCCAATGATGCAGTAGTTTAGCAGCTTTGCATTGTTTCCAATATCACCATCATCATCGGAGCCTTATCCCAAATATTTGGGTTGCCAACATTAATCATGTTCCGTCATTCCATTCCATTAAAATCCATAACTTCGCTCAAAGCGTGATACTTCTGTTTCTTCATATGGTGATATTATTGAAGAAAAAAACAAATCAATGCATATATCGACCACAAACATCAGATCAAAAGCTCAAATCGATAAGCAATGAGGCCATCATAAAATACTTTAGTGGCTGTGCATTCTGTAAAGTCACCATCTTGATTAAAAGATTCATATACCCAAGAGTACTTGCATGTTCACTATGCACATGTTTGCAAAATATGATGTGTCAAGGAACTACCATAAAACTATAAATTTCCACGTAATAAGTCTCCTAATAATAAGTTAAGGGACAGAAAAGAACCGAAACTTACAATCAGTAACCTTCATTGAACCTGGTGAATCCACCCCCAACCAAACATAAAATGTGGCATAAAGGATTGCAACACCAAATACAGCCATACCAACAACTACAATGGCTGAGAAACCACCAGCACGTACAGCTACCTGTACATAATATTTTTCAGTAAAATAAAAATCTGCAAGCATTTTCAATTAACCAAAATTCATGGACTATATAGATAGAGAACCTGCAATGCTTCTCTTGCAGACCGTCTTGCGGCACTAGAGACTCGAACATTTGCTCGTACAGATACCCACATTCCAACATAACCAGCAATACCTGAACACAGAGCCCCTAGAAGAAATGCAATAACTGTAATAAATGCAGACGTTGACCTGATCAGCATGATAAAAACACAGAATGCTTGTCAGCAGGAAAACGTGAAATATAAATATTAATTAAATGTAATATTAAAACCTGAACAGACATAATATACACACCTCCCGAGCCCAGATGCTTCTTGTTGAGGAGTTGTACTGCGAAACAGATATATGAAAAGGATCACCAGTGCTAGCAATAGTGCCATCTTGGAGATAGTGCCATACTGAGTCCTAAAGAAGCCTTCTGCCCCGTCCCGTATGGCATATGATATCTAGAAAATGAAGTATAAGCTCAGTCAAGAGCATAAAGAGTTGAAAAAACAAAAACAATGGACAAGGTTTCTTTTTAAAAGAAGAAATCTGTTGATATCTTGGAAGCAATGGTGCTGAGAAGAAATTTATGGTCCATTATTTAGAAAAGAGACCAGCCACCAGGATATAATGTTGAAACGTGACACTATTTAAGCCAAAACAAATTAATGTACATTTGGATGAGTAAGCTTCAAACAAGAAAGGTAGAAAATTTAATTTGGCACATCCCTAAAATCTTGAAATTTCATGACTAAAAAATGCCATTGTATTCTAATATATGAAGCCTAGTAGCCTTGACAGACAACATACGTTGCACCTTAGACTGTTATCTATTATGTCTTCATGAGAGAACAGCTTACAATGCTCCTAATAAGCCAAGAACTTAGATATTAACTGCATGGATAGAAATTTCTTCATGAGAGAACTCTCTCGTTTTGTTGTAAAAAAGGAACTACCAACCAGCTATAAGAAAAAACAAAAATGAAAAACCAAATGAAACAACATATAACAGCTTCAGTAAATGTGCATAAGAAAATAAAATTACATCTCATGGCCTCTGTCACAAATATTTTCGTATACTTTCTAAAATTTAATGATGATGGTTTCTGGTTTGGAACTTGCTCAAAATTGACTTCTTTTTTGTTCTTGCAATAAATAGAATCATGGGATTTTGATAGAAATATCTATATAAAGGGGAATTGTAGAACAGGATTTGTGTTGCCAGCCCTGAATAGTTGGGATGATGATTCGATAAATAAAAGTTCTTACTTTACTAGTATCCAATATATGCATTTATGGATATAAAATGAATATATATATTGCAATATTGTGCTGACAAACAGTGAGGAAAACCGTAAATATTGGCTCCCTAGAATTTCTACCAAAGATCCCCAATATTTCGATTTGTGACCAAGTTCATGTAAGGCCTATTTCTTCTTTCTTTCTGATCGATGAAGATGGAATTGATAGAGAGAACAAAAGACGTTAGGGAATAACATCTCCAGGACACCAAAAAGGCCTAAGACCACCTTCTTTGGTGAGCATATCCAGTTTTTCAATTTCTTTTCATTTCCGTGGATGGATAACAAGAATTACATCAATAAGAGGGGAAGGGAAATGAAGAGTCCTCCCCCCCAACCCCCAATAAGCATCAAAAGAAGCTCAGGAGTAGCAAAAAAACAATGACTCCATATGTGCAAAAAATTAAAACTGTTGGTGTCCAAGAATTCTTGAAGCGCCATCAACCAACTGGCAAAACACCAGCCAATTGAGGAACATAATTTGGAGAAAGAGAGCTCCAACCCCTCTAAGATCTTGTTGATTCTCTCCCAATGCCTCGACAAATAATGTACGGCAGCATCTCCCATTGGATATTTCACTGCTAACAAAGTGGCCTTTGGGCCAGCCAAGAATAATTTCATTGGTCTTCTTAGCAATAATACCTACAGCTTCTCCTAATTCGCAAGGTCACCATGGCATTTCGGGAATCGGTCTGATTCTATCTCTGTTCATTCCCTTTGAAGAAAGGAAGGATCCTAAAGAAGAATAAGGACACGAAAAAACTCAAAATGGTCCAAGCCTTCAAAAATTGCTAAAGGGGATGTTCACATCCTCTTCTGCCTCTCTACACGTGCAACGTCTATTTGGGGTCGTCATACGGCCCATACCCCAGTTTCTAAGGTGGTCAATAGTGAGGATTTTATTGAACACCACTATCCATACTCACTTTCTCTGTATAGAAAAGGATCCAATCATAAGCTTATGTGATGGGACCAGCCTTTCAAGGAACCATAAACTGTCATAAACTAAACTGGGGTGTTTTGACCAATTGCTCACCCTGCTTCTCTAAGAGGTACCTATAGAAGTCTCCAGTGGTGAACACCCCCTTTGATTTAGCATTCCAGACTCAGTAGTCGTCCATGTCCAGATCAATCTTAGCTTCTTTCAGCCTATCAAGTAAGGGACAAATTCCTCATTCATGAGTGAAATTGCATAATCCCTCAAAACCCCCTTTGGCAGATCCAACTCCATCCCCGACATATGACAGACGTAAAGCTGGCAACTACAAAGGTACCTCTAAATACGCACCTAGTTCAACAACTATGGGAGAGATAATCAATGCTGCTTTAGTTCCAATGCTATCTGCTGGAACTAGGGATCTCGTCCAAAGCTCCTATTGTTGTGGCCACTTCTTCTCTTAGATGTGAATTCCGGAACTTAGGGTCTTCTATGGTCAACAAATCCATATTTGGATCTTTCCCAAGCCTCGAAACAACTATGCAAAGATGGGAGAGTCAGGTTGTTAAGGTGTCTAATTTGGATCTGGCTGCCATATTAGATCACTCGGGTTCAATGTAAACCTCACTCAACCCAACGCCTATATTCCACCAATCTATCTAAAGTATTCTAAACTCAAATGTCGTTCTTAGAATATGAAAGATGTCCAAGGTTTGATAGAGTGTTAGTGGGGGCAGCATACCATAGTTACTAACGTGGGAAACGAAAGCAAGAAACGAAGCGGTAAGCAAGGCTTAAAAAATCCTTAGGAAATGGGAAGCGAGAAATAGATATAGGTGCCTCATTCCAATTATATTAGTGTAGAGACCCGAATTTATTTTCTCAGCATTCATGTTATTTTTATGAATTTCCTACAAAAGTGCGACTGATTTTAATGCATGTATTCCTATGGAAATTAATGTGGGATGTCTAGAAATAGAAACCCAATTATTTTGCTCATTTTAGGCCGTTTTAATGATCTAATTGCATGAAATTGAAACTAACAAAAAGTTAGCAAAAGACTTTTTTTTTTTTTTTTAAGTGTCGATCGATCGGCACTCTATGGCCGATCGATCGATGAGAATAGGAATTTGTCGGGAAACGCAAATTTTTAATTTTTTAACCCCCTTAGGATTCCAAACCCTATATATAGTCTTTATTTCGTGAGTTTAGGGTTCCAAGAGCCTCCTAAACCTAAAGGAGAGAGAATATAGTTTTCTAAGAGATCCAAAGGGAGAAACCTAGAAACTTTAAGGATTCAATCAAATAAAAAGAAAATGGACTTGAAGATCTAGATCGAGCCCTATTCGCAAGTGTAAGATCGTAGGGAAGCGATCAAGAAAGGTAAATAATTTCCCCTAGTTCTCAATTTCATGAATATTAAATTAAAGTAAGCAATTTAAGAAGGAGATCTATGTAAAGAACATGAATAAAAGAAGATCTAACAATTTTAATCACTCTTTATGCAATATTCTCATGAATGATAAAAGTAGGATGTGAATAATCCTGTGAATATCGTAGTTTATGCTTGAACAAGGGGAATGGGAATAATTATGGAGTTATGCAAAAGTATGTGGAGGAAGGGATGTGTTTATGGAGTCGAATTGGATGGATTGAATGTCTTGGATGAAAGTTATGGATGTTGGTGAAATTTTTTTTTGATCGGTAATTCAAATATATTAAAGAGAAACTAAGCAGTTTACATAGGTGTAAACTAAGAACAAGAAAAGTAAAAAAAAGCAAATCTAAAGGAGAAAGGGATAACAATACAACGGCAATCTACGCTCATCTACTAACTACTCAGATCTGCAAAATATCCCACTTCTTAATCCCAATGGAGAGAAGAACTCCAATCCACAATCGACTGTCGCACTCGAGACAGGATATGAAGGACTAGGGCGGAAGAGTTGTCAAATACTCACCCGTTCCTCTCTTTCCAGATAGCCCATGCTATCGCGCCTAGTAAAAAAGTCTAAATTGTTTCCTTTGCACCCACCAAAATTGTCAAACCCCAACAAGATAAGAAGCTTATAATGGAGAATGGGAAGACTCACTCCACACCCAGCCGCACCAAGAAAAAAGCCCAAAGGTTAGAGACTACCGGGCAGTGCAGGATTAAATGGTTCACACTTTCTTCCTCATTCAGGCATAGATAGCAACGGTTAGCGAAGCTCCACCCTCTCCTCTTTAACTGATCCGTGGTGAGAATCTTATTTATTGTTGCAGTCCAAAAGAAAAAGGATACCTTCGTGGGGACCTGGTTAACCCACACAGCCGTATAAGGAAACGAGCGCAAAGATGAAGAATCAAAGGCCTGCAAGAGTGATCTCACTGAAAATCGGCCGCTGCTGCTTCGGGACCACAACGTACAGTCACTAATCTAGATACTAGGGGAGAAGGAACTCAATCTACCCAACAATCGCTACATGTCACCGACTTCTCAATCATTCAAGACCCTCCTAAGCCTCGGACACCCGACAAAACCCTCACCCAATCTCTCTGCGCACTCAGCAATAGAAGCCCCCTGATGAATGGCCAGAGCAAAGATAGAACTGAAATCGTCTTTAAGCGACAACTGACCACACCAAACATCGTGCCAAAATTGAATTTTGGTCCCATTTCCCAGTTTGAACCTAATGAATGGATCTAAAGACTTGGCCACCCCCATTATGCCTTTCCAAAGGCCCACACCATGCTGGCCCCAATCCCCCTTTGGTAGCCAAGGTGATGTCAGGCCATATTTGGCCACAATCACCTTCCTCCACAAGCTCTCCCACTCTGCCCCAAACCGCCACACCCACTTACCTAACAAAGCTTTATTCACCGCACTGAGATTAGCAATGTTTAAGCCCCCTGCCCCTAAAGGTTTACAAATTTGACTCCAATCCACGAGATGATATTTCCTTTTATCCCCCTTCCCATGCCAAAGAAAGTTGCGTTGAATGCGCTCCATGGTCACCGCAATGGATCGAGGAAGAACTAGGGAGGAAAGATAATAGGTTGGGAGGCTCCTAAGAGTACTTTTAATAAGGGTTAGCTTACCGCCTTTGGAGAGTAGACATGATTTCCAACAGGCAAGTCTCGATGAGAATCTATCTAACACTAGGGCCCAAACGGCTTTGGATTTAAAAGGAGCCCCTAACGGGAGACCGAGATAGGAGGAGGGGAGGGATCCTTTAAGGCACCCTAGTCAGCTAACCAGGACATCAAGATGGGGAATGACGCCAACCGGCACAATTTCACTCTTTCCCAAGTTAACTCGAAGGCCCAACACAACCTCAAAACAATGCAGAATACAACGGAGGTTGATAAGTTGGGAGCAAGAGGCACCACAAAATACTAAGGTATCATCAGCAAATTGTAGGTGAGAAATATTGAGTCGTTCTTGGCCGACTGAAAACCCCTCAAGCAACCTTCCTTGCACTCGACTCAACATCTGACTCAGGGCCTCAGAAACAATAAGAAAAAGTGCCGGTGACAACGGATCCCCTTGCCTTAACCCCTTGGAGCTACGAAAGAAGCCTTTAGAACTCCCATTGAGGAGGATCAAGGAGGCAGAGGAGACACAAACTAATATCCATGAGCACCAACGGGATCCAAATCCCATCCTTCCCATCACATAAAGGAGGAAATCCCAACTAACATTATCGTAAGCCTTTTCTATATCAATCTTGCAAACCAGGCCGGGATAACTGAATTTCAACCGTTCATCCACACATTCATTTGCAATAAGAATACCATCTAAGATCTATCTCCCCTTACAAAGGAGCCTTGATGAGGAGAGATAATGGGTCCCAAGACACTTCTAAGATGGGCTGCCAATACTTTTGCTAAAACTTTTTAGACACTGCTGACCAAACTAATCGGGCGGAACTCTTTCAGATCCTGAGCCCCAACCCTTTTTGGGATCAGGGTCACAAAGGTATTATTGATCGCACGATCAAATGACCCTGACTCGTGAAGTTCTTGCAAAACAGCTAGCAAGTCCCTTCCCACAATATCCCAACATGCTTTGTGAAATTCAATGGAAAAGCCGTCAGGACCGGGGGCCTTGTTCCCTGCCATAGATTGAAGGGCACTGAGAACCTCGTCCTCCCGGAATGGTCGTTCCAGCTCCTCACATTGGGCTAATGATATAGAGGCAAACGGGAGTCCGTCAAGTTTGGGGCGCCATGAGACTTTCTCCGAGTACAAGTCTTTATAGTACCCAACCACACTATCCTCAATGCCTTTTTGATCCATTTGTAAGTATCCATCCACTAGAAGGCTAGAGATGAAATTAGATTTGTGACGGAAGTAGGCCATGCGGTGAAAAAATTTAGTATTACAGTCCCCCTCCTTCAACCATCTAATCCTAGACTTCTGTTTCCAACTAATCTCCTCAAGGCGCACTGACTCCAAGTAGGCACTTTTCAGATCCTCCCTGTTCCTACTCTCCACTTCAGATAGCGGGCAAGAACTCTCAACTGAGTCTAGGGATTGAATATCAAGCAGTAGTTTGGCTTTCTTCTCCGATATGATCCCAAAAACCTCCTTATTCCAGATCTTAATGCACGCTTTGAGGGCTTTTAATTTCAGGCCAAACCACGTGCTAGGAGGCCCCCAAACAGGGTGGGAAGACCATACCTTGGAGACTAAGGCTTTGAACTCCTCCGACTGAAACCACATATTCTCGAACCTAAAAGGTGTTGGACCTCCCCTCGAACTGCCGAGAGCCAGCAGGATTGGGACATGGTCGGATGTGAGACGAGGCAATGAAGATTGGACAAGGTCAAGGAACATCTCCTCCCAATCAACGGAGAACAGGAAACGATCCAGTTTACTAGCAAGAAGACCCAACGGAAGCTTAGACCACATAAATTGGACACCTCTAAGGGGGTAACCAATCAGGCTATGGCGAGTAATGAAGTTCTGAAATCGCATCATTTTGGCCGACCTAGATTGAGCTCCACGACTCTCATGAGGGAAATGAGTGCAGTCAAAATCGTCGCCCATACACCAAGGGGCATCCCACCGCACACTCACATCGTCTAACTCTTGCCAAAAATCAGAATCCAAAGAAGCCCCAGATGGACCATAAACCCCTGTGAAGACCCAGCTTGGTCCTCCACTGGATAAGCGACAAAGAATAGATATCGAGAACGCCCCTAACTCGGATTCCAAAACATCGATCTGACTCCTATCCCATACGAGCAATATTCCCCCAGAGGCCCCTAAGGATGCTACACTAAGCCAATTTGTTGGTCCTTCCCCCCATAGATCCCGTATCAGCTGGGGCCGGATATTCCCCAACTTAGTTTCCTGAATGCAAAGTAGTGATGGTCGTTTAGCCAGGATGAACTTTTTGATTGCCACCTGTTTCGTGGGGCAACCCAGACCGCGAATATTCTAGGATAACAGGCTTAAAGCTGACATCGACAACATTGAGGACCCTTTCCCAATCGCTTAGATTGCGGGAGACATTCTACAGCTGGACCTATCATAGTTAACCCCACACTTCAATCGCCTTAACTCCATAGGTGATCTCCTCACCGACCCAGAGGAATGACTAGTTCTAGACTTAGTTCTAGACTTAGGCTTGACCAATGGCTCACACTTAGATGCTTCAAGAGATTGAAGTAATCTCTGAAACTCTTCTTCGTGGCCTTCAACCGAAAGGCCAAGAAACTTGCTACTACCCACCATCTTACTGTCGACCCAGGGAGATGCACCTATTACTACGACAGAGGGTGAAGAGGTTGACTTCCCTTCTAGGGATACAGAGAGGTCAGGTAGGTTGTAACCCGGAAGCCCGGACAGCGAGCTAGCTTTATTTTCAGTAGGATTACTTAAGCCGGGCAGTGATGCAACCCTTGAAATTTTCACTGGTTCCTCGTCCGGCTGTGGTATCAATCCTTCCTGTACATGGAAACTCAAATAGGAATTCGAACTAACAGAGCGTTGAAGAGCCAATCACCCTACCCTATTCAAAGGACTTTGGATAGGGTAGGGGGATAGGGCGGAGAGGGAAGCCGTACCTAAGAGTGGCAAGGAAGGTGAATCCAGAGCCCTAGAGCAGCCTCTTACCAATGATTCGGGATGATGTACATTGTCTTTAATCAAGGACAGCTCGGGTGGGAAGAAATTCTTGCCGCATCCTCCAGACGCTGCTTCCCTCAGAACATGTTGGTGCTTGACTTCCCAGTGAGAGTTCGGGATCAACCTCGGACGCTAATGTCACAACTGCACTGACCTTAAACTGATGGTTACTGTCTGAATCTGAATCATCTGAATCTGAATCATCGTCTAATGTCCAAAACCTACCTGACGAAATTTCAAAAAGAGATTGCGAGGTCGCCACCCTTGGAGGCGTGAAATACTCAATTAGTGCGATCAAAGCTTCTGAATTGACGCCTGGGGGGGTCTCTCTAGCCCCAGTCTCCGAGACGTCCTCACTAAGACCTCGTTCCTCCATTTGGTCCTCCATTTGGTCCCCAGATTCAGTACCATCTTGGGTATGATTCTTATTACTGACTGTTGAGGCTGTCACTGATGAATCGTAACCACCAAGAGCAACCAGAGGGGATAAATCATTGAGGGGTAGCATCGCCACGCCGAAGGCTTCATAGATATGAGAACAACTGGCTGAACTTGGGAGAACCCCCATTTTGTCTTTGATTGAAAGACCTGCTGCCTGCCGCACACCTTCCAGCCGACCGATGGTCCTACTATCAGCACTTGGGACCATCACTCCACCCTAGGACGATATCCCAACAGGGAGAGAGCTGATTTCCTTCGGTCTGCCTCGACGACTTTCCCCATCTCCGAGCTCCTTTGCACGAGGGTAAACAACCAGAGGCATCCCTAGTTTTTCAAAAACCGGGTCTAAGAGGAACGGATCTGAACCCACAATATCCACCTGGTCTAGTTCTTGTTCAGATGGATCGGGTAGAGGCACGTGACCCATATGCCCAACCCTCAATATGGCGCCCAGGTGCGTATTGGTTTGGCCAAATAGCAGGCCCATGACCCACTAAAGGTCCAATGGATGGAGGACCATTTGAAACTGAAGGGCCTGCTGCTCCCGTTTCGACTGGGCCGGCTTTACTTGAATAACGAGGATCTGACCCAAACCCAATGGGCTTAAAGACCTTTGTTGGATACTTTTTAAGGCCCTCTGCTAGTGCCCCTTGCACACCGACTACCAGTGAATCCACTTGCTTACCTGTGAGACCACTCCCCACTTGTTTTATGGGTTCACCTAGGCTCCCTAACCGAGGCATGTGATTAGCCCTCTGTTCAATGACAGCTGAAGAGACTATGCTCAGGACCTTTTCCCTTAAGTTGTTGTCTACTTTAAAGCTTGATGTAGTACTCTTACCTTTTTCTTTCTCCTCTTACGACCAGCCTTAAGAGGGTTCTTTGTTCCTTCTACCCTTGTGGCAGCCTGACCACTATTGTTGGTACTTGTGCCGATTTGCAAGAAAGAGGAAGGTGGTTTTGGGTTTACAAGGTATGTACCTACTCTAGCCCAAATGGGCTTTGCTTGCTTTTGTTGACAATTGCCACCCACCACGCAATGATACCAACCTACCACTTCATCATCTTCTACCTCTGATTTTTCTCTCATCTACTGGATACAAAACTTTCTTATCCTGCACAGTCACCATTCTGGGGATAGATAGGACTCCCCCTACCGATACTCTGATTCTTGCAAAACTTAGACAAGAAAAATTAATGGTTGCCTGGTGAGTTTCTTCGTATCCACCACAAAGCTCCCCAATTTTTATGAAAATGTCTTCCTTCCATAAGTGGAAGGGGAGCCCCTGTAAGCCAATCCATCTGGACTTCGACAATCCCACAAAAGACAACGCATTTGATTCGGGCCACCAATTGAAAAAGGGCATGGAAGGCCCACCCGGAATCTGAATCGGGCTTCTTGCTTTGACTTCTCGAATGAGATACTTGGTGTTGGTATTGTCCATAATGAGAGCCCTCCTTGAATCAAAGGGTAGGAGAGTGATATTGGCCAGGTTTGGACTAATTTCACGAAGATAATCTTCAGCCCAAACCCAGTTCACCCCTTCTGATGAGGCGGACACGACCATGGCTGATTCGTGAAACTTAGCAAATCCAGCATCATGGTGTGCCTGTACCGTGGCTGTCCTCCCATGATCGTGATAGAGCATGACCCACTAGCACCTGCTGAATGAGGTAACTGATCGCCTGGGATTGATTTGTCTTTCCTACCCAGGGGCGGGGCTGGCCATGATCTTTGTTGAAGGAGGAATTCGGTAAAGAAGACCTGGAATTGGGAACGTTCTTGGGGCTGTTGATGGGTAAAAATTTTTGAGATTAATACAAAAACTTTCCCAACCCCAGCCTTTCTTCCCCTCGGGTATGAATATCGCATTCGTCTGACTTTCGTTTTTGTAAATGGTAATTTTAAGAAAGAGCCCCTTGGTATTTCTTCGTTTAAAGAGGATAGTGGAGGAACTGTGATGGAAAAGTTTGCCCACTACATAATCATGTAGCTTTGATGACCTTGCTTTGAGAATCTGCGCCAATAACCAGGGGATGTCTGAGAGTTGGAACATAACCCTCGACTGGTATCCCCTCCCTTTTTTGTAAATGTGGATACAACCTCTAGTGGCCAAGGAAAAATCATAACTTTTGGATTCAATCTGGAGGTGTCTGCTCTCCATTGGGGTTTCTTGGCAAATCGTTCCAGCAATGGCACGCCTTCTTCTTCAGCTGCAATAATCTCTCCTTTTCTTCTCCTCTCCTCTTTCCATTGGGATTTAGATGTTAGTGGTGATTATTTATGTTAGTGTGATTATTTATGCATTTATGTCATGAAAGTATGTTGATGATTTATGAAAGTATGTTGATGATTTGATAAGATGCATTATCTATGTTGTTAAAGCATGATTTATGATTTTGATTCAAAAGCCACGATTTATACATGCACTCATGACTGTAAAATACGCACAAGCATGAAGTGGAAATTAAGAGCACAAGTAAGACCTAATGAAAGCATAGTAAGAAAAAAAGAATGTAAGAAAGAAAAAGGCACACGGAAGCGTTAATGCATGATTGAGTTTTGCTCGGACCAACTACCATCAAAAGGGCCCAAGGGCTCAAAGTAAGTCATCGCACTGGATAATGTGCTAAGTAAGCCACTCGTACCGGATAATGTGCGAAGGGTGGTAACTCGGAAAGTAAAGTATAGTAACCCCTTTCCATAATAGGTAAAGCAATATTTTAAGTTAGTGCACAATGCATATAAGTTAAAGTATGTAAGTTATTATCACTCACAAAAAAGTAAGAAAAGTAAGCACAAGTGAGCACAAAGTAAGAATTGAAAAGAATATATGTTTCCGCATAATGCATGATGATGTATTTCATAAATTAATAAAGTAAGAAAGAAAAGGACATAATGAACACACATGCTTTCCGTACTCTGAGTTATATATGTGAATTGTATTGAACTGTTAACTGTATGCATGTTAATGTTTATGATATTGTCTACTATTGGGCTATTATATACGCAGAGTGACTTTGTTACTCAGCCGATAATTTTCTTGTCGGTAGATTCTGGATTTGATATTTGTGCTTCGGGCCTTGGGTTGAAGAGGAGTACGTAAAGGGAGAAGGGAGATCCTGCAGGTGATCATCCTGAAGAGGAGCGGGATCTTGATCGATGGCCATATTACTGAATTTGGTTTATTAGTACTTATTTGAGTTTCAGAGAGATTGTAATAGACTTTATTATGGTTTTATGTTGAGATTAGTCTGACGGTTTAGAATCATGGTGGATGGTTCATTTTATTTATATTCAGTTGATTATGGGTTTTTAATTGGGGTTTAATGGAGATATCAAATGTTATTAAATTGTGAATTGATGAAATTTTGAAGTTCAGATTTTAGCATGTTTTTATTGCTCCTCAAAATGGATTATGATAAATCATGCGCCAGAGTTCCACATTCTCCTAGGTGAGATTTTGGGGAGCGACAATTAGAATGGTTAATCATTTCTTAAATTTTATCTTCCAAGAGATATTTGTAGAGAAGTCGGTATCTTACAGTCATACGTTTAAATACAACGATACTTGCTTAGGATCTATGTCGTAAGCTTTAGGCTCGGGTCTATCTCATCACTTCCTAGATACATAGCCCCCTTTGACCACTAAATGGCCTTGATGGAAGTGAGTATGGGAAACGAGCTTCCCACCTTGTACATAGCTTCGCTGCAACTATGCAACATACAACTTTTGATGGGACTTTCTAGAGATAGTATTTGGGATATGCCCAATGGCTTTACTTGGTCAATTCCCAGAATTATTCTGGTTAACTCGAGGGGGTGTGGTTGTGTGGAAGCAACCTTTTTTTGTATCTCTTCCTAGCCACGGGTCCACTGATGGGATGATTTTTACACAAATTGACTGAAAATGTGTTAAAGATTCAAGATAGCTGCCTCATCGGCTCAACTCAATCAAGCTGAGTTTAAGGTTAAATTTTTGGCTCGATTGAGTTGAGCTTTTATTTGAGCTTGAAATTGTGTTCAAGCTGAGCTCGAACAAGGTCCCGTTTGATTCGTTTCATTTAGGGCTCAGTTCGGCTTGAGCTTGGCTTGGCTCAACTTGAATTTTATAACATATGTTAATAAAATAATAATAAATATCATTTATTATAATAATAATATTATTATTATCATTATCATTAATAATATAATATTTTTAAATGAATCAAACTCAAGCTCGAGCCAACCCATTATGTTCGATTTGAGCTTCAAGGCTTAACTTTCAAGCTAGAATCAAGCTCAAGCCGAGCTCGGGTCAGCTCGGCTTGAATTACACCCTTATTATAGCATCATGTCTTGATTTTAATTTTTTGAATTTGAAGTCAACACACTGCGTCAAAACTAGAAATCATCATTCTTAACTAGTGAGGCATGTGCCTTGACAATCATCCTATTTTTTAGATTTATTAACTATTATGCAAATCTTACATTTATCTGGTTACAATCGGACGGCCCTCTTATTATAGCCTTGGCATATTGTTTTCATCTCCTTTAATACTAACGTGGTGGTGCTCCTTGGTTTCTAGCAATTCCTCCACGTCTACTGTCACCCTACCATAGAAAACACCTCCACGGACCTCAAAAAGTACCTCATAAAGGTATAAAGAATATGCAATCATTGCTAACAAGCAACCTTGCCATATTCACCTAATTCCAATCCCCACTACAAGGATCCATGGAACAAAAAAATGGACAATGTCGATTATATATTGTCCATATTTGTCGATATCTCATGGATCCGACACATCTATATGGTGCAGATTTCTTTTTACATGATATCGCACCATATTGAGGAATATCGACGATATATCGCCGATATCGTGCAATATCGACCGACCTATGCATTTTGAATTTTTTTTTTTAATAAAAGGTTTTGGACTTTATGAGAGGGAAGCTCATTGCCTCACTCTATTTTATATACATTAAATAGCATTTAAGTAAAACCATTTACTTAAGATATTTATAAGTAAAAAAGGTTATACCCCCATTTGAATTCAATAAAAATTATCCTAATCCAAATTCCTAAAGAATAAAAAGTCTACTTTCCAGTTCAAGAACAAAATCTACTTTTTAGCACCTTTTTGGAAATTTCAACTTTTAGATGCTAAGGTATTTTTCAAATATTAAAATTTCATAAATTCTACCATATCAAAACATTACTAAAACCCAGAAGTCTGGTGAAAAAAGTCTCATATTTTCATCTATAAAGTCAAAAATTCAACTAACAGTTCAGCCGAAAAAGACTTACATTCAAACTTTACAAAAAATATTAAGCATATTATGGGTGCCCTCAATTTAAAATACTCACAAATTTAAATTCCTTAAGAATCATATGGATATATTTTTTGGTGTGAGCTGTATGAATTTGAGTATAGAGATGTCCAGCCTTGTGTGGCAATGCCAGTGACAATTGTGCTCTCAGGAACACAATTATGCACGCCAGAGAGGTAATATCCATATGGATATGTTTCTGAGTATGAGCCACATCCATATGGGTATGAAGGTTTCCAGTCTCATGTGCCAGGCAATTGTGCCTCATTACCCACAGTATCCACCAATGGGCATGTTCGACCAGGTGACTACCAATGTTGTGTACTTGAGAATACAGAATTGTACCATAATATGATGAGTTGGGCACAACATTGTACATATGTGGATAATCAAAATTATTATCAGTCTAGTTAGGACAAAAATTACTTCGAGCCTCTACGTAACTCCTTTTGGTTTTGATTGTAGTTCTTGGGATGGGTTAGATTATTATTATTATGTATGTTTGTATTGTTAAAAATCTTATGAATTACAGATTTATGATTGATTGAGAAATAAATGAAACAATTTATGTAAGTTAAGGATTAATATGAATTAATCATACATTGTCGTTAACGAACATTTTTGCCCCATTTCCATTGCATCTCTTGAATATGAATCAATCATACATTGTCGTCAACACACATCTTTGCCCATTTTCATTGTCTCTCTTGTGTACATTGTTGTTTTTCAAAATATTATTATTCTCAAATGTGTATTAACATCTATTTTAACATTTTCCTAAAGTTTTATTGCAAAAATTTCATGTTTTGGCGCATTTTTTCCCTATTTTTCCAAAAATCCCTGATAAACGATCTATCTGCGATATATCCCCGGCATATCTTTATTACACTGGAACGACATGTCGTGTCGACATTTAAAACCTTGCAAGGATCTGCTCCTTTGAATCCTCCGCATGCTTCTCCAATGACCTCCAAGGGTGTCTGAGCACCAGGCGTGGGCCGCGTGGCGCGGAATGCCAAAGACACTAGTCCAACAATCTAGATGCAGCCTCAAACTTCCAGGACCACCTCCCTTCCATTAAAACCCTCTTAGCCTCCACTTTCGAAAGGAAAAAAAGGGAGAAGCAAATCCACTCTCATTCTTTTACCTTTACCCTATTAGAGGTCTCTCATCCTGATGTTACCATGTCTACAATGCAATTTGCCTCTGGATCACATCGATGAATTGTCCCACCACACAACAGCTTAAGAACTCCCTTTCAAAAACTCATATGCCTTCCACAATCACCTCCGGTTGTCCCTTCGTCCAATCAACCGATGTCATACATTCTCCTAGCCAACATGGCCTTGCGACCACTACTCTATACAAACAAAGTAATGAAATAGTACAATAATGGATGGATTACATCAGAAAGGCCTTACATTTGTGAGCTCCTTTACCATCCAAACCCCAACTTGTGAAAGTTTAGAAATTTTTGAGATATGTTATTACTATAAGTATAGATACATCATATCATATCATTAAGGGTAGTATTGTAATCTTACTTCATGAGTGATATAAATAATAGAAAGAGGGAATCAGCTCCTTAATCTAACCTCTTCTATTCTTCTTCTCCTCTTCCCTTGAAGGTTTCACTTTCTACTTGGTATCAGAGCAAGAAAACAAGGCCTGTATTTTTCATTTTTTTAGTGGCATGAATAGTGTCATGTCAATAGTGCCACATGATTAGTATCGTATGAATATTGTTGCGAATAGTGCAGATTCAAGAGGTTGTGATTCTTAATTTTTGAGAATGGTTTTGGAGTCTTCGGATGATGTTTACCGACTTTTTTCTCACTAGAGGTGTTTCATGAGAAAATATTCTAAATTTGAAAAATCTATTTGGTGTAATATGTTCGGGCCTAAGTAACCAGAGCAGGAGCGAGAGCGAGAGCGTCAAAGTTCAATTTAGGAAAAGAGTCGAGAGCGCCTCTAGAGCGTCGGCATATAGCTTAGAAGATCAAGCTTTACACTAACAGCGCTCTACAAAAATGAAAATCGCGCTCCCGACGCGAATACGCTCTCAAACCGTGAGAGCGAGGTTTGAGAGGGGAGCGAATTGCCTTGCTGACGGTTTGGGTTACTAAGATTCGGGCTATTTTGCTGGAGAAAATTAGTAGTGATTGATGGTTTAAACTTTAAATATTTCAAAATTTTTGAAACTCGTTTTAAGGCATTCTGTGAAGAATTGAAGTCAGGTGGTGATTTTTCTCCCTCTTTAGGGATTTTTTTTAATTTTGAGTTTTTTGAGCTTCAATCTCATAAATTTGAGAATTAAGATTCAAAAAATATTTAAAGGATATTATCACCAATATCAGTTGAAGGAGGAGGTCTGAAGCAACAGAAGTGATTTCCAGGGTATCCGAAGTGATTTCCAGGGTATCCGAGAATCCAAGTTCGATGCCTATCACAAGCAACTATGGCGATAACCCTAGTGCGTAGATCACAACAATTAAGTTGGATGGCATTAATTTCCTAGAGTAGTCTCAATCCACGAAGATGTATATCAGCAGGAGAGGGAAGCTAAGGTACTTGATTGGTAGGGACTAGGGAGAAGGAACCAATGATTGATGATGTCATATGATAAATGGAAACAAGAAAATCTTGGTGATGTCATGGCTCCTCAATTCTATGCAATCACACATCAGTATGAGTTTTTTTATCCTTCAAACAGTGAAAGAGATTTTGGACAAAATTACCAGACCTTGTTCCCAACATCAAAACATTGTCAAGGTTTATCGGTTGAGGAAAAAAATTGCTACTTTTCGAAAAGGGGAGAAGAGCTAGCTACTTACTAATCCACTCTTCAGGGACTTTTTTTTATCCACACTCTTCAGAGACTTTGGAAAGAGTTTTAAGTTATTATTAGGTCTACAGTGGAACATTGATAAAGATGGGGATAGACAGCGACAACAAATAGAGCATAACAAGATTTTTGATTTCTTGGCTGATTTGAACTCTAAAGTTTGAGTTAACCAGAGTTCAGATTTTGGCAGAGATGAGCTTCCTATCTTAGACCAAGTTTACTCTATTGTACAAAGTGAGGAAAGCCATAAGAAGGCTATGCGGCTCATTCCAACCAGCAATCATTCAGCCCTTGCTACATCTTCTAGCGCTCAAAAGAGGAAAAAGGCCATATCCAAAAGAACAGACCTTCTGATGACAAGCGCAAACTGAAGGGTGATCATTGTGGGAAGACTCGATACACGGGAGGCTTGTTAGGATCTACATAGAAGACTAACAAGGTCTAATTGTCCCAGGCAGCAGATAAATGCTCCCACTGGCCACCCTGTAACGACTATGACTCCTTCCTTGGGTACCTCTTCATCACATCTTCCTACAGGAAGCTCCTCATCAGCCTCAACCAACTTTTCTACAGCTGATATTAATCTTCGCTGATGTTTTCTGAACCAGTCGAAAGACTTTCTGCCTTCATTTCTTTTGCACAATCAGGTACTCATGCATCTACTAATTTCACCTTATCCAGCCATAATTATTGATTCAGGTATGCTTAATCATATGACAAATTTGCCATAACTTTTCTAGTTATAGTCTATCTTCTAGAAGAGATAACGTTAGAATTGATGATGGATCCCTTTCCTCTATCTCTAGGAAGAGAGATTCAAGCTTACAAATAATTTATCTCTTTCGTTTTTTCTTCAAGTTCTAAATTTATCAACAAATTCATTATCTATTAGTGGTATTACTAAAATCTTAACTGTTGTATAACCTTTTTTCCTACCTATTGTGTCTTCTAGCACATGGCAATGAGAGAAACGATTGGGAATGGTTGTGAAGCAGATAGTCTTTATCTCTTAAATGCTGTTAGTTTTCCTTCAACATTACAGTCTAGTGGTAGTCTTGGTAGGAGTAATAAAAATGCTCAAATCAGATTATGGCACAGCCGTCAAGGTCATTTGTCCTTTCAACTGTTGAAGTTAATTTTTCTTGAAACTTGTTTGAGTCTGTCTCAGGTCATCGTCTACAATGTGAAGTTTGTGAGTTGTCCAAACATTGTAGTAATTACTTTTTCCTAAGTATGAATAAAAGTTCCTTTCCATTTCATCTTGTTCATTCGGATGTCTGGGACCTACTCATACAGTGTCTATGCATGGATATCGTTATTTTATAACCTTTGTGGATGACTTCTCTCATTGTACTTAGCTCTACTTGATGAAGACCCGTGATGAAATCCCAAGTATCATCAAAAGGTTTCATAAGATGATACAACTCAAGTTTGAGAAGCAAATAAAGGTCTCTGATCTAACAATATAAGAGAATACTTTGAAGGTGAACTGCAGCATTACTTGAAAATTATGGTATGATACATCATAGGTGCATGTCAATATACTGAGCAAAATGGGGTCTCCGAGAAAAAATAAACCGGCACCTTATGGAAGTGGCTAAAAGCCTACTCACAGGAATGAATGCACCGAAGAAGTTCTAGGCCGAAGCAATTCTTATAGCCGCCTACCTTATCAATCGTATGTCGTCCTAGGTAATGAATTTGAAGTCTCCACATAAAATTCTTTGTCAATACCAATCCCCCTTCATTATTTCTCCTCAAATCTTCGGGAGTGTGCTTTATCCATGTCTTGGGTCCAAATAGGACTAAATTGGACTCCAAATCCATTCGAGGTATTCTCTTAGGGTTTTCTTCCACTCAAAAGGGATACAATTATTTTGATCCGATGTCACGAAAATAATTTGTTACCATGGATGTCGCTTTCTTTGAGTCTGAACCATTCTTTCCTTGTCCTTCTACCACTCTTCAGGGAAGCATAGTGAGTTGGGACAAAAGCAACATTCCTCTTCAGTTCATCTTCCTCATCTGGTCCTTGATGTTCCTTCCCATTTCATTGTTCTGGGACAACATTTAGCTCCTACTAATATTACTACTGCTACTAATGTAGTCCCACATGAAAAGGAATTGCCAGTTTACACCAGACACAAGAAGGGAGAAAGAACCACTGTGATAAGTCCAGCTACCAATTCGGACTCCTCAGAATTAGGCTCCAATTCAGATTCAGGTAATTCTAATTCCTAATTAGTATTTGTTCCTATTAATGATGATAATGCGCCTATTGCCTTATGCAAAGGGAAGCATTAGTGTATTGGGCATCATAATTCGATTTATGTTTCATATACATCTTTGTCTCTTTCCTATTCTGCTTTCTTGTCATCAGTTTCTTCTGTCTCTTAACCTTCTATATTCCAAGAGGCGGTCTCCGACCCTAAATGGCGTGAGGCTATAATGGGCTTTAATCAAGAATGGCACATGGGAAATGGTTGAGTTACATAAAGGAAAGGAGCCCGTTGGTTGCAAGTGGGTGTTCACTATAAAACACAAAGTCGATGGGTCCATTGAAAGGTATAATGCAAGATTGGTTGTTAAGGGATACATGGACTTATAGGATTGATTACAGGGAACTTTTGATCTGGTTGCAAAAATGAACTCAATACGAGTACTATTATCTTTGGCAACAAGTTGTTCTTGGCCGCTGCATTAACTGAATGTGAAGAATGCTTTCTTTCATGGATATTTATGGGAGGAAGTGTATATGTCTCCTCCACCAGGTTTCAAGCTTAGCAACAATGAAGGGAAAATCTGTAGATTGAAGAAGTCTTATGGACTAAATCAATCCCCCTGGGCTTGGTTCAAAAGGTTCAATCAAGCCGTGATAAGGATAGGCTACTCATAGAGTCATGTTGATTACACTCTCTTTGTGAGACATCATGTACAATTAATTACAGTTTTAATTGTCTGTGAATGACATTGTGATGACTGGAAATGATTCTCAAGAAATAGCTAAATTGAAGAGGTTTCCGACACAAGAATTTGAGATCAAAGACCTAGAAAGTCTCAAGTATTTTGGCTTGTTCGGAGAATGACTTCTTTATATCACTGAGAAAGTATACCTTAGACTTACTTAAGGATACTAGGAAGCTAAGTTCTTGACCTACAGATACTCCGATTTAGCGGAATCACAAGCTGAGCAATAATGATGGACAATTATTGGAAGATAGAGATATGTGCCAAAGATTAGTAGCTCGCCTTCTTTTATCTCTCTCACCAGGCCTAACATTGTGTAGGCGGTTAGTGTGGGGAGTCCGTTTATGCATGAATCTCGGATTCCTCATTATGAAGTTGTTGAGAGGATCTTGCGGTATTTAAAGACTACTCCAGGGAAAGGCATACTCTTTGCGAATCCCAGACATCTCCTGCTAGAAGCTTATACTAATGCTGCTAGGCTGGAAACATTGATGATAGAAGGTCTACTACAGGTTATTGTACCTTCCTTGGAGGTAATCTAATAACATGGAGGAGTAAGAAGCAAATTTTGGTGGCTAAGTCAAGGGCAGAAGTGGAGTATAGGGCGATGGCCCATGGTGTAACTGAATTGGTATTGTTTAAAACCTCATTGCGAGATCTGGGAATTAAGCGGGACGTTCCAATGAAGTTAATCTGTGACAACAAGGCAGCTATTATTATTGCTAAAAATCCAGTTCAACATGATCGTGATTCGTGCCAAACACATAGAGATCGACAAACACTTCATCCGAGAGTAGCCTATATCTCAAAACCTATGTCTATTGTTTGTCACAACAGAAAATCAGCTAGTTGATATTCTAACTAAAGGTGTTGCCAAGGCAGATTTAAAAGTTGTTCTTAACAAGCGGTGCATGATAGATATCTATGCTCAGCTTGAGGGAGAGTGTTATTATGATAAGTGTAGATACAACGTATCATATCATTAAGGGTAGTATTGTAATCTTACTTTATGACTAATATAAATAATAGAAAGGGGGAATCAGCCCCCTAATCTTTCTACTCTTGTGATCCTCTCTTTATTTTTCCTCTAGGGTTTCACTTTCTACTGAAATGAATATAATCATTGCAGCTACCTAGCAATATTTCATTTCTAACGAATTCATTAGAAAACCCTAGAAAACAGCCACAACTAACTGCTTACCTAGTGTTTGTTCCAATAAACCAGCAGCAAAACATTGCTACAACAAGGTAGCATGCGGTGAAGGAACAAATGATTAACTTCACCCACTCCGGACAAAAATTTTGAACTTCCACATTTCATTCAATGAATTTTCATCAAACAAATCAACCACATCCCTTAGGAAAACCCTATTTGCACCAAAACTTGAGAACTTCCAAATTCTCTTCTCAGTCATTCAGTGAAGGAACTGATGATTGAATTCACAAACCCCAGGCAGAATGTCCCCTTGCAAAGACTCATTGAAGAGCAGCAGAGAATCCCAAGGATCCTACAATCTTCTTTTTTATTTTCCCATTAGTTGAAGTGAGAATATAATAAGTATTAAGCATATTAAATTAAATGCCTCCATGCAAAGTGTCACTGAAGAGAAGCAGTACAACGAAAGGATCATCTAGTTAAGTGGGGTATATAATCGGTACAAACCAATTTAATCATATGATATGATATGATATAGATAACCTCAACAAGATTAAGCAGAGAGAACTAAAAAATACGTCATTTAAACAATTTTAACCTGAAAATGCAATTATAGATTTAATATAACTAACTAAACTCATAGGAAACAAACTTACTTGAACCATCTCGGGAGGCCCCTCATCTTTTGAAAGGACCCACTTTGAAAGATAAATTGCAAAAAGGAAGCTGATGATGCAGATAGAGAAAACAAACACAATGATTGGAGAAGTACTTGCTCCAATATAGAAGACAGCTCCAAAGCCCAAGAGCAAAAGGGTAAAAAGGACACGGACATTTACTCTCATGAGGATTTGAAAAATCTGCACAAAGTAGGCAGTCAATAAATCAATAATCCCTAGAAAGAAACAAAAAGAGCATACATATATCATCAAACATGATACTTGCAATATATGATAAAGAAATATAGAAATCCCCTTTATAGAAGCTCTGAATAAGGAAATACAAAATAACAGTGAAGAGCCGTGATATCAAATGCTATTTAGGTGGCGTTTGGTTAGACTTCCTTATTAACTTTTACAACTTCTGAGTTTGGGGAAGTCAAAAGTGGGACATTAGTGTGTTTGGTTTGCCAACATAATTTCAACTTCCAAAAAAATGAAAAGTTAGGAAAAGTGAAAATATAGACTTCCCCGGAAAGCAGTGTCTCGTTGCTTCTGCGGGAAGTCCATATATGGCCTTCGGCGGGAAGTTTGACGGTGAATATCGGGGATTTCACGCAGGATTGTGTTCTTCCACTTCTTTCCTTTTCAAGCTTTTGTGTTGTGCATTAGACCACCTAAGATATTGTACTTTATGAGATTTGATCCTGTATTTGTCAACCATACCCAGTACCTGTAATATGTTGATCATTCAGAAGTTTATGGCTTTGATGCTTAACATGCATGGCGTTGATAGTTGGGATGTAGGACCAGTACTCCTTGTTTGTAGACCTCACCCCACATGATACTATAGAAACCAAATCCTCTATGGTGATAACCGGATTTGGCAAATCGGGTTATCACCCCTTGAGGATGCCACGTGTCCCTTTTGACAAACCATAACTTTGATTAAGATTCACCCACCCCTAGGGTTCACCCATCCATCCATGGTTTTTAGAAAAAAAAAATTATTTTTAATTAAAAAACTGTTTTAGGGTTTTTTTAATATTAAAATATTTAAATAAAGAATTAATATTTTTTTCCAAAAACCAAGAATGGATGGGTGAACCCTAGGGGTGGATGAATCTTAACCACGGTTAAGGGGTGTCAAAAGGGGCACTTGGCGACCTCAGGGGTGATAATCGGATTTGGCAAATCCGATTATCACCGTAGAGGATTTGACTTCGATGCTAAATGATATGGTCATATCAGTCAAACTTTGACTACTTTAGCTCACATGAACCTCAAGCATAGGTCGTAGTTTTGGGATACTCTTGGATCAGTTTTAACCATTTGATATTGAAGGGGTGAAAACGGTAAAAGCATGAGTATAGAGTCTATAGACAGCTATCAACATCAACAACCCTGATTATATCAAGACTCGTGTCTTAATCTGACCCCAACCTCCACTTCGGATCCGAGGCGAGAAGTACGTCTGAATGCACATTCTTGATTCAACGCTAGCTTGGAGATTCGATAGCAGAAATGACTAAGGCCAGTCACTTACGCAATATTGTAGATCAGTTTGATCCTGAAAGATCATGAACTCGATTATGGCAATCTCCTTCACAAAGGGAAAACCGGATTTACCACCTCGCTGGTAGGAGGAAGAAGCAGAAGCGGGAAGTTAACTAACTAACCCTAAATCGGTTTCTTATAAATAGTGAGGTAAGGAACAAAGAATGGATGAGAATTCTCTTGCACTCAAGCATATTGAGCCTCATTTCTTCAAAACCCTAAAGCCATTGTTCCTTTCTTCTCCTTCTATCCCCCTTTATCATCCCATTATTGACTTGTGATCGTCAGAGTGCATTCGCAAGTCATCCTGCCCATCCATTTCAGAGGATCAAAGCTGTTGCAGTTATTCAGAAGGCTACACATGGTATCCCCCACAAATACCATTTGATCATTATCAGTGTCTTATCTCAGTCATTTGAGTCAGCAATAAAAATCTTGTACTGCCATTATATTCTGTCAAAAGTCTTAATTTTAATAAAATGTTTGTTACAATTTTTTTTTTCCATTATTTTCGTTCTCGTCAATTTTAATATGGAAATTGATTTAAAACTCTCGATAGTACCTACTGTCGAGTGTTGGACCGTCCGATTCAAAATCTAACGGCGCCAAGGCGCACATGTATTCAATG
This sequence comes from Tetracentron sinense, assembly GCA_015143295.1. NCBI lineage: Eukaryota > Viridiplantae > Streptophyta > Magnoliopsida > Trochodendrales > Trochodendraceae > Tetracentron > Tetracentron sinense. Next base: position 25,433,244 of record CM026554.1, read on the forward strand.
GTGGGCCCACTTAATGTTTGTTGTCGTTGGATTTTGAATCGGACAGCCCAACTCTAGATATTAGGTACCATCGAGAGGTTTAAATCACTTACCTTTTAATATTTTCTTTGTCTTTTCAGATCCTTAAACTTGCAGTGATCTCTCCTCTCAATGGGTGGCCATTGGTCTACATGGAATGGGTTAAGACTTTTTGAGTCTACTGTCATACCCACACCTCCACACGCATCTACGGTAAATTTTGCGGGAGATGAAGACGATGAAGCTAACACAGGAGACATTGGCTTCCAACATGAGGAAGAAGAGATGGGTGCATATAGAGATAGACTTGCACAAGTATGCGATGAGGTCTATGATTGATTTTGATGTATAACACTTGTTGTGGACACATGTTTATTATACTGCATTTACTAAACACTAGAATATTATCATGAAATTTGTCATTTCAATATGAATTTTTATTTCTTGATATTACAAGGTTTTTCATATGAAATGGCACGCCAATATTTTTATGTTTCAGATTTTTGGCCCATGTATAAAACATATTTTTTTTATGCTCTTTTATCCGTGGGCATCACAAATTCTACATGAATTTTTATATTACCTACTAGTGCATGCATAGGTGTAGAACATGTTTTTTTCTACTCTTTTATCCCTGGGCATCAAAATTTCTATCAATGTTGAAATGTGAAAATAACCATATATCAATTTGATACCATATATAAAGTTTTCAGAAGTTACTTCTCGTAAGGGTAAACCAAACATAAATTTTGACTTTTAGATTCTTAAAAGTTACTTTTCAGATGTTCAAACCAAAAGCTATTTTATCCGCCGAATGACTTTGTTATACTTCCTCAAGAGTTATTTCCGGCGAAATAACTTTTGAGGAAGTACTTTTCTTCTTTGGGAAGTCTATCCAAACGCCACCTTAATTTCCATATATAGGTCAGTAACTTTCTGTTGCCAGTTGTCACTGTAGAGATTAAGCTCTAAGATGTGGAAAATGCAATCGCGTTTTTCTAACATGCTTGAATATTTAATCTAGATTTTAATCACGCTATTCTGTTTCCTTTTATTTATACATGAATTCTTGTTGTGCCTCTTGACTGCATGGATTGGAATACTTGTTGTCATCCATACCACATCATCGAAAATATCTCAATAAGTTTAATGATTATTACATTTTTCTTCAAGGTACATTAGAACCATTTGCAACTCCCAAATATGAGAAGACCCCCTTCATCAAAATATATGTATTTCCAGCATGAACGAATTTCTAGAAATCATGGCATTTCTGGCCCTTAAAGTTCTTTACATTCGTGAACAAAACCTGGGTCTCAAATAGAAGGGCGGCATTCTTAGATATAAGTAATCATGATCCCATTGCCCCAACAACAAAAATGTATGAGGTATTTCAGGAAGTATGGGTCTGGGTAACCTGAAGTCTTGATAGTTAGCTCTTGATCTTCCAGTGGAGATGCTGTATTACATGGCGGGGATTGTAACTTTCACATAATATTTTGAAGCATTGACGTAATTGTTGATATATGTAATATCGATGGTATATTTGTAAAAAGATATATATGTAATGTTCCCTTCTTAATATAAGATGTTAATAGGGCTTTATTTCTTTTACTAAGCAATTTATCATAATCTCTCTTCTTTCTCTCTTCTCTCTTTTCTCTTCTCTAAACCTTAAATCTTTCAAACCCTTTCTCCAACTTGGTATTAGAGTTTAATAGAAGGAAGGAAAAGATCATTTAAAGCCGCAAGAACAACCAAAGAAAGAAGGACAACTGGGACGTTTTTAGCCATACGGCTATCTTTAGTTGTTTGATTTTAAAGGATTTTTGAATCATATATCTTGTAATTTGGTTCATTTTTGAAAAAGTTACAATGATTTGAAGAAAAATTCCAGTAAAATAATTGTTTCAATTCAGATTTATTTTCGCTCAAATGAGATAATTTTAATGGTATTTGTTGATCATGGATGGACCAGTTTTTTGTAAGGAACGTTTTCACACTGAGTTTACTCCATTTGGTTGAGATTTGAAGGTTCTATGATGATTTTTTCTGAGCATGTTCTTACCGATTTTCACTGTTAAAGGGAGTTTTATGCTTTGTTTACTTATTACAGCATTTTAGATGGTTGTTTTTGGTAATCTTAATACCTTTGGATAAGATTTTGATGAAGTTTTGATTACGTGGAGGGGTGATATAAGTTTTCCAGCAAGTTTCTTCAATGGGTGTTAAGAATCTTATTCTGCCAGCTCTTTCCGACTCTATTATCCACTCTATCACCAAGATTAAATTCAATGGTGATAATTTTCTTGCGTGATGAAGCTCTGTTGAGCCTTAAATTGGGGGTCGTTCTAAGATGGGGTATTTTGATGGTAAAACCCCTAAGCTGAAGACCGGTATTTTTGAGATTGCTACATGGAATGCTGAGATTTGCATTATTTTGAGCTGGTTGTTTAATTCTATGGAGCCTCAGATTGTCAGGAATTACATTTTCTATAAGGATTGTCATGAGCTTTGGGAGGCTCTTATTCAAACTTGTGCATTAATGGAGAATGATGCTCGGATATATCAACTTACTCGTGAGATTGCTCACTTTCAGCAAGGGGATAAGTGATATGTCTATTTCTGATTATTTTGGGGCTCTTCAGCGTCATTAGGAAGAATTGAGTCATCATGAGCCTTTTTTCTGAATTATCCATTGCTTCTGCAAAGATTATGACAAAGCGAATTGAGAGACATCGCATTTATGATATCTTGGGTGGTCGTCAGGTCGAATTTGAGCAATTGCACACTCAGATTTTTGCCATGCCTCCTCTACCTTCTCTTTGATCGGTGTACTCCACTGTGTTCAATGAGGAACGTCGATGGGTTGTTATGTCTTCAAGCTCCCCTCCTATGCTCCTTCCAGATCGTACTGACTTTGTTACTAATTTTTGTCTTCCTCCAGGACGTGGTTGGGGAACTAATAGGGGTCATCGAGGTCGTTGTAGACGTGGTCGTGACAGATTTACTACTCCTTGTGCTCACTATGGTATAGTGGGACATGATCGTGATCATTGTTATCACCTGCATGGCTATCCTGAGGGTTACCAGTCTCGTCATGCGGCTCATTTTACTACGACTCCTGCGATTGATTCTTCATCTGCCGTCTCAGTTGTTGCGAGTGATCCTTTGGAGTCCTTGAGAACTCAGGTTGCTGAGATGATCCGCACTGAGTTTCGTCTGCAAAGTGGCTCTGATACTTCTACTGCTTCATCTTCACTTGCTGCCTCAGGTATCCATGCTCCCTCTGCCTATGCTGTCACTATATCATCTTCTTCCCCCAACTGGATAATTGATTTCGGAGCCACTGATCATATGACTGGTGAGTCACAGAGTTATTCAATTTATTCACCTGCATCTCCTACTGTCAAGGTTCGCTTGGCTGATGATTCTGTTACTCCTGTTATAGGAGTAGGATACTTTCCTGTATCTTTGTCGCTCTCTTTATCTCATGTTTTACATGTTACTCGCTTATCTTCTAACCTTCTTTCAGTTAGTAGTCTTTTCTATGATATGTTTTATCCTTCTCATTTTCTCTTTCAAGACCTAACTACGAGGAGGATTGTTGGTAGAGGTGTGAAAAGAGGCGGATTGTACTACCTTAATACTAATTATGCTCTTGATCGTGTCCCAACTACTGCTACTACTGCTATTGTTTTTCCTTTTTTTGGTGATGCTACGCATGATACTTATCGTTTATGTCATGCCAAACTTGGGCATGTTGGATCTAAGACTTTATGTTCTTTGGTTCTCACTTTTAGTAAACTGTGTTCTTCATCTACTTTTCAATGTGATACTTGTCAGCTTACTAAACATGTTCGCACTGTTTATCCTGCTCGCATGCATGAAAGTCGTTCTACTTTTGAGTTTGTTCATTCTAATGTTTGGGGTCCATCTCCGGTTATCTCTAGTGATGGTTTTTGTTATTATGTTACTTTTATAAATGACTGCACTCGAGCTACTTGGGTTTACCTTATTAAGTCTAAGGATGAGATGTTTTCTAAATTCCAATAAGTTAATGTTATGGTTCTTACCCAGTTTGGTGGTCTTGTTAAGGCCCTTCGATCTGATAATTGTGATGAGTATCTATCCGCCCCTTTTGTCCAGTATCTTCACACTCATAGTATTGCTCATCAACGTACCTGTTCGTACACCCCTCAACAAAATGGTGTTGCTAAGTGCAAGAATCGTCATTTAAGTGGGTGTCACTTGCTCCTTGTTACGAGGCATGCAAGTGCCTAAGCCTTTTTGGTCTATGTCCCTTCTCACTGCATGTTTTCTCATCAATCGAGCACCTTCTCGTGTTCTTAATAGTCTCTCACCTTATCACCTTCTTTGTCCTCAGACTCATATTTTTCCCATTGAGTCACGGGTATTTGATTATACCTGCTTTGTTCAGGATCTTCGTCTAAGTCGTCAGAAATTGGACGATAAGACAATTCGATGTATCTTTGTTGGTTATTCTAACACATCGAAGAGCTATCAGTGTTATGATCCTCAGTCCCGTCGCTTCATTATCTCTCTGGATGTTACCTTTTTCGAGACAGTACCATATTTCTCTTCTGCTCCTACTGTCTCTACCATCTCTTTGCCTTTACCTCGTCATGTGCCTACCTTCTCTTTGCCTTTACCTATTCCAGGGGATCTTTCGCGATAGAAGGAGCTTCTCACGTACTCTCTTCGACAGCCAACTGGTTCTCTCTCCAATGCGCATCTACCACAGTCTTCCTCGCAGGCCACTTCACTAGCTACTTCTTCACATTCCTTTATTCTTGTCCATACTTCTCATTTTATTACTAATGTTGCTCCTGATCTTGAGCTCCCTATTGCTCATCGCAAGGGTGTTCGTTCTTGTGTTACTCATTACCCTCTTGCCAAGTATGTATGTTATCAGGTTGTATCTCCCTCGTACCAGGCTTTCCTCTTCACTATTGCTATTGTGACTATTCCTCAATCTGTTCGTGTTGTTCTTCTTCATCCTAAGTGGAAGGGTGCTATGGTTGACGAGATGAATGTCCTTCAGTCTAATCATACTTGGGATATGGTTCCCCTTCCAGCTAGAAAGAAACCTGTGGACTGCCGTTGGGTTTTCACAGTCAAACATAAGATGGCAGTATTGCTCGGTATAAGGCTCGTCTTGTCGTCCGCGGTTTTACTCAAACTTATGGGCTTGACTATGATGCTACTTTTGCACCGATGGTCAAACTGACTTACGGTTCGTGTTGACCTCTCTCTTGCGGCCAATCAGAGTTGGCCACTCTATCAGTTGGACATCAAAAATGTATTTCTTGATCATGGTTTAAATTTCGATACGTATCCTATTTCGAGCTACCCGATACATTAATACGCTGGAAAAAAAATCCACAATATCGAGCGTATCTGACCTGTATCGGTCGATACGTATCCTATTTCGAGCTACCCGATACATTGATACGCTGGAAAAAAAATCCACAGTATCGAGCGTATCCCGATACACTCGATAGGGGTCCGATACGGGAACTTTTCAGTTAATTTTCAATAACACAGACCTGATACACACAACTTATTTACATAAAACATTATATCAAGCTCTGTTTTAAAACTCGCCGGGTCGAGTCTGGCTAAAAACTCGGAAATGCGATTTTTTAACGAATAATGAGGTTGACTCGCCCGACCCGTGAGATCGTCCGAGTAATTGAAACATCGTTTTTTTTTCTTTTTTAAAACCCTCCAGTATATAAACAAAAAAGGGGGTGGGGTTAAGGCACAAAATCTCCCACACCCAATAGCCCCACCCTCTCATCCGAAAATCTCTAGCCAGCGATAGTGGTCGGCGATCAACAATGGCCAGAGATAAACTGTAAGTCTCTCTCCTCTCTATCTCCTCTCTCTCTGTTCTCTCTCCTCTCTCCCTATTCTCTCTTCCCTCTCCGAGAAGAACTTCTCTGTTCTCCTCTCTTCTTTTCTTTTCTTTCACTTTCTCATCAACAGTCAACTTCTTTTCTTTCCATTTTTGTTCAGTAGAGGAATACTTACCTAGAGGAAAAGAAGAGCATTTTTTTTCGGAGAGGAGTGCTAGCGCACCAAGAGGTAAAACTGAACTCTCTTCCTTCTTTCTCTCTTCCTCTTTTTAGTTTAGAAATCAAGGGAGATGGTTTTTTTTTGTTCAAACGAACTAGCCATGGTTTTTGATACTCCTTCCCACCACCACTTTGGGTCAGGGAGACTGATTTTTTTTTCAAACGAACTACCCATGGTTCACGTTTTCTCATTGAAAAATCATCAATTTCCTTGGGCCATATCTATTTTAACTTTTAAGTGATTCTTCAACTGCTAGTTGTTGTTTTTTGTATAATTTATTATTATTTTTGGGGGCTTATCTTCTGCTATAACTCAAGATATTCTCATTAGTTTTTTTTGTCTATGTTTTATTAATCCATGATTCCTTTTAACTAGTTATATGAAATTATGAATGATTTGGATGATTATTCTTATTTATGGATGATAATTGATGAATAGTATTGAATTACATATCTCATTTTAGACATGGTTTATCATTAATTTTGAATTCATACCATATATATAGTATAAGAAAAAATATTATATATGTCTGAGTTTTAGGTGTCATTACTCGGACGAGTTTTGCCCGAGTTTCCGAGTTGACTCTACTCGGCAAGTTTCTGAGCCGAGTCGAGTTTTCGGGTTTTAAAACACTGATATAAATAAATGGTTTTAAACTAACTTTACTTTCATTTACTTAAGATATTAATATGTAAATAAGGTTTTCCCCCATTTGAATTCAATAAAAATTATCCTGGATCCAAATTCTTGAAAAATAAAAAAGTCAACTTTCCAGTTCAAGAACAAAACCCTCTTTTTAGCACCTTTTAGGGATTGGGTCAAAATTTCAACTTTCAAATGATAGGGTATTTCTCAAATATTAAAATTCATAAATTCTATTATATCAAAAATTACCTAAACTCAAAAGTCTGACAAAAAGTCTTATATTTTAGAGTTAAAAAATAATTTCATTTATAGGTTCAAAAAGTAAACTAATAGTGTAACAATTCAGTATAAAAAGACTTACATTAAGCTTAAAATTTATGTTTGTAATTCAATAGATTCGTACTTTAAGGTTTTAAAATCTAGATTGTTTTTCTTATACTTATTTAAGTGATTACGGTTTGTATTTTCATACTTTTTTATCAACACACACTTTTTTTAATTATAAATAATTAACTCTCATATGCATGGTTATAAGCATAGTTGGAGGCCTTCATTTAGTTTATTTTTAGCTTATATTTGCATTAAAATAAGTTTTATGCAAAGTATCCAAGTTTTTCCTTGCGTATTTAAGCGTTTCTTAGCGTATCCTGATTTTTTCCGTCGTATCCATCTAATACGGTCCAATACGTTAATACGTATCCTATTTTGGATCTGCCGATACAGCACCCGATATCGATAATTTAAACCATGTTCTTAATGGGCATCTCACCGAGGAGGTATATATGGATCCCCCTCTTGGTTTCCTGCTTCAGGGGGAGTCTAAGAAGGTTTGTAGACTTTGGAAGTCTATATATGGTTTGAAGCAGTCACCTAGTGTTTGGTTCCATCGCTTCAATGAAGTGGTTCTGAGTATGGGCTTTCAGCGATGTCACTTTGATCATACTGTCTTCATCCACTCTGGCACCTCAGGTCATACTATACTTATGGTATATGTTGATGATATTATTTTGACTGGTGATGACTCATCTCTTATCTCCCATGCTAAGAGTGAGTTAGGGCGTACCTTTGATGTCAAAGACCTAGGTCATCTAAAGTACTTTCTTGGTCTAGAGATTACTCGATCTAATAAGAGAATTTTTCCATCACATTGAAAGTATGATTTTGATCTGTTAAGTGATACTAGTATGAGTAGGTGTAAACCCGCTACTTCTTCCATGGATCCAAAGCTTTCTTTACATGAGAGTGAGGGTGATCTTCTTCCTGATCCTCACCAGTGTCTCGAGGGCCGCTTGATATCTCACCCTCACTCGACCGGATATTACGTTTGTTGTCAGCATGGTTAGTGAGTTTATGCATGTTCCCCGTGCTTCACACCTTGCTGTTGTTCATCGTATTTTTCGATATATTAAGTCTAAACTCAGTTGTGGACTTGTATATCACTCACATTGGTATCTTGAGATCTCTGGCTATACAGATGTCGATTGGGCCAGATCTACTGCTGATCGTCGCTCCACCTCTGCCTATTGTGTTTTTCTTGGGGGCAACTTGGTTACATAGAAGAGTAAAAAGCAACCCATTGTTTCTCGTTCTAGTGCCGAAGCAGAATTTCGAGCTCTTGCTCAAGGGACTTGTGAAGTTCTGTGGCTTCATTCTCTCCTTTCCGAGTTAGGGTTTCTTGTTAAAGGTCCTATGTCTTTATATTGTGATAATGAGGTTGTCACGAAGACTGCTTTTGATTTTGTGCTTCATGAGATGACAAAGCTCATTGAAGTCGATATTCATTTTCTCTGAGAAAGAGTTCAGGATTGTTCATTATCTCTTCAGTATGTTTCATCTTCTCAACAACTTGCTCACATCTTCACTAAGCCTGTTGACTCTATTATTCTCCAGGATATAATTGTCAAGTTGGGTATGCTTAATGTTTATGCTCCAGCTTGAGGGGGAGTGTTGATATATGTAATATCGATAGTATATTTGTAAAAGAGCATATATGTAATGTTCTCTTCTTAATATAAGATGCTAGTAAGGCTTTCTTTCTCTTACTAAGCAATTTACCCTAATCTCTCTTTTCTCTTCTCCAAACCCTTTCTTCAACTGTAATTGCATAAGATTTGTTTGGTCTAATGTGACATGAAGAACATAAGTCAGATGAAGGAATGAGGAGACCAAGGATTCAAAAGATCATAACGTGAGTGGCAGGAAGGCTCTATGGAAAAATTGTGGTTCAATTCGATGTTACGTGTTCATATCGTCATATTGAATGATCCCTGATGATTGCTTACAATTGCTAGTTATGGGGTGATAATGAGCCGAGTAGTGGGGTGTTCAGGCTTGGCTCATTAAACCACAATGGTGTTCAAGCTTAGCTCCAACTCGCCTCTTATGGAGGAACGAAGTCACTCAACCACCGGGAGAGGAACGAGAGCTATGGGCCTTCAAAAAAGAGCGAGGAAGTGATGGGCAACCTTAGTCTATATGTTGCTCGTGAGCCGCCCCTCCAGGCTAGGGGTCTTCCCTACCATCCCTTCAGTTGAGGACAAAACACAAAGACCTCACCTGCTAGGACTAAGGGAATTGACCATTTTTGTTCAAGCTCGGCTAGTGAAAAAAACCCAAACACAAGCTCAACTTGGCTCGCCTTCTGGACGACCCGAGCTTGAGCCGAGCTTAAACAGTCTAGCTCAACTTAGTACATATAATATATAATTATATCATAATATTATTTATATTTGAACAAGTCGAGCATTTAACAAACCGAGCACATGGGTGCTTGAGCTCAAATAAAGCTCGAGCTCATCTCGTTTATTAAATATATGAACTCAAACAAACTTTTAACGAGCCAAAATGGAGTTTTTTGCACGCAGCTCGCTTCATTAATCATCCCTGTTTCTAGTAAAATCAGGATGCATTAAGTGCAAGCAAGATAGGCAGACACCCTTGGATGTATCAAGAGACTGTTATTAATGGACGATGAAGGAATAGAAAGACCGATTGTTTCATTTGTTTCCAACTTGGACCATGTTATCAAATTCATGCCTATGTCATAAATGATAAAACATGGCTCCATTAACCTCTTCAAACCAGTCATTGTTCATTGAAACATATTAGGAAAGGAAAAATTGCTGCAAAAAGTAAATTGAAAGATTCCAAACTGAAATGATCAAAAAGCAAAATTTTAACTTCATAAGCAGCTTATATGACAATATAAGTATTAAGTACAGCTGAAGAAATGCTCTACTGCAAAAACGAAGAAAGAAAGAGAGATCAATGTAACCTTACCAATGGGGTATAAGGTTTACTACGCATGGAAGGGAAATTCCTCAGCCTATCTTGGTAATTCCCCATATTACCATTTTCCATGTCGTCATCCATCACAACAGCATGGAAGGAATTCACCCTCCGAGCTACAGAGAAAGGGTTGTACTCGCCGCCCTGGGGCAAGTCACCCCCTGAACTTGGTCGCTGAATTTTGAGAAATTATTCAGAATGGTGAAGTGTAGAATATAACTCCATGCAAGTAAACGTGACGTCAACCTTTGTTTCTGGAACCACTGTCCCCTAAATGAACAAAGTTTCCTTTGCTTTCCCTTTCAAGAACTGAAAGTCTTTGAAAGGGAAATCCCTATCAGAGATCCTTCAGCACCAGTCAACTTTTCTGAAAAAATGCATCTATAAAATATCAATACCACCAAAATATTAACGTCAATGAAAGATAAAACAAATTTTATTGCCTGTCCAAGATGATAACAGAAATCTTCAAATGCCCTAATAGACCAGTTCATTTTTTTATGCTAAGTAAGCTGATTGTATGTGGATTTTTTGCCCAAGCCTTGTTGCTTGAGGGATTTGAATGCAGGTTTGCTGTCAGACCTGACCAACTGAGCAACCACCAGTTGATGAGACCAATCCAAAAATGAAAGAACATTATAACATATTGAAACCAAACTTTATGCGTGCAAATTCACAATGAACTTCCTCACCCCCAGCATTATAATTTCTAAGGCAACCGACTAACCAAGCTTACCACTTATGTTTTAATACTGTATAAGAAACAAAGTCTTCCATTAATCCCAGGTCAACCCCTATGCCTATGTATCCCAAAACAGGCAAAAATAAAATGATAGTGAAAACCAATTTCAACCCAGTTTTTTATATATGCTAGAATTCAAGCACAAAGTAATGAATAAATCAAGAAATCCTTAAATATAAACCCCTTGTTTTCTCCAGAATCCCAAGCAACAAAACATGGAATATCATAAGCAAATGCTTTCGAATACATCTTAAAAGTCCAACTTTAGATGAATGAATTGTGTTATAAATCAAACTACAAATTACAAATGAATAAATTGAGATGGCAACCTTGTAAAAATAATGATATATCCATATTTGCAATCAGGAACTAAATTTTCAAACAGACGTAGATAAAACAAAACCCTAATTTCATGGATCAGGCAAAAAAATGACCCTGAACCGAAATAGAACCCTTACATCTTAGAATTTAAAGTTAACGCGGAGACCTCAATCACACCAAATCAAATGCCAATTTCGAAATCCCAAGGTAGAGAAACTACATTCACAGCACAAACTATCTCCCTGTAAAAACAAAAGGTCAAACAAATAGAACCATGAAACGCACACACATAAAGACACGGAAATCCAAGATCAAAACGGAAACCCTAGACTCAATTTATTAGCATAATTCATTCAAAAACAAAACGATAAGAAAATCTACCATTCATAAAAATTAAGATCCACGAACTACTTGACAAACCACACATATATCCTCATCTTCGATCAAAATCCCCAAACCAGAGTTCTAACGAGAGCATGAGAATCAGAGAGAAAGAGAGAGAGAGTCTACAAATCAGAATTCGGAATCTAACACATAAAACCGTCTGCGCTGCGAATTCAAATTCAATTAAGAGGATTTCTGAAATTGACTTTGATTTCTTACCATTCAATGAGCGCGCAGAGCTTCTGTAACTGCCATTAACGAAAGCTTGTAAGGGTTTCAACAGCTCTCTAAATTAGAGAGAGAGAGAGAGAATATTCTTTCTTTTATGACAATATATTTCTCGAGATCTCATTTACAAGTTACAACTCCTGTGGCAAGATAATGGAGAAAATAAAATGAAAGAGATTTAACTATGAACAAGAGCTCCGGTTCAACAGTAAACCGGAGTAACCCAAAATTGCCTTTGGGAAGTGGTAGTTCGGTAATTCTGAACACCAAGAAGGGTATTTGTTTTAAAAGTAAAAGTAAACAGCGGAGATTGGTAGGCGTTAGTGCTTTTGTTTTAGCTAACGTTCACCGTGAAAGTAACAGGAGGTTAACGTTCACCAAGACACCCCCCCCCAAATGGCACGTTAAAAGGAAGACCCAAGAACAAAGAAAAATGAAAAAAATCCTCCAAAGACTCGTACTTTGGCTTCTACCTAGTCAATGGGCCGGGCTCAAAAGTTGAAGCCCTTGTTTATTTTTTTAAGACACCAAATCCTCTACTATGATAACCGGATTTGGCAAATACTGGTATCACCCCCCTTGAGGTCGCCATGTGTCCCTTTTGACACTCCTTAATTGTGGTTAAGATTCAACCACCCATCCTTAGGTTTTAGAAAAAATTATTAATTCTTTTTAAAAATATTTTAATATTAAAAAAGCCCTACAAATATTTTTTTAATATTAAGAAATTTTTTCTAAAAACCAAGGATGGGTGGGTGAATCTTAACCACAATTAAAGGGTATCAAAAGGATCAAGTAGCGACATTAGGGTTGATAACCTGATTTGCAAAAAACAAGTTATCACCATTCACCGTAGAGGATTTGGTTTCCTTTTTTAATTGGTTGAATCCCGTATTTATTAGGGCCGGATTATGACTTGTTTCTTGAAGTCCGACCAAAGGAAAAATTCTTATTTTAGCATATTATATATATGAGAAATGCTAGTCGATCTCACATTTTTCCAAACTCTCAAGGCATATGCACATATGCAACATGTGTCACTATTTTTACATGTTACTTAGAGGATCAGTTGAAGGTATAACTTTCTCCCTATAAAAAAAATCAACTTGTTAAATAAGTAGCAATGACACGTGTTTTTACCTGTTACATGGAGGATTGGTTGAAGCCATTACTTTCTCTTTGGGAAAAAATTAAACTTGTTAAATAGGTAGCAATGTGTAGAAACCGGAATTTAATTTCATGTCATTATCGTAGTTATCAAGGGTAAATTAGTCAAATTAATGTTATGGTGCTTGTTTAATGTTAATTTATTGTTATGAGTGTTTAAAAATGTATAAAACACTAAACTAGGGAAGAAATGAAAGGAAAATTGAAAAAAATAAGGAAACATGGAAAACCGGTCGACAGACTAGTGGGGAAAACTAAAACAAGGGGATGTTTAGCAATTCGGTTGACCGGATTCCAAACTGGTCGACCGACTGGTGGAGTTTTTGAAAAGAGAAAAAAGAAATAGGGGGTTCCAACTCAAACCAATCGACCGACCTCCCAAACCGGTCGACCGATTTGAGAGATTTGGGGATTTTTGGGGTTAATGCGATTTTGAGGGCATTTTAAAACCCTAACCCTATAAATAAAAGGACTTTGCTACTAAGACCTCTTTAGGGCCGAGACCACCGAGACCGTGCTCTAAGAGCAAGAGATTCAGGTGGGGCCCATTTCACATGGTAGGCCTCACTTGAAATCTCGTGCTCTTAGAGCACGGTCTCGGTGGTCTTGGCCCTAAGGGGGTCTCAAAAGCTTTATCCTAAATGAAACTTCATTTTGTGAGTTAGGGTTTATTGAAATCCTGAACCCTACTAGAGAGAGAGAAGAGAAAAATACCCTAGGTTTCAAAGGGGTTTTGGCTTGAAGAAGGAGTTGGAGCTTGAAAATCGTCCGGGAGCCTTCCGCGAGCGATTTGGATCATAGGGAAACGAAGCCTAAGGTCGATATATTGTCTAACCTAACTCTATGATGTGTTTTGTATATTTAAGTAAATATTATGGGGGTAATGCTCATGATTGAGTGTAAATTATTGATATTGGGAACATGAAATAGGATTTTGAATATGTTTTAGGATTTAATGATCGAGGTTTGTGTAGCACCCCGGACTTTTTCATCCTTAATGAATAGCACATTCGTAGCTAATTGGCCGTTTTTGTAGTCAAATTAATAAATAAGGGAGAAATCGGAAATTCTGAAATGTCAGAAATGTTCGTTTTCGAAAGACGGATCCAACGCAAGTTGAATCGTCGAAATCCGACAAGCGAGTCAAAAGATATGGTCAAAACAGTCCAGACATACAGAGCACCGATCGCTCGGTCCAGTCAGCGATCGATCGGTCCATAACTGATCGATCAGTAGCTATCGCACGGTCAGAAATTTTGTATGGGGAAATTTTCCAGAGAGTGAGTTTTTGACCGATCGATCGGTCATAACACCGATCGCTCGGTAGGCAACCGATCGATCGGTCATAACCACCGATCGCTCGGTCTTCGTGTTTTTCAGAATTTTCATTAAGGGATTTTTCGTCTTTTGGGGGTTAAACCCTTTCTCCTTAAGGCTTGCCCGAGCCTTAGGGCATCATTCACTATACTTAGAGAGATTTGGGAGATAAGAGAGAAGAGAAAAGGGTTTCCTAAACCTAGGTTGCTTTTGGAGAAGAAATCAAAGGAGTGAAGACCCTAGATCGTCCACAAGCACGTTTTCTTCAAGATTTCAACTCAAGCTCGGGTGGGGTGCATTCTCAAAGCTAGGGCAGCCCTCACTCACGTTTTTGAAAGGGATTTCTTCCCCAACTCAAGCTTCTTTCAAGCAAAGGCTTCATCTTTCAAGTTGGAGCTTCAATCAAGGTCCCTACCAAGGATTCAAGCCTTGATTCAAGGTTAGTACACCCTACTAACTTCCCTTAGCAATAGTCTAGATTTTCTATTGTGAAATCTGACTCTTGGTAGTATGTTTTCTTCCTAATAAAATGTATCATCTCCACTAAATATAAACAAGATAAGAAAAAGGTATGGATGTGTGGATGGGATGTCGATTGAGGCGATTGGATGTCGTATGGATGTTGTGTGATGTGTGAAATGGAAAATGGAAGATGGGCACTTTACAAATAACGAATGTACCTTGATGTCTTGATGAAAAATACGCACTAAATAAGGGAAATGGAAGGACTAAGAAATGTGGCCCACCGTGTGTTTGATAAAATGACTAAACAAGGGATAAATGGACTTAATGAAGAAAATGGAAATAAAAATTGTGTAAATTTTCTTAGGAATGATAAATTGCTCAAATGTGCTATATGTTGCCTAAATTTTCATACCACTATGTTAGGGATTGAAATGCCATATTCATGTGATCCGCCCATCCAAGTATGTCATCATGATTACCACTATTGATAAGCACACAAGCACGCATGCATGCATGAATTGGGTTTTCCAAGAGTAATTGTGCATAATAAAGCAAACAAGAAAATGAAACATGACAAGGAGGTTGGTAGCCCAGGTGAAGGGTACTACTAGCCTCTGGCTCACAAGTGAAATGAAACAAGAACATGACAAGGAGGTTGGTAGTCCAAGGAATGGTGCTAGCCTCTGGCTCACAAGAGAAATGGAACAAGAACATGACAAGGAGGTTGGTAGCCCAAGGAAGGGTGCTAGCCTCTGGCTCACAAGAGAAATGGAACAAGAACATGACAAGGAGGTTGGTAGCCCAAGGAAGGGTGCTAGCCTCTGGCTCACAAGAGAAATGGAACAAGAACATGACAAGGAGGTTGGTAGCCCAAGGAAGGGTGCTAGCCTCTGGCTCACAAGAGAAATGAAACAAGAACATGACAAGGAGGTTGGTAGCCTAAGGAAGGGTGCTAGCCTCTGGCTCACAAGTATACAAGTCAAGAACAAATCAAGACATGAAATACAAGACAAGACATTACACACATACATGATTTGACCGAGACACGAAAAAGGTTTCCGAGACATGAGTTTTACCGAGGTTTTTGCATTCATACACGCATGTCAAGATATGGCTATGTATCTTATGCTTTCATTATTGCTTTAAATTAATATCTTGTATTGCTCACTGTTGTTATGCTTTCGCTATTGTTATGGTTAGCTAGTAGTTTGTACTCGCTGAGTATTCCATGCTCAGCCGTACTTTTATGTCGGCAGGTACTGTGGATGTCCTCGACCCCGAGCCTTGGGTCGAGGAGGAGTATGTAGAGGAGAGGGAGCCACCTATCCCATGGCAGTCTCAGGAGGATGGGGACTTGGATGTGTGGCCATACCTCGACTACTGTTGAGAGGAGAGGGTTAGAGAGTTCCTTTTTGTATTTTGATAGGAGGGCATGTCCACCTTTACCTTGATTGTATTTAGTATATGTTAACTTGGAATACTATATGGAGTTATAGAAGAAAAGAAAAAGTTGGCTTATGCTTCCGCACTTATGTTTAGTTTCCGCGTTCTAATTATCATTGTATTATATTATGTTTAGCCTCTTGCATTACAGGATGGTTTGATAGGTACACGTAGTCACCTCTAAAGTATCCCTTAACTCCTAGGGGGTATTTTGGGGCGCGACAGTTTGTATGGCTACTAATTGTTGTTTAAATCTAATATAATTGGGAATGGTGGAAGGGAAATTGTGATGGATGGTTTTAGATGAATATCTATGGTTTGTGAATGATTATGACTTGAGGATGGGTTGATAAAATGGAGAAATTGTGTTTTTATGAGTAAATGGAGATGGAATGGGTTTATTGCTTAAGAATTGTGTTATGAAAATTGTGAAGATTGTGATAAAGTATTGTTTGTGATTGCTATGATAAATTATACCCTATGTACCTTGTATAGTGATCGATATTCGAGTAAGCCAAAACTTAGAGGAAAGTCTTCCAGATCGGGAATTCTCCCACCATGTGGAATAGGACGTTTTGGTGGAGTTTCCATGATGGAGAATAGGAATCTTAGGGATGACCTACTCGAATGTTAATTACAACATTCAAGCATACACACACTCTCATCGTAATCATATAAGTCTCATGAGTCCACAAGTCCCATAAGCATGCATGCATGGTTACATGAGCATTGACTCGCTCGCGCAGGAGCATTGCACATATGAGCGATGACTCGCCTGCACAGGGCTACTAGATACAAGAACAAGTTACATGTGCATTAACTTGCCCGCACAAGGGCATTGCACATATGAGCAATGACTCGCCTGAACATGCATCATGTAAGATTAAGCATAAGGGTAACCTAAGTACAAAAGTCAAGGTGATGAAATGACATGTTCACATATTTTCGTCACTCTGATTATGTAAATACACATTGAATTATAATATTGATTATGTACAAGTAATATTATGTTGTTAGCCAGACTTTATATACATTGAGTTTTTTTGTTTTGGCCAGGTAATGACCCTAAAGGGGGGGTGAATAGGGTCTATGACAGATTAAAAATTTTATGGACTAAAAGTTCAATGTGCGAAAAAAATTAAATATGCAGCAAGCTAAATAAGAGAAATATTAAAAGAAAGGGAGAAGAGATAAGGAGAATGTAAACTCAGGATTTGTTCACGAGATTCAGCAAACCAGCCTACTCCCCACCTCAGCTTCTAGCTAGAGGATTCACCACGATTCCTTAATCGCACAGGCTCCTTCATAGGTGGAGTCCAAACTCTTTTAATCTCTCTTACAGGTCGAGATATTACCTTTACAAGCTCTCATTTAGGCCGAGCTAAAACCTTTCAAGAGCACAACTCTCTTTTGATAGAACTGAAGCAACAACTTCAGTGCAAAAATCCTAAATTCTTAACTGACCTCAATAAATGCGATTTGGATTAAAAATCCGAATTGAAAGCTCCTTAAATGAGCTGGATAAGAGTGAAATACAAACTCTAATAAAGTCTCTCAAATGAAATAAGAGTTGAATGAGCTCAAGAGAGACTTTGGGGATTTTCTAAGTGTGAGAGTGAGTGAGAATCAATAACAATGAATGAGTGATCAATAGGAGTTATTGCTGTAATTAAGAGTTATTGTTTGTTCATAAATGAACTCCTTTTATAGCATTTGATCTAATAAAGCTGTTATAGGCTCATTAAATGCATTTTGATCCGTTGAAAAATAGCCGTTACAACGATTTTTCAGTTTCAGACAAGATTTCGTCGACGAAGTGAAGTTCCCACTTGAATTCGTTGCTGAATACAGAAGACAGAATTGAATTCTGAAAAACTCTTTAATGACTTCGTTGCCGAATTCAAACTAACCAAAGAATTCGTCGCCGAAATCAATAGACAGAATTGAATTTTAAAAATTCTATCATGACTTCGTCGCCGAATTCAATCTACCCAGAGAATTCGTCGACGAATTCAGAGTGAAGATCCTAAATTCTATTTTGGATCAGACCAAAGGGATGAGATTGATTTCCTAGGTCAATTAGCTATATATTTATCATGATTTTATGATCATTTAGGGCTTTAAAATGATTTTCAAAAGGTGTCTTAAGCTACTATGGTCAATCAATGATTCTTGAGCTTTTCAACTTATCATTCTTTTGAGGACTTTTGCATAAGACCTATAAACTCTTAAAATATAAAATAAATACATTTAAATTGTTGAGAGATGATTTTGGCTTGACTTGGGTCTTGTGATTTTACCTTTTATCTTCAATAGACCCGACTTGGACTATGGTCTTATCTTGAATCTTTATCTTATATACAATGAGTTGAACTTCCTCTTGGGTAATTTATATCATTTTTCATGATTGGATTGCTATCAACTTGTGTATTCTGAAATGTTCAAGCACTTAAACAAGATTATTAGTACCAAATAGTTTATTTCATTATTATGTTATTATCAAAATTATTATGAGTACCCATGGTCGTAACCCTGAGGCTAACAATCTCTCCTTTTTTGATGATGACATAACAATGTAATGAAATGGGGTTAGGCTCCCCCTGACAATATGCCTTTCATAAAGACTATGAGGTAAGCTCCCCCTAAACATATGCAATAAAAATCATAGTTGATATTTGGATGCATATTTTAGATGGATTAAGAGACATCACTATATTTTAATACCAAGAGAAGTTCTACAAAGATAAGTGTCAAAATTTAGTTTCTATTCACAACACATTGGATCAAGACAGATTAATCAAGGATAAAGGATTGATCAATTTGAATTGTGAATCCAGAGAAGTTCCATGAATTTAAATAAGATGTTATTTTTTAACAACCAAGAGAAATTTCATAGACAAAAATATGATCATATTTGTATATACTACCAAAGATGCAAAAAATAAAATTCAAATGATTCAAATTTCATTTCATAAGAGAATGTCAAATGTCATTACATCTACCATTATCAAATTTTCATTACATCCATTCTCCCCCTATGTCAACATCAAAAAATCAAAAAAAAATTACAATCCATCTTGTTTTTGTCTCTTGATTAATTCTGCAACTTTGGAGAGATAGTCTTCTGAGGGTCCTTCATCTTCATTATCTGAGGCCTTGGTCACTTCTTCACTACTAGAGTGGATGGGAGAGCCATTAGGAGAGTCAGAGGAAGAAGAGTCTTCATCTAAGGATGGAAGAGAGATAATAGGAGTATTCTTCTTGGAAGGGGTCTCCTAGGTCTTCATTGGCCTCTTGCCTTTAGAAGAAGAAGGTGGAGTATGAGAGGGAGGTTGGGAAGGAGTGGCTCCACTAGCCAAGCTAACCAAGAAATTGTTCATTTTCTTCAACTCATCAGTAGTTCTCAAAGTAATGGAGGCTGATATAGAATCATGCTCTGCCATATCCAGGAGAAGCTTGTCTTGAGTCTTCAACTGAAGAGCTGAGAAATCCATTTGACCTTTGATTAACTTAGTGATTTTCTCCATTCTGATACTTTCTTCTGACTGATCTACCCCCAATCTATGAAGGAGTGAAGACACAGAGTCAACCCTATTTTTGGTGACTGATGAATCCATGGTAATTGTCCCCAAGATTGAGTAGGTGGCATTAGCTCTCTCTCTTAAATCAACATGAACAACAGCTAGAGAGGACTGCACTTCCTTGGGGATGCTGATCATCCCTGTCTCAAGAGCTGCAAGTCTGGAGGAAGTGGCTGACTGGAGGTTCTGAAAACATTCTCTTGATTTTGACTGAATGGGAGCAAGGTTTGCCCTTGTCTCAGTCATGAAGGAGACCATGGAGGCTCTCATCTCCTCCTGAAAAGTCTGCTGGCTCATCCTCCTCTCCAGTTGAAAGTGTTCCAAGCTGGAGGACATGGAGGCAATCTACCCTACCATGATGCTCAATTGCTCTTCAGAGGCTGCTGGCCTGCTGGGCACCTCATAAAACTGACCAGGGTCCTCAAAGTAAGGAGACTCCTGTCTATGAGAGCTCTCTGGTATCTCTCCAACATCCACGAAATCAGACCAATCAGGCATCTCATCCCTAGGGTGCTGCTCACCCTGAAGCTCATCTGCAGGGTCCTCTGCTGGGATAGTATCTGGTTGGCTGCTCAGCCTGGGGCTTCTCCTCTGGCACTGACTCTGGCTGCTGCTCAGCCTGATGCTCTACTGATGGTGCAACAGAAAGGGAAGGGATAGATGGAGTGGGAACAGAAGTAGGCATAGATGGAGTAGGAATAGGGACTGAGAAAGTAGAAGGAATAGTGGAGGACTGAGAGGCTGAGGATTTGGAAATCCAAACCTTCTGGGTTTTATTTCAAGTATAGCCCATTCTTTGAATGGCTGCCTTGCTATAAATGGAGGAGTCAACAAGGGTGACAAAATCTGTTTGAGAAGATAGGGGTACATTGAAATGTTTAAAGATTTTTGTCAGAACCTGACCAAAAGGGAGACACGCTGATTTTCTCTTAAATGCATCATCCATACAATGGACAATGATGTAAGAGAGATCAATGGGTGTGGTGGTTAGGATACACCATATAAGGAATACATCAAAGTAAGTAAGGTATTTCATACCACCAGCCCTGATAACTAAGTTATAGGTTATTATGTGATAAATGAGTCTAGATGTGAAGGTAAGGTCTTTAACTTTTGGTTGAAAAGGAGTGGTGAAATCTTGGTTTATGCACTTCATTTTTAGTGCTTCAACCACATCAAATCCTTTATGTCTAGTCCACTGACCATTCACAAAAGTTTGAAGGGTGCACTGAGGGATTTTTAAAATGGAGTGCAACTGATTTAGGTGAAATGAAATATTTTTACCTAGGACAAAAGAAGTAATAAGTGATTCAGATTGATTGAAGTGAAAGTGAGCGTAAAAGAGTTTAACTAACTCAGGGAATATGATTTCATTTGATTCAAGAAATTTGTCTCATTTCAGGGCAGAGAAAAGGGTTTTTATGGGTTCCAGGCCCTAGGCATCGAAACTTAGGAAATTAACAACCTTACTGTAAAGAGGGGAACGAGGTAAGAATTTTTCTTTGAACAACTTCTCGAATTTTGGTTCCTTAAACTTCACAAGGACTGGAGTGGAGCTAGAGAGGTAGGTTCTTTCCCTTTGTCGGTTCTTGATTTCTTCTTTGACGGTTCCACTGATGCATTCTTCATTCTAGGAGGCCTTTTCTCAATGGTTGGGAGTGATTTGGAAGGAAGAAAGATGCGAGAGCAATGGAATAGGAACTAAGAGGGAAAAGATTAGGTTTAAAAAGATTCGGATTTATGAGTTACTATTTATACACACGACTCAATTCGTCGCCGAAATGGGTTTCAGCCCAGAATTCGTCGCCGAATTAGAGTCAAGAACCCTATTTTTTTTCATTTCGGATTGACTTCGTTGACGAAATGAATGAATCATCAAGATTCGTCGCCGAAATGGGTACAGAAAACATTTTTTTTTTCATTTTACCCACGAATTCATCGCCGAAATCAAATTCTAGATTGATTTCTTCGCCGAATTCAGTTCCAAATTTGATGAATTGATTTTTCCTAGATTTTTCACCTATTTTTCTTCAAACCAATGGTTCATTAAGGCATCTAAAATCATCATAAGGCATTCAAATCATTCTTCTAAAGTAATCAAACAAGTTATAAGCATATCAATTCAAAGATTTTAATTTTTGATTGCTTTTGTTCTTGATTAAATTAGCTCACTCAGACTAGCCATACCCAATTCTCTTCTCAAAGCACTAAACCTATTAAATTGTAAAGGTTTGGTGAAAATATCAGCAAACTGATTAATTGTATCCACAAATTCCAAGAAAACATTTCCATTTTGCACATGATCTCTAATAAAATGATATCTTATTTCTATGTGTTTAGTTCTTGAGTGTTGAATTAGATTTTTTGTCATACAAATTGCACTTTTATTATCGCACTTAATAGGAATTTTAGTATAGATGAGTTTAATATCTTCTAGCTGTTGTTTCATGTAGAGAGTTTGAGCACAACAAAGTCCAGCTGTCATATACTCAGCCTCAGCTGTGGATAAGACCACTGGATTTTGTTTCTTACTAAACCATGAGACAAGATAATGTCCCAAAAAGTGACAAGTTCCACTAGTGCTTTTTCTATCTACTTTGCATCCAACAAAGTCTGCATCTAAATAGCTTATTAGATTTAAATTTGTGTCTTTAGGATACCATAAGCCTAAATCAATAGTTCCAAGCAAGTATCTAAAAATTCTTTTTACACTAATTAAGTGAGATTCTTTTGGACATGGTTGGAATCTTGCACAGATACAAACACTGAACATAATGTCAGGTCTACTTGCAGTGAGATACAGAAGGCTTCCAATCATGCTTCTATAAAGTTTTTCATCAATATTTTTTCCTTTTTTATCCTTATCAAGTTTGGTTGATGGACTCGTAAGAGTATCAATTACTTTAGTGTTTTCTATTCCAAACTTTTTAAGTAATTCTTCAATATATTTAGCTTGATTAACAAATGTTCCTTGTTTGATTTGTTTAATTTGAAGTCCTAAGAAGAATGTTAACTCACCCATCATGCTCATTTCAAATTCTTTTTGCATTATTTTAGCAAACATCTTACAAAGAGATTCATTTGTTGATCAAAATATGATGTCATCTACATAGATTTAAATTATTAGCATATCATCATTTTTGTCATAATGAATAAAGTTGTATCAATTTTACCTCTTGTGAATCTATTTTCAATTAAGAAACTACTTAGCCTATCATATCAAGCTCTTGGAGCTTGCTTTGATCCATATAAGGCTTTAGTTAACTTAAATACATGATTAGAGAATTTATGATTTTCAAAATAAGGTGTTTGATTTACATAAACTTCTTCATTAATATAACTATTTAGAAATGCACTTTTACATCCATTTGGTATAATTTAAATTCTTTATGACTAGCAAATGCAAGTAACATTCTTATAGCTTCTTGTCTAGCAACTGAGGCAAATATTTTATCATAGTCTATCCCCTCTTCTTGGTTGTAACCTTGAGCTACTAGTCTTGCTTTATTCTTAACTACATTCTCATTTTCATCTTTTTTATTTTTAAACACTCATTTTTTACCAAATATAGATTTGTCATTTGGTCTGGGTACTAGATCTCAAACTTGATTTCTATCTAATTGATTTAATTCTTCTTGCATAACAATGTCTCATGATTCATCCTCAATAACTCCTAAGACATTTTTAGGTTCAATTTGACTTAGGAATGCAAGGTTCATTAGATTTCTTCTTGTTCTAACCTCTTGTTCCATATTACTAAGTATTAGATCCTTAGGATGATCTTAATTTCCAAGCTTTAGGAAGTTGATAGGATTTTTCATCTATATTTTCTTCTCATTTTCTATTTCAATGGATTTATCTTTTGAATGTTCATTTTCTTAATCATCTTTGTTTTCTTCATTAATTTCTAATTTGGATATTTCTTTTTGAAGATTTTCAATTTCAGCAATATCATCATTTTTAAAAGATTTGTTAAATGGATTAAATTCATCAAATACCACATGGATTGATTCTTCAACAATTAAGGATTTCTTATTAAACACTCTGTAAGCTTTGCTATTAGTAGAATATCCTAAGAAAATTCATTCCACAAATGTTGCATCAAATTTCTTAAGATGTTGTTTATCATTAAGTATATAGCATTTACATCCAAATATCTTAAAATAACTTATATTGAGAATTCTTCCATTCCAAAGCTCATAGGGAGTTTTATTTAACTTATTTCTTATAACAACTCTGTTAATTACATAACATGAAGTATTAATAGCTTCAGCCCAAAAATAATTAGGTAGTTTATTTTCATTAAGCATAGTTCTAGCCATTTCTTAAAGAAATCTATTTTTTCTACTATAACATTTTGTTGTGGAGTTCTAGGAGCTGAAAAATTATGGTTAAAATCATTCTCATCACAAAATGACTCAAACTCTCTATCACTTCTTATGTTGTTAATAGAATAACATTTTTCATTTTGAACTCTTTTACAAAACTTTTTAAATAGGGATGATGCTTCATTTTTATGAGAAAGAAATAGTACCCATAAGTATCTTGAAAAATCATCCACTATTATAAAAGCATAAGTTTTTCTAGCTAGGCTAGCTATTTTATTTGGACCAAAAAGATCCATATGCAAAAGTTCTAAAAGCCTAGTGGTAGAAATTATTTTCTTGGATTTGATTGAAGATTTTATTTGTTTTCCAAGTTGGCAAGCATCACAAATTTTATCTTTAATAAATTTAGTTTTAGGTAATCCTTTAACTAATTCATTTTTAGAGAGTTTAGATAAAAGATTCATACTAGCATGTCCTAGTCTTCTATGTCATAATCAACTTGCTTCATCTATAGCAGAAAAACACATCATGTTTTGAGATGTAAGTTCATCAAAATCTAAGGTGTATACATTCTCATTTTTATGTGCTATAAATAAAGTATTTAGATTATCTTTGTCCTTAATCATGCAAATATTTGATTTAAATGAGACATTCAATCCTTTATCACAAAGTTGACTAATACTAATGAGATTATGTTTGAGACCATCAACAAGTAATATATTTTCAATAAAAACAGATTTATTTTTACCAATGTTACCTATGCCAATGATCTTCCCTTTAGCATTGTCTCTGAATGTCACATGGCCGCCATCCTTTGGAGAGATTGATGCAAATAGCTCTTTGTTCACAGTCATATGTCTTAAGCATCCACTGTTCAGGAACCATGTTGTTTTAGAAGTCCTTGTCTTGAAACATACCTATACATTTAATTCAAGTAACTCCAAGATACTTCCCCTCGATGCCCAAACTGTTTTGGATGGAACCCAAAGTGATTTGAGTTTTGGGAGGATTAGTTCCCTTGGGAACCTATATCATTCTTCGTCCTTTATGGTCAGTTTTTGAAAGAGAAGATGTTCCTTTTGGAACCCAAACTTTTCTAACTATTTTACCATTATAAAATGAAGTAGATGGTGGAGTTTGGTTACTACTTAATTTGGTAAAGAAGTTTTGATAATCTTTTTGTTTTGAAAAAGTATTATAACCAAGTCCAGCTTTGTCAAAAATACATCTTTGCTGTCCTAAAAGTCTTTTTAGATTATTTTGACCAAATCCAGCTTTGTTAAAAACACATCTTTGCTGTCCTAAAAGTCTTTTTAGATTCTTTTGACCATTTGTGAATGTGAGGACAGTATTAGTCAAGTCCTTGACTTTAGCTTTTAACTCTTCACATTCACATGGTGAGTTATGAGGAACATTATTCAATTTCTTACTCAATTCCACATTCTCAATAGCCAATACACTATTTTCTTTTTGCAAAGTTTCATATGATTGGGTAAGAGTGTGGATTTCCTTTTTAAAAGATTTATTTAATTTGGCTATTCTACCAAATTCAATATAAAGTACATCAAATGCTTCTCTTATTTCATCATATGAGAGAGAATCATTTGGGGAAGAAGTTACCTCATCCTCATTTACCATGAGGCACAAGTTTGCCACCTCTTCATCACTTAAGTCTCCTAACTTGCTTCCCTCTAAGTCATCCCAAGTAGTCATCATAGCATTTTTCTTGTACTTTTGGCTCTTCTTGAGTTGAGGACAGTCAGTCCTTATGTGGTCTGACTTCTTGCATTCATAGCAAGTGAGAGGTTCTTTCTTGCTTGATTCAGCTTTGTTTACTTCTTTTGAGAACTCTTTCTTGTATGGTATCTTTTTGAAGTTCTTCTTATATTTGAGGAATCTTTTGAACATTCTTGCCATCAATGCTATATCTTCATCATCACTGCTGGTTTCCTCATTACTGTTTTCAGCTTGAGTAGTCTTGAGGGCCAGCCCTTTCTTGGTTCTTGGTTTATCAGGCATTTGATAATTCATTATAACTTTATGAGTTATAAGGGATCCTAACAGCTTATCATAGGTAGTTTGGTGAGGTCCTTAGCTTCTTGAATAACTATCATTTTTGGAGTCCATTCCTTGGGTAGTGATCTCAGAATCTTCCTTACATTTTCTACATTTGAATACACTTTACCCAGAGATTTCAGAGCATTTAAAATGTTAGTAAATCTGTTGAACATATCACCAATAGATTCTTCTTTTTCCATTTTGAATAATTCATACTTGTGAACAAGCATGCTAATCTTTTCTTCTTTAACTTGATTAGTCCCTTCATAGGTGACTTTCAGTTTATCTCATATTTCTTTAGCAAAGTCACATCCAGAAACTCTGTTAAATTCTTGGGGACTTAGAGTGTAGAACCCTGAATCTTTGTTTCACTAAGTGGTGAATAGTGTGTGAATAATGCTCAAGTGTGGTTTTGTACACTAATGGGCCTTATGTTAATATACGTGTTTGGATTTATGGCGTGCATGTTCTAATAAGTCTACATATCGTTAAGGAGTGTATTTTAAGCATTTAAGGTGTTAGGAATGAGGTTGGAGAAGATTCAAGTAGTGAAAATAAGGATTTGCAACAAAACAGGGGACCACCGATCGCTCAGTGATAACCTCCGATCGACCGGTCTTATACCGATCGCTCGGTAGCTATCGAACGGTTAACTTTTTTGTATGGAGAAAAATTTCAAAGAGGGTGTTTTCAACCGATCTCTCGATTGAAACCACCGATCGACCGGTCAGTCACCGATTGCTCGGTCAGTACCATCGATCTATCAGTCATACGTAGATTTTCTTCATTAAAGGTATTAAGAATTTAGCCACTACCCTTTGCCTATATAAGGGCTGGGTTCGTGCCTTAGGGTTTCAGAAACCCTTTATACCCTATTTTGAGAGCTTTTAAAGCAGAAGAAGAAGGAGAGAGCTAGGTGTTGCACAAGCTTGAAGGAAGATCAAGATCCTTCCATTCTTTTGGTGTTTCTCGACAAAGAACTCAAGGTTCTCACTTGTCTCAAGCTTTTGGAATCAAAATTATTGATTTCACCAAGGTAGATACACTCTACTACCAATCTTGCAATACTACTAGTTACTAAATAATGTTCTTCTCAATCTATACTACATATATATCTTGATTGGTTATGGTGTGAAAGGATGTTGTTTTTATACTTGGATGTAAGATATCACTATTATGCATTCTATGTGTTTTTCTAAATGCCTCTAAGGGTTTTTGGGTGTTTAAACATATTAGTACTCTCATATGCTACATGTCTCGCATGAACCGATGTTTTCCATGTATTTCTCAAGTTACGAAAAAAGGGTTTTCAATAAATGACTTATAAGGAATGATTCTAAGCAACTCCATGATTTGTCTAAGATCGGTTCGCAAGCTCTAAGGATCATGATACAAACTCACAAGAACTCCATGATATCTCTAAGATCGTCTCACAAGCTCTAAGGATCATAAACGAAATGCTCTAAGATCTCTATGGTATTGGCTCTATGAATATGCTCTATGGTATCTCTATTTCTCTACGGATCATAAACGACTCTAAGAAACTCTACGAACTCTATGAACTCTAAAAACTCACAAGGCTATGATTATCGCATGACTCACACGGTTATGGTTTTGGTTTTGGATTTCGGAGTTCATCACATATGCTATACATGGTTTCCCCGCTTTGATATGCTTTAAGGATTTCAGTCTCCATGATTCGTATGCTCTATGTTACTATTGCTTTATTATTAGTAGCTTGTATACGCTGAGTATTCCATGCTCAGCCAATGTTTGTTATCATCGGCAGATACTCGAGTCCTTTTTGATTTGTGGCACGGAACCTTGGATAGAGGAAGAGTACTTCGACCCGGAGCCTTCCATGGATCACTACCAAGACGATGGTCCGTTAGATAGATGTCGGGACTTTGACTTCTGTTGATCTATGTAGAATTGATACTATGTTTTGTTAAGTGAGAGTGGGACTTGTCTACTCTACCCCTGTTGGATATTTACATACACGTATATTTTGTTGGTTCACGTTTGGACCAAGTTATAGGAGTATTTACTTTGCTTCCGCTATGTTTCATAATTTTGGCTTCCGCTATGCATTATATCTTTTGTTTCCGCTGTGTATCTCTTTGTACTTTGCCAGGTCTCTATGGGTGCCTTATGTATCATACGGATGTATGATACGGCGGTCATGAGTCAAAGTATCCCTAACTCCTAGGGGGTATTTTGGGTCACGACATAGAGCACAATAGAGGTTGATCATTGATTTGAATGAACTTAATATCAGCTTCATTCCATTCTTCCTCTACCTTGGGGATTCTAACATCATCCATAGTTTTTGTGGGAAGGTGAGGGCCATTGACTATTATTTTCCAACACTCATAATCTAGAGCTTGGATGTAATACACCATTCTAGTTTTCCAGTAGTTACAATTTTCTCCATTAAACAATGGAAGTCTAGTGGTGGACTGTCCTCCTATGCTTGTTGCAAAAATGTTATTTGCCATTAAAAATTGATTACTCAGATTGTTTAGATCTATTTAGAGTATTAGGCTCTGATACCAATTGTTGGACAGGTAATGACCCTAAAGGGGGGTGAATAGGGTCTATGATAGATTAAAAATTTTATGGACTACAAGTTCAATATGCGGAAAAGATTAAATATGTAGCAAGCTAAACAAGAGAAATATTAAAAGAAAGGGAGAAGAGATAAGGAGAATGCAAACTCAGGATTTGTTCACGAGGTTCAGCAAACCAGCCTACTCCCCGCCTCAGCTTCTAGCTAGAGGATTCATCACGATTCCTTAATCACACAGGCTCCTTCACAGGTGGAGTCAAAACCCTTATAATCTCTCTTACAGGTCGAGATATTACCTTTACAAGCTCTCCTTTAGGCCAAGCTGAAACCTTTCAAGAGCACAACTCTCTCTTGATAGAACTGAAGCAACAACTTCAGTGCAAAAATCTTAGATTCTTGACTGACCTCAATAAATGAGATTTGGATTGAAAATCTGAATTGAAAGCTCCTTAAATGAGCTCGATAAGAGTGAAATACAAACTTTAATAAAGTCTTTCAAAGGAAATAGGAATTGAATTAGCTCAAGAGAGATTTTGGGGATTTTCTAAGTGTGAGAGTGAGTGAGAATCAATAGCAATGAATGAGTGATCAATAGGAGTTATTGCTGTAATAAAGAGTTACTGTTTGTTCATAAATGAACTCCTTTTATAGTATTTGATCCAATAAAGCCGTTATAGGCTCATTAAATGCATTTTGATCCGTTGAAAAATAGCTGTTACAACGATTTTTCAGTTTCAGGCAAGATTTCATCGACGAAGTGAAGTTCCCACTTGAATTTGTCGCCGAATACAAAAGACAGAATTGAATTCTGAAAAACCCTTTGATGACTTTGTTGCCAAATTCTAGCTAACCAAAGAATTCATCGCTGAAATCAATAGACAGAATTGAATTTTAAAAATTCTGTAATGACTTTGTTGCCGAATTCAATCTACCCAGAGAATTCATCGATGAATTTAGAGTGAAGATCCTGAATTCTGTTTTGGATCAAACCAAAGGGATGAGATTAATTTCCTAGGTCAATTAGCTATATATTTATCATGATTTTATGATTATTTAGAGCCTTAGAATGATTTTCAAAAGGTGTCCTAGGCTCTTATGGTCAATCTATGATTCTTGAGCTTTTCAACTTACCATTCTTTTGAGGACTTTTGCATAAGACCTATAAACTCTTAAAATAGAAAATAAATACATTTAAATTGTCGAGAGATGATCTTGGCTTGACTTGGGTCTTGTGATTTTGCCTTTTATCTTCAATAGACCTGACTTGGACTATGGTCTTATCTTAAATCTTCATCTTGTATACAATGAATTGAACTTCCTCTTGGGTAATTTCCATCATTTTTCATGATTGGAGTGCTATCAACTTGTGTATTCTGAAATGTTCAAGCACTTAAACAAGATTATTAGTACCAAATAGTTCATTTCATTATTATATTATTATCAAAATTATTAGGGTACCCATGGTCGTAACCCTGTGGCTAACATTTTATACTTAGTCGAACTATTGTTTTCGGTAGGTCTAGAGTCGGAGCGAGTGGCAGAGCCGTGGGTTGAGAAGGCATACTTGGAAGAGGAAGAGGAAGAGGAAGAAGAAGGTGATCTTCCCGAGTAGGAGTTCAGGCATGCTTACTTTTCTTTCGATACACTTGAGATCTTTCTTGGAGCCAGATAATTAGTACCCTTGAGTAACTTTTACTTGGAGCCAAGTACTAGCATCCTTGATAATTTAGACTCATGAGCCAGATATGTCATACCCTTGAGTAACTTTTTATCGGAGTTAGGTACGATGTACCCTTGAGTAACTTAGACTTGAAGCCAAGTATGATATACTCTTGAGAAACTAGACTTGAAGCCAAGTATGATATACTCTTGAGAAACTAGACTTGAAGTCAAGTATGATATACCCCGAGAAACTTAGACTTGAAGCCAGGTATGATGTACATTTGAGAAACTTAGACTTGAAGTCAGGTATGATATGAAAGATAAGAATATAAAATTTTTCGAATCACTATTTTTAATTCAGACTTGATTTTGATCTAATCAAAATCTTCCTAAGAGTCATCTTAACATCATATTAAATCATGATGTGAGAAACCATAATTATAAAACTTCTCAAGCGTAAAGTCTCCTGTCGATTCACATGAACCTTCTTTGAATCTCCAAAGTTTTTCTCCAATGAAAGCTAATGGCCCTTCCGATCAATGTTCTTTAATCTTTTTTTTTTTTGATTCATGAATCTTTCTTGATTAAGCCCTTCCAATTCAAACTCTATGATCTTTTATTATTTTCTTGAATGTAAGATCATTTCTTGAATGCAAGATCATTTCTCAAAGATTGGTTCAAATATTATTCAAGATTGGTTCTGATAGTATCCAAGATCAAAACAAAAACTAAGAGAATGAAGAAGAAGGGAAGGTTGGCCGTACAACCCAAGAGGGAGAGGGATGAGCGTCCAAATAGGGGGGAGAGAGAGAGAGAGGAAGACTTTCTTTGTGTATGGACATTCCACTATGGGGGTCCTTATATAGACTCCCCATCTAGCTAACTTCTAGCTCAAGTTAAACTCCTCTTTCTAAATTCTAATCCAATTAGAACTCTCTTTAATTCTTTAATGATAATCCTAATCCAATTAGGATTTAATGAAAATAGAAACCAACATTATCCATTCCCTATTTAATAGGAAAACAATTAGTAACAAACTAATTCATTCCCTATTTAATAGGAAACCATTACTAACAAACTAATTTATTCCCTATTTAATAGGAAATCATTAAATAGTAACCAAGTAATTTATTCCCTATTTTGTAGGGAATAATTAATTAGAAACTAATTAAATAGATAATGAAGCAATTAAGTGGGCGCCCCACCCTAGGTGAGCCCCCACATCTCACGCCCCCTTTGAGGTCTAACCTCTTCTGTTGTCACATTTTGATCTTTATCAAAATCCCATATGGGTCCTATCCATTTGGTTAATCACATCTTATATGATTTCACATATAAGAGCTGCACTATACCATATAGTGAATTATATGGAGAAATTAATTAATTTAATTCTAAATTAAATTAAAAGCCTTGAGAAGGTCCCAGTGTGTGAGATCTAAAGGGATCTCCTATTTTCGGTTATGGGACCAAGTGCTTCATCACCTTTAAGGTGTAGCCTTGTTGCTGAGAAACACATTCCTATAATTCCTATAGGATCATAGAATGCTATCTAAGTCTCTGGACTTCCACTAATCACAATAATGTTCATTAACACATTGTGATCAACCTCTAGAAATTAGAGAATTGCTTGTAAGTACTATATATATTTACAAATAAATCTTTCCATCAACTGATATCACATATAAGCTTCTAGGATTGGAACAAGTCCACTGTTTAGTCCCTAGCTTATGAATAGAACTCTTTCTCATGAATAATTTTTCATTGAACTGAACTACCAAAAAACTTCGAAGAAACATTAGAAAAGAACTGACATAAACATATACTTTTCTATATTGAAAATATCAATTTCGATAAAGACCATTTTATCGAAAAGCACCAGTACTAGATTTTGAGTTCAGTTCAACAAGTATCATCTTGATATCATTATCTTCAATTAAGGAGTAGTGGATTCCTTATTGAGTGTTTACACACTTCTCCAAACATTGTGTACATGACCCGATGTACCCGGAGCTAGTTGTGTATTGGACATTGCCGATTAGCACATCAAAGCCATATAAACAGATATTTGAGAAGATGTTAACCTCTCAGGTCTAAGGATAATTTGTCTAATGAATTTAACCCTAATACAATCTGACAGTGTATTCCATAGGGTATCCACCAATGACCCCATTCAATATTATGTACTTACTACATATACTCACATGTTAGTCAAAAGTCAACACTCTCTGTGAATGAGATTCATTACACTATCTTATAAACTACACATGTGCAAGCCATGATGAAGTACAGCGCCCAACCAGTACTCTAGAGGCTTCGAACAATATTAGGTTTACAAGGAACTGAAAAAGCATATCTCCTCGCAACCTTTGCATGATTATTCTACAATGTTACCTATAAAACTTTATGTCATCATCAAATGAGACAGTAATTATTATAAATACCCTTTATAGTTGGTTGTGGGAATATGATGCTTCTTTAATTAACATGGAAAAGTCTTTTATTGGCTTTAGAAGGCATATATGTCCAACATGATATACCATCGAAACAAACTTTGTTGGTATCTATAATTTATGAGAAAACTTGACCACGCAATCATACTTGTGCAATACTTACTTGTGTCGTACTTGTATTTGTACTTGTGATAGTGATTTTATTATGTTTGTGCATACGTCATGTTCGTGAATGAAGCGAGTGAGCAAATGATAAACCTTCAGATAAATTACACCTAGATTATTAGTCAAGAGCCATCAGAAGTCCATCATTACAGCCCACACTAGAATGATAATCATAAGCAACCAAGACCATAATTCACTACTCGCTTATCTGAACATATATTGTTAGCCTTTAGATTTCAACCTAAAATAACATCATTAATTTTGATGATAACACAATAATGTAATGTCATTTGTGTTACTAATGTCTCCATAAGTTTTACGTGAAACTCAGTGTATAAGAGCATTAGCAAAACCGTTTAACGAAGAAGCATTAAAATGACACCATATATGAGAATAATCATCCTCAAGTCAAAACAAGCCAAATTGGATCAAGATGAAGATATTAAAGATCAATCAAAGTCCAAGTCATGAAGATAAAAAAAATAAGAAGAAGAAGCTTGATCATGAAGTCAAATAAGACAAATTAAGTCAAGATTAAGTCATGAAGAATGAAGAATCTCCTAGAAAATTTAAATATTTTATATTTTAGTGAGAATGTTTTAGGACTTGTAAAAAGTCTTCAAAGTTTGGTTGATTGAAAGCTCAAAGCTTAGATTGATCTTAGGAGCCTAAGACAAAAATTGAATATCATTCTAAGTCCCTATGACATCGTAAATAATGATAAGAAAAACATGATAAAGTCAAGCTAATAGAACTTGCAAACCATTCTCATCTTTTAGAAAAGGTAAAGATGAGATTTCAGAGAAAATTCAGTGATCTCGTTGACGAATTCTCAGGGATATTGAAGACTCGTCAACGAATTTAGCCGCAGAGGCTACTGTCTCTGTTCTGGCATTCATCTCGTCGACGAATTCAGAGAGCCAACCCAATCTCTTCGACGAATTCTTGTGGGAATCTAAAAACTCTGTATCGTCTAGTTTCGTTCTCATTGCTTCTCCAATGGTCATAAAACTTCTTGGGCTATAAATAGGGATGATTTATGAACTAAAAGAAAAACTTCTATCAATCCAATCATTCTATCATTCACTCCAAAGCTTAGATTTTTAAATCTATTGAGTAAAACCTAGAATCTCAAAAGAATCCAAATTTGAGCTATTCAAATCCATTCGTTGAGAGGCTCTTCAAGAGCTTAAAAGTGATCATCTAGCTCGTGTTAAGGAGCAAATTGTGATTGTAATCACCTTTGTTATAAAGTGTGAAAGAAATTAAGAATCAGAAGATTCTTGTCCTTGACGTGGGAAGCTTTGTAAAGTGAAGAGAGGATTGTTCTCTTGCGCTGTTTAGGCTTGATCTTCACTCGTAAGAAGATTGGTTATGTAGAACCCCAGAACTCAAGTCCATAGTCGGTGAATAGTGTAAGTGAATAGTGATTATAGACCAAAAGGGTCTTCTATGTGTTTTTGTGTGGGATGGATGAATGAAAGAGTTGCAACCAAAGTGTATGTGTTGTGGGAGTGTTAAAACCAAGGTAAAAGAGTGGAGATACTCTAAGTGAGTTAAGGGAATAGTGGAAGTACTCAACGTGAAAAAAACAAAGGAAAATGGCCAACTTTGCAGGTGGCTGGTCGACCACCCCTCCAAGCCGGTCAGTCAACTGTCTCGAAAGTGGCCCAAAATGGGCCATAGTGTGTAAGAATTCAGAGGCTAGTCGACCGCTCCTCTAGCTGGTTGACCGGCGGTCCCCATAAAGGCCAAAAAGGCTCAACAGTGGGGTTTTCTTTCATGGCCGATCGACTGCCCTTTAGTAATTGGAAATTTCCCCCCTGTGTGCGAATTTTAAGTGAGGATTAGGGTTTTAAACACCCTTGACTTATAAATACAAGCCCATTTCGTGGGTTTTAGGAAGACACTAAACCTAAGAGAGATTGTGGGAGGAAAAGAGAGAAGGCTAGGGTTTCTAAAAGGAGTTTTGTTGGAGATCAAAGAAGAGCTCAAATCCTTGCTTCCAAGGCTTGGATCTTCTTTCTCAAGTCTGGACCGTCTTCCTCGAGGTTGGATCTCCTCCCTCAATCTTGGATCTCGTTTCCATGGTGTTTCTCAAGCATTAGATTACGGGGATTCAACATTCTCTTTGCTCAAGCGCTAGATCTCCGGTATTTGACCCTAAAATGTAGAACATTCTACTAGCTTTTCGTGTTGTGATTTATTCGTGGTTACTAGAATGTTAAATCGTTCTAATCTTATTAAAATTCATTAAGGAAAGTTAGATGAACAAGCATGTTAAATTGATGAAAATGAAGTAGAACACTCGACTAGTTGGCTATGTTATGGATCCTTGCTGGAAAATAGGCTTTGATGAATGAGTTTTTGATGAATCCAATCGCCTATGGCCTTACTTTTGAAAAGTATGATATGAATTATGTGTCATTATGATTTCCTCGTTTTCCCTAATTGTACACAAAGTATATGCATGATCACTCATGCTTATATGATCGGTTTTCATCGAATACAAGTATTGAAAGAAGAGTTTAGTTTTAAACAATGATTTTTGTTGTTCAATATATGATTTCCATCAAAGCATGGTTTGTTTGAAAGAAGGGTTTCAAAGTATTGTGTTCAAAGAAGGGTTTGATTCAAAGAGGAGTTTTCAAAAAGTAGTATGGTTTTGCTCAAAAGAAGACTTGGTTTAAAGTACGTGCTCAAGTGTGACGTTATGTGTAATAAGGCTAGTGTGTGTCGTTCAATCATAGTCTGAGCACTAGTTAAGTAAATGAAATGAAGCTAGTGTGTTCCGTTCCACCATAGTCCGGGTACTAGTCAAGCAAGTGAAATAGCTAATATGTTCCGTTCCAGTATAGTCCGAGCATTAGTTAAGTAAGTTAAGATGCTAGTGTGTTCCGTTCCACTATAGTCCGGGCACTAGTCAAGTCAAGATAAGATGCTAATGTGTTCTATTTCATCATAGTCCAGACATTAGTTTAGCAAGTGAAAGATGCTAATGTGTTCCGTTCCATTATAGTCCGGGCATTAGTTAAGCAAGTTAAGATGCTAGTGTGTTCCGTTCCATCATAGTCCGGGTACTAGTCAAGTCAAGTGAAAGATGTTAATGTGTTTTGTTCCATCATAGTCCAGGCATTAGTTAAGTAAGTGAAATATGTTAATGTGTTCCGTTCCATTATAGTCTGCCCATTAATTAAGCAAGTTAAGATGCTAGTGTGTTCTGTTCCACCATAGTCCGGGCACTAGTCAATTAAAGATAAGATGCTAATGTGTTCCGTTCCATCATAGTCCGGATATTAGTTAAGCAAGGGAAATAGCTAGTGTATTCCGTTCCATCATAGTCTGAGTACTAGTTAAGAAATGAGAATAATGCTAGTGTATTCCGTTCTACCATAGTCCGGGCACTAGTTAAAGGAAGTAAAAGAAAAGAAAGGAAAGTAAAATAAATGAAAGAACAAGAAATGAAAGAAAGTGTAAAGTATGTGTGAATGGTGCTAGTATGTTTCGTTCAATCATAGTTCGGGTACTAGCAATGCATGTAATGAAAATGGTAATTATAAAGACAAATGCATGTGCGGAATAATATACTTGTAAAGAGACGAAACACGTATGAAAAGGGATACTCACAAATGAATAATGCATGTGTGATATACGTTTTAGGTAAAGAGAAAAGACATGATGTGAACGATGAAACTATGGTTTTAAAGTAAAGTTTGAAAAACATGCGATATTGAAAAGTATATGCTCGTGATATTGAAATAAAAAGTATTGATGTAAGTATGATTTTAAAAAAGTAGGCATATGATAGTTTTTGAAAAGAATTATAGCTTCCACACTCTGATTACACTATTGTTGGTACTGCTTGGTTTTACTTTAGAAATGTTTTATTCTATGTATGTTTGCACATGTATTGATCGTCGGTCAATCTTAAATTATTCATTCTTAGTAATAATTCCGTAGAATAGTACTAGTAAGGGTATCGTTCCTCTGAGGACTGCGTTGGTTTCGTTGCCTTTTATTCAGATTAATTTTAAACTAATAAAATAGGTAATTGAATTTTTGCTTGATTAACTAAAACAATTAATTAAACTAATTAAAGGAAATTTCTAAATTAAACTATCAACTAATGGTTTTAAATCCTTTGGAAGAGAAAATCTAGGGTTTTCAAATCCACCACTAACCTCATAACCAGCCCCTATTTTGAATTTATCATAACCTCTTAAATTGCAAACATTTTAGTTAGAATGACAGCACATCCCCTCTCAACTAATCTAGAAAAGTTCAAGAGATTATATCCTTAGCATATCGTATCTTCGGTTAGCACGAATGATACACACTAATCTACGGTTGTGTAATCACTCGTCTTCCCTTAGCATAAAATATCTGCGGATTTAATCTCTCGATATTTTAAAACCATTGCATAAAACATATGTTTAAATTCTAACGAAAATTAACACAAGTGATTTTAATTCCAATTTCATAATACCTAAGACAAGGTTGAGAATTCAATTGAAATCAAATATAAATAAAATAAATCCGGTTGTTTGAAAACAACTCTCTCATTATGCAATCAATGTCTTACAATACAAAGAATCAAAATAAAAACAAAATAAAGGACACAGTTACTTGGCTAGGGTTTCATCGAAACCCTAGAGTGGAAATTAGTTTATCGAGAGGGAGGAATGCAACATCTTCATAGACAAAGCTGCAGCACTTCTCTTCATGGCTTGCTTGATCTCCAGAGCTTTTCTTCTTCAGATCCAAAATCTCTACAAAATTCTCTAATAATGATGGTAGCTAGGAATTCTCTTTTTATAGAGAAAGACAGAGTTCTTGTAGAATAAGGAGTTCTAATTGAGGTCTAACTCTTCTTTTTCTCTCTATATTCTTTTTGGGTTGAATGAGGATTAAACCCTCATTAGGAAGACAATAATAGAGTTGGAAAGTGTTTAGAAGTACTAAAATACTATTCACGAAACACTATTCACGGAATACTATTTCACCCTATTCACAGTTTTGCCATTGAACTTCAAATAATTTTAGAGAGCTCAATTCTAATCGGATTGACCCGAAATTTTAAACATAGCTCATTTAGGTCATCTAGAATCTACCCAAAAAGTTTCATAAATTTTGGATGAAGAAAAATTATCAAAATACCCCTCTATTGATAGAAGTGCGATTTTTGGCCAATCGATCCATCAGGCTTCCATTTTATCTTCTTTTCCTCGCATGAACCTGAAACAAGAATAAATAACCAAGTAGCATAAAATAATATAAATAATTACTCTAAATGATTAGAAAGTTAAGTTTGAGGTGCTTTTATGTATAACATTTAGCACCGATCATGTATTATTAATGTTCATAACATGGTTGGCTAGTAGTTTGTATACGCTGAGTATTTCATACTCAGTCGAACTGTTACTTCGGCAGGTACACAGGTAGACGTACGAGCTCCAGAACCATGAGTAAAGGAGGTGCATGTAGATGAACCGGTAGACAGTTTTCTGGTGGATGATAGGTGCCCCTATTGAGGAGTGGATGATAGTGAGAGAGATGTATTTTGGGTTTTTATTTTGGGATTTTTTTATCGGTTGAGTTGGTAACTCAAGCGAGGGATACCGTGTGTATGTAGTTTCAATTATTGTAAATGTTATACTTGGAAGACTGTATATAGAAGAAATAAATTTTTAGTTTAATTTTTGTATGCCTTGTTCTCTCTCTCACATGATGGTTGTAAGTTCAAGTCATGATGCCAAAGTCTCATAACTCTTAGGTGGGATTTGGGTCGTGACAGGTTAGGTTTGACTTTTGCCTGAAAGAAAGTTGTAAAAGTTAGGGCTTCACCCATAAGAAGTCTGTGCGATTGAGTAAATCGTGGTGAATCCTCTAACAGGTATAGCTTGAGGCGGGGACGCAGACAGGATTGCCGAATCTCATGAACAACGTCTTTGTGTTTGCATTCTCTTAGCACTCTCCCCACTCTTTACTTTATTGCTTTACATTGTTTGAATAGAATTACATAATTCATTTCACTTTTAATTAGTAAAATTGAAATTTTGCTTAATGGATTAGGAATAATTTTTAATTTGTCATAGACCCTATTCACCCTCACTCTAAGTTCCAAACCTTGGGCAACATATATCACACATACAAAATCAACATTATACATCATACATCATTCATGATCATCATGACATATATTTTCAAGGTTGATATAATTAAACATACATAATCATGGTTCTTCAAACATCAAGTCATAATAGGTTATTCGTTATGCTTTGATTTCAAGTGGTTCATACATAAAGGTAATAACCTTAAAATCCTTATTTGCACAAATCAAAAAATCATATATTCAAACATATATACAATCATTCAAACAATCTCCAACATACATCCCTTCTTCCATATTCAATCATGCATACTCCATAAATCAATCACTTCCCTCTTGTTAGATCATACGTACTTCAATTACAATTGAAAACTCATTAAATCATGGTAACCTTTACATAAGGGAAAATTCTTACGATGAAAACATACTTTAATCATGTTCCTACTTCAATCTTATCTTACTTTTCCATAATTTACATTCACATCAATGATTATAATAAAATCAACTAGTAAAGTATATCTACCTTGCTTGATCGCTTCCCTACGATCACAAGTTTGTGAACGGCCTTCGATTTCAATCTCTAAACCTTTCTTCTTTTTCTAGTGAAAGCCCTTGATCAAAAACCTTAGGTTTTCTCCTCTTGGATATCT
This sequence comes from Tetracentron sinense, assembly GCA_015143295.1. Classification (NCBI taxonomy): domain Eukaryota; kingdom Viridiplantae; phylum Streptophyta; class Magnoliopsida; order Trochodendrales; family Trochodendraceae; genus Tetracentron; species Tetracentron sinense. The sequence continues at coordinate 25,472,936 of CM026554.1, forward strand.
AAAAGCTCTTAGAATAGTTGAAAACCCTAAAACCCACGAGTTAATGACTATATATATATAGGGTTTAGAGTCCTAAACCCTATTAAATTTATGGAAAAATCATGTTTTTAAAATCTTTGTGTATATGTCGGTCGACCGACTTTGCAAATCGGATCGACCGAGTTTTATCTCTCTCTAACTACATTTTTTTCGAAGGTCGGTCGAACGAATTTGAATGTCGATCGACCGACTTTGGTCTCAGTCGACTGAGTTGCCCTGTTTTCTCTATGCGACACTTTTCCTCTGTAGAGCAAACAACAACAATACCCTTTTATTTTCAACACTAGTCAACAACACACTTACTTTCCTTTAAACATTTTAAAGGAAAATATGTAAGTACCCCCATTTGGATTCAATAAAAATACTTAGAAAATCAAATTCCTAGTGAATCAAAATCTCATTTTTCCAGTTTTAAGCTAAAAATGAGAAATCTTGTTCGAAGTAAATTTTTTGATAGTCAATTAAATCAATCTACATGTAATAATAAAATTTCATAAAGATCACATATCTTTATTTAACCCATAAACATTCATTCCCAAGAGGAATGATCTCAAAATTTGACCATTTTTATTTTTGCTAAAACCACACCCTTCTTATAATTCCTGAAATTCATGTACTTAGTCATTTTGAATTTAACTTAAACTCATCAAGGAATAAGGCATTAAATGTTGACACGAATATTAAGATTATTATTCAATATGCACATACATGAAGTTTTGGGTTTCTACAGTAACCAAGCAGCGGTGCTACTCTTGAGCAACCTTGCTCAAGCAGCCTTCGACATCGGTGTGGGCACTGCCCTCGTAAACTCGTCCCTCTACACCATCGATGGATGCAAACTAGTTGTCTTATTTAGCAGATTACGGGGATTTCTCGATGAGACTTTCGGCAAAGGTACCCATTTCTTAGTGTTGTAGCTTCAAAAACCCTACATCTTCAACATCCGCACTTGCCCTCACACCCTTGCAGATCTCATAACTCACTGACGTCTTCCAAAGGCATTCTTCTTTGTTGTTTGTGGAGGAATAGAGAAGTGGGAAGGAGAGAGAGAAGAGGTAATGGAGAGGAGGATGCGACTGAAGAATGTAAATGTAGGATAGAATTAGATCTTAAGGATGGATATATATATATAGAGAGAGGGAGAGAGAGAGAATTAAATTTTATCCTCACAAACTTAAAAAAATTACGATAATATCAATTATAGTTAACGAATAGTCAGGGCAATAATGGTATTTAAAATGTACACCTATATCATATTCGGTTCAAATAGTTCACGGATCAGATATGGTACCATTCATATCCGATTTGATTATAAATGGATAGTTCATAAGATATCTGAATCCGCTCTGGCAGATAAATATCCATTTAAATGGATACATATATTATTCGACTCCGTTGACAACCCTACTCCCAAGGGGTAAGATTTAGGTTTGAGTCTCTTATGAATGTGACGGTTAATTTGTCCACTCATTAACTAGAACATATACTAAACAAACTAACTAGGGTTGTGGCCTTACCACGTGACATGTACCAAAAAGTTTTATTATTCTATAAATATCATTTTTAAAGGGTTCTGACTCTTTCTTCCATGTTCGCTTGAACAAGAGACCATGGTGATCCTGTCTTCTAATATTTGATCATTTAGTTTCTTTCGGGTCATATCTCTTCCATCCTAAAATTTCAATTACTCTCCAGCTTTTCTTCCTCCTTCTTGACCCACTAGTCTCCAACCCTAAAAATTTGTTAGAATCATCCACTCTTCTTTTGTTTTTCTATTGTTCACACCGACATCTGTAGGAATTCCATAAAATCTGATCTAACTTCCACCAACTCCATAGTCTCAATCTTATATTCCTTCAAGAAACCCTTATTTAATTAATTAGCAACCGTTGTTAATATTTTCAATAAATAAAAGAGAAAATAATGGTAATTTTTTGTGTTTTATTTAGGCTCCATTTGTTTGCACATAAATGGTTTTACGACGTAAATCATTTACAATAGTATACATTTTTTTATGGTAAAAGATGAATTTTTTATTATTTTTTGTTGTTGGGTTGCATCCTTATAAGGTTGAAAATTTCTTTATGTTACTTGTGTTTTTTTGGTTAAACACACACACCATATACACCCACCCAAACACACACACACCCCAAACCACAAGAACAAAGGAACATTGAAAATCACATATAAGAGTGGTGTTTTTACCATTCGAATAAAAATATATAAAAAAGTATATTTTTAAATTCCCTGATTGCACAATTGTCGTTATTTAGAATACAAGTGAAGACGGTTATTTCTATTATTTTAGAAAGTACATGTAAATGAGTATTTTTTTTTAAATAAAAGCCTCTCAGGAGGAGAGGGGCGTTTGGCAGACCCCTATCGGTTTTATTACTAAGAAAAAAGTTGGGGGAGGGGGCATAAAACCTTACCCCTACAAAAGCAAAGACCATGAGAGGCCTAGAAAACCAACTAAACCCTTACATTTCTAATATTCTCAATTTGTTAAGAAACATAAGAGATTTTATCTTGATTGGAGTGTTACTATAGAAAATACATGTGAACTCTGCTTCGGGTCCCAATCGTCGGCCGAACATCATAGCTCCACAACAAGGAGGTTTGTGAATTACACTTGCTGGATGGTTTCATTACGATGAATGCTAGAGCAGAGCCACTGGAAGGGAAGGTTTTCAGTCGACTGGGGTTTTTGTCATCTTAGAAAATACAAGTGTCATTTTGGAAAATACATTTGAAGGGGGTATTATTGTTATTTTGAAAAGTGATATTTTATCTTTGTGGAGAATACATGTAGAGAGATGTTTTTGTTATTTTAGAAAATACATGTAATGAGGGGTAGATGGGTATTTTTGTCCCTTAAAATGTGACAGTGAATTTTTTGTCATTTTGACGAATATATGTGAAGAAGGTACTTTTGTCATTTTTAAATATATTTTAAAAGAATAGTTTTATGAAAAAATAGCATACAAAATTTTAAAATGTAAGTCATTGTTTGCAAAAGTTGTTCATTTTCTGTAAAAATGTTTTACCCTCAAAAGATTTTACATACAAACACGCGAAAAATAACATTTTTCATATTTTACCTCGAATCAAATGGAACATTAAATGAAAATAATGTTGAGAGTACAAAGTCCAATGTTGAAGAAAAAGAAACCGAAAAAAAAGTGAAAAAAGTTCGCTTTTGTTTATTAGTTTTGTTTCACGTGTTGCAAGCTTACTTACTTGAAGCACCTATGGTTTATAAATCTCAGTCTCTTTTTCCATCCAAATTCTCCTCTAATCTTTCTTTCTTGTCTTCATCTTCTTTTGTATATTATTGTTGTTATGTATTTTTGTATTCAATCTTTCCTAGAAGAATTCAATCCAATGGGCAATTTTTTTTTGTTGGGGTATTTATTTAACTATGGTTAGTGATTAAATCAAGGAAAAAGTATAATTTACTCACCCTAAATAAAAAAATATCATTTAAAGGGCATAGTTTTAAAAAATTTACCAAATAGGATATGTATTTTAATATTACCCTTGTTAGTGTTTGGGATTTATATGAATAGCTAAGGGGTAAATATGTCAAAACATGCCTTTTTGGTAATAAAAATGCAAAGCATGCCCTAAAACCAAGGATTAGTGATTAACATGAAAGAATGGAGTTCTTGCAACTCATCACTCAAGATGATTAGATCCCAAACCTCCCTCAACAGAGAGGCCACACCATACCACTGACGCAAGAGGCGGGTTGTGGGTGAGCCCTTATAGATCTTAGTGCCTTAGCTTCAAGAACCCTACATCTTCAACATCTGCACTTGCCCTCACACCTTTGCAGATATCATAACTCACTGACGTCTTCCAAAGGCATTCTTCTTTGTTGTTTGTGGAGGAATAGAGAAGTTGGAAGGAGAGAGAGAAGAGGTAATGGGGAGGAGGATGCGACTGAAGGATATATATATATAAATTGAGAGAGAGAGAGAGAATTAAATTTTATCCTCACAAACTTAAAACAATTACAATAATATCAATTATAGTTAAAGAATAGTAAGGGCAATAATGGTATTTAAAATGTACACCTATATCATATTCGGTTCAGATAGTTCACGGATCAGATATGGTACCATTCATATCCGATTCAATTATAAATGGATAGTTCATAAGATATTTGAATCCGCTCTGGTAGATAAATATCCATTTAAATGGATACATATATTATTAGACTCCGTTGACAATCCTACTCCCAAGGGGTAAGATTCAGGTTTGAGTCTCTTAGGAATGTGATGGTTAATTGTCCACTCATTAACTAGAACATATACTAAACAAACTAACTAGGGTTGCGGCCTTACCGTGTGAAATGTACCAAAAAGTTTTATTATTCTATAAATATCATTTTTAAAGGGTTCTGACTCTTTCTTCCATGTTCGCTTGAACAAGAGACCATGGTGATGCTGTCTTCTAATATTTGATCATTTTATTTTCTTTCGGGTCATATCTCTTCCATCCTTAAATTTCAATTACTCTCCAACTTTTCTTCCTCCTTCTTGACCCACTAGTCTCCAACCCTAAAAATTTGTTAGAATCATCCACTCTTCTTTTGTTTTTCTATTGTTCACATCGACATCTGTAGGAATTCCATAAAATCTGATCTAACTTCCACCAACTCCATAGTCTTAATCTTATATTCCTTCAAGAAACCCTTATTTAATTAATTAGCAACCGTTGTTAATATTTTCAATAAATAAAAGAGAAAATAATGGTAATTTTTTGTGTTTTATTTAGGCTCCATTTGTTTGCACATAAATGGTTTACAACGTAAATCATTTACAATAGTATAACTTTTTTTATGGTAAAAGATGAATTTTTTATTATTTTTTGTTGTTGGGTTGCATCCTTGTAAGGTTGAAAATTTCTTTATGTTGGTTACTTGTGTTTTTTTGGTTAAACACATACACTATATACACCCACCCACCCACCCAAACACACACCCACCCCAAACCACAATAACAAAGGAACATTGAAAATCACATATAAGAGTGGTGTTTTTACCATTCGAATAAAAAATATATAAAAAGTCATTTTTTTAAAATTCCCTGATTGAACAATTGTCGTTATTTAGAATACAAGTGAAGACGGTTATTTCTATTATTTTAGAAAGTACATGTAAATGAGTATTTTTTTTTAAATAAAAGCCACTCGGGAGGAGAGGGGCGTTTGACAGACCCCTATCGGTTTTATTAATAAGAAAAAAGTTGGGAGTTGGGGAAGGGGGCATAAAACCTTACCCCTACAAAAGCAAAGACCATGAGAGGCCTAGAAAACCAACTAAACCCTTACATTTATAATATTCCCAATTTCTTAAGAAACATAAGAGATTTTATCTTGATTGGTGTGTTATTATATAAAATACATGTGAAGAGGATTTTGTCATCTTAGAAAATACAAGTGTCATTTTGGAAAATACATTTGAAGAGGGTATTATTGTTATTTTGAAAAGTGATATTTTATCTTTTTGGAGAATACATGTAGAGAGATGTTTTTGTTATTTTACAAAATTCATGTAATGAGGGGTAGATGGGTATTTTTGTCCCTTAAAATGTGACAATGAATTTTTTGTCATTTTGATGAATATATGTGTACTTTTTTCATTTTTAAATATATTTTAAAAGAATAGTTTTGTGAAAAAATAGCATACAAAATTTTAAAATGTAAGTCATTTTTTGTAAAAGTTGTTCATTTTCTGTAAAAATGTTTTACCCTCGAAAGATTTTACATACAAACACAAGAAAGATAACATTTTTCATATTTTACCTCGAATCAAATGGAACATTAAATGAAAATAATGTTGACTTTGTTTGCCGAGTACAAAGTCCAATGTTGAAGAAAAAGAAACCGAAAAAAAAGTGAAAAAAGCTCAGTTTTGTTTATTAGTTTTCTTTTACGCATCGCAGGCTTACTTACTTCAAGCACCTATGGTTTATAATTCTCAGTCTCTATCTCCATCCAAATTCTCTTCAAATCTTTCTTTCTTGTCTTCATCTTCTTTTGTGTATTATGTGTATTATAGTTGTTATGTATTTTTGTATTCAATCTTTTCTAGAGAAATCCAATGGGCAATTTTTTTTTGTTGGGGTATTTATTTAACTATGGTTAGTGATTAAATCAAGGAAAAAGTATAATTTAGTCACCCTAAATCAAAAATATCATTTAAAAGGGCATAGTTTTAAAAAAATTACCAAATAGGATATGTATTTTAATATTACCCTTGTTAGTGTTTGAGATTTATATGAATAACTAAGGGGTAAATATGTCAAAACATGCCTATTTGGTAATAAAAATGCAAAGATTGCCCTAAAATCAAGGAATAGTGATTAACATGAAAGAATGGAATTCTTGCAACTCATCACTCAAGAGGATTAAATCCCAAACCTCCCTCAACAGAGAGGCCACACCATACCACTGGTTGTGGGTGAGCCCTTGTAGATCTTAGAAATAATATTAGGGTATGGCTTGAGCTCGACTTGTTTAAACATTCGAACTAAAATAAAAGCTTGGCTTGATTCGGTCATGAAATGTCAGCTTGAGCTTGGTTCAAAATAGCCGAAAAGCCGTGGAGCTAGCTTGGCTTGAGTGCAGCCAATCCATTACTTTATATAGTCAAAAGATCGAACCCAGTGTTAGGGTTAGAGCTAGGGTTTGGAGAAGATCAAAAGATCGAACCGAGTGTTAGGGTTAGAGCTAGGGTTTGGAGGAGATTTCAATGGCTTCGAGAGTTGCTTTGAAGGGAAAAGGAAAATCCGGAAAGGGCTCAAAGGCCTCTGAGAACCGATCTACAGCCAAGTGCTTGAAGGAATGGAGCACCTGGGCGGTGAAGAAAGCCAAAGTCATCACTCACTATGGTTTCATTCCGCTCGTGATCATCATCGGCATGAATTCAGAGCCAAAACCACAGCTTTCTCAGCTTCTCAGCCCTGTCTGAGTTCAAATATTTGGTACCCAGATCAAAAATATGGTTTAATAGGATGATCTCTTTGATGGGTCGGCGCCTATTTGTCGAATCTACCTGAATCCAATTAGGGTTTTAATTTTTTTTTTCTTCCCAGTTCATGTAGTGGTTGCAATAGACAGATTGCAGTTTTGTTTGGATGCTATAGTTCATGTGTAAGTTGTCCATGCTGGATCGATCTGTTTTTACTTGATAAATTTAGTTCATGAAATGTAATCGTTTTTCGTGTCTTTTGGTGTTGATCCCTCTTTTATTTGTTAGCGTTTTTCTGCTTATTTTTCTCAGTTATGTTTGAATGATCGACATGTAATGGTTTTTCCTCTGTCTCTTTATGTTTACTGTGTAGTTTTTTTTTTTCTTTTTTTCTGGTGGATTGGTGTGAGCTTCTCAAATCTACAGGAAGGAATTAGTTCTATTATTTATTTGCTTTTGATTGCTGGCTTGCCCTTTTGAATTAAAAAAAAAACATGCAATTTGATCTGACTGATTTACAACTTTGAGGTTGTTCCTATAATTGAAGTTTACCTACCAGGAAAGAAAAAGAAATCCATGGTTCCAGGTTCAGTATTCTACCAGAATTGGTGATCTATGTTTTTCCTTAGAGTTAGTGCCTATCCACCTTTGTGTCTGCATTGCACGACTTTGCTAGTTAGGTTAGATATTTTTTTTTTCTTTTTATGAATTGAAATCTGCTTAGATTCAGTGCCTGATAGAAATTATGATTTAGCAGATGGTCTGTAGATAGTTTGTATTTATCTTATCATCAATTCTTTTTCTCTATTTGTGTGTTATTGGAAATATTTTTTGTGCTAATGATTTGTAGGGATTTTTGCACTGATGCTCAGGTGTTGGTGTTGAACTCGGATACGGGGTGTCAGACCCCCCCCCAACAACAACAAAAAAGATTTGAGAATGCGGGAGGATACTTTATTCTAAAATTATTATATTTTGAATGTTATATTAATAATACTATATAAGATGCAAAATAAAATATAAATATGAAAATAAAATTATTGCAAACAGTACTAAGTGATATATTACAAAGTGTAGTTCATTAAACAATTAATTTTACAAGAAGTTTTTGAGGCCCAAATTCAACCCGTTGACACTTTTCTTTGTCTCTCTATCTCTGTGCCCACTTCCATTTCTTTTCCATGCAGGGATCGGTAATTCATCATATTGTATTTTTATTTTGTTAAAAATAAGTGAATCGTGGTTCTTTCCTTCTTTTTTACCACCTTCTTTTTCTGATAATGAGAGTAAGAAAGAACTTATTGAAATTTAAGCAGTTGTATGCTTGTTTTTGTATAATATATATTAAAGGTTTATTGGTATCAAGCGTGTTCGTGTCCGTGTCCATTTGAGTTCAAAATACATGAATTCTTGTTGATATAAGTCATAGCAAGCATGTCCGAATCCGTGTCCACACGTTTTGACATGGGCTATGCTTATTGTCTTAAAGAACATGCACAAAATAGTTTGTTACCCTTTGCTCGGTGGAAATAACCTTTTCATGCTTTAGTATGTCTTTTATTTGTTCCTTCTGATCACTGTGTCATTCTCCTGGTGCGTTGGTGCGAATTTGGAAAATTTACATTGTAAAAGTTGGGTCCATTATCTATTTTCATTTGCACAGACCTCCTTTGTTGATGGATTAAGATGTTCAATCTAGTTCCAGCCTTCCGGGGATCGAGCCTGTAGCTTGGTTGGGTTTCACTCCTTCTGGTCGTTTATTTGGTCCAGCCTTTTACCTATCTAAAATTAAGAACTCTGTGATACCCATATCGGTATAGTAATGAAATGAACGATTTCTGTTTTGTCTAGGTTTTGGTGCCTCTCCATTGCATCTATGTTGCATTATGTTCTTTTTAATTGGTTAGATTGTGCTTTGTGTTTATTAATTGAAATCTCCAATATCTTAATTACTATTCTGCTTTTGTTTAGTGATAATTTTGTGTTGGGTCTACGGTGATCCATCAAACTTAGATAAAATGATTTTCTTTGTTTTTGCTCCATCATCCACTGCTTGGATATCGTGATCAAAATTCCGATTCCCTGGTTGGATTTTTTTTGCCCCCTATTTCTCATGACGAGATATGATTTTCTGAACCATATTTCAAAAATTCATCCACTGGTATTCACTATTTGTGCGATAACCTTGAATATTTTTCTGTTGCCATTTTTCCATTTACGTGTTGAAGCTTCTTTTATATTTGGTTGTAAAAACAGACTTAGCCTGGGGCTCTACGAAGATGAAAAATAGTCAGTCCCATTATGTTGTCTCTCAGAATTTTCTCAGCTTAGACTGCCATTCTCGAGAGCCAGACTCTCTCTTCCTCCATTTCTCGCCGTAACATACGTGAGGTAGTCTGCCCTGTGCTAGGACTAAGTATCTCCTTAGCCGCCACACACTTCCGTTATTGAGTATGTCAAGTCTCCTAATTCTACTTGCTGGGATCCCCTATACTTACCTTGGTAGTCTCGAATAATACAATCAATTGCTCCCTTTATGTTGTTTCAGACCTGACCTGTCAAAGTTCATCTTGACCCAAAGGTGGATTGGGGGTGCCATTGTATTAACAACCACCACTTCTCCGCCTGCTGAACCTGCCATATATGATATCGAATAACAGGTTACATTCCCCATGATGGAGTACTGATTTTCACACATACTGGAAAACAGTTTGGTTTTAATTAGCTAGAGCTTCCAAAGGATAAATGCATTTTTTTTCTGTCTTTTTTGTTGGGATCGTGGCTGACTGCTTTCCCTATCAATATGGTATTTCCTTAGGATCTCAAGCCAATCCTTTATGGTTTGGGTTACTCTTTCTATTGGTTTATTCTTTCTTGGTTGGATAGAACTCCAAGTTTCTATTACAATGTTGCAGAGACCAAATATATGTGATCAATCGAGAATTATCACGAACATCCAACCAGATGATAGTAACAATCTCCAGAGGGAGTTGAGTTTCCAGATCCAGTTTTTATTGGTTGGGCTCTGCTTCCTGCAATTGGGTTCTCTGTTTGTGAAACTAACACCCAGAATTGCTTGCATTTGTAGAATCTTTTGTTGGATTCATCTTAATGCATGAGACCCTGTTTTAGAAACTCTTCTCATGAATGCTTGAGAAAACTTGTAATAAATCACCCAGAAACTCATCTCTTAAGTTTAATCAAGGATATGAATGGTTCATGTAGAGATTGAAAATTACTTTCTGCCTTGACAGTTCTATCTTATAGCTTCCAAACTATCCCTTTTTAAGTGCAGGAAAATGCATTTAGAAGGCACTTTCTAGGCTCTGATTATCGCTGCAGATCGAACAGGATGGTTGATGTAAGATCTCAATAGCTTCATGGGGCTTTGATATTTGTTAGTTAGGTTGGTTCGTACCCCATCCTGCACTATTTTCCTTTTCCCCAATACCAACACAATGTTTAACTTATCTGATAATTGGTTGGGTTCTGATTGGGATTTGCTCATTGAGCTGGAGGGCCAACCAGATTGGCCCCTCTACCGCTTCCACCGCTGCAAGCCAACCTGCAACTGTTAGCTGAGACCATCCTTGCCACCACCAGTATTTTGAGCTACCTATATTGCCACTTTCCCAATTGCCGCTGCCCCAGTAGGCCACTAGTGGGCTGTTTGGCGTAAAAAAATGATGTGAATGCAATTGACAACTTATTTTTAAGGTAGCGAAACAATTTTAGTGGAACAAAAGAAAAAAGATTTTCAAAATTATTAAATTTCAGAAATGTGCTTAAAGCGAATAAGATTAGCGTGAAAAGGAAAGATAAAGACGAAACTAAATAAAATTTTGGAAATTTTATCATATAAATATGTTGCGGGAAACAACCATATTTGATGTCTATTAATATTCTTCTTTTTTTCATCCAAAACATCCATTGTTTCTTTTTTATCATAATTGATGGACAGGTAGTTGCCAAAAATGCGTTCACTGCACATAGTTGATTATAAGAATAAAAACTTTTGAGAATTAATTCTTTTTTATATTAAAAGAATCACCAAAAATTTTCAGCCTAAGAGAACACTAAAACTGACCTAACACCCTTAGCCACTGTGGGCCCGTCAAGAACTGCAGCCACCATCGTCCGTTGCAGTTTGCACAATCAAAGCCCACCAATCCCAACCTAATAACCGTCCCATATCTGTCTGGCTGTCCTTTATCAAGTAGTAGTTTCCAATCATGTATTGGTACCATTCCTCCAAGCTTGTAACATCACTTCCGAAAATTTTAGATCTCATCAATTATGAAGAACATGAACCACACAGGACCAGATTTTATCAGAAAAGTAGACCATGACCTCCACCACATTAATTGGCTGGCGCCGCTCACACCATTAAAGCAACCTCATCATCCTGCTCACAAATACTGCACCCACAGCCCAAATCCCGAACCCTACCGGGAATCCAAACCTTTCAAATAGAAGTCTCTTGAACCACAATGATGAGATTTTGGCCAGAAATCCAGTTACTCTGTGAAGTGGATCACCTATCACTGAAGTATTACAGAACTAAAACCTCTTTTTTGTAAAATATGATCTAGAAAACTATTTACAATGACTGTTTTGTAAACTATAATTTACAAAGATGCCACCTGCACCAACCTGGTCCCTCCTATCCCTCACTAAATTACAGATAAGGGGGAGGAATGAGCATCCTTCCAATACCCATATAGTCTGCAGCAAAGTCCTCATCGTTCTTACCCAACATATCTTTTAGGCTACAGTCCACATTCCTGCCCTTGAGCACCCAGAATCTAGGTTTTATCTTCTTGTCCAATGAGTAGCTGAAATATCTTGGATAATCTACAATGTCCCTTACAGGTTTCTCCATGGTGTTCACAAGGAATTCGAGCTTTGGTCTCAAAACCTCGTCAATGCTGTAGCCAAGTAAAGGAGAGAACCTACGGACCATGGATGCAACCTCCCACTTAGATAGGCCCATCTTCATCAAATAATTCATTCTGCAACCACACATCATGTAACAACAAAAAGTGGGTCATGTTATGCTTTGTAGTATACATAATAATCAGTTATGATGACATTATGGCATAAATATGCATATGCAGTGAGAGTGGATTCCATCATATGATGAGATCAATCTAGGACACCTTGTTTACTGAAACATGATATTATCATCCAGCTTAAACATCAAATTCAGACATTCTTTAGGAAGATTAGAAAGATGTGGTTTAAATTATCTAATCAGCTCCAGGGCAGATCATTATACCAGAGCTGAGAAATTACTGTTCATATTGATCCCCGTTTGACACTTTTGAAGATTTTGATTTTTAGAAACTAAAGTTGCTCATTGCTGATGATGGTTGAGTAACTACGGTAGTTATTCGACTAATGCATCTAAGTGTTTACCGTGGAAGAAGTGTTCTGTCAATATCAGACACGAGAAGCTCTGGATATTTTCTGATAGCCCGAGGAAGTTTGTCTTTAGAGATGCCAATATTGATGAGGAATTTGAGTTTCTTCTTGAGAGTTTTCTCAATGTTGGAAGCAAAAATTTCTGGACAACGACACAGTATCCTCCCAATGCTTTCCTCATCAAATCCCAGATCTTCCATAAACGAAACCACCTACAGATAAAAATAATAACTTCAAGTTGACTCGGGAAATAACGGAAAAGCATGTGCATTAAGACCTGCACTATAGGCATCTACCGTCAAACAGTTATATGATTCTATCTATAATGAGTATAGGTGTTCCAAGACAATCCTTGAGGCAAGGCTCAAGGAAAATGCTTTGAGGTGCAGCCTTAGAGCTCAAATCCCATCAGGTTCATGCCCCAAACTGTGAGGCGCATGCCTCGTGCCTCAAGTATTGCCTTAGGTTTAAGGCATTCGACTTGTTCATTAATCAAAGACAGCATTTCTACCACAGAACTGAGCTTAAATATCATTTTCATTTCTACAAACTAACATTTCATTTATCATATCTAACCTTTATAGTTTCTTTGATGTTTTTGCAACTATTTGTTGTATGGAAATCCGCAGTATGAATTGATGATTGAACATCATTTGTCTTTCAAAACTTAATTGAAGAAAAAGGCACATCTCAACTGCAGCATTTCATTGCCTCTTAAATTTATTTTCATCCATATGGATTAGTGGAGTAACAGGCTAACAACGTTAACAAATCTTCTAAATACATGTGGATTTTAAAGAGATTACTAATAACATAACTTTTAAATATGCAAGTTTATCAATATCACTAATTATTAGAGATCTTAAGTAGTTTACTTTTAACTTTTAAGAGAAGTTCTAATTATGTAAACAGCAACTTTTGGAACACCTTTATCTGATAGTGTGTCCCACATTAAGAGAACTTCTAAATAGGTAATAAATTGGAAGGATCTGGCCAGAAGAAGGATTGAAAAAGGAAAGAACGATCAACCGGGACCGAGCAAGAAAAGTCAACTAAGAAAGGATCTCAAAGTGGCATCCATCACGAAGAACGCATCCAAAGAAAGAAAAGCAGCTAAAGAAGAAAAGCAAGAGTGATTTTAAGTAAAAACAAGAAACCCATGCTATACTCACTGGTAAAGATGATCTTTTAGGATTCTATATATATGTTGCTACTTTTCTAAATCTTTTTATGCTATTTCTCATTTTTAATTAACTCTTGTCAAAAGGTGGGGGGAACACACAGAGACGGTGGTTGGAGTCCGACTCGAACGCGAGGTGCGAATTCATCGAACCCCAAAAAATAGGATTCGAGGACACAAGGGATATTCGGTTCGTTAAAAAAGTAATATATTTTATTTTATATTGCAAATGGAACAAATTAAAGACACAAACATAAATTGTTGCAAACAACATTAAATAAGTAAAAAAAACTACGATTGAAAATATCTATAACATATATAAAAGTGAGTAGAAGTAGCTTTCGTTTCATTCCAGAGTTTCTGCTTCTACCCCTGATTTCTTTTCAAAAACAAACACCCCCACTGACTCCTCCGTTCTTATCCTCTCAGATTTTCACTTCCTCACAGCGTTACCTTCCTCCTCCCTTCTTATCCTCTTAGATTTTCACTGCGCACCGAAGAGCTATCTTACGCCATTGCTGGACTCTATGCCCTCCTCTCTCCTCAAATCCTAATCCAGCCTGTGGCCACCGCCCTTCCTTACATTTGGCTTCAATCTCCAGTGTCCTGCCACCGTCCGACCTCTTTTGTGGTCCCATTCGAAGCTTATTCCAACGACAAACAAGATCAGGTGATCATCTAAGAAAATGAGGTAAAGCTTCTCCGCAATTCTAGATTATTTTTTTCTCAGGTAATGGTGAAGATGGAATCGCATTATGGGATTTTCTTGAAATCTGTCTCTTGGATTAATCCTCTTATCTTCTTTTCTTATTCCTTTTATTTTTCTCATCTTTGATTGATATACATCAGACAAAAAGAGAGATTAGAGGTTGCTGGTGTTTAACAAGTGATGGCTTGGAGGCGCCTTCTCACGCAAGTCAAATCAATCTTATTTAAGTTTGAATTTAAGATTTATGAGGTGCTGTGTTTGATTCTTGTTTGTTTGATTGATTTAAAATTATGCATTTTATACAGAACAACACACTTTTGGAATTGTTCTTTGAAAGAACCAGGTTTTGTCATCTTTCCCATGAGTGCTGGAACAGAAATAAGATGAATTCTCCATGAAAGAGGGGAGCTTTCATTTGTCATGACTAGACTTTGTTCATTGTTGAGTCTCATCCTTGATTAATATTAAAAGAAATCTTGAAAACCATATTGGTGCAACAATATCCTTGTATTAACTATTAATACCAAGTCAACATGCCTTACAATTTCAAACACTGATTTGAAAGACTATCACTGAATTACAATAGGTCTCATGTCTAATATTCTTCAATGGCAGGTAGTAGAATCAAGTTGGGAGGTGGCCTGGTTCTTCGTTCTTTGCATAGCCAATAAAATCAACACAGGTTGAGGAAAATAAATTAAATAACACTTGGGGAGAATGAAAGATGTGGAATTTGTTGGTTTGGGGTAATAGACAAAGAATGAACTGTGTGATGAGGCAGGGATCTAGTAGTGTTAAACATTGAAGGAATGCAAAATTGGTAATGACAAATATTTGTACACAGAATATATACTATTTGAGGGAGAGAAACAAAACCAAGTGAATACCCAAGAAAATTTAAACAATAGTGAATAGAAGTGCATGAAATGCAAAACAACTTCGACAAACACAGAATTATCAACCAGCAAAAAACTTCGCAGTTTTCATAACTTGGATGCAAGATTTAACATAAAAAAAATCCATCATAGTTTAATCATCTCATACTTGTTGCCTCAAGACATCTGACTGAAGAATTCCAACTTGCTGGATCTTCACAAAAATGTTGAAGCAAAGGTGATCTTCCGAGAATTCAAATGAAAACATAATGGCATAAATGTGGCTTTAGATTGGCGGCTCTAATAAAAATTGGGAACAGTTCTGTATGGTAAGAAACCAAAGAATGATGCTCCTGTCTTCACACAAATTTCAATTCAAAAAACTAAATTTCCGTAAAATATACGTTTTTATTTTGCTCTTTTTCCAATTTTTTGTTTAACATATGGTCTCTAATATTCATTTTACTACATATAATATGTAGTAAAAAAACATAGTAATAATTCTTTTGACCATACTGTATACTCGTTGGTGTGCAGTGAAAATCTGAGAGGATAAGAAGGAAGGAGGGAAGTAATGTTCTGAGGCCGTGAAAATCTGAGAGGATAAGAATGGAGGAGTCGGTGGGGGCATTGATTTTTTGTAAGAATTCGGGGGGTAGAAAAGGAAACTCGGAAATGAGACAAAAGCTTCTAGCCTACTTCTACTCACTTTTTATATAGTTATAGACACCAAATATTTTAATATTATTCTTTTTTTTAAAATCATTATTTAAATGCAATACGCGTGCCTTGCACGTGCTGCCTCAACTAGTTATGTTCAAAGGTCTAATAGATCGAACATATATTAAGTTTTTGACAAATACTATAATGGTTAATCTATTGCATGATTAATCTGTCAAGTATTTTACTGATTGGTAATAAAGAAGAGATATATTAAAGAATCAGAATCACAAAAAGGTTCACTGATAGGTGAACCAAAAGAAAAGAAAGGCAAGAAATAAAGGAGCAACACCATCCTTGTACAAAGGACTAGCTCATTGTTGTTACTTACTTCTAATCAAGCACCGGTGAACCAAAAGAAAAGAAAGGCAAGAAATAAAGGAGCAACACCATCCTTGTATAAAGGACTAGCTCATTGTTGTTACTTACTTCTAATCAAGCACCACGATGATAACTTTGAGATGACAAAACAGATCTTCTCAACTGATTTGAAGGTGTTGTAAAACACCTTATTGTTCATCTCCTTCCAAACACCCCAGCATAATAGCACACCTGAAGAAAACTCCAGATCACTCTCTACACGTCATTTACCTCTCACAACCCAACTCGAACTTAAGACCTTAAAGCTAGAAGGAAAAACCCACAAGCGGCATAAGATATACCAAACATCCAGCTGACCAGAGGGCAGTGGACAATCAGGTGATCACAAAAATCCTCATAACCATACACATAAGACATCTGTTAGCCAGTCTCCAAAACCCTACTCTTTAAGCAGTCCGATGTGAGAATTTTTCAAGGAACATTATCCATATGAAGAACACAATTTTGGATGCAATATCCCTGGTTTAAAATATCCTTGTCAAAGTATGAATTGATAACATGCATACAGGCTGTATTGAGAGACGAATTAAAGCATGATTCTTTAATAAAACATTCATTTGTAGGTAGTAAAATACATAAAGATATCTAGTTTAAAAAACCAAATAATAAGGAGATATCTTCCATAGACCGTATATAAACAAAAACTTAACTACGCCAAGTCATCATCTCTTAGACTCTTAAAAGGTTTACTATGTAGTTGTGACTGTGAGCAACCTCCAGTCTCAAATCTACCTTCTAGTAAAAGAAGATATAACCTGGGCTTCTTCTTCCTTCCGAAGAATCTCCATACACTGTCTTCCAATAAGCTGGAAATCAGGATCCTCCTCATTTGAAGAGAATGCACTTTAACTCCGCTGTCACAGGAATATCTAGGAGAAGTTTTAAGACTTCTTTTCCATCTCAAAAGTTTCTATGCTCTGCTTAACAAATTTTTAGAAATCTATTTTTTTGCCAACCTCTTCAAAAAAAAGATCTTCCTCATCCGAGGATATGGAGTCCTTTCTCATTGCCCACTTAGAGACAGACTCTTTCTTTTGTGCATTTTCTTACATGTTTGTCAATTGATGCTCCATCACCAACTTCCTTACCTCCTTAGGTACGTCATTCATGTCCCATATGAGCTAGGTGCTCCTTAAACCCATAGTGACAAAGTCGGGGTTCAGGAAAAATCGGAAAAAATAAAAAATTAATTAATAAATATAAAAATACACCAAACAATTTGATTAAAAATTATACAAAATAAGTAGTTTTTTTTGCCAAGTTTAAGAAAATAATTCAGGAATAATTCAGAAAATTTGAGAATAATCCAGAAAAGCAAAAATGCGCGAACAATTCGCAAAAAACGGAGTTTTTTGTTACAAAGCTTAAAACTAATAGTGCACCCCGTAATCATCATGGGACAATAATTGCACATAATCTTGTGCCAATCCCCATTCACCCTTTGTTCTCTCACAAGTCACAACCAATGTCGAAGGATTTAGCAAGATTAAGTACCGCAACACAACAATTAAACAAATATGACAATGTTAAACAAAAAGTTCATACTGAATTTTTTTGACAGAATCCAAGAAAAATATTTAATTTTTTCATTATTTTTAATAAAATTAAATATTAGTTTAAATTAAAATAAATAAAGATTAGTCTATGGGTCTACTAGATCACATAGTAACAAAACTCTCCAAATTTTTGAAAAATTTGCGAATTCTAGGTGTGCCGAAATATTCGCGAATTTTAGGTTTGCTGAATTATTTTCCGGATTATTTGCGGATTTGGCGAACTATCACCGAATTTCATGAATTATTCTAGAATTTCACAATAATTCATTTAGTTTGAAAAACAAACTACTTGTTTTGTATATTATCTAATAAATTGTTGAATATATTTTTATAATTATTTATTTTTTCCCGAATTGTTCCCGAATTTTTCCAAACTTGACCCTTTCGAAATTATTCCCGAACCCCGACTTTGTCACTATGCTAGATCACCCACATACTAATCTCATATAAATATTTTAAAAATAAATACATAATAAGTAGATTAAAATTCAAATTTTCGTATTCGAATTATTAATTTTAAATTAAAAAATTGACATCATCCTTAGAGCATTCCTAGCATAGTGAGTGTACAATACTCACCAGTTAGTTATTTTGAAGAGGCTGGTGGAGACCCTTTCAAAGCATTTTTTTAGTACTTTGGCTCACAAAAATAACTTTTTGGTTATTTTGGTGAGGCTGCTGAGAGTGTTTTAAGAAAATGGATAGCCAAAATAGGAAAAGGTGAGTTTTGGCTATTTTGGTGAGTAAAATTTGGTGAGGCTGCTAGGAATGCTCTTAGGACACTAACATACAAAATCAAGAGATCAATCAAAGCCAATTGCGAGTGAATTCAAAGAGAGTTCAATCCAAGGATTAAAAATATGGTTTCGGGGGATGTATCCGTCCCAACCGAAACCAATATATATCGATATCGGTTTCGGGCGATACATATAATTTTTTTTCCTTAAAAAAATCAAATGAATAATAGGAACCAATTTTACCGATTTTAAGGTCATGCGAAGTGACTCAAAGACAAAGTAGCAAATAAAAGTACAATTCTACAATAAATTAAAACATACATAACTAATAAACGATACATATTCGCCCGTTTCATAGCAGTATAAATATCATACAGGGGGCTAGTGATACCTATAAATATCGTCCGTTTTGTATCGGTTTCTGCGATTTTATTTCCATGGTTCAATCGCACCCACAGGCCAACACGTGTCCTTTCTAACACTATTAATCGTGGTTAAGATTCACTAACCCTAGGGGTTCAACAATATAACTTTAGTTTTTAAGAAGAAATATTAAAAAAATATTAACCATAAGGGTTAAAAATTCTTAACTAGAGTTAAATATTTTTTAAATACTTTTTTGAAAAACCAAGGTTATATTGTTGAACCTCAAAGGTTAGTGAATCTTAACCACAGTTAACAGGGGATAAAAGGGACACGTGTTGGCCTGTGGGTGCGATTGAACTCCCTGAATTCAATCGCAATTGGCTGTGATTCAATCTCCAAATTCAATCATAAATGAGTAGTGGGGAGCCAACACAGAGACTCGGGCGATTGTTGGTTGATGGGGAATCTACGAAGATTTGCAGTCGAAGCCAAGGCCTTCAATCTGTTGGAAGTAAGCAATAAGGAGGGTCGTTGGTTGAAAATCTCTGAATTTAGTAGAAGGGGTCACAGGAGCTCCTTGTGGATGTCGGAGGGAGCAATCCAATGGATGGCAAAATTGGCCACAGAATGTCAGTAAACAAGGGTTATTGTTTCAAGAAATTTGGAGAGAAAGGGATCTCAATAATAGCGGAGAAACAAAGTAATTCTAGGGGAGAGTATATGGTCTTTCCAGCTTTTCTGGGCAATGGAAAAGGAGGGAGTCTGTGTCTCGAGGGGAGAAAAAAATGTTGGTTGGAGGGCTCTTGTGGATGCTTTATCGTCGTTCAGGTCTAGGGCACCAACCGGCAGGGATGATGGTCCTCAAAAGCCAGAAGTTTCGTCTTCTTCTTGGGGGAGGAGGGGGAATCAGGCAGGCCCTAACTTGTCACCAAGGTGGGGTCTCAATATCCATGTCGAAACGGTTGATGAGGTTAGTAAGATTGTTGTGGATTTAGATGCTGGGGTATTTCATCATTGGGCAGATGCAGTGGTTTGCACTTTGAGCGCGTCTGGAACAAAATCGATAGGGGTTGAGGTGGATCATCTACTCGAACATCTGGTACCAGAGGAAACCATGGTCACTATTTTCCCGTTTGAACCATATCGAGCAATCTTTCATCCTAAGCAAGGGTCCACAGTATTTCGTATCTGCAATAATCAAAGTTTTCAACTGGGAAGTGGCACTAAGGTGGGTTTCCACAGGTGGTGGCTGGCGTCAAATGCCCTGTCATACACTGGATTGACACAAACTCGTTGGATTGCTTTGACGGGTATTCCTTTTCATCTATGGGTGCCATCGGTATTTTCGCAAATTGGGCAGATTTGTGGTACTCTGGTTGCCGTTCATCCATCTACACAGAAGTTTGCTGATTTAACAGTAGCTAAGATTCAAATTCAAGGCGACATTAGATCAATCCCACGCATCATTGCTTTAAACTTTCATACTATCTCATACCCAATAGCGATTTCTCATTGGGAGGATGACGCCTGCGGTGTATGCAATGCATCGTCGGAATCCTCAGAAATCTGGTAGCGCACATGTCTGGTGAGGTAGGAGCACTATTCTGGCGAGCCACATGGCGTCAAATGGGTGGAGGATGACCCCAATGCGGCACATCATAGACCTGCTCTGCAGAGTAGTCCCAATATTGGCAATTCAGAACCTAATCCTTCTGGTGGTAGGCACGAGATCTCCCATGTAGAGAAACCAATCCTAAAAGCAGACTATATTATTTCCCCTCATCAAACCATAGGGAAGGGGGTACAGTGCCCTGATCAGGCTTACCAAAAGAAGGAAACATTTTTGAATTTGAATAAAAAAACAAAGGGTAGATGTATCTGGTGCAACAGATTGCGTAGCATGCGGAGGAAGAAATTAAAAGTTCATAGGCGTGAGGAGCGTGAAACCTTCTCACGGGCAGCTGAGTCCATTCTTGATAAGGGCGATTTGAGTTCTATGGAAGAAATTGGTAGAGATAAGTCAGGGGAGTTTAATATCCATCCTACAGGTGTCCTTCATCCATCGGAAAGCTCTAAAAGGGGTATTTTTGAGTCCATGGGCCTTAATGAAGAGTTTCTCGAAATAGATGGGCTAAACTCCGTTGGGCCACACTTTGGGCCCGAGGTTCAGGGGGTTTTGGGCTCCAGTCTATCGGGCTCGGCAAGGACTGAGATGAGCCTGGTATATTCGAGTTGGTTAGCGCCCGAGGTTTTGGTGGATTCAGATTCTTTTGGAGCTGATCCAAACATTAAGAGGTTAGGGCTAGCAGCCCCCTTAAACTTGGTTTCAGAGGATCTCTTCTCAGCACTATCAGGATGCCTCGTGTGGCCAGAGCTCGGGACAGGGAGCTCGTCCAAAGGTAAGGTCAGTAGAAGCCAACAGATCCCAACGGAGGTCAACCAAGAGTCTAGGGGTGGATCAGAGGGTATCAATCCTGGCAACGATGTTCAGAAGAATCTACAGAGGACGTACCGTGAGGGAGCAGAGTCTCTATCCAATGGTATGGACCAGTTTGTTGGGTGTAGAAGTCCTCAGTTGAAGGAGTTTGAGAAGGGTGGGGGTATACCTAGAAGAGGAAGTGCAGGGACTGAGAAGGATAGGATGGGACCCTCTATCGCTTGCTACAGGCAAGTCTATCACAGAAGGGAAAGGATTCAAGGTCGAGGCTCAAGTGGAGTGGGGTTTCAAAGTATTCAATGTGGTCCAAGATTAAAATCAATTGTGATCAAACCCACCCTCTCTCATATTAGCGTCGTTTCAGATGTTCCAAATTAGTCGATCAGTTCTAGGGGGCGGTTTCGACTTCTTCGGAGGAGCTGTAGCGGGATCTCTTTGGGTTCCAGTCTAGAGCCCATGGCGAAGCTAAGGCACAGCATATCCAGATCTGAAGAGATGGGTACCAAAGGCAAATCATGGGCAAAATGGGAAGGATTGCCAGGGTAGGATGGGGTAAGCGAGCAGTCGGCAACATACAAAGAAGAAGATGGTTTGTCCCAGTCGGGCTCAGTGGTTAGGGACTTGTTTGAGAATGAACTGGAATCGCCGTTGGAGGAAGGAAACTCTCTGGAAGATCGAGACAACTAGTTTTCTGATTTGGAGAACTCCCATGAGGGTTCTAGTGATAAGGAAGGACTATTGAGGATGCAAGTAGCTGAGCCAGAAGTGGAGGAAGCCAGCTTAGTAGAATTGGAGAAGTGTGTAGCTAGTTTTAAGGATATGGAGGACGAGGAAGGAAGATTGAAGAGGAGGGAGATTCTGGCAAATGTGACTAAGTCAGTGGAGATGAGCAAAGTCTTGAGGTTACGGTTTGCAGGAGGTGAGGAACAGGCGAGAGATTTTTTCACAGATCTTGAACATAGGGAGGAGATCGGGCCGGGAGGCCAGGGCGGAATGGGGGTGGAGGTTTGAAGGTGGAAAGAGGAGGAGGAGGTTTGCGGCTTGGGGTTTGTGGTTTTGTAGATGAAGATAGTGTCGTGGAATGTAAGGGCTTGGGGAGGGGGGAGAGGAGGTTGGACGTGAGGGGTTTGTTGCGGAAGATTAAGCCAGATCTTATTGCAATTCAGGAAACTAAATTGGAGGTGATGAATGATAAGGTAGTATCAGAGGTGTGGGATAACAGACAAGTTGACTGGGTGTTTGTGGCTTCGGTGGGGGCTTCAGGTGGGCAGTTGGTGATGTGGGATCGCTTGGTTTTTGAGAAGGTTGAGGTTCTTGGGGGAGTTCGATTTCCATTCGATTCAGGGGGGTGGGAGATGAGTTTGAGTGCAATTTCACCTCAGTGTATGGGCCAAATCTGAGAATCTTAAGATCTAATTTTTGGGCTGAATTAGAAAGGAAATCAGCAAGATGGCAACTTCCATGGTGCGTGGTGGGAGACTTTAATGTGATTGGATTCCCTGGGGATAAGAAGGGTGGGACCTCAAGGAGAATAACCAGCAGTATGAGAGACTTTTCAGATTTTATTAACAAGCATGAGCTTTTTGATCCACTATTGAAAGGAGCTATGATTACTTGGAATGATAACAGGAGGCCTCCGATTATGTGCAGATTAGATGGGGCTCTCTATTTGGTGGATTGGGCAGACAAGTTTCCAAATATTTGTCAACAAGCGTTGGCGTATGGTGGCTCTGATCATAGACCGATCCTATTGAGGGAGAGCTTGGGACAAGGGAGGAATAGACTTTTTAAATTTGAGAATATGTGGCTTAAGGTGGAGGGGTTCAAGGAGTTGGTGAAGGAATTGTGGGAAGAAATGGTTATTGAGGGGCATGCGGGTTATGTGTTCATGAGGAAACTAAATGAGCTAAAAGGTAAAATCAAATAGTGGAATTTCAATTGCTTTGGTAGGGTGGATAAAAGGTTGAGGGAGATCGAATTGAGACTTAATGCTTTGGAAAAAAAGGAGGAAAGTGAGGGTTTGGGAATGGAGGAAGAAGTGGAACGGCTGGAGTTATCAGGGCATCTTATTTCCTTGAGAAGACTAGAAGAGATATCTTGGAAATAGAAAGCCAGAGTTCAGTGGTTAAAGGCTGTGGATAGAAATACAATCACGCATGTGCCAAGGCTAGAAAACAAGTAAATACCATTACTAGTTTGAAGGTGGGGAATGAGGTCATAGAGAGCGGCGAGAAGATTGGCAGGGAGGTGAAAAGATATTTTCAGACCCGATTTTTGGAGGATAGAAGGGAGCAGCCTCAGATTCAGGGTCTAAGAGTTGAGAAATTTCAAGGGAGGAGATGGGTGAGTTGGAGAGACAGTTTGAGGAAGAGGAGGTGCGCAGGGCGATTAAAAAAATGGGGAAGGACAAAGCGCTAGGACTAGATGGTTTCACTATGGGTTTTTACAGTGGTTGTTGGGAAGTGGTGAAAGTAGATTTGATGAGGGTGTTTGATGAATTCCATGAGAGAGGAAGATGGAATAAGGAGGCAGGAGCGACGTTTGTCTCTCTAATACCGAAGGCGAATAGAGTGGAGGAGATAAAAGTGACTAGTTTGTATAAAATTGTGGCTAAGGTTCTCACGGATAGATTGAAGAGGGGTTTTTCTAGAAAGAAGTGCTAGAAGTTTGAGCTGCAGTTTGGTTTCCTTGCCCATCAGGTATCTTGGATTGCCTGTAGGAGCGAACTAGCGGTCGACAGCTATTTGGGATCCGGTGGTGGAGAGAGTTGAGTTGAGATTAGCGGGTTGGAAGAAAAGATTTATGTCCTTAGGAGGGCGGATATCTTTGATCAAAAGTGTGTTGGCGAGTCTCCCCATTTTTCAAATGTCTTTGTTCAAGATACCTCGGGCGGTGATCATGAGGTTGGAGAAGCTTCAAAGGGATTTTTTGTGGGGGGGCAAGGGGGACTCCAGGAAAATGCACATTGTGAAGTGGGATTGGGTTACGAGCATTGTCACAAAAATCGCCGAATAATTGAAAAATTCGCGTTTAAATCGCGCCTTTTTCACTTACCGAATCAATTGCCGAATTAATCGTGAGTTTTTGAAAAATTCGGTAGTTCGCGAATAATTCATAGATAATGCGAATTATTCATATAACTCACGCTATTCGTGAATAAGTCGGCGCATTGAAAGATCGGGAAACTTGATGGTTTAAGGGCATTTTAAAAATACATGATGTCTTAAGGGCAATTTCGGAATTCGGAAAGTAATGCTTAAGTTCCATTTCATATCGACAAACACCTCAATCCGAATGTCTCGGGCAAAAGCAAAGAGGTTTGAAAACTAGGGTTTCGACGAACAGAGGAGAGAAGAATAAGAGAAGAAGAAGAAGAAGAAGGAGAAGAAAAGGGTTTCCTCATTCATTTCATTCGTTTTTTTCGAAGTGGAGCTGTGGAAGAGAAGGTAAAGCCCTCTCATGTTTTCATTAATTTTTTTTTCTAAGTGGAAGAGAAGAAGGGTTTCCTACATTGCTTTTTTTTTTATCCTCGTCTTCCCCTCCAAAAAAAAACTTCACAGTCACGAAGGGTTTCCTGCATCATTTTTTTTTTATCCTAGTCTTCCCATGATAACTTCACAGTCACGAAGAATCTGCGCAAAGCTAATTACTTCTTTTGGGGTATCTTTTCTCCTTTTTTTTTGTTTGGTTTCTTTCCTTTTTTCAGATTTGTGTTTGGTTTCATGGGTTTTTGGGGTTTGATAAATAGATTCCTTTTCTTTTCTGGCTGGAAATCTTTTTGCTGTGCCCTTTTTGGTTCGTACAACATATAGACTAGAATGATGTAAGAAAAGAAGAGAGATACTAATCATATTGGAAGAATCTTCAGAAAGTAAGTTTTTTTTTTCCTATTTGTGATTTTACCCTTTGAATATACTACAATTTTGGACTCCTTTGAAGACTGTCATTTTTTTTCCAATTTTCCCTCTTCATGACTGTGTAACTTCTTCGTGGCTGGAAACTCGAACCGTTGAGGGAGTAGAGATGGATCCATTTTTTTCCCTGTTTCTCTTATTTTCCTCTCTTTTCCCTTCAAAATTGTCTAAAATCAGAAACCAACCTTTTTTTTGTGGGGTTAAATTTGGGTTTTCAGGAATCTCAGTCTAGAGGGTATTGGGATTTGGGGCCAATGACCAATGGGACCTAGCTGCTGGCTGGGGGCTTCTGATTTCTGCTTAAGTTCACTTTTAATCTTTAAAAGGTATGATTTTATTAGTTTATTGATTCTTTTAATCAATATTTCAAATGATTAGAGATTTAATTTTATGGTATATATTTTTATCCATCCAATTAGATGATAAACATTTTATGGGTTAATTTTGATGCTTTGTTGGAATGAGCTGGACGTTGAAATGATGAACATATTATTGTTGATAATTTTAAGAGTTGATGATGTCTTCGTAAATTTTGATGCTTTGTTGGAATGAACTGGTGTTGAAATGATAATATGAACATATTATTGTTGATAATTAGCTACTTATATTGCATATTTTGTAATCAAATTGTTAGACTCAGATATATTAATTAATACCATATTTCTATTTTATATAATTATTAAAAAAACTTATTTCCCCGATTTTTTCCGAGCTTGAACCCTGCCGAATTATTCCAGAATCCCGACTTTTTCCCGAATTTTCCCCAAATTTTCCCGAATTTTCCTAATTTTTCCGAACTTGAACCTTGCCAAATTATTCCCGAATCCCGACTTTGTAACTATGGTTACGAGACCACAAGAATTTGGAGGTTTGGGTTTTAGAAGACTCAAGTGTATGAACAAAGCCTTATCGGGAAAGTGGATTTGGTGCTTTAATACGGAGAAGACGGCATTGTGGAGGAGGGTTATTAAGGACAAATTCGGGGTCTCTAGGGGTGATTGGGATCCAAAGTCGGTGAGGAGGTCTTATGGGGTGGGAGTTTGAAAATGGGTAATGACATCTATGACTTTGATTCAGGAGTTCTTGAAATTCAGGGTTGGGAATAGGAGCAAGGTGTGATTCTGGGAAGATGACTGGTTGGGGGATGGGATGTTGAGCACGAGATTTCCAAATCTCTATAGATTGGTGTTGAGGAGAGATTTGGAGGTGCAGAATTGCTATGAGGTTCATGATGGAGGGGTTCGATGAGGTTCGCGGTTTAGTAGGGACAACTTTGGGGAAAGGGAATTGGGAGAGTGGTTGGAGCTGCAAAGACTTCTCACGGCATGCGTGATTCATCAAGATATGGAAGATAGAAGAAGATGGGAAGGGGGTGTTGAGGAGAAGTTTTCAACAACCCATTGCTATTTGGTGCTTTGGAAGAAGGATGAGGAGAGGAAGGGAGGAAAAACAATGCTTTTCAGAAGATCTAGAAACTTAAGATTCCCTCGAAGGCACAGGCTTTCCTTTAGGCTGCCTCATTAAACAAAGTTCTCACGGTCGATCACTTAATGCATAGGGGAATGGTCATTCCCAATAGATGTGTAATGTGCAAGCAGACTGAGGAGAATGTACAGCATCTTTTCCTTCATTGCTCGCAAGCGCAGGTAGTTTGGAACCATTATTTGGTGAAAGTAGATTTGATGAGAGTGTTTGATGAATTCCATGAGCGGGGAAGATGGAATAAGGAGGCCGGAGGGACGTTCATATCTCTAATTCCAAAGAATCGTGGTGCGGAGGAATTAAAAGATTTCCGGCTAATTAGTTTGGTGACAAGTTTGTATAAGATAGTAGCTAAGGTTCTTGCGGATAGATTGAAGAGGGTGGTTGGAAAGGTGGTGGGGGCTTATCAAGGTGCTTTTGTACAGGGGAGGCAACTTGTTGATGGTGTCATGATTGCTAGTGAGTGTATTGACTCTCGAATTCGTGAGGGATCAGGTGGCCTTGTTTGCCAGGTAGATATGGAGAAGGCCTACGATCATGTGGATTGGGGGTTTTTGGAAGTCATGCTGAAGAAGATGGGGTTCGGGGAGAGATGGATAAGGTGGATGATGGGGTGTGTGTGTCGTCATATTTCTCGGTTCTAGTGAATGGATGTTCGCATGGTTTCTTTCCTAGTTCTAGAGGATTACGACATGGATGCCCTTTATCCCCTTTTCTTTTCATTATGGTGGCGGAAGCTTTTAGTAAACTTTTACCAAATGCAGAAAGTTTGGAGATGATTAAAGGGTTTCAAGCGGGAGTCGATTGGCCTTCTATTTCTCACCTTCAGTATGCAGATGATACCATTTTATTTTTGGAGGCGGCTGGAGATCAGGTGGCCAATATGAGAGGGATTCTTAGATGCTTTGAAGCTTTATCTGGTTTGAAGATAAATCTTGCCAAGAGCAAGCTGACAGGGGTGGGGGAGGTGGAGGGAGGTTTTTTGGAACGAAGTGCTAGAAGTTTGAGTTGCAAGTTGGTTTCCTTGCCCATTAGATATCTTGGTTTGCCAGTAGGTGCGAATCAGCAGTCATCGGCTATATGGGATCCGGTGGTGGAAAGAGTTGAGGTGAGATTAGTAGGGTGGAAGAAAAGATTCTTATCCGTAGGAGGGCGGATAACTTTGATCAAAAGTGTGCTGACGAGTCTACCAATCTTTCACATGTCCTTGTTCAAGATTCCTAGGACGGTAATCAAGAGGCTGGAGAAGCTTCAAAGGGACTTTTTGTAGGGGGAAGGGGGGATTCAAGGAAGGTACATCTTGTGAAGTGGGATTGGGTAACGAGACCAAAGGAGTTTGGCGGTTTGGGATTTAGAAGATTCAAGTACAAGAATGAAGCTTTACTGGGAAAGTGGATTTGGCGTTTCAATACGGAGAAGTCGGTGTTGTGGAGGAGGGCTATTAAGCATAAATTTAAGGCTTGTAGGGGTGATTGGGATCCGAAGTAGGTGAGGTCTTATGGGGTGGGAGTTTGGAAAGGGGTGATGACAACTATGGCTTTGATCCAGGAATTCTTGAAATTTAAGGTTGAGAACGGGAGTAGAGTGCGATTCTGGGAAGATAATTGGTTGGGGGATGGGATGCTCTGCCAGAGGTTTCTGAATCTTTATAGATTGGTGTTGAGGAGAGAGGTGACGGTGCAGGATTGCTATGTTGTCCAGGATGGTGAGGTTAGATGGGGCCCGCGGTTTAGAAGGGACAACTTTGGGGGTCAAGAGCTGGGTGATTGGCTAGAGCTACAAAGACTTCTTACGGAGTGTGTGATTCATCCAGAGTTGGAAGATAGAAGAAGATGGGAAGGGGGAGTGGAGGAGGTATTTTCAACACCTCATTGTTGCTCGGAGCTTTGGAAAAAGGATGGGGGGGGAGGAGGGGAGGGCTACCAAAGCTTTCAAGAAGATTTGGGCTCTTAAGATTCCCTCGAAGGTACAGGCTTTTCTGTGGGCTGCTTCTTTAAACAAAGTCCTCACGATTGATCATTTGAAGCATAGGGACATGATGATTCCCAATAGATGTATTATTTGTAAGCAGGCTGAGGAGAATGTTCCGCATCTTTTCATTCATTGCTCGCAAGCACCAGTAGTGTGGAATCATTATTTAGGTTTGTTTGGGATGAGTTGGGTTTCGCAAAGGGGTATGGGGGAAATGGTATTGGGATGGTCAAAAGGTGTGTTCAGTAAGAAAGGGAATGTGGTCTGGAAGATGCTACCGGCGGCGATTTGTTAGGGTTTGTGGAGGGAACGAAATAGAAGAATTTTTGAAGACAAAGAAGAGCCGATGTCCAAAGTCATTCTCAAAGTTGGGTGGTTGTTATATTCTTGGTCGTATGTTCTAGCTGATTTTGAGAAGGTCCATTGGTCTGATTTTCTGTACAGCTGGTCAAGTATCTTAGCTTGACCTTTGTTTTTTGTTTTTGGGCGATGTTTCTTGCATTGTTTGTTTTTTCTTCTCTTTAATAATATTCTTTCGTTATCTACCAAAAAAAATTAATTAATTGGGTCTCTTTGGGATGAGTTGGGTTTCGCAATGGGGTCTGGGGGAAGTGGTGTTGGGATGGCCGAAAGGTGTGTTCAGCAGGAAAGGGAATGAGGTTTGGAAAATGTCATCGGTGGCGATTTGTTGGAGTTTATGGAGGGAACAAAATAGAAGAATTTTTGAAGATAAGGAAGAGTCGATGCCAAAAGTCATTCTTAAGATTGGGTGGTTGTTATATTCTTAATCTTTTGCTCTAGCTGAGTTTAAGAAGGTCCATTGGTCTGATTTTCTGTATAGCTGTATCTTAGCTTGACTCTTTTTGGTTTTTTCTGGGCGATGTTTCTTGCATTGTTTGTATATTCTTGCCTCTTTAATAAAAGGTTCTCGTTATCTATCAAAAAAATAATAATGAAAATTTTAATGCATTTTTGAAAATTTCAAAACACCATAAAAAATGATGAAATCTCATTGTTGGAGCCATAGATCTATGGATTTGGCCATAGATCCATCTTTGCACAGTTTTAGCTCAAACCAGTGTCTATCATATGATAATGCACCAGTAATTGAGAATACTGGAACAACCACATGATATAGACAAAATTTTACTATTTCCGTAAGATAAATTTGCGTTTTCCCTATTTCATGCAACATGCACAATACAGTTTTGATACAAACATGTATAATAGTATCACAGGATGCATGATAAACGGTCAATACATCACGATACAGTTGACAATCACAAGGTATAGACGGAATTTTACAATTTTTGTGCTATACAATTTGTACTTCCCCTATGACATGCATGGTTGCAAAACGTTTTGATATGAACATGTATAACAATATCACACAAAACATGACAAACAATCCTTTGAAAACTGTTGCTTGAGTTAGGGTTTCAGAAAGATGGAACAGGATAAGAAAACATTAACGAGAGAGAAATAGAGAATGATGTGAATTGTGAATGTCATCTCATGCCCTTCACACCCTATCTAAAGGAGAATTTGAAAAAACGAATAGACATGTATGCCCATAGGCTGGAGAAATAAAGTAACAATATGGTGTAATCAAGTGTCCATTTCCTACTTTTCACATGTGGATCAAGTGTTCACTTCCTCCTTATAGTCAACACTGATATTTTGATCAGAAATAAGGATTTTATCAATCCAACCCCCCCAAATACCTCTCTGTTCCAACCCTTCAAGTTTAACTTCAAAGCTTTTAATTTCTTAGATAATGTGATTATGTGAAGCTACTTCTTGAGAAATTAAAGATAGAAGGAAGAATCCTTTAGTGTTCTTTCATGGGTATAAAGAAAGCCTGCAAGGCGTTGCATCTAGCTAATACCATCAACTAATTCAGAATCTCATGAACATTTCACCAATTGTATAGCCATACACTTAGGAGTTTTAACCAGCGTTTTAGGCTTACGCCTCAAGGCAAGGCTCAACCATGAGACCTAGATCTTTTCTATCTTTGATATGGAAAAGCTAAATAATAGAAATTAAATTCAAATTGCAACTTGTGTTTGTCTCTCTAGAATTTATTTTTCTTCTATACGATGGTTGAATGATTTAAACAGTACTTCTTACATATACATATATATATAAATCACTTTTTTTTAAAATCGTTTTGCAATCTTTTCTCATTTCTAATTAATTTTTTATTTATAAAATGAGGTGTGAGGCTTAAGCCTAATGCTGTGGAGGTGCCTGCCTCATGCTTTCACCTTTTAAAACGCTAACTGCCAACAACCTAGCAGATTCGCTATCTATAAGAGGAGCACTTGGGAAATCTTTGTATTGGGGAGGAGCTTCCTTAATTCCTTTGTGATCACTTCTTGTATCACTGTTCTTATTATAAGTTTGTTCAACTAATAAAACAATTATCTACTCCACACCATTGATATGAATAGCTTACAAGTTTTCCAGGTCTCTGACTAAGAAAAACTATTTAGCACACAGCTACAAACTTCTTTTACCAAAACATTTGAGATCGAAGGAAAGTCATACATGAAATCAAAATCATGAGATAAGTGCCACTAAATTAAGGAGAAAATAGGGAATCACCAACCTGGAGAAATTCCTGAGGTTTTCGTAGTAATAGCTGAGGACTTGAAGCAATAACCTGTCCCAACTTCTTATTTCGAACACCTAATTCACCGAATTGTTCCACCATCAACTTCAGCTTGCTGGTTGAACATCCCAACAGATGGGGCCAGCTTTTGATCGCACGGTCAATACTTACTTTAGGTACCTGCGGTGAAAAATTATCAGTTTTAATTGTTTCTAATAGAGTAGTAAATTAATAAGACCTGGCATATCAATTAGGGAGAAAAGGAGAAGGTAGTTCAGTCCGACTATATATTTGTGAAAAGGGGAAAAAATATAGCAATATGAATGGGCGAACAACAGAAATTGAACTAGCATGTAGTGAATTCACAATCCATTGAATCAATCCACTTGGCTACATGTGCAGTGTTTTGCTTTGACAGAGAAAACAGATATAATCCCTTTATCATAATCATGTGGAGCAGATGGACTTTAGTAGAAGTATTGAATGAAAAATTAGTTCCTTGTATGGAGAGAAGAGAAAGAGGGAGAAGACTTGTTTGGAGAAGAAAAAGAATGAGTGTATTTGTTGGATACACACACACACTCCCTCTCTCTCTTTCTATCTCATTTTTATATTATTAGAAAAATATTATAAGGTCATAAATACCCTTACTAATGTGTAAATAGGAGCACATTAATAAATAACATAACAAGCTATGG
The DNA here is from genome assembly GCA_015143295.1 of Tetracentron sinense. Classification (NCBI taxonomy): domain Eukaryota; kingdom Viridiplantae; phylum Streptophyta; class Magnoliopsida; order Trochodendrales; family Trochodendraceae; genus Tetracentron; species Tetracentron sinense. The sequence continues at coordinate 25,505,021 of CM026554.1, forward strand.
ACTCAATAACTTGGGCTCATCACAACACTCCCCCTCAAGTGAGGCATATATGTCCAACATGCTCAGCTTACCAATAATCTAATGACATCGATTAGACGTGTGGGAAGTATTTTAGAGAAAGAAAAGTTATGTTCTTCTCTCTAGGAGATCAATATTTATAATACAGTTTACAAGAAGAATAAGGAAAGATCCTATACAGTCAATCAATATTTACAACACTCCCCCTCAAGCTGGAGAGTGTATATCTATAACTCCCCAACTTGCTACAAATTGAGTCGATGGCAGTCTGTGGTAGAGCTTTGGTGAAGATATCTGCAAGTTGACTACCAGAAGAAACAAAAGGAGTAGTAATATCTTTGGACTCTACTTTAGACCGAACGAAAGAACAATCAAGTTCAATATGTTTGGTTCGTTCATGGAAGACTGGATTGTGGGCAATATGAATAGTTGTTTGATTGTCGCAATAGAGAGGTGTCGATCCATGTACTGAAATCTCAAATTCTTGTAGAAGGTTCTTAACCAAGTTAGCTCACAAGAGGTATGAGTCATGGCTCGATATTCTGCCTCAGCACTCGAGCAAGCTACAACTGACTGCTTCTTGTTTTTCCAAGTCACGAGATTATCTCCTATAAAGGTACAATAGCCAATAGTAGATTTGCGATCTGTAGGTGATCAATGTCAATATATCCCTCAAGTCGAAATGTCCAGATGAACGATAAAGAAGGCCACGTCTTGGAGCATTCTTAAGATACTTCAAGATGCGTATGACTGCATCCAAATAAAGTACTCTAGGACTCGTCATAAACTGACACAACACTAACTGCATATGAAATCTCAGACCGAGTAATAGTTAGGTAAATAAGTTTACCCACGAGTCTCCGATACATCTCTGGATCATCAACCAAGTCACCCTCATCTGACATCAATTTTAGATTGGAATCCATAGGAGTAGTTACAAGTTCAGAGCCAAGATAACATGTACCTTTCAGTATATCAAGAGTGTACTTCCTCTGAGATAAACTAATGCTTGCCTTAGATCTTGCGACCTCAATACCAAGAAAATAACGAAGTTTACCCAGATCTTCAGTGAGAAAACTGGAACCAAGAATGACGAATTAAGATCTGAATACCTTCCCTATCGCTGCCAGTTATGATAATATCATCCACATAGATAACTAGAATTACAATACCATTTTTCGTTTTCTTAAAGAACACTGAGTGATCAGCATGGCTCCAGTCATGCCATGAGTGACCACTGCCTTATTAAATTTTCCAAACCAAGCTCGAGAGGACTGTTTGAGTCCTAGATAGATTTCTGAAGATGGCAAACACACTCCCCCTTAGACTCAAACCCAGGTGGTTGAGCTATATACATAGTTTCAACAAGATCACCATGTAGAAAGACATTTTAGACATCGAGCTGATGAAGAGGCCAATCCAGATTCGCAACGAGAGATGATAACACGAACAAAATTCAACTTGACCATTGGAGAGAGTCTCGGTTTAATCAATGCCATAAGTATGAGTATAAGTATGAGTAAATCCCTTGGCGACAAGAAGGTCCTTCAATCGATCAACAATACCATCGGGGATTCTATTTAACTGTGAAGACCCAGCGACACCCAACAATCTGAGCGCCAGCAGGCTTGGGAACAAGATCCTAAGTATAATTCAATGCCAAGGCACGCATCTCTTCTTTCATAGCAGTGCGTCAATAAGGATGTAAAAGAGCTTCCTTATAGGACTTTAGAATAACAAGAGATGACGGAGACATAAAAAGCTTGAAAGGAAGATGATAAATGATCATAAGAGACAATTAGAAATAGGATGAGTAGTGCAAGTAGTACTCTTACGAACTGCAATGGGCGGATCAAGATCCAAGGCAGAATGAAGAGGTGGATCTGCAAACACCGAGAGAGATGGAGTGGCGATAGGGAAGCATCAGGAGGAAGTGTGACCGGAGCTGCAGCCTGGGAACGACGAACATATACCTACGAAATAAGAGGATGACCAGAAATACTAGTAGGCAGAACAAGATCAGAAACCAGAGGTTCCCGTAACTTATTACCCTCAGGAGAGCAATAGGAAAATCTCAAAGAAGGTCACATCAGCACTCACAAAATGCTTACGTAAGATAGGACTATACCACCTGTACCATTTTTATGTGTGAATAGCCAAGAAAGATGCATTTATAAGCACTTGGATCAAATTTGTCACGACCAGGTTACAAGTTATGAACAATGGAAACACATCCAAAAATCTTTGAGAAAAGAGAAAATGGATTTTTAACGGGAAACATTTTTTGAAAAGGAGATTTATCTTGTAAAACCTGAGAGGGCATTCTATTCAAAAGATAAGTAGCTCTAAGAACAGCATTCCCCCCAAAAATCTTTGGAACATGCATCTGGATGACAAGGGTACGGGCTATAGAAAGAATGGGACCGTTCTATCATTCGGCAATTCCATTTTGTTGTGGGGTAGTGACATAAGATGTTTGATGTATGATGTCTTTAGATTCAAGAAATTGCTTAAAATAACTAATTTTATATTCTTGAGCATTGTCAGTGCAAAAAACTAACAATTTTGTATTGAATTGGTTATAAATTTCAATATAAAAGGTTTGAAAAACATTAAACAATTGAGAATGATCCTTAAGCACATACACCCAAGTCAAACGAGAATAATCATCAAAAAAAGTGACAATATCGGACACCACATAAATTAGTGGTCCGAGATGGTCCCCAAATATCAAAATGAACAAGGGCAAAAGGTTGTGAATAAGGTGTATGAGTACAGAGAGGAAAAGAAACTCTACGGTGCTTACTAAGCTCACAAGTAAAATTAGAGAAAGGAAGTAAAGAAGAAACTAAGTGTCAAAGATTTGCGAAAGATGGGTGTCCAAGCCAACAGTGCCACTGATAAGGAGACGCAACGGAATGAAGAGCAGAGAAACGGACGGGACAGATGGCAGAAAGTAGTAGAGCCCATTATTCTTATATCCCTTACCAATCATCCTCTTCGTCTTTAAATCCTGAAATTCACAATAAAGATAAAATGTCACGGAACAGTTGAAAGATTGAGTAAGTTTGTGAATTGACAATAAGGAGAATTGGGGTAAGTATAAAACAAATGAAAAAAATGAGTCCAGGAGAGCAAAAAGTACTTATCCCTTGAACACGAGTTTTAGTCCCATTAGCAATAGTGACAAAAGGAGAAGGACAGAGTACATTCGAAAGAAGTGACAAGTTACCTGTCATATGGTCAAAAGCCCCGGAATCAAGAATCCAAGATGAAGTGGCAGAGGAAAGGAGGCATATGTTACCTGACAAGACCAAATTGGCTGTGAAAGTGAAAGAGGCATTGGCACACTGAATAATAGAATCATACTCTGTCTTGGAAAGAAGAATCTGAGAATGATCCTAATTGTTCAATTTATCACCCATGATAAAGAAAGAGCAAAACTGTAATATCAGAAACTTTAAGGGACAAATCGTAATTTTCAGAAACTTCGGATGTCAAAAGGCAATGTGCAGAACCTGTAGGGTCAATCTGTAAGTTCAGAAACTTTGAGGGGCAAACTGTAATTTTTGAAACCTATGGGGGTCAGTCTGTAATTTCCAGAAACTATGTTTCTAAAAACAAACCAGCTTGCTGGAGAAGCACCGAATGCAATGACTTTGTGAGAAGCACTTCAGTACCCTGCAATAACTTTGTGAGAAGCACCGAAACAAACCCCTACAAACCGATCTCTTGTGAGAAGCACCGAAGGATTTGTTTCTAAAAACAAACCGATAGCTTGCTAGAGAAGTAGCACCCATCTTGCGATGAACAGAAAAGCACTTGGATGATCCGAGATGCCGAGATGATCAAGAAGTACCGAGAGCTTGCTGAGGGTATGTACTGAGATGATCAAGAAAGAAAAAAAAATGGCCTAGGGTTAGAGAACCCTAGAACAAGAAAAAAAAAAGTTAGGGTTTAGAGAGCCTGCTCTGATACCATGTGGGAAGTATTTCAGAGAAAGAAAAGTTATATTCTTCTCTCTAGGAGGTTAATGTTTATAATACAACTTACAAGAAGAATAAGGAAAGATCATATACGATCAATCAATATTTACAACAAGACGCAACCATCTTTGTAAGAATGTCAGCCAACTGATCATCTGTCTTAAGTCTTAACAAACGGAATGCTAATTGTTCTTGAGGCCTAGTAGAAATATTGAAACCCTAGATCCCTATATGGTGAGAAGAGAAAGAGGGAGGGAGAAGAGAAAGAATGAGTGTATTTGCTAGATACACTCTCTCATTTTTATATTATTATAAAAATATTTTAAGGACATAAATACTCTTATTAATGTGTAAATAGGAGCACACTAATAAATATCATAACAAGCTATGGGCTCAATAACTCAGGCCCTTCACAATTTTCAACTTGAACCATAGAATCTTGTCTAAGGCATTGTTCTTCCTTTGGATAACAATGTTGGACAAGATCTTCATATCAGATCATTTAAATTTTAAAAGGTAATGGGTGGGGGTCGGCTAACCATTGCTTCTAGTGCCTTCCCTCTAAGGATTTAATGGGTCACTTGATCTTGCAATGTCATTTCACTAGAGGGGTTTGGGATCACTTCAGGCCCTTTTTTTGCACGGGACGGGGGGTATTGGGTCTTTCTTTTCACGATTCGGGGCTTCTTATCAAGCTGGGTTTCGTCTAAGTTGGAGGTTCTAGTCAATAAGGTGTCAGGCCTTTTACCAGGGGCCATTTATTAGTCTATTAAGGAGGAGTGAAATGGGATCGTGTTTGATGACCTTGTTTCTCCTACCGTCCTACAGGCAAAGTTTGCTTAGGATTAGGTGGCTTTTATTAGACAGGTGCTCCGTTAAGAGGGGTTATGAGTTATGACTTATGATGAATTGGGAATCACACACACAAAGGCATAATTCCAACATATAGGACAGCTACAAAAAATCATGCCTTGACTCAGTACAATTTGATTCCTAAGTAATCAAGTTTGCACGTCATGCTAACATGAGCTGATAGGATTGATGTACCTTTTCCATATCAAAGAAAGAAAGGATCTCCTCATAATTTTCTTGAATGCTAGCTGAAAGAATCCACGGATATTTTAGCAGCATCCTACCTATTTCTTTGTCCTCTGCACCAACCTAAGAGAAATGACATGATATTCGCAAATGCATAATAAATAATTTTGGATGGATAAGATTTATTCATAACACAATATCATAGCATCCATTCTAAGCAAGAATTTACGGAACATGGACCAAGAAAACTATAAATAGAGCAAGAATGATGATGACAACGATGATGATGACGATAATAATAATAATATGGTTATGGAAGTACTAATATGCAAAGACTCCACTTTTCCCAACTTCTTTATATATATATATATATAATCTACTAAAAGGTTTCAAGCACGGTCTAAATTAGTTTGGAAAACCCAGCACGTTCAATTCAAATTTTTAAATGCTTATGCTTCAACTTCATGAGGACAACAATTTATTTAAAGTTTTGAACAAGAAAGAACAAACATAAACACAATCAAACCTTATTGGTTAAAGAGAAATGTATTATGTAACACATAGAAACCAAAATTCTGCTGAAGAGAAAGCATGTAATATGGAGGCACCTATCGACCACACAAAAGATGGTTAATCTTTCTGATTGAATGGATCTAGTCCATGGATTTTAGCTCCTATTAAATGAGCAGTTAAACAGCCAGCATCTCTTTGTTATATTGCCTGGACTCGTCCATCTAGTCAATAGACGAAGCTCAACTTTGAAGGGCTCTGCGAAAGAGAGAACAGACAAGGCAGGAGCAGGAAGGCTACTGTGGGATGCAGATGGCTGATTTATTGGAGCTTTTGTGACGTTGCTCTCAATTAAAACCACCCCCTTAGTTGTGGAGGCCTTGACACTGTATGATAGACTTAAATTGGCAGTTAACCTACATGTTGAGTACATCTTGATTGAAGGTGATGCTAAGACTATGATAGAGCTTAAGAACGGGCTACAGGAACCTTATTATTAAGAACTATCTCATATTATCGATTGCTGAAATCTTCTCAAGCATTTCACTGAATTTGTGGCTCATCATGAGTACAGGGAAGTGAACCATGCTGCTGACCATTTAGCTAACATGACTGTAGAAACTGTCCATCCTGAAGAATGGAATGAAATCCACTTGATTCTTCAATTTCTATCCTGGAAGATGACCTTATGGGTTGGTTGGTCCCTCATCTGGTCTTGTAAACCTTTTTTGGCAGGTTTGGATCGAGTTCGAATGGGAAGCAACGCTTGCTATTGCGTTGTTGCCCGTCTGTGTCTTAAAAAATGTGGAGCCCACCCTTTGCTGATGTGGGGTCCATCCTTTTAAGACATAGATGACAACAACGCAACAACGAGAGTTGTGCCCATCCGAACTCATTTGGATCCATTGTAAAGGGTGTTTGTTTTTGGAAAGTTTATGGATCCATAGCTAAATATTTAGCTATGTGCAACATAGCTAAATATTTTTTTGTTAATGGCTATATATCTTAACAAAATATGATCTTTTGAATGTAAATGTAGGAAAGAGAAGTGGTGAAGCCAGATAGCATCCATGAGTGAGTTAACACGATTGCAATTTGCAAGTGTTAGAAGAAGACAATTGGTTGAGGTATTTACTTTTTGCAAAGGCACTCGGACTCTCGACCTCCCACATCGTGCCTATCCCTTGCTTCCAAACACTCCAATCTGAATAACATCTTCCTCCTTAAATGCCCACTCCAACCAACTCGCTTCCAAAGCCTCCAATCTAGAGAACTGCAAACCGTCAAGAGATCATTTGCACCATCTTTGTAATAAAGCCTCTTGTAGAAAGACACAATTTCCTTGTTGACTCTACCTCCCCCTCTATGTACTAATCACCCGCCCTAACCTTGCTGATGTGGTTGCACTTCTCCTAGCATTCGCACGAGTCGAAGAAGAGTTTTTGTCCCCCACCTTGATTCACTGGAGTCTAGACTCATGTTTCCAATTTATCATCTAAAACTGATCGATTTAGGTTTTGGTTGAGACCGATACATCTCTCGAAACTGTATTTTTAATCCTTGATTTTGGGTGTGGAAACTGGAGGGGCATTTTGGGAACCAAAAAAAATTGAGGGACATTTTGGGAATAGAAAAAAAAACTTGAGCGCTATTTTGGGTATAAAAACTTGAGGTGCATTTCAAAAATGAAACTTGAGACTTTTGGAGAAAAATTAAGGGCATTTTAGGTATAACAACTTGAGGGCATAACTGGAATAAAAAAAACTTTAGGGGTATCTTGGGTTAAAAAAATTTAAGGACATTTTGGGTATAGAAACTTCAGGGGCATTTTGGAAAAGAATTTTTGGTCGAACCATTTTGTCTTATTTGAATAGCTCTCTTTTATAATAATAAATATATATAATAATAGCATATAAACTTGAGGGGCATTTTGGTACAAAAACTTGAGGGACATGTTGAGAACAAAAAAATACTTAAGGGCATAGTATAGTATAATAACTTAAGGGCCATTTTGGGTATTAAAATTTGAGGGGCACTAGGAAATGAAAACTTATAACAAAGGTATTATGGGAAACAAATCTTTGAGGAACTATTTTGTCCTATTTGACTTGCTATTTTTTATAATAATATATAAAAATATATAAAATAATAATACTAGTTGGGCGTGCACGTGCAAGGCATATTCGTAAATCCTCTATTTCATTATAATAAAATAATATCTTTATTGTATTAAGAACTTAAAGGAACATTTTAGGAACCAAAAAAACTTGAGGGGTATTTTGGGAATCAAATAAACTTGATGCACATTTTGGGTATAGAAAAATACTTGAAAGGCATTTTGGGTATGAAAACTTGATGGGCATTTCAGATTTTTAAAAAAAATTAATGGGCATTTTGGAAAAAAAAATCTTGGTTGAACCAATTTTGTTTAATTGTCTTAATTGAGTAGCACTCTTTTATAATAATAGTATATATATATATCTATAACTATACTATTATTATTATAAAAGAGAGCAAGTCAAATAAGATAAAATGGTTAAACCGATATATTTTTTCCCATAATACCCTTACAAGTTTTTATTTTCTATAAAACCCATGTTAAATTTGTTTTCCTCAATACGTCCTTGTTAATTCATTTTCTCATAAAGTCATAATACCCTTCCTTACAAGTTTTCATTTCCCTTAATACCCTTATTAATTTGTTCCCAAAAATGCCCCTATTAATTAAAATATTATAAAAGATAGATGACTTTGATCTGCACAAGAATTTATTTCACAAAATATCCCTATCCATCTCCTCCCACATTTCTTATTAATGTTTTCTTCTAATCCTAATTGAGGTGCATAAGCATTGATTACAACCTCACCTAACACAATCTTAATTGACAACACCTATCGCTTACTCTCTTAAACCCTAAGTTTTATCTTTCAATCCTTTACCCATTATTATTCATACTCCATTCATACTATTTTCCTTACCTGAGTACCAAAGTCTATATTTATCACCTATCTCCAAAGCTTTATGCCTTTATCCCAGTGTTACCTAGGCACTTCAGTTTTCCCAAATTTTGTCATGCCGACACTTGGACACGACATGAAACTCCTTGATACGTGTCTATACCATGTCATGGTGACATTAACATTATGATTAGGAGCATAGTGCTTCAAGTATGCCATGTCATTTTAAAAATACAATTGCAAGGAATTTTTTGTCAATTTGTGTTGTTTTTTTGGAAACATAGACAAAATTTTATTAGGACAACAGCAACGACAACAACAATCAATATGTACATCTCTCTCTTCTCTTATCTCTTGTTGCTTATTTCTACTCCTTATATGAATATTTTTTATAACTTATGTATATACTTTTTTAAAACATTAGGGACTAGTGATCCCCCTCTTTTTATTATTATTGTTATTTAAAAATTTTGAGTTATAAGTAATATAGATATATATTTAATCATTTTAAAAAATATATACATCTGTGTCGCCGTATTGGGATTTTCAGAGCTTGCCGTGCCGAACACTCCTAGACACCTGGACACTTGGCACCCGTACCGCGTGCCTAGGTAACATTGCTTTATCCCCTTTTCACTTAGTCTCCTGTAGACACTAAAGGTACATATCTTTATCTGCTACTAGTCCTACTCTATTTGTGCATTTCCTTTACCTGAGTACCAAATTTGTACCCATCACCTATCTCCAAAGTTCTATCCGCTTTCTACTTAGTCTCCAAAACAGTGAGGTCCACAAATGGTGTGCAGTCCCCACTTTCGCTACGGCCTCCATAGCTTTACTTAAAAAGTAACTTGTAACAGCTATGTGTAAATGTAACTCATTAATATAACTCTAGATTTCATTTCTTGGGTTGTCATCCATCTTCCTTCTTTTCTCGTTTGATACATCAAGTATCTCCCTTCTTTCTTATTTCTTCAATTAAAATGATTAAAACATGAACATTTTAGTTGAAATGAGTTCCAAAAAAGTTCTATAAGTCCAAGGCTCCAGGCTATTTTACAAGAAAACGTGGCAACCTCAAGATGAGTTGTGAATGAAATGTTATTTTCTTGATCCATACTGTAATCTTACACATCTTTGATGTCTCTACTCTCTAGTACCTCTCCTACTATTTGCTAAAATAAAGATGACATGCCACTCCTCATATTTCTATGAATATATATTGAAGTACTTACCAATTTCAAACATTCCATCCACAGAAAATGGGAAGGCACATTTTATATTGGTAGGTAAATTTAACACCATGCAGACATCAACCACTAGGTAGCTTTAGAAAATTTCCCATACAGACATGTTTCCAAAGCATGTCAGACAGAACTCAGAAGATACAGTTATATCCTGATCGCCTTTTATGCTGATAAGGGATGTGAGAATTCCTGTCTAATTTGTCAATACAATTGACAATTTGAGTATATCATTACGTTTTCCATTCCTGGCAATACTGTAGTCACCAATGATTTTCAGTGAAAGGGAGGCTCTGCATTTCATGTCAAAGATAACAAGAGAAAGAGAAACAAGATAAACTGTAGTTTTAGCTTGTGGGTTTATTCCAACATCATCACATACTGATATGAAAAAAAAACATTACTGCATGCATAAGGAACACAAAGGTTAGGTTGAGTACATATAAACTATGATTGACTGGAGCCTTGATGGAAAAGTAGAACTATCTCAGATATGTAATTATACCTTTTCAAAAGCACGTATTCTTGGTTTGATATCCTTCTCGACGTCATAGAAAATAAGGGGAGGGAATAACAGAAGTATAACTCTTAGACGCCCTTTGGGAACTCCAATATCTTCAAGAAATTCCAACAAAGGTTTCATATGGGATTCCAATGATAGCAAAAGAATACGTGGAAATGATTCAACGAGGTATCGGAAAGAAGCATCGTGGGATCCCAACATGTTCAGACCTCCACGCCTTGCTTCCATCTACAACATGAAAGAAAGCATTCATTTGAACATGCAAAAGTTCATTTACGAAGGCACAGAGTATGAAAGAAAGCATTCATTTAAATATTGCGTAATGTGTGTGAAATGTATCTTAGATGAAGAAAAATTATAAGGTAGAGAAATTCTCAGATTAATGACAATAGCATATGCAAGTAGCTTGGAACATTTAGATGCATAGAGACATACCAGACCTTTTCAAAAAATGACAAAGTTTGCTGGACATCCTCATCAATAAAAATTGATAGATGCATCATCATGCGACGTGCATTCTTCGCAATGAACCCTTCATCGTCACTACCAGAAAAGATCATTTCCTTCACATACTTCACCTATAATCCAAAGGGAAAAATAACTATATACTCTGGTCAACTAAAGAATGAATAATGCAACTCGTTCAAAACAATACAAAGAATAAGGAACTATTTGACCGTCACAAGAATCAACATGAGGATATTTAGTACCTCCTTCTTGATCACTTCACTAACATGACAAAAAAAATGAAGAAAGGCAAAGACAAAAGAAACATTTCTTATGCCAAGAGCTTAAATAAAGGCCTGTGGCATTCGCTCAAGAAAAATTGTGTAGCTCTTAAAGGTCAAGATATTAGAGAGAAAGAGGCTCTACTTGAAGGTCTATTCAGCCCTGTTGGTGGATTTTTCTCCAGTGAAGCAGAGGCTAGGTTTGAAGCAGTGTAGTCAAAGCGTCCAAGCAACACTTAGACTATAGGGGTTCTCAAGATGAGGTGTCACCTAAGAGTGACCAAAAATTATTCTATTTGTTAAAATTATAAACCTAAAAATATTCATGAATATATTCTTTTCTGATGATAATTAAAATAGGGCTAGGTAGAGAGGTAACATTTTGGTCGGGCCGAGGCTACAGTTAGTTAGCACTTAAGGAAGAGTTTAGCAATCGTGGGCCCTTACGCTCGATAGGAATGCCTCATTGGAATGTTGTCAAGAGAGGGAGGGTAGGTAATAACATAGTTGGGTGCCCGAGGTTAGGCATAATTTCAAGACTGGAAATTTGATAGCATGTCTAACCCGCTGGAGTGCCTCCACTCTGCTAAAACTTCTCCCAACCTTAGCAAAGTAAGATTATGGTATGCCGACAACAAGGGTTTACAGTGAGATTTCTTTACCACATTACAAGAGTTAATCATGGTATATCCTTCCACCATAAGCTGGTGTGGAATCACAATGATCCTTTCAAAAAATATAATTTCTTTTGGTGATTGACAATGCTGGATAAGATCCTCACTTGCGATCATTTGAAGAATAGAGGTTGGAGAATGGCCAACAACTGTTTTATGCGCCTTCAAGAAGAGTAATCAGTCGATCACCTTGTCTTGCATTGCCCCTTTGCCTTTGGGATTTGGGATCATTTTTTTTTATCTTGGTTGAGTTTTTGTTGGCTGTTTACCCGTACTTTATAGGGCTTCTTATCTTGTTGGTCCTCGATAAAGGTGGACGGGATTTTGGAGGAGGTTTGACTCTTACTTCCGAGGGTTATAGTGTGGACCGTGTGGTCTGTTTGGAAGGAGGGGAATCATAGAGTATTCGAGCATTCTACTTTACATTACAATCAGGTTTGTTCGAGGGCTAAGCGTCATCTTGATTTTTGGCTCTCTAAGAGCACATGCAATGGAATACGAGGTAGTTGAGTAGGATCAGGTTGCAAACTATGTCAAATCGTGTCATTTCACTTTGTATTATTGTTATTGTCATTTGCCCGTTGCTATTTTCTTTTTCCTGAGTTTAGATTTCTTGTGAACTCTTTCCTGTACTCTATTTCCTACCATTTTTGGATTAATGCAATTATCTGTTTACCGATAAAAAAATCTTCATATGCTATGAAAACAGAAAATTATAACTTATATATAGAAGAAATCAACGCCTAATAAACATGAACGAGCAAAATATATAGAGATTTTGCCTTCTCATTCTTTTGTTTTGACAAAGAGATAAAGATGCATAAACCCTTGACAAAGTTCCCCAAAACCTCAACAAAGAGATTTAGAAGTGTGAAATACTGAAATGAATCAAGGATGTGTCCATTGAACTTTAAAATTCACAGGTTATATGGTATTATTGTTAATAGAATAGATGGCTAGCTAAACATTCTAATACTTCTTGTTCCCATCATATTTCTAAGGTTTGTGATAAGAAACTAAAGAGTAAAGATTAAATTATGTATTATCGGAATGATAATTCCACTATATCCAATAAACTATTAGAGGTTATTAATTATATGATTATAAATTATGATGGTCCCTATTGCCTAGAAGGGCCCAAACCCGTAGATTAGTTATTTGATGTTTTGCACCAGAACCATGAGATCACGGTCTTGCAAAATTGCCTCTGCTTCATGTTCTTGCTCAGATTCATAGGAAAAAAACTACCCTTCCAACCCATGATGTCCATCAATATATATCAAACAATTGAACATCTAAGCACACAATTCCCATAAATAATGGTCATCACAAATCAAAAACACATGTTTGACACTCATGTCCTAACCAATGTTACCTGGTTCGTCGGTTCGCTCGGTTTGAATTCGGGTTCACGGTTCGTAATTCGCCACTCTAGAGTGAACCCGGTTCGCTAGGGGTAGGATGAGATAATTCATTTTTTGGTTCACTTAAATTCTTTAATTTGGTTCGCTAGCTTGATTCGCTACTTAAGCATGTAAAACAAAATATATATTATAAAAATATATCTTTTAAGCATGTACACAATATATTACAAATACTTATTTGAAAAATAATAATGAAAAAAAATATCTTTTTATGAACGATTTGTGAACTCAAAGTATAAATTTGCCAAATCTAATAAAAATATCAGTGAATTTGAATAAAAAATTAGACAAGCTAAGATTGTTTTGAAACCACTACGTGGTTCGCTCAATTTCACGAACCAGACTGAACCTAACCATGAACCAGTTCGGGTTCACTCGGTTCGTGGTTCCCTATAGCATGTAGCGAACTTGGTAACCCTGTTCCTAACTAAGGTATATAAAGAATTTTCATTTTGTAATCTCCACCTTAGTCATATACATTCAGAAATGAATTTATTTGAAAAGCCTTCACAAGCCATGTTATAAAAATTTGAACTTCCCAAAAAGTGAACTTTGAGATCTTCTGATTGATTACCTTATCAATGAGATTAGGAAGCTTCTCCGAAGAGAGATATCGCGCAATATGCGTCGAAGATGACGGATTCAGACCAACGCTCTCCAAGAACGGAAGCATCCCTTTATCGCCTTTCTCCTTAGCCATGAAAAACACCTTCTTCTTAAAAGAGAGAGTATCCACATCTTCGTTCTCAGACCTCCATGAATTCCAGAGCGAAAGCTCATCCAAATCACGAACACTATCAATTAACAATTTAACATACTTAGGTGAATTCAAAGCGATGTTCATCGATTCTTCCTTTGACACTCCGGCTTCTTGAATGATCTCTGAAATAGCCTCTCGTGCTTCCATAATTGATTCTTCGTCGGAGTTCCTGCCATTCTCGAATGTGGAAGCTCGTCGATGAGTATCGGGAAATCGATTGGAGCGAAGAGAAAAATCGAATTTTGATGAATATTTGGCGGGAGAAGGAGAGATTTTTGCAGGAAATTGAAAAATGCATGAGAAGTTTCCAAAGAAAAATCGATTATTCGAAGCTGAAATTTTCAAATTTTTTAGGGTTGGGAATGGAAAGATTTTGGCGGACATGGTCTCCCGAACATTGCACAGCAAAACCCTAACCGATAAACCCCAAATAACCCGAAAGACATGGCTAACTACTAAAATACCCTTTAATTATTTTCACATTTACCATTTGTACCTTCTTTTGGAGGGTTAAATACCATTTGTACTTTTTTTTTTGGTTAAAGAGATATCTACTAACATATATATATATATATATATATATATATATATATATATATATATATATAAATATAAAAATATACACTAGCAAAGACCCCGTGATCGCACGGTAATAATTAAGAATATCTAAAATTGAATAATATTATTTATTTATTTAAATATTTAGTAATATATTTTAAGAATATTTCATAAATTTTATTTTTAATAGTATTAGTTTTTTATTATTTGATATACATTATTATTTGTATTAATTAATTAATTTTATAATAATAATTTTTTATTATTTTAATAACATTTGTAGGAAAATCATAAGTTATTTAGTTTTAAACTTAAATTAATACACCCAAGAGTTGGAGATAAGAGAGAACTCTATAATAGTGGAGATAGATAGGACTCTAGGATGAGATAGCAGGTCCCAAACCTGTGAGAGTTGGAGATAAGAGAGGAGTTTATAATAGTGGAGATAGAGAGGGCTCTAGGATGAAATAGTGGGTTAGAGAAAATTTAGGAGAGGTTAGACGGTGGAGATTAAAGAGGGAAGCCACATGGCATCCCTAGGATTGAACGTATAGGATTCGAGAGATTGGAGTTTGGAGAGCAAGGAGAAAGTCTTATTTCTTTATATTATAGTATATATATAGATACTAGTTGGCAGCACATGTGATGCACGTGAGAGAGGGGGAAGGGGAGAGAGATTGGAAAGTGGGAATCTAGTAGGGTATTTTGGAAAAAAAAATTAAGGAATATTTTAGGTATAAAAACTTGAGGGAGGGACATTTTAGATATAAAAAATTGTGAGAGACACGTTGGTTATAGAAATATGACATAGGGACGTTTTGAGGACCAGCAAACTTTAGGGGCATTTTGGATATAACAAAGAAAGGGGGCGGGCAGGGCCTTGGTGAAACATTCTTCTTTTGGAGCATTTTGCTAAGAGAGCGAGGAGTCTGGTTTTCCATTGAAGTCGTCATGTGTCCCTTTTAACACTCTTTAACCGTGGTTAAGATTCACCCACCCCTAGGGTTCACCCACTTATCCTTAGTTTCTAGAGTTAATGAATTTTAACCAATGTTTTTAAAAAAATTAATATTTTTTCTAAAAACCAAAGATAGGTGGTTGAACCACAAGGGTGGGTAAATCTTAACCACAATTAAGGAGTGTTAAAAGGGACGCATTGCAACCTCAATGGTGTAATCGGACTCTTGGGTGAATTTGGAAAAAATAGTACGTTTTTAAGGAGGGTATATATGAGAAAATAAGATAAGGGAAAATGGACCCCAAGGTCAGCTTAGAAGCTGACCCAGTGACCTCATTGGTTCACGCCCCTTTTTTACTACCCATCAACTGTGGTTAACTCCCTAAGGTTAAGCAATCTAACCATGGTTTATAGAAAAAAAACAAAAAACAAAAACAAAATTACTAATTTTAATTTAACTTAACCATAGTTAAACATGGGTTAAAAGGGACACGGGACACTTGGGTCCGCTTAGAAGTGGAGGACTCATAAGATAATAGAAGGGGTAGTATTGGAATTTAGTAAAATATTTTTTATCTTATCATTAGTAATAGACTGGGTAGTATTGGAATTTAGTAAAAAAATAATCAACATTTTTAACATATTTGATTGTAAAGGGGAAATTTGGAATTAGCAAAAATTTCAGCCGATGTTTCGAACAGGGCATTGGCATTATAATAGTAGAGATATATAAATAAAAGGAGAACAGCACTGTAGACGACTTGGTTAACCATTTTTGAATTTCAAAAATACCCTTCCAAACTATTCTTCACTATATTCATATTATGAAGATGTCCTCCATATGAAGCCAAAAAAAAGACCTGCATATCAAGCCAAAATAGTAGCTGCCGCAGAGCTGCTGTTGAAGAACCTATGTGGTTCACCTACTTGCTTGCCGTATAACTCTCATTCGCTCATACGCAGATGCCATAGAATCCTTGTAGAATATCAGGCGCCGCATAACTCAATGCTTCATCACATGTTGAAGAGTAGTTCTCGAAGTACGTACCCCTTTCATGCTCTACTAAAAACATAAAATAAGAGTTAGCAGCAAAGAAAATGGGGATGGTAGCTGTCGACACTTTCGTTCACCATTTTGTTATTCTAAAATTACCCCCGCAGTACCCCTTTCATGCTGTACTAAAAACATAAAATAAGAGTTAGCTGCAAATAAAATGGGGACGGTAGCTGTCGACGCTTTCATTCACCATTTTGTTATTCCAGAATTACCCCAGCACCTAACAAAAGCTCTCATACAACCCACCGTCCCACGAGCAGCCAGGTGAATTTCGTTGCCACATCCCACTGCCCTTTCACAGTTTCTCAACACCTACAATGAGAAAAAAAAACCACTGTCTCTCCCCCTTTCGACACCTACTCCCACCAACGGATTACTTGTTCTTCTCACCATCTCTTTTCTACGCCTTTCCTTCACCTCCTCAAATAAATTCTCCCAACGCCCCCAAACGGATTCAATTAGGGTTGTCCACCCTATGCTATTTTGAGTCGTCCCCCATGAGCTCACCTATGCTTACTTTAATGAGCATGCAAACGACAGGAATGGTTTGTTGATTTTATTGTTATTCTACTTGTCATTTCTTCCCGTGAATTTTCTCTTTGTGATATTTGATTTTTATAGATGAGATTCTAACTCACCTACGAATCTTTTATCTTGATGATTTTGTAACTATTCTAAATGTTTTTCAGATTTCTCCCACTAGGGTTTCTCTTTGTTTCATTGATTTCTATTGATGTGATTTGTTCTAAGATCTGAATATGTTTTCAGATTTTTTTTCTTGATTGGGTTTTGAAAACTAACCGTATTTTCAGTTTTTTGTTAATGGTTTTCGAAAGATTGATTTTACTCCTTATCTAAGACCTTTTTTTTGTTTAACCAAAAAAAAAACATTTTTTTTAAAATCTTTAGTTGATGCTTTTGTTAGGTTAGAATTTGATGAGTGAATAATTAAATTCCATTAATCTCCTTTTTGGATGTTTCTCATTTCCGCATGATTTGATTCTCATTTTAATTTGCTTTTCTAGATTCTCAGAAAATATATTGGCAAATCTATATTTTTCTTGATTGGGTTTTGAAAAATGAAGAGATTTTATTTATTTTCTCTTTTTTATTTTATATATGTACCAAGTTGCTTTTACTCTTGATATAAGACCTTTGAAAAAAACTCTTTACAGTAGTTGATGGTTTTGTTGGATATGGTTCTTGGATTTTTTATTATTTATTTTTCTGCTAGTAAATATTAACTTACAGGGAGGTTTGAGAAGCTATTTTTTAAAATTAATTTTAATTCTCTCTGTCTTCTTTTTTAACTAGGTTTTCATTTTAGCTAAAAAAAGAAGAGGATTGTCTTGGATCTTAATTTTGAAATTTTACTTTGAGATAAGAATTAAAAAATCATTCTGACTTGTTTGGATTTTTTTTCTTAAATTGATTTTAGAATTTTGGACTATGTCGTGGTTAGTGATAGTTTTATCTCCTTTTTGTTAGTCAACTTTCTGACTACTCTCTTGCATAAGAGATGTTTCAATGTATAGCCGCTTCTTTTTCTCTCTCTCATGTTTCATGTTTGGTTGAATCTTTTCTTTAGTTGAAAGTTGGTCTACGGATTTGGATCCTAGCCAAGTTGAGTTGTTTTAATTAAGTTATGATACCTATATAGGTCAAGACCAAACGTGTTCCTCTTAAAATTTGTTTGCTTTTCTAAGACATGCATATATGTTACCATTAGCATTTCTACATTTCAGCATGTTGATATCCGTTTTTTCCCTATTTCTGGGCCAACATTCTTTTTGACGTTTTTTGGGGTGTTTTTTTTTAATGTTTTTTTCCTTCATCTTTAAATTAGATATAAATGCTTTTTTACTCTTGGATGGTTTGTTTTTTTAGCATTTGTTTTGTTCCTCAATTGTTTTCACTTGTTATTTTTTCTCTTGTTAGATAACTTCAATTCATTTGATCTTCCAATAAGCATGTTCATAGTTTATGACTTTCTGGCCATTGTTCTATAGCTTGAAGGGATTAAAAAAAAATTGTTGACTTGATTGAGTTTCATTTACGACAGTGAGAAAAGTTGATTTTTTGTTGTTGTCAATCTTACTTGTGTTTAGAACATTTCTCATAGATAGTTGAAGTCATGCAAAATTAATGATTTGTAAATAGAAGTTTTTTATCCACAATTCGTCTCTTTATCAACCATGGTTCTATAAAAAACAAAAAATTCCTAATATTTGCTAAGCTATGTGCCTGTTTCCATAGATATTGTCATGAAACTTACAAACATAAAAGAATTTCCTATTAATTATCACTTTAGGTTTTTTGCTTTCATGAAAAATCATTTGGTGTTGACACCTTCAGTCCTCAAATAGTTTATGTGTTAGTGTTTCAGTGGCACTCTCAAGTTCAACTCTGGCTAACTTTGTTTTCTAGAAGATTTTTTCTTCTAGATTTCATTACTGGTATATTATTACGGTAATATCCTTTTCTTTTCCCTCTCTCTAATTAAAAAGAGATCATGGTTAGGCTTTTTAGGGTAATGCCATCAGTTTTGTCATGTATTCTTTGAATTTGCAAGATAACCAAGTTATCTTTTTGGTCAAATTTGTCATGTATTGTTTGAATTTGTAAGATAACCATGTTATCTTTTTGATATATGTCTAAGTTTGTTTCTAACATTTAATTCTAAAATGGATAGAGGACCTGAGTTGGATATCTTCATCATTAGATTTTTAATAGTGAGAAAAATTATATTTTTTTATTGTAGAAAGAGGTATGCATTCTTATTCTGTCCAGTTGGAGCAATGAATTTGAGTCATAGGTTAATTGTTCACCACAATCTATTATTGGTGGGGGGTATAACCCGTTGTTCCACTTTGTTATATTAGTTAGGACATACGTAATTGCCTAATAAATGTTTACATCTACTTCCTCTTTCTATTTCCGAGGTTTTTAATCATTACATGTTTGTGTTCAAATAAATAGACAGACACAAGAATAATATTTTTTGTCTACACTCAGGATATCTTTTTAGGGAACTATCACCACCATAAGGTGAGGAAGATAAAAACGTGAAGCTAGGCTGTCAAGTTACACCTTCGTGACTTGTTCATCTAGCAGCCCCTCAAAAACTATTGGGAGTGAATGTAATTTCTATATTTTTTTGTTCACTATTTTTTTAACTACGCCAATCTCCTCTCCTTGCTTTCTTCTCCACAATCTGCTTTTGCAAATTGGTTGTTGGATGCCTAAATCTTCATATCATTTATGTTATCTCATCAGAATATGCTGGTTGAGAAATTCAATTTAAACTACGATGAGGTTGGGAGATGGATTGTGAATCTTGTATGCCTAAATCTACAAAACATTTCTGATCTCTCTGACAGATTGCTGGCTAAGAAATTGAATTTGAACTGCAATAAGGTTGAGAGATGGATTATGAATCTTGTTCGATGCACAACCTTGCACGTGTAGGTCCTCACTAGTGAATTACTAAAACCTTGAGATTATAGTATGAACCACTGAAGTGTTCAGATGAAAATGGATCCCAAGAGAAGAAGAAACAGTAATGCTTTCAACGAGGGCTACCTGTGCAAGATCATGGGCTTCTATATTTGTTTGACGATTGTAAAATCGAAAAACTAAGTGGCCACAAACACCTTTTAGCTCTCTAATATCTTCAAGGATGGCATGGATCTCCCGGCTTGGATGATTAGATATGCTGTTTAGGATATCAACAATCTCTTTGGAGTCGGATTCAATGATGGAGCAATCCCACTTGTTTGAGATGGAGGCCAGAATGCCTACTCGAATAGCTTCAGCTTCGGCCACTAGAGAAGAACCTCCATGGAGAACCTTGGCCAAGGAGAAGATACAGACCCCTTCATGGTTCTGGGCATAGACCCCCACCCCAACGGCCGAACCATTAAGTAAGGTAGCACCATCAACTTTTACTTTTATCAATGGAGATTTGGAAGGGCACCACCGAACAAACTCAGATGAAGGAAGCCAAGAATTGGGAGAGGAAGAATACAGTCGATTCCTTGTATCGCATGCTGAGAGAATTTCCGTAGCCAAAGTCTTAGCATGAGAGATAGCAGAAGCTAGATCTAGAGTGGTCCCATTGAAGTGGGCATCATTCTGGGTTAACAAGATACTCCAGATGATGAGACTCAGGCGGATGGCCAATTCTTTAGACCCCGAGGTGAATTCCGGGTGTTGTGTCGCGACCAAAAATACCCCATTGGAGTTAGGATACTTTGGTGATGTGAACTCATTACCAAACCATCCTATACATGTAAATCCTTTACAACATATAAGACATGTGATAGCGGAAGCATAATACAAATCTATATATGGTAGCGGAAGCGTACTACAAAATTTCTATACATAATATATCTCTGTTTATATATAACCTAACATAAAGAGTAAACATACTCGCTAAAATAAATTTATGTACAAGTCTCTCTCTCTCTCTCTCTCTCTCACTCAAACATGAGGCCACCTTGTAAGCACCCAATTTTTACACCCTTAGCCAACCATGGTTAAGTCCCTTAACCATGGTTAACCCCCAGCCTAAATCCCCTAGCCTTAGGTAACACCCTAGGAAAACCCTAGTTAAGCCCAACCCTAGGTGTAACCCTAGGTAAACCCTAGCCTAGCCTAGCCCTAACCCTAGAAAACTCTAGGTTTCAACCCCAGTTAAATCCTAATTCTAGTTAGACCATAGGAAAAACCAAAGCCAAGCCCTATCTTAGCCCTAGTTAAGCCCTAGGCCCCTAGGGCTTAATCCTCAAAGCCCATAACCCCTTTAGGGTATCAAGCCTCGGCCTGGGCCCAGGCTCAAGCCCAAACAATTCAAAAAACAGCTCACCCGTACCGCATGTGTGTTTGGGCCAAGGCCTGCTGGGAAAATCCAATGGGGTCGGTAATAGGATTACCGACACCCAGTTTTGCAAAGATTTGATGGGGTCGGTAATCACATTACCGACACCCTGGTTTTCTTGTTTTTGCGTGCAACCACCCCCCTGCAGCTCAGTGCATGCCCGCCTACGCCCCTCTTCGGCCTACACACCCCACTCCGACCTCCTGTAGCCCACCAACCTGTGTCCTATTGCTAAGGGTGTCCCCATGGGACTTCCTTATAAATGGGACACTCCCCTCAAGCTTCAAATGATCTAAAAAACCTTGAGGATTAAACCCCTGAGCATTTACTCCCCTTCTAGCCCCTCCCCAAAGCTCCAGTAACTTCCTCAGCAGCAGCCACACCCTCTGTGCAGCGCCACCGCGAGCTACCGTGCTCCACCACCTATCTTGAAGATCCCCAGCACATCCGAAGTGAAGCACTAGGGTAGGGCTTCCCCCTACCCCCCTTTATCTTCCTCTTTGATCATTTGTGAGCCTCTGGTCCTTTGACCTTCTCCTCGTTGTTTTGCAGGTTCACCCACAGTGGGGGTCTCTCCCACCTTGTCCATGGTGTGGGGAACCCCCTACAGGTATAGCATGTTTGGACTAACTCCTGAGGGTTCTGGGGGTCCCTCATGCCATGAGGGAACTCCTGGTTCCACCCCTTTTGTAGCCTCGTAGAGCAATTTCAGTTTTTTAGAAAAATCCAGGGTGTCGGTAATCTCAATACCGACACCCCTGAGGATTTCTGTTTGAGGACTCGTGGGCCCCACTTGAATCCCTTTTAGGCCAAACCAAAGCAGGGTTAGGACCCTCTTGGTGTCCCCTACAACTTACCTGAAGGCCCAAGACCCGTAGTCAAGCTTAACTAGGGTTAAATTCACAAAAACCAAAAACTGTCAAAATGTCGGCAGTCCAACTGCCAACATCTGTGATTTTATGTGGATACCGAGCATACCACTTTTTCACACAGTGGGGCCCACACCAGGCTACTCCTAAGGCCCAAAATAGGCTATTGTCTTCTCCTCATCCCAGGCTTCAAAAATGAAATCTTATTGGAACTGTCCATATCCGTTTTTCAGCTCAAAGTGCTAGTTGTAGTGCGGAAACAAGGACCGAGAGATTTCCTATAATTATAACCCACATAAACCCGAATTATTTTATATGTTGGGAGGTATACTTATTAGTGATTATCTAGGAGAAGATTATATAATTCAGAGAAAGAAAAATCCGAATAGAAAATATTTTGATTGGAGAATTCTCTATTTTTGTCTTAGAAAAAAGGTCGATATTAGGGCCTGGACCGATATCGATACCGAGGCCGATGTTAATAGAAATACTAAAACGGGGGACTAATTATTATCAAATAATTGATAAAATTGTCAAATCCATATATTTTGGGCCCCACAACTCACTGTATAACCAGAGTTATGGCCCTTCAAATATTGGAAAAATCACTATTTCTGCCGGCAATCCCATTGCCGACAGTTAGGTTTTTTGGCTTTTTGGGCCTATACAGTGGGCCCACAGCCCATGGGGGGCCTCCACGTGACTTGCCTTGACCCCTGGGACCCAGACCAAGCTAGCCCAACCCTTACCCTGTCTTAACTGCGAGTTAAACTAACCCCAGTTAAAAGTTAACTATGGTTAGTTGAACTAACCTACATGGAAAAATCTGAAAAAATCCCCAAAATTCTAAAATGACAGAAAATATCATTTTTGGGTCATACTCATGCCTAATCATGGTTAAAATGAGCCTAACCATAGTTAACATTTGATTTAACCATGGTTAAGTCCATTTAAACCTTGGTTAATTCCTAAAAAATTATGAAAATTACAAGAGGGCAAGAAAATATGCAAAACATGCCCTTACCTTGGTTATCCGGACTAACCATGGTTAAAACCCATGTTTAACCATGGAAAACCCATTTAACTTAGGAAATTTGGGGAGAAAATTCTTAAAATCCACAATTCACACTTGGGCTTTGCCCTTAGACCTACCGGGCCGAACCTAAGCCTGCCGGGCTTAACCCTAGGCTTACTGAGCCGAATTCAGGCCTACCGGGCCGACTCTTAGCCTATTGGGGCTTTACCCTAGGCCTACCGGGCCTAAGCCTACCGGGCCGAACTCTTGGCCTACTGGGCTCATCCTAGGCTTATCAGGCCAAACCCAAGCCTACTAAGCCTACCGGGCTTACCCTTGGCCTACCGGCCCACATTCTAGTCTACCGGACTTAGCCAGCCTACCGGGCCAAATCCTTAGCCTATCGGGCCCAACCTTGGCATACTGGGCTAAACCCTAGTCTACCGGACTTCTCCTCGGCCTATCGGGCATAAGCTTACCGGGCTTCAATCTTGGCCTATAGGGCCCAATCAATCAAACCAAGCACTTGACCAACCCGGTCAACTCAACCCTAGTTTATCGGACTAGACCTTAAGCCACCCTGGGTGCACACACAACACATTCCCTTAGCCTCGGCACGGGCTCATGTGCCAGAACTACGCTCGGTCTGATCTCACCCTAATGTGAGTACGTAGGTAGCCCAACTCGGGCCCGACCCTAGTTTAGCTTTTCCCTTCTTGGGTTAGTATAAACTAAATCAAACGACATTTGACTAAAACTTGACCTTAAATGACTTAAACCTAGTAAGTAGGGAACCGTTGTAAAACAGAAGTTCCGGGGTGCCTAACACCTTCCCTGGGCTCAATCGAACCTCTTACCTAGATCTCTAAGCAGATCAATACCTTATCCATTATATGAGAGTTATCCCTACCAGATAAATAAGTGGCGACTCTAAATAGAAAATCAACTGATCACATCACCAGGACAACATCCCTCCTCGTGGGCTGGGACCGAAATCCTTGTTCACAGCTTTGGCGACTTTGCTGGAGAAAATTTTAAGGTTCAACCCGGAACCTAGGTTTAAGCCAATTAAATCTCAACATTACTCAAATGCCTTAAGATTTAGTCTAATACTAATTCTTTTACCTCTTTCGGTTGTATTGTGTACTGTGCATCCCATATATGTCATATTAGTGTAACAACCCAAAACTCTTTAGACAGACTTAATACGCTTATGACTGCTGGATGATTATCCTCAGTGACAGGGGTTTAAAAGTCTTGGAGGTCTACGGAGTTACTTCTGCTGGGTGATTACCCTCAGGGAAGGATTCTGAACGCTCCTACTTACACCAATAGTCCATTTTCAAGGGAGTCCCATATACGGTGTTAAGTGATCCCCCCACCCTTAAGAATACATTTGCATCACTCCAGCATGCATATATGTAGCCTAGGCTAAGATATAGTCTATAAGCCTCCAAACCTGGAGGGATACTCTAAACCCTAACCTGCTTGCACCTTATACCTGTCCCTAATCATGGCTGACTATCCGGGCACATCCTACCTGGATTAGCACCCACCCAGGGGTATGTGATGAGCCAAACTTGTGCTTGTAATAAAATACATCCAACCCCGCATCCTGACACTGCACATGAGGTTCAAATCCTAAGTATATAGGTCTTCACAGGGCTTGTCCCCAACCTTGACTTGATAGGCCCCGGTTCCCAACAACCCGGATAAAGCATATCAGACCTCTATCTGATTGTCCTATCAGATTACATGTGCCCTGCCACTCCCAATTAAAAAAAAAAATTACCTACATCATCTTTGCAACTTTTGCACAGTGCACTACCATCGAGTCAATCTAAATGGCAGGTCCTTCAGGGATAATCCAGTCAATTGGTCAAGCGGCCCGACCTGTGCATTTGACTTCACCAGGGGCATGTGATTGCGACCTCCAGAAAGCAATAGAGGCTTTCACCCTGAGTTAGGGTATCACTTAGGCTCAGTATTACAAATTCAGGACTATCCTAGACATGTCCATGGTTAAACCGGACCCGCGCCTCACAAACACAGATATCCAGTGTCGGAATCCATCTCACATGGTATTCTGCTTTGGTAAGGGCAAATTGTGTCCAACACTGGAAGCAACTCAGTACATATCAGGGTTAAAAATGGATGGCAAAGCCATTATACCGCGCTGCAAGACAACATACCAGACAAACCTATCCAGGTTCTTGCATATCAAGCTTGCCTACTTGCAGCCCGGTCCTAACTGCCCTTTTAATAGGATAACAGTATCATATCTTGAATACAGCACAAACACAAGTGTGACCCTGACTCTACTACAACATAACTTCCCGAATCCGCTCGGATTTGACAGTTCGGATCCCAGAGGTCCAATGTTACTGAAACCATGGTAACATGGAGGTTGGGGTCACTTCCCTTCAACAACAAATCATGGGCCTAAACGGTGTGCCCGACCATTTAACTTCGCGATCCCTGACGAACCTGCCTAGGATCGAGTCTTTTTTTTTTTCAAGTCACAATCCTGTACTCTCCTCCTGCACATCAAATGCAAAATCCTTTCTAGCATCTTTTTCCTCGCATCACGAACATGCATGTTTAGCCAGCGAGGCACTCCATTCGCAACGCTACTACTGCACTGAATATCTTTCTTGCACAAACTGCATAAACTCTTACATTATGCCCTTTCGGCATCACTGCATTGTCCATGCACTGTCATTGTCCATGTACTGTATTTGCACCGGCTAAGGTCACTGCACATATGAATTAGCACCAGCTAGGGTCATTGCACATACACTGCATGTACACTGCACCTTACATTTGCACTTGCACCACTGGTACGCTACACTAGCAATGCCGGCACACTAAACTAGACATTTACACATGCATCATCACCACATCTGCATTACTAGGGCACTGCACTCACACTACGTGAAAAGTCGCAAAAAACGACTGCCCAAAACTGTCGTTTTTGATCAAATACGACAGCTTCTGGCTGTCGAGTGGGCTGTCGAGAAAATTGGTGTCATTTATCAAAAACGACAGCCCATGAGCGTCGATTATATATCGGGATATACGACAATCATGGACAGTGGTTTTTTTTTTTCCATCAACGACAGTCTATAACAGTCGTTCTTTTTGTCATTTAATTTTTTTTTAGTACTTATATATGTATCTAAATGACAGTCGATGGCCGTCGTTTTTCAAGAAAATTAGGGAAAAAATAATGTCTTATTTACTCAAATATACCTGTCATTACCTTTTACCTGCAAATTCACTTCTAAAATATTTAATCCAAGTCATCACATCCCAACTTTCTTCTATACACAATAGAATACATTTGAAAACTAACTTCTTCTCTGTCAAAAAATTAAGCCACATATAATTTAACCACAAAATCATAAGTACTTAGTCAATTAACATGTCAATACATTGTGCATATCAACAAAAATCAAATAAAATTTTGCATCTCAACAAAAGTCAATTAATAAAATTTACAAAATATTTGGGCCAAGTAATAATATCTCCAAGTGTAAGATCTCTAAGTGTTCCCTCTTTTTTAGACAAATCTGTATTTGGCTCATAAATGTCATCTACTATGATGCTATATAGTTCAGGATGTGGTGCTGCATCTCTATTGATCCGTCCAAGTGCAACGATGTTTCCCCTGAAATTCTTTAATAAGCAATGTGTAGATGTTGAGAGTGACTCTGGGAGAGTTGGAGAATGTCGCCTTACCTACAAACATTAAGAATAGTTCATTTAGCAATAAAATAAAATAAAATCAATCTAAGAGTAGTCAATATAATCCCTTACATGCTCTAATTCAATTTTTTTAATTAATACTAGTGGAAGGTAATTAAGTGCGATGCACGTGAGAGTACAATCCTAATGAATGTAAAATAGTAAATGAAATGATAAGATTGAAAAACATGAACTAAATAAATTTTACACCAACACATCAAATGAACTTTATATATAATCTAATAATATAAATAGTAAATGTATTCTAGTACATAATTAAGTAAGAAACATACAAATATGGGTATTTAAATACATGATATTAGCACTTGAAAATGAAAAAAATAAAATTAGAAGAGTTTCAATTAAAAGAACAGCAATAACAATTGCAATTCAATACAGAAAATAAAATTAATGTCATTTTGAACAAAATTTTATGTTTGAACAATGAGCAAAGAAGACCAAATGAAATTATTCCAAAATATTAACAGACAAAAAAATTATCTATCACCAAATATATAGAGAACCATCTGAAAATGTGATTCATGGAACATGCAAAATCTTAGAGTTATATAATTCAATCTCTCTGAATTTCAATGCTTAAACAAATTGAATATTTAATTTAGGGAAGAGGCTACAGGCCCCATTGGGCCTCATGTGGCTCTGCCTTCGACATATGCATGTCCTAACTTCATCTATCGGTTGTTATAACTCTACTCATTAGATAATCATAATAATATGGTCACATAATTCTTGACACTTGATGCATAAGAGTTGTAAGCCCCAAAATTCAAAGACTATCCCAGGTTGATGATCAATCATCCAATTATCTATTTAGTTTGAATTATTTATAAAACATTTAGGTCCAGTCCACTAAAAATTTTACAAATCAGATGTCATTAATCTATTACTATTGGAGATGGCTGTAGCATTATAAGTCACTAGTGGAATGCACGTGCAATGCACGTGAGTGTGTACAGTCTTAATGATTGTAAATTTTTATAGACCAAATGACAAATAAAATTCTATATGAAATCTCTTAAAATAAAATCATAAATATCTAAACTCATCATTACCTTAAATCATTGTTATGGACATCTCACTAATGCAGGGGGCTAATATGGCTAAGGATATCCACGTTCATCAACAACAACAAAATAAAAAAAGTGGTGTTAGTAGTGCTGAAAAAAATTTCTCTAACAACATTGTGTCCATATGCTTGATGCAGGGTTAGAGTGCACAAAAGATGATTTAAAAGGAGAAAAATGAAGGCTTGGGAAAATGAGATTCGAAACACAGAATATCAAAATAGAGAAAAAGAAAACCCCAACACATCACCAAGGGAGTCCCCTGTAACACCTCTTAGCTCGTGGCAAGTGTTACTGAATTCTAATGAGTATGTAGGTTTGATGGCACCTTGGCGGTACCTTAGGTATGATAGTGTGTGTTTTTAGATTATACCTTAAACCTCTTAACCGAAAAAGATATGTCCATCCAATTTCATGCGAGATTTTCTAAAGAACTAAACAATGACTGATGCGATGAATGGATACAAAGTTACTGACACAACTAACTGGGGTTCATAAAAAGAAAAAAGTCTGTTGCCAATCTACCCGATTGAAAGCAAATCGTAATGACAAAGACAATTTGTTTCCAATCTACATTCCCTATGGACTCATGGGTACCATCCCTAGGTCATAAATCTATCCATCTGAACCATTCGTTCAATGCGTCAAGATGGCAGCGCACACCTGAATCCAACAGACTAAAATGGGTTAACCATGCTTAACCACAGTTAAAGGGTGATGAAAAGAGAAGAAATTCGACAATCTACCCCCTTTTAACACACACCAACTGTGGTTAAATTTCATTTATCCCTAGGGGTTCAGTCTTATACTTCTAGCATACCTCTTAATTTTATAGCCGTATACTTCTGCCTCGAGGGAAGAATATCTCCATCACTTCTGCCGGAACCCATAATGTGTTGGAGAAACCCCTTCCCATTCTCTCTATTCTTTTAATAGATAATCCTTATTTACCTTCAATTACCTAGAGTTCAAAAGACTTGTTTTCAACTGACAAAAACACATTTCCTCAGTCATAACTGGGGTTTATGCCTTAACAAAATGCTATAGAAGTCTCCACCCCACGATAGAATTTGTAAGAGACACTTGATGACCTGTGTGTGATTGAACTCGAGGAGAGTTCAATCGCAATTGAGTTTGAACGGTCTATATCATAGACCCAAAACAATCCTAAAATTTCCATCGTCTTCTCCAACCAAACTGTAACGCCCGGACACTCTAAGTTTGTCAATTTTTTTACAATTTCTTTGCTCACCTAATGAAATGACGACAAAGGAATTAATTAAAACCTTTTAAAGTTCGGAATCTTATCCAAAAGAATATTACAACCAACTAACTGAGTTTTTGAATTTTTTTTTTCGGGTTTTCAATCAAAACCGAATTTGTTTTTTTTTTTAAACAGGATCAGCAATGGAACCAAATGAATGGAAGATTTTGATCAAAACCAAATCGGTGGATTTCTTTGTTTACCAATATCAAACAAAAATAGAGAGGGAAGGGAATCGAATGCATGCCAAAATTTCTCAATATCAAAACAAAATATAAAACCTCAATCAAAGGCAGCAAGATAGAGCGTGATATATCACGCAGTTGCCATAAGCGAAGAGATGAAACTTCGAACGAAGGAATCGTGCATTGAATCATCCGGAAGCATAAAATCATCCAATGGGATAGTCGTTATCTTCAATGATTTTCAGTTTTGTTTACAGTGATACATTATGATAATATTTTTTTTTAAAAAACAGCAGAATCAAAAGGGATGAAACTAACTTGCATCTTTGAATTGTTGGAAGAGATAAGGGAGAAACTGTCGAGGGCGTGAGAGGAGATCGCAAGGTTGAAAGACAGAGAGCGTGAAGAGGAGAATCATTTTTGAGAGAATCGTGATTGATCATAGTGAAAATAACTCACTCGAAAAGATTCGCTACACTCGAGTGACCCAAAATAATTCTATAGTGCAAGATTGATTCCAGTAAAATATAAAAGTTATGGATAAATGTTTGTGTCAAGATGACACAGGAAATTTTTTGAATTTGAAATGGTTATGAACTAAGAGATAAACGTGAGAAAAAAGAGGGAAGGAGATTTGAGAGGTTTGTGGGTACTGGGTAGTTAGGGTTTAATTGACTATCATACCCTAAAGTGTCTAATAGCAATAAACTAAGATAAAATAAAAATTAGGGATAGTTAGGGTCATGTTATTAAAATTCAAGTAACGCTTCTATCACCTCTTCTCCCATTATAATAGTAAAGACACAAAGCTTATTTTTTAGGAAGGCATAGTACAAAAATATGCACCTACAGTCGTGCCACTTTTAACTCCCATAAATTGTGTTTAAAAGTCAATGACTCTTAAGTTTAAATAATGTAACCTTAGTGATTAAGAGTCACTAACTCTTAAGGTTAGATATTATAACTTTAATATTTAGTTTTTTAAATATTTAAAAATTCTGAACACAAAATACAGCATGTGTCACTTTAAACTTCGTAGTTGAGATTCACTAACCTTGGTGGTTAAGAGTCACTAACACTTAAAGTTAAATCATGTAACCTTAATATTTAGGTAAAAAAAAATTAAAAAAATAATCGGAACACAATATTCAGCAAGTGCACTTTAAACTCCCATTACATGTGTTTGAGATTTTACTAACTATAACCCACATGGTTAAATAATCTAACATTTGTTTTAAAAAATCTGGAAACTAAGGATAAGAAAATATTATATGTGGTTGAGATTCACTAACCATGATGGTTAAGAGTCACTCACTCTTAAGGTTAAATCACGTAACCTTAGTAATTGAGTAAAAAATTTTAAAAAAAAATTGAACACAAAATTTAGCACATGCCCCCTTTTTTTTTTTTGCACTTCCATTATACGTGGTTTTATACGTGGTTGAGGTTCGTTAACTAATAGACTAAGGATAAGAAAATATTAAACATAGATAAAATGTTATGTAAATGGGATTTGTGAGTGCAAATGCAATTGCACATAATCACGATTCCATCAAGAATAGTAATATAATTACTTCTCCATAAGACAAATAAAGAGAGGGGTTTGCAGATACTAACGAAGGTGTTTCTATGCATTAAGGATTCCGACGAACGGACACAAAGAACACAGCCGGTGGATGTTTCCAATTTAAATTCCTAGCACTCAATGCATAAAAGGAGTATTGCGGCGATCCCGACAGGTACTGGGACGAACCAAAGGAAAGCCGTCGGTGTCTAGTTCCAATTTATTTTCACTAGCAGAATGCACGTGAGTGCCCAGTCCAAATGAGTGTAAAAAAATTAGTCTAAATGACAGGTTTGAAAAGCATGGATTTCAAAAAATTGACATTTGATACATACATCAACATTTTTCAAATTTTCTATTATGATCTAGCAGACACCCATGCGATGCACGGGCTGAATTTTATTATAAAATTAAATACATAAAAAAATAAAATATATTAGAACTAACCACTCATTAGACAAAAGGCAAAGGTATCCACTGAGACACTTCGACCCCCCCAAAAAATGGTCATACACACCCAATTCAGAGTTCATTTTGAGGTTAGAAATAAACGAAATATAGTGAGAATAGTGCTTCCCCGACAATTTAAAGAGTTGAGATGCAAAATCACATCAGCAACTCAATCCAAAATTGGTCATAAGCACCAAATAAAAAAAAAGCCTATTACAGAACTATTAATCAGTGTAAACAAAATAAATAAATAAATAAGATATATTCCAAGAAATATATTCTGTGTCAAGAACTTTAATTGAAGGAAGCTTGAGATACTCATTAATATTTTTTTTTTGGTTGAGGGAGATACTCATTATATTTTATTACTCCAAAACATGCAAGAATGCCCCCGATCCAGCACAGACATTTTGGAATGTTGCCAAATCATGAGCTCCATTGCATAGTTAAAGAGGGATGGAATAGGAAGGCACTAACCGTGCTTAACCTTAGATTGGTTAAGCTTAAGAGTGTAGCCATAGTTAAAGAAGGACGGAATAGGAAGGCACCAACTGTGCTTAACCTTAGGTTGGTTAAGCTTAACAGTTAAAACCCACTAACTGGTACAAACAAATATTAGAGAACAACACTCTATAACTAACAAAAAAAAAAAATTGATGTACACAAAGCAACTTAGGAAGAGAATGTGATCTAGACGTTCCTGTAATTGTTATCTTGGGCCCATCAGCAAAAGATGTGAAAGGATAATTGTGGAGCTCGCCTTGACCCTATTATATTACATGAGAACACCAGAATGTAAGATGAGATGTCCAACCTGAAGAAATATAGAGCTGGACCCCACCATGGATAGTGGCTGTTAGCTTCTCAAACAACATTTGGAGGATGCCCCATTGATTCAGAGCATCCAATATTGAAAGCTACTACTCTGAGATAACCAGTGTCAATAACCAAACTAGTTAGAATCATACAGTTTATGCATGATTTTGGTCATATCCAATTGATTGGACATTCCTGATAGATGACCATATATTCATACTGATGCAAGGCAGCCCCACCATCAAGTGTGATTTCCAGTCTATATATCCTCGATCTTAAAACCAAGCTAGCCTCTTTTAAATTCTGGAAGAAAGAAAGATTCTGTATAGTTTAAGGTTTGATTTGATCTCTAGATTGATTTTTCCAAGAGAAATTGTACTTGATCTGAGACATGTTTTTTTCCTAATCATTTGGAAATAATAGATCACAACAATCCCAAGCACATGATCATCTGTTTGAGAAGGTGAGGTTTTGTCAATTGAGATGGATGGAAAAGAGGTGGTTACACTAGATTCAATCACAATCCCAAAAAGGAGGATACCCTTTTGAGTCAATCAGAATACAAATCGCGAAACAAAAGAATATAAACACATTCAGTTATGACCTACAAGGCTACAACATCCTCCTACTATTTTCATCATTTTGATAATAGATCTAACAGTATAACAGAGTTGATTTATAACAAATTACGAAACATGCTGCTATACAAGGCAATGAAACAAATCGATCTAAGTCCACACATACACACACAAACATGGAGGGAGGGTGGGGGGGGGGGGGGCAGACAGGCCATATAGACTAACAAGAATGTACATTTACTATCCAAATTATATTATCTAGGAAGTAATAAATCTAATGTGCACTTAAGTTTGAAGTTATAAATAGTTTCAAACCTGAGTAGTACAAAACTCTGAAGAATCCTGCATATGTGCCCCATGAGTAGAAAATTGGCCTGACGAAGCCATCATTTTTTCCTCAAAACTTCTCCGAGCCATAGACTCTTCTTCGAGCTGCTTGCTAAGGGTGTCAACTTTCGACTCTAGGCTTTCACGTGCTTTCTTCTCCCATTTAGCAGTCTCTATGTAAGGAGCTGACACACGAATAGTGGTCTTTGAGACACCCCGACCCATACCCCGTACACAGCCCCTTCCATCACGACCACAAACCTGATTGAGTAACAAAAATTTATATTAAATGAGGAATTTCACTAGAAGGAACAAAATACAAGAGGAGAGGAAGACATCACATACCAATGCAACAGGGTCATTATCTAAATCTGCATGTCCTAATGATGGATCCATGTTATTAATTCTTTTGATTTCATCCTACAAAATAATATTCAAATACATAATTAGCAAGGAAAACTTAAATTACTTAGTCACTGAAAAAGAATAATTAAATCAGTTAATTCTCACTATCTGTTGGCTTGAGGTAGGAAAAGGGCAAGTCCCATCCTTCTTGGTATGGGTGGCTAAGTATACTTCTGTCCTTGTTATTGTACCACTAGAACTCCCCTTTTTCTGTAAAAGAAAATAAGCAAACATTAACATTTCAATGAATTATACGAAACTCATAAATTGGGATATATATTACCAACTCCTCGGCAGTCCTAGCTGCTCCTCGTCTACCAGAAGTGTGCGGGCTCTTCATATTTTTCCTGGCAGCCTTGCCCTTCTTCCGGCGAGCCTGGTCATCTACGGTTGAACATATATCAACAAAGCTTTCCCAATCTTCTCTCTTCACTTTGGGAGGCGGATTTCTTTTTCGTTCTGCATCTGTTTGAAATATGTCGTAATGTAAGCGGAGTTGGCTTTTCCATCCCTTCCAGGCTATGTTGGCTTTTAACATTATTGAAGCTTTATATATTACAGGAACATCATACTCAGACTGTGATAAACATTAGAAAATAAATCAAATTTATTAGTATAAAAAAAGGTAAATTCTAATTAAAACTATGTGCACTAACCAAGATAATGCCCCAAATAAGTTCCTTAATAGCATCTGGCACAACAAGCCAACTAGGGTATGTAGGTGGACAATGTGTCCTTGTGATCCGCCCTACATACGTCGAAAATTGTGCCGAACCTTCCCCAATCGGCTGCCCTTTGTCATTAAATTTTACTTTTCGACGCTCATCTAAACAAATAACATATTATTAGTTAACCATTGATAACAAGAGCAGAAACAAATTAATATAATAAACTCACCACTAGGTGGAGTCCCACTCTGTCGAGACCTGCTAGGCTGAGACCCACTAGGCTGATGCTCAGTCATAGAATCAATCTTTTACAACACAACTAATACAAAAATAGAAGATCGAACACTATGAGATTAACAAGTACTCAAATTTCATTACATAATTGATATATGAACAAACTTCATATGCTGGAAGCAAGAAAGTACATAAACAAACACAAAACTGAAGTTGAATAATCTCATTTCATTGATAATTTCTGTCAAAGATATTTACATTCAAAATAAACATAGAGTTTTCATCCCATTAAAGAAAAGAATGTCTCACATAATCAAATGCTAGTTCATGCTATATACATTAATTTTCATCATTTTCTACTACATCAGCAACTAATGTAGATATTAAAGCATCTGCTTCCATTCTTGATTCAAAGACTAATGGATCTTCATAAGCATCCACATCCCGATGCAATCTCTTTGGAGCATCTAAAACAACATACCAATTATCTCTAGTTTGATCCTTGCAATAAAAGACCTGTGTGGCTTGAGATGCAAGAATAAGCGGCTCATCATCTTCAATTAAATTTTTTTTGAATCTCCCCAGATTAACAAATACCAAGTTTGTTTCTGGATCAACATAACATCCATTTGATTTATCTTCTATACACACCCAATCACAAAAGAAGACTATTTCTTTGAAGTCATAGTAATCTAATTCAAGAATTTGTTTGACGATGCCATAATAAGTGACTTCTTCTTCCACAAGGTTCTTATCCTTGGCACTTGCCCTGAAACTAGTGACAGCCTTCATGGAGACCCCACTATTTTGTGTCGTTGTGCTCATTTCCCAATCCGCTGTGCAAAAAACATATCCATTTACCGCATATGCATTATATGACAAAGTATTAAAGTCTGGACCATCAGCAAGCCTCTTTAGGGTAGATATAGGTTCTTTTTCTAGTTGTTGTCTTAACCAAGGAATATAATCCATCGCCCTTTTTGTTGGTTGATTGCCCCTTCTACTTTTATCAATAGATTTGTGGGATTGAAGGTATGTCTGATACTTCCTGTGAATGCAAGTAATATATATTAAATTAAGGACATATTTAGATTGATAATTATAAAATATAAAGATCATGTTTTGCTTACTTTTCCCACTCAGTATTTTCAGGAGATTGTTGTAGAACCCATCTACGTGCTTGTTGGTAAGGCAAATTTGGGAGACGGTAGACCTTCCCCTTTTTATCAATAGGATAAGCACATTCAACTTCATCATCCATGAATGTCCTTTGTCCTCGCTTATGGCTTCCTTCTCTACCATTAGGCATGTATTCCATACAAAATCTCATTGATTCTTCCATGAGGTACTGCTCTGTAATAGATCCCTCTGGATAAGTCTGATTCACTATATATCGTTTGTATGTTTTCATCATCCTGTAAATAAAAACATTAATGTGAAACCAATTAATTAAAAAACTAATTAATTCAAATTTTATTTACCTCTCAAAAGGATACATCCATCGATATCTAACAGGTCCACAAACTTGCGCCTCCTCCGCCAGGTGCACAACAAGGTGTGTCATGGAAACAAAAAATGAAGGCGGGAAATACTTTTCAAACACACATAGTGTTTCCACAATTCGTTTTCTCATGTCCGAAAGCTCTATACGGATAATAACCTTGGAACACAGGATATTGAAAAATATTGACAATTGCCGAATAGCAGCTCGCAATGGCTTATGTTTCTTGAATGCGTGCATCAGTAACACTGGTAGTAGTTGTTGCATGAGGATGTGATAATCATGACTCTTCAAACCCTTGAGTTGAAAATCTTGCAAACTAACATTATGCTTCCAGTTTGCACTGTAACCGATTGGAACCTTCAACTTATGCAAGGTTTTACAAATTATTTCTTTCTCCAATCGAGATAAAGAGAAAGGAGCTTTGGGACAAGACAATTTGTCATTCTTTTCGATCGGCCATAGATTTCTTCTTATCTTCATAGCCTTAAGGTCCTTACGAGCTTCAATATCATCCTTTGTCTTACCCTTCGTGTCCATAATTGTTGCAATTAAATTCTCTGTAATATTTTTTTCCACGTGCATCACATCCAAATTATGACGAATAGGCAAATCCTGTACAGATGAACGAGATATGTTATTATCAATGCGATGTATACCGCATCACATAATGTTATAAAATATCTTGTAATTAATCACCTTCCAATACGGTAAGTCAAACAAGATTGATCTCTTTGACCATGCAGTGCTTTCCTCGTCTGTGGACCTCTTCCTCTTCTTTCCTGCTACCTTTCCAAACTTGGTCTGAATGGTTTCCATTTTGCATAATATTTCAGACCCACTCAAACGACAGGGATGCTTCCTAAGTTCTTCTTTCCCATTAAATTGTGATTTTTGACTCCTAAAAGGATGACTTGAATTTGTTAGGAATCTTCTGTGGCCCATGTAAGCAAATTTTTTTCCATGTGGCAGCCACACTGAGTCTATCCCTTCGCTGCAAACAGGGCAACCATACTTTCCTGCAGTCCTACATCCCGAAAGATGGCCGTATGCTGGAAAATCATGTATAGCCCACAACAAAATTGCTTTCATGATAAACCTATTCTTAGTGTGGGAGTCATATGTTACGGTTCCGGTAGACCACAATTCATTCAACTCTGCGACTAATGGCTGTAAGTAGACATCAATGTCATGTCCTGGACCATTTGGGCCCGGAATCAATAGTGTTAACATGGTAAACTCTTTACGCATGCATAAAGATGGAGGGAGATTGTAAGGAACAATCATAACAGGCCAACAACTATACGAATTGCTCTTGTTCCCAAAAGGATTGAATCCATCCGTCGCAAGTCCTAACCGAACATTACGTGGCTCGGCAGCAAAGTCACTCCACCTAATATTTAATGATTTCCAACATGAAGAATCCACCGGATGACTCATGTGGCTATCATTTTCAACTGAATTTGCATGCCATTTCATACTCTCCGCAATCCACGGTACACTGTACATTCTTTGCAACCTCTGTGTCAATGAAAAATATCTTAGCTTCTTCCATGGTAAAGGTTTAGCCCTCGGCTTCGAGTTATCCACCGGTTTCCATCTACTTTCACCACACGTAGGACAACTATCCTTACTCGCATGCTCTCTCCAGTATAATATGCAATCATTACGGCATGCATGGATAATTTGGTACTCCATACGCAAAGACTTGATCAACTTCTTAGCAATGTAGGTGCTATCCGGCAAAGTGTTCTCATCTGGCAAAATCTTTTTGATTATTTCCAACAACTCTGTGAAGCTATTATTAGACCACTGATGTCTAGCCTTCATGCTCAACAACTGAACTGTGACCGATAATTTTGTGTGCTCACCTCGACACGAGGGATATAGGGGTTGTATCGCATCCTCCATCAACTTCTTATACTGAATATCCTCTTGTGAATCACCTGAATCTTGACCATCATCTTCATCATGAGCTTCATTCAGGCATGTATCCAGGTCATTGGGACTAACACGTCCAAATGTGTTATTCAACATACCTGTCATTGTTGGGTACAAATTTTCATCTTGATTCCTAGCTGACGTACTAGGAACCTCAACATTGACATGACTTTTGAAAAATGGTTCCCCATGGTGGATCCATCTCGTGTACGACTCATCTATTCCATCTCAAATTAAATGCTCTGAAATAACTTTTAGGGTTTTCTTCCCTTGTACATTATGACATTTAACACAAGGACAACAGTGCCAATCAATACCCCCACAATTTTGTTTGGCGAATGAAAGGAATGATGCGACACCTTCGAGGTATTCAACAGATACCCTGGGTGCTTTCATCCACGTCTTGCTTGGGGGTGTCGAAGAAGACATCTTCTAGTTGGCTGGGAAAAAAGACATTGATATAAGAAGTTAGAATCTGATGTTCTCAATGATATGGAGATCCGACAACTTTGTCCTAACATTTGATAGCATATATCTATGAATTAGATGCACAAAATCTATTAATTAGATGCACACAATTAGGGACCCACCATTTGGTAGCTTAAATCTTATAGCTCACCTAAATCAAATTTTAATCTAATCAGATTCCATCTCTTATGCTATCTACTCTCCACACAAACACCTACAGATGGAGAGTTAGACAAAGAGAACCTTTAATACTCGAAACCACAATAAATAGATCGGCATCAAAATGGAACCTATAGGACAGGGTATCACCATACCCAGTCCAATCTCCAACCAAAACTAGCTCTAACGCATCACTGAATAAGGCACCTTTAATGTTCACACAAGTGTAAGTATTAATCCAAATTTTGGACAACATATATTTTTGTTCTAATTCTATTACAACAGATGTTTCACAACACACCATATAATTCTTGAGTAATAATGAAGAAAGATTCAAAAGTTTGTAATCAAAGTACGCCGTATACAAGTTCATTATGGTATAGCCAAATCATGACAAAATAAACATCTTGACATTAATTTTATTTACCAGCTCAAAAATTGACCTAAATATAGATCCTGCACCTCCAGAAATCATTTCAACAATTAAAATATAACAAAATCCATTTATTACCATGCAGACGATCATGAATGTATCCGCAACTTTTCTTAGCCTTTAAAACTTGTTTTAATTTTAAACTCAAATGCACAATTATCTCACAACAAGCATTTTTAAAGAAAAATGATACTAAAATAGCTGTCCTTTATTTAAGGACTGCTCAACCCCGTCATTGTTTGCAACAACTTAGTGTCTTATTTTTGCCTTTTTCACGTAGTGTCACACCTATCAGGTAAAGTATAGAACCTGGTTTATCCCAGTCTAGGCATCGCCACAGTCTGCACTAGCCTCCCTAGAGTCCAGTCTATCCTAGCTTAGGCATTCAGTGCATCTAGCATCACTCATGCATCTGTAGAGTACAACCTACCCATCATGTAGTCAACAACACTCCTAGAAGTGACCCGACCAGGAGAATCAACAGACCATGTCTATCCTTCAGGAATGTTGCTTAGGGTCGAGTCTTTTATCCTTTTGAGTCTCATCCCATTCATTGGGTTTTTACCCGCGCATGCTCATGCATTTTAGATTCACATACCTTACCTTCGGTATTGACTCGCTCTATCTTTCTAGATCCCACCTTACCAAGACGGCGACTTAAAGACTCAAGCAATAGAACGCGGAGAAGCATCAAGCACTCAAGAAATCATCTTGGCAACCCTCCTCCACCAAGAGCAAGCCATCAAAGACATCAAGTCTCTCCTCCAGGACTTGGTTACCACTCTCGACAAGCTCCGGGTAGCACAAAGGCAAACCTAGATCCGCCCTCCTACCGTTCATGCAAAAACACCTAACCCAGTGGC
Source organism: Tetracentron sinense (assembly GCA_015143295.1). Classification (NCBI taxonomy): domain Eukaryota; kingdom Viridiplantae; phylum Streptophyta; class Magnoliopsida; order Trochodendrales; family Trochodendraceae; genus Tetracentron; species Tetracentron sinense. The sequence goes on from CM026554.1 coordinate 25,544,908, forward strand.
ACAACCACCAAGACCTTCCTCTCGCCTGCTTCCTAAGCCCCAGACACCACACAAACATTTCACCTCTTATCCCCTCAACCAACTCCTACCAGTTCTCATTGATAGGAAACTGATCACGCTTTGCGGTCCTACACTGCTACTACATCCAGAAAAGAGAGGCCGCAACTACCAGGAGAACAAGCACTGTGCTTTTCATCAAGGCCCTAGACATTCCACTGATTGCTGCATTGCTCTAAAGCATGCAGTCGAAGACATAATCAGTAAAGGCAAACTCGACTATCTACCTAGTAGTTGGAGCTCCTCAAAACCCTTTTCAGCCCATCACTAAGCCGCCATCGCGCTACCTAGAGCAGTGCCTTCAGTAGCCCATTTGAAGAGGGAGACTTGAACGCAAAATGATGAGTTCAGGTGATCAGAGCCAAGCCTAAGTTGATCTTAGATAATTTTCTCTTCCTGCAAGAGTCGACCGCAGTGGCCCCTATACTAGTCAGTCCAGAGTCAAACTTTTTCAATTCAATGAAATCACTCTTTTTTTCAAGAGTTTCATCTCCATTATCATACATACATAGTATAGCTGAATACCTCCTAAGCTTATCTGCTTTAACAAGAGGTCACTTTAACAGATAATCAAACAAAAAATCCTCAGGGGCAAAATACGATGAAAAGTAGAAATCTCATCCAGAAACCTCATCCTGTACATGCAAAGGTTGAGACATCGCCGTGCCAGGGGCAGGGGACATTCAAAAGAAAGGGGCAAGCCCATCTCCGATCATCCGACATAATCCCCCCAAGACAATGCTTGAGCAGGGGGGAACTTGTTTTTCAAAACATGAAGCAGAGCTAATACCCGAACAAATGGCTGACAACTACGCGGAAGCTGCACAAATCTACTAACCAAGGGGCAAATACCTCGCCCGACAAATGCAGGGGGCAACATTGAGCGGGTTAGCAGATCCCGAACTAATCAAAAAATCAAAGTATGGTGCTTAAAGGTTTTGTCTGATAACGCTTGCACTTTTAGCTGCTTTGGGAAAGGACAGGAAGCCATCTTTGGCACCCCCTTCATCTCCTTAAATGTAAACCCATTTTACAAATCAATGAAATCTGCTAGTTAGCCCCTTTGAGCCTAACAGCCTTTCTTTCACAAAACATTTTCAGGGACACCCTCCCTTGCCTAGCAGTGGCATTAGTTTGAACTACATCATGACCTGATCCTGCAAAGGGTACGTAGGCAACTTGACAAATCGGGTGCGGTCACAAAAATGGATCACACCTCCCCCTGACCTCCCCACACAGAATCAAAACATCCCCAAGGGAACCAAGGCCTCACTGAAACTTTTTCCCACATAGCCCATCAGAGCAAACATCCTTTCAACTTCCCCAGTCGAGTCGACTCTCAAGGGTATAAAAACTTTCCATCAAAGGAAATCCCAAAATAGAAGTCGAAACATCTTCAAGAGTCAGAGATTCCCCAAGCAGAGACAACATCTCTCACTCTCCCCAGTAGAGACAATATCTCTCACTCTCCCCAATAGAGACAACCTCTCTCATATTCCCCCAAAAAAAAAACTCCCCAAAAGAGTGAAAATCAGTTGTAACAAATACATATCCTCGAGGGAGTACAAATTAACTACAACTAAAGCAATCTTAGGGTGTCCAAAACTTTGGTCCCTTGGCCTACATTTCATCCTATCACAAGTCTTCCTAGATCCCCTAGAGACTGAAAGTGTAAGCTGCTTATCATGCAAGTATCCGAAAGTGAGATACCGACATCCAAAGCAATGGGAACAGAACTCCATTCAAAACCATCGCATGCCCGATGAAAATCAGAAATGGCATTGGCGGGCAAAAATTACGCGAACCCCAGACCTGGTCTCGAGACCAGGGGTAAAAAATGGAAGAAAACTTATTAGCTTCGTAAGCATGAGGAAAATCGACAATGGCCTCATCGCCCAAAAATTATGCAAACTCCATGACTTGGTCATTCCAAGGGTAAGAAAGGGAGAAAAAGTTAAAAATCAGTTCGGTAGCAACATCCAGCAATGATCAGACTTATCGGATTCCCTAAATATCCCCAGTAGACAGCATCTATCTATGAACTGGTATCCCCAGCAGAGATTCCAATAAAGAATATCCCCAGCAGGTGTTTAGCTCCCAAGCTTCTCCAGTAGAGAATCCTTCAGAAAGTATTCCCCCAGCAGACAGGTAAACATTAGGAAATCCCTAGCAAACTGGACATTCCCAAACTCTTTGGCAATAGTCTCCAACAGAGTTCAAAGCCCTAGAAAACAGCTGATGTTCTCCTGCAAAGTCCGACCCCACAAGGTGCAAAGCAGGACTTAATCAGTGTCAATATAGGACAAATCTTTTCAGCATCGTACCCTGCCCCCAAGGATATAATCCATTCACCCTGTGAAAGCGATCTCTCTGTTAAATCACATAAGCGAAAGAAGCATTCAATTTCTGAATCTTCTTCTTATCACCACCGGAGTTCTTATACTCATTGGATCAATCATCCACGATTTCCCAGGTAGCTCCTAAGTCTGTCAACCCCTGTGACGTCTCCCAGAGTTCCACTACACACCAAATCAGTCATTCTAAGTGTCTATCCATCTGCTTGGCTAGATCAAATAGAACTCTGCAATCGCTCGAGATGCGTCCCGGTCCCAGCAAGGAGCAAGAGCAAGATCGAGTGCCTTCGGAGCCTTCAATTAGCAAAGGATTAGTCTCCAAGAGTGAGTTATACATCCAGCCCTCCATCAACTTGCATACCCTACCAAGGAAGCTAGAGCTAGTCCGACCTTCCATGCATCAGCATAGGTCAAGTCGTGCATGCCATTCACGCACACAATCCTGCACAGTCAATACATACTCTCTAACTACAAGTGCACACTGGTTGCATACACTAAGCAAACTGTACACTAGCTGCATACACTCAACAAAGCTGCTCACTAGTTGCACATACTCAATCGAGTCACACATAATGCACTCTAGTTGCACACTAGTTGCACACACTCAATTGAGTCACTCATGGCATTCAAGCTAGTTGCATTCAAAGTTACACATTGCAGTTTAACTGCATGCACCTAATCCAATCGCAACCACAGTTGCATTTCAGTTGCTTTTCAACATTATTTAAACATACTAAAAATCCAGTGCCTCTCGGCTATATCAATATCAAATCCGGCATTATACCTCCAACCTTTTGTGACACCCCTATGTGTTTTTGACATCCTGTGTGCTCCATGATGACCTCGTCACACTGCTGACTCACCAGCATGTCTCCCTTTGTGACACCCCTGCGTGTCCTCGACATCCTGCGTGTACCTTTATAGTGTACACCACCGGTTATCCCCCTTTTATGATACCCCCGTGTGTCCTCGACATCCTGTGTGCTTCGTTACTACCTCGTTACTCCGCTGACTCACCAGCATGTCGCCTTTTGTGACATCCTCGTGTCCTCGACATTTCGTGCGTACCTTTACAGTGTATACCACCGGCTGTCCCCCTTTTGTGACACCCCCGTGTGTCCTCGACATCCTGTGTGCTCCATGATGACCTTATCACACCGCTGACTCACCAACATGTCTCCCTTTATGACACCCTGTGTGTCCTCGACATCTTGTACGTACCTTTACAGTGTACACCACCGATTGTCCCCCTTTTGTGACACCCCCATGTGTCCTCAACATCCTATGTGCTTTGTGACAACCTCGTCACACCGCTGATTCACCAACATGTCTCCCTTTGTGACACCCCTGTGTGTCGTTGACATCCCGTACGTACCTTTACAGTGTACACCACCGGTTGTCCCCCTTTCGTGACACCCCCGTGTGTCCTCGACATCCTGTGTGTTACGTGACAACCTCATCACACAACAGTCTCACCAGCATGTCTCCCTTTCTGACACCCCCGCGTGTCATCGACATCCCGTGCATACCTTTACAGTGTACACCACCGGTTGTCCCCCTTTTGTGACACCACCGTGTGTCGTCGACATCTTGTGTGCTCCGTGAGAACCTCATCACACCAGAGTCTCTCCAGCTTGTCTCCCTTTGTGACACCCTCTGTGCCCTCGACATCCCGTGCGTACCTTTACAGTGTACACCACTGGTTGTACCCCTTTTGTGACACCTTTGTGTGTGATCGACATCCTGTGTGCTCCGTGACGACCTTGTCACACCGCTGACTCACCAGCATGTCTCCCTTTGTGACACCCCTATGTGTCGTCGACATCCCATACGTACCTTTACAGTGTACACCACCGGTTGTCCCCCTTTCGTGACACCCCTGTGTGTCCTCAACATCCTTTGTGCTACGTGACAACCTCGTCATACCATTGACTCACCAGCATGTCTCCCTTTGTGACATCCCTATGTGTCGTCGACATCCCGTGCGTACCTTTACAGTGTACATCACTGATTGTCCCCCTTTTATGACACCCCCGTGTGTCCTTGACATCCTGTGTTCTCCGTGACGACCTCGTCACACCGCTGACTCACCAGCATATCTCCCTTTGTGACACCCCCGTGTGTCCTTGACATCCCATGCATACCTTTACAGTGTACACCACCGGTTGTCCCTTTTGTGACAGCCTCATGTGTCCTCGACATCCTGGTGCTCTGTGACAACCTTGTCACACCGCTGTCTTACCAATATGTCTCCCTTTGTGACACCCTATGTGACCTCGACATCCCGTGCATAGCTTTAGAGTGTACACCACCGGTTGTCCCCGTCTGTGACACTCCCGTGTGTCCTTGACATCCTGGTGCTTCGTGACAACCTTGTCACACCGCTGCCTCACCATCATAACTCTTTTTGTGACACCCCCGTGTGTCCTTGACATCCCGTGCGTACCTCTACAGTGTACACCACCTACATATCCCTCCTTATGACACCCCCGTGTGTCCCAGACACTCCACTGCTCTGTGACAACCTTGTCACACCACGGTCTCACTAGTATGTACCCCTAAAGACACTCCTGTGTGATCTCGACATATGAGTCTCCATTGACGTCGAGTCAATACACCGCTGACTCACTAACATGTCTACTTTTGTGACACCCCCGTGTGTCCTAGACATCCTGGTGCTCCATGACAATCCTTGTCACACCGTAGTCTCATAAAAGTGTCATTTTTTTAACACCCTGTGTGTTACGGACACCACATGTGTCTTTCGACCAGCTCGGTTAGTCCACCCTAGGAGACACCATTCTGAACAAACTTCCCTATTGAGTGCCTCCGGGCTATGCCATTCCTGCATCCATAATCTTCCACAGCTACTCGCTACTCCCCAGTAATAGCCTTAATCACTTCATATACACTCACCACTTGCACATCACACACCTTGCTGTATTACCCTTACCCGATCTTTGTGTAAAATTCGGATGATTTTAGTCTTTGTCATTCAAATCGCCAATCTCGGCATTCTCCGACAAAGAGGGGCAGTTGTAAGAATCTAATTTTTACACCCCTGGCCAACCATGGTTAAGTCCTTTAACCATGGTTAACCCCCAGCCTAAATCCCCTAGCCGTAGGTAACACCCTAGGTAAACCCTAGTTAAGCCCAACCCTAGGCGTAACCCTAGGTAAACCTTAACCTAGCCCTAGCCTAGCCTAGCCCAGCCCTAACCCTAGCAAACGGTAGGTTTCAACCCCAGTTAAATTCTAACTCTAGTTACACCATAGGAAAAACCTAAGCCTAGCCCCCTAGGGCTTAATCCTCAAAGCCCATAACCCCTTTAGGGTATCAAGCCTCGACCTGGGCCCAGGCCTAGGCCCAAACAATTCAAAAAACAGCTCACCTGCTGGGAAAAATCCAATGGGGTCGGTAATAGGATTACTGACACCCAGTTTTGCAAAGATTTGATGGGGTCGGTAGTCCCATTACCGACATCCTGGTTTTCTTGTTTCTGCGTGCAACCACCCCCTGCAGCTCAGTGCATGCCCGCCTACGCCCCTCTTCGGCTTGCACACCCAACTCCGACCTCCTGTAGCCCACCAACCTGTGTCCTATTGCCAAGGGTGTCCCCATGGGACTCCCTTATAAATGGGACACTCCCCTCAAGCTTCAAAAGATCTAAAAAACCTTGAGGATAGAACCCTTGAGCATGTAGTCCCCTTTCAGCCCCTCCCTGAAGCTCCAGTAGCTTCCTCAGCAGTAGCCACACCCTTTGTGCAGTGCCACCGCGAGCCACCGTACTCCCCCACCTATCTCGAAGACCCCCAGCACATCTGGAGTGAAGCATTAGGGTAGGGCTTCCCCCTACCCCCCTTTCTCTTCCTCTTTGATCACTTGTGAGCCCCTGGTCCTTTCCAGGGGACCTTCTCTTCATTTTTTTGCAGGTTCACCCACAATGGGGGTCTCTCCCACCTTGTCCATGGTGTGGGGAACCCCCCTATGGGTATAGCATGTTTGGACTAACCCCTGAGGGTTCTGGGGGTCCCTCATGCCATAAGGGAACTCCTGATTTCACCCCTTTTGCAGCCCCGTAGAGCAATTTCAATTTTTTTGAAAAATCCAGGGTGTTGGTAATCTCAGTACCGACACCTCTAAGCATTTCTTTTGAGGACTTGTGGGCCCCACCTGAATCCCTTTTAGGTTAAACCAGAGCAAGGTTAGGACCCTCTGGGTGTCCCCTACACCTTACCTGAAGGGCCTAAGACCCTTAGTCAAGCTTAACTAGGGTTAAATTCACAAAAACCAAAAACTGTCAAAATGTCGGCAGTCTAATTGCCGACATCTGTGATTTTATATGGATACTGAGTAGGCCACTTTCACACACTATGGGACCCACACTAGGCTACCCCTGAGGCCCAAAATAGGCCCATTGTCTTTCCCTCATCCCAGGCTTCAAAGCCATATATTATGGGCCCCACAACTCATTGTATAACCAGAGTTATGGCCCTTCAAATATGGGAAAAAAATCAATGTTTCTGTCGACAATCCCATTACCGACAGTTAGGTTTTTTGGTTTTTGGGCCTATACAGTGGGCCCACAGCCTATGGGGGGCCTCCACCTGACCTGTCTTGACCCTTGGGACCTAAACCAAGCTGGCCCATTCTTTACCTTGTCTTAACCGTAGGTGAAACCAACCCCAGTTAAAAGTTAACCATGGTTAGTTGAACTAACCTACATGGAAAAATCTTAAAAAATCCTTAAAATGAGCCTAACCATGGTTAAGCCCATTTAAACATTAGTTAATTCCCAAGAAATCATGAAAATTACAAGAGGGCAAGAAAATATGCAAAACATGCCCCTACCTTGATTATCTGGACTAACCATGGTTAAAACCCATGTTTTACCATGGAAAGCCCATTTAACTTGGGAAATTTAGGTGGAAAATCCTTAAAATCCACATTTCAAACTTGGGTCTTGCCCTTAGGCCTACTGGGCTGAACCCAAGCCTACCGGGCTGAATTCAGGCCTACCGGGCTGTACCCTTGGCCTACCGGGCTTAAGCCTTCCGGGCTTCAACCCAGGCCTACCGGGTCGAACTCTTGGCCTACCGGGCTCACCCTACGCCTACCGGACTGACTTTAGGCCTACCGGACCGAACCCAAGCCTACTAGGCTTATCCTATGACTTTCGGGCCGAACCCTAAGCCTACCAGGCTTACCCTTGGCCTACCGGCCCACACTCTAGTCTACTGGACTTAGCCAGCTTACCGGGCCAAACCCTTACCCTACCGGGCCCAACCTTGGCCTATCGGGCCAAACCCAATTCTACCGGACTTCTCCTCGGCCTACCGGGACTAAGCCTATCAGGCTTCAACCTTGGCCTACTGGGCCCAATCAATAAAACTGAGCACTTGACCAATCCGGTCAACTAAACCCTAGTCTACCGGACTAGACTCTAAGCCACCCTAGGTGCACACACAACACACTCCCTTAGCCTCAGCACGGGCTCATGTGCTAGAACTACGCTCGATCTGATCTCACCCCAATATGAGTACGTAAGCAGCCCAACTCGGGCCCGACCCTAGTTTAGCTTTTCCATTTTTGGGTTAGTATAAACTAAATCAAACAACATTGGACTAAAACTTGACCTTAAATCGCTTAAACCTAGTAAGTAGGGAACCGTTGTAAAACGGAAGTGCCAGGGTACCAAAGACTTTCCCCGGGCTTAATCGAACCTCTTACCTAGATCTCTAAGCAGACCAAGACCTTCTCCATTATATGGTACTTATCCCTATCGAATAAATAAGTGGCGACTCTAAATAGAAAATCAACTGACCACATCGCCGGGACAGCATCCCTCCTCGTGGGCCGGGACCGAAATCCTTGTTCACACCCCTCTCAGCAACCTCTGATGCTCTTGAAGCTCGACAGGAGTGGACTCCTCCTCTATGTACTCCTCCTTAACCCATGGCTCCTGAGGGTGCTTGCCACAGATATTGAAGAGACCTGCCGACATAATATATACGATTGAGCATGGAATACTCAGCGTATACAAACCAATAGATAGTAATGTCATAAACAATAATACAACATAGGTCACAGTCTAATCATTTCACATGCATTCCTGAAATCAGAGAGTGGAAAACAAAATCATTTCATGTGTATATATCTCGAAAAAATACTATCGGAAAACATCTTCTTATCATTTTTTTTTATCAAAAACGTCTTCTTATTATCTTTTATGTTTGCATATACAGGTATTTAAAATACCTTGATTTTCATCTTTTATTATCTTCTCATGTACGGGTATTTAAAATACTTTGGTATTCATCATTTGCTACCTCCGGATATTGTTGGACATATATGCCCTCGAAAGCCAATAAGAGACTTTTGTATGTTATTAGATAAACATCATATTCACACAACCAACTATAAAGGGTATTTATATTAATTACTGTCTCATATGATGAAGACATAAAGTTCCATAGGTAACATTGTAGGAAAATCATGTAAAGGTTGCGAGGAGATATGATTTTCCGGTTCCTTGTAAACCTAATATTGTTCGAAGTCTCTAGAGTACTGGTTGGGCGCCGTATTTCATCATGGCTTGTACATGTGTAGTTCTATGAGATAATGTGATGAATCTCATTCACAGAGAGTGGTGACTCTTGACTAACATGTGAGTATATGTTGCAAGTACATAATATTGAACAGGGTCACTAGTGGATACCCTATGGAATACACTGTCAGATTGTATTAGGGTTATCCATTTAACAAATTGTCCTTAGACCTGAGAGGTTAACATCTTCTCAGACATCTGTCTATATGGCTTTGATGTGCCAATCGGCAATGTCCAATACACAGGACTAACTCCGGGTACGTTGGGTCATGTACACAATGTTTGGAGAAGTGTGTAAACACTCAATAAGGAATCTACAACTCCTTAATTGGAGATAATGATATCAAGGTGATACTTGTTGAACTGAACTGTTAAATCCAGTACTGGTGCTTTTCGGTAAAATGGTCTTTATTGAAGTTGATATTTTTAATATGGAAAAGTATATATAAATATATATGTCAGTTCTTTTCTAATGTTTCTTCAAAAGTGTTTTGGAGGTTCAGTTCATTGAAAAAGTAATCATGAGGAAGGGTTCTATTAATAAGCTAGGGACTAAGACAGTGGAATTGTTCCAATCCCGAAAGCTTACAAGTGATATCGGAATGTGGAAGGATTTATTTGTAAATATATTGTGAGATGGTACTTACAAGCAATTCTCTAATTTCTGGAGGTTAATCACATTGTGTTAATGGACATTAATTGTGATTGGTGGAAGTCCAGGGACTTAGATAACATTCTATGATCCTAATGGAGTTTTAGGAAAGGTGTTTCCTAGTAACAATGCTTCAACCAAAAAGGTGAAGTACTTGGTCCCACAACCGGAAATAGGAGATCCCTTTAGATCCCACACACAAGGACCTTCTTAAAGTATTTAATTTAATTTATAATTAAATTAATTAATTTCTCTAAGTAATCACTATATGGTATAGTGAAACTCTAAAAGGTGGAATCACATTAGATGTGAAAAACCAAATGGGTAGGACCCCTTGGGAATTATTATAAAAGAATAATTCAAGTGACCAAGAGGGTTTTGGAAACCCTTTGGGCGTGTGGAGTGGGACCCACCTCAAGGAGGAAATAATAATTGTTATTATTTATTTAATTAGTTTCTAATAACTAATATTCTTATTGGATAAAATTAGTTAGTTAGTTAGAGTTAGTTACTAATTAAAGATTTCTTGTTGGATAAGGATTCTATTAGTTTCTTGCTAATCAATGAATTCTAATTGGATTAGGATAAAGATAAGATTAGTTGGACACTAATGGATGAGATTAGTTTCTATTTTGATTATTCCTAATTAATTATGGAGAAACCAAATAGGAAACTAATTGAGGAATCCTTATTGGATAAGGATTAGGAAACTTTGGTTGCAAGCAACCAATGAAGCCTATAAAAGGGGTGGACGTCCAAGGCTTTGGATATAAGAAAATTTTCCAGAATTTTCCAGATTTGGAAACTTCTCCCCTCTCCTCAAACCTCACGCCCTCCTCTCTCTCTCCTTGAGGTGTACGGTCACACCCATCTCTCTCTTCTTTTGTCTTCTTGCTTGGATCTTGAGGAAAAGCAAGAATTCATCTTGTTCATCAAGAAAGGTTCTTGATTAATAAAGATTAGATCTTTTATTCAAGATTCCTAGAGCTGAAAATTTGGAAGGGCCATTAGCTTCCATTAGAGAAAGCTTTAAAGGAAAAAGAAGGTTCGTGTGAATCGACAGAAGACTTGACACTTGTGAAGTTTTGCGAGTACTATTCTAACGTGGATTTGACTTAACAATTCCAAAGTCGCAAAGGTGAATGTTATTTTAACCTTCATTGAATAAAATCAATTAGAATCTTAGTCAGATCTTGGGATTCGATGTATGCCCCCCAAGAACTGTGTTTCTAAAATTAAAAAGAGGCATACTTTCACCGGAGTCAGACAACTAGTACCCATACCCATGTGAGCTGGGTGGCCTAATGTTCTCCTCACCTTTGGCTACCTTCGGAGTAGACGACCAGTATCCATCTCCCTTCTGGGCGGCCTGCGATCATCGAAGTCCGATGCCGGTATCCATTTCCCTTTCAGACGGCCTGCTATCGTCGTAACCCTTTCAGATTTTTTCTATATAGTTTTCATCTTCTTTTACTTCTTGTAACCTCTTTTGCCTCTTATACTTTCCATGTACATCTTGTGCTTCTTGTAATTCCGTATACATCTTTTGCTTCTTGTACTTTTACATCTTCTTCTTTTACTTTTCATTTGGTTCTTTTACATCTTATACTTTTCCTCTTCTTATTCTTGTATTTCATCTTATATACATGTACTTCTTCTTTTGGATACCCATAATTTAGAGAAGCTCGATCATGCATATGCATGTGTCCATGTAACAATTGTGATATGACATGGTAAACATTAAAGGAAACACTTTACATATGGTTATATGTCCAATACTAAACATAATTCATCCATCACAATAATCCATATACAATAACATCACATCATTCCAATCCCATTGAAAATAAAGTTTTTCTACTTGTTTTTCCCAAAACTCGTGGCTTTTAACATGCTTTTCACCTTTGGATATGTTACAACTTAATTTAATCTAAATTAATGGACATAAAATCAAGAGTAAAAATAATATACTTGCAAGTGCACAAGTGACACAGTTGATGTATCTGGTGAGCACAGAGTCGAATCCACATGGATTGACTATTGTATAACAAGAATTAAGGAAACGAAATCTAAAGAGAAGAGAGATTTAAAATCGATTTTCCACTCAATGAGAATGGAGCAAAAATCACTAATAACTGTAAAGCAATGAAAAAGAGATCTAAGGCTTCAGGAAAATCCACATATCCCTCCTTATGCTTAGATTTGGATGAAAACACATCTAGAATTAAATAAGGATTTAATCTAGATGGAAAATTATACGATAAAACCACTGACCATTAACTTCAATTGAATAATTAGAGAAATTTGAAGAGTACTCTGTATCTAACTCACAGGGGATCCAAGCATTCCATATATCAGTAGATCATATGAAATCAAAGAGCATATAGAGAAGAACAATTAACCAAAATAAGAACTATTCAATTAAAATTAATGATCAAACCATCCACATCATCCACATAAATCAGAAAAAGGTTTCAAATCCCTAACCTTAGAAAGGTGTTTAGCCCACCATGATTGGAGTTGTCATCCTCCTTAATGGTGTTCCAAACAGTACAATAAAATAACTCAAAAAAAACTAAAAGAAGAAGAGAGAAAAGAGAATGAGAAAAGATTAAAGAGCCCCAAAAGTCTCTCACTTTAGGTTTATATAGACTAAAGGGAAGAAGAGAAGGGAAAAAAACCAAAAGAGAAACTTCTAATTCCAAAATTCCAACCAAAATTGCACTTCCCTCCACTTGAAGACATGTTTTGACCCCTTAAACGTCCGAATTAGGAGATCTTTGTGAAATATAATTTTGTTCTCCTTTAAGTCTTCTTTCCAAAACATCAAACCTTGCCTTAATCCGAATTTTGAGTCAAAAGTTATGTCCAAATTAGTCAGTATTGTCCAGATTAGGCGGGAATCCGGGAAATCCTCATTCTTTGTTTGGGATTGATTGCTAAATAATGGCACTCCTCTAGCCATCCATGAAATTTCTTGCTTTTCTTGTAGATTTAGTTGACCTCCATTAAGCTCCTTGCTTGAATTCCAAAATTCACCCAAAATAGAGAGTTCTTGTGACCAAAATAGGCTTTCTCATTTTTTCTGAAATAGAAACATCAATATAGTACACATCTTCTTTCTAATTCAAGAGAGTTCCACCATTTTTATGCCAAAATCATATTAATCCATAACTTCCTAAGATTCTCCAGCCATGTTGTAGAATCTTTCTATACTTGGTCTTGGGCTTTGACTCTTTGACTTGAGACTTGACTTCTTGGACTTTTGGCTTGGGCTTTGCTCTTTGGGCTCTAGCTCCTTTAGATCTTTGAGTTGAACATGGGCTATTTGAAACTTTGGACTTCTTGAATCCCGAGAGTAGTCTGGGGTTAGGATTCCTACAAAAAATAAATACACGTAATAAGTCTCTCTTAAAAATATTTTGCATACGGCCTTCCAAGACATGTATGAATACATGCAAATGTATAATGAAAATTAAGAGAAAAAGGACAACGCAATGGTGAGAAGAGAATACACCATTTTACGTGTAAAAATGAAGATATAAACCAAAGACCTATGATAATGCTTATTTAAATGAGGATAATTAAGCAAAATTAAGCACTTATCAACACCCCCCAACCAGCATTTTGCTAGTCCTCGAGCAAAAAAAATGTGAAGAAGCAATATCAAAATATCATCATTTCAATTCCATGAGACAATCAGAAAACTTTCATTATGCATGACAACCAAGAAATTTTGAAAGAATCTCAGTTCATCTCTCAGTAGCATCACCCATCTGTGACAATGATTTCAACTCAGATTTAAGAGGCAGAATATAGTCAATCAATTAATCAGGATAATAGCTATAAAGCATGACTGACAATCCTCCTTTTTCAAAACAGATTTATCTTTTCAAAACAATTGAAGAAGAACAAAAATTACTCATAATAAACTTCTTCATGTTGCACATCCTAATCAAGGCATCAAATTTAGAATTATTAGAGCACTAGTTTTTATTATATTTTAGCCATATATTCCAGCATTCTAAATAAAGTCCAAATCACTAAGTCACCATTTAAAAAATTTTGAGTGCATGTGCAATTTGACAAATATCCAAAGTATCGATTTCCTTAAGCAGAGCCAACTTTTTAATCACCACAGAATGGTCGGGTTAGCCTAAGGATCTGATTCAAAACTAAGCTAATCTGTCCAGGATCACGAAAGTTGTGGATATTCACCTTAATACCTCATGGGCTTTATCTGTGATATTCCAGTTTATTCGCTTTTTTACAATGACGGCTTTCACCCAACTTGTTTTAACAAGGTCATAGCAAAACAAACTGATATTTCAACATTGAGAGCACATTTTCAAATGTCCGTATCCTTTTTCTTTCTTTCTTTCTCTTCCTTTTTTTTCTCTTTTTTTTTTTCAAAGACCTGACAAGAGGTAGCCCTTTTCAAAGTACCTGGTCAAATTCACTGGTTTCTTTCCATGACTTCATCATAACCCAGTTCTGTTTTTCTTCTTACCAGCAAACTAAGTGAACAAGATAGTCATAGTTCTTCAGACTTGGTTTCTCCCTACATTCCAGACAATTATCAAGTCAACAACTACCAAATTCAACCTAGCTCCAGATATTGAGTCAGATGTGTAGTGAAAGTTCAAAAATTCAGCAATTTATAATTTTCACTAACTGAGAATTAGTAACAAAGACTTTTCATTTTAAACAGCTGGAATTGAGCTTCTTAAAGATTTTCACCGTGTGCCTTTATAATCCAAAATTCAATAGCTCAATAGATAAAAGGCAAAGAAGAAATAGACAGTAGCCAGGACAAAAACATAAATTTTTTTTTATTTTTTTTATTTTTAAATTTTTTTTTGTAAAGGAGGAATGTGATGGTCTACTATTAGCAGAGATTATCCCAACAATAAAGCACAGATCTACACCCCGCAACCTAAATCGAACATTGTCCTCAATGTTTCAAATAGAGATTTATATGAAATACAACATTGAGAGATCAAAAAGAGATAGAGGGTATGAAACATCATAGGGATATGAACTAATCAATCAAAGCAAGTAAAAAAAACAAAAAATGCATAGTATACACAGAAGTTCTCCTCAAGTGAGAGAAATGATCAATCAGGATAAATGGGATCTTCCAGAGTTGTGGACTCAACATCTGGGGTGATATTATCTAAAAACGGTTTCAAGCGTTGACCATTGACTTTAAAAACATTACCGTTCTCAGGATTCTCAATCTTGACAGTTCTATAAGGGTAAACAGTTTTCACAATGAAAGGACTGGTCCAACGAGATCGAAGCTTACCAGGAAATAGATGCAAACGAGAATTATACAAAAGAACTTTGTGAGAAGGCTTAAAAGATTTTCGAAGAATATGCTTATCATGAAAAACCTTCATTCTTTCCTTGTAAATTTTGGCACTCTCGTAAGCATCATTTCGAATTTCGTCCAACTCATCCAGTTGGAGTTTGCGAAGCGAGCTTGCTTTCTCAAATCAAAATTGAGTGTCTTTATCGCCCAGTAAGCCTTGTGTTCCAATTCAACAGGCAAGTGACAAGCTCTTCCAAAGAAAATTCGATATGGAGACATTCCAATCGGGGTTTTGAAAGCTGTACGGTAAGCCCATAGCGCATCGGTTAGTCGTAATGACCAATCCTTACGGTCTGGATTTACAGTTTTTTGTAAAATATGTTTAATCTCCCGATTGGATATCTCCACTTGTCCACTTGTTTGTGGGTGATAAGGGGTAGAAGCTTTATGGGTTATCCCATATTTTTTAATCAAGGCCTCAAAAGGTCGATTACAGAAGTGCGTACCCCCATCACTGATAATAGCTCGAGGTGTTCCAAACCTTGATAAAATATTTTCTTTTAAAAATCGCAAGACCGTTTTGTGGTAATTGGTTTTGCTTGGAACAGCCTCGATCCATTTTGACACATAATCAACGGCTACTAAGATATACAGATACCCAAAAGAAGGAGGGAATGGTCCCATGAAATCGATGCCCCAACAGTCAAAGACTTCAATAATCAAAATTGGGTTGAGAGGCATCATATTCCGATGGCAGATTCCTCCTAATTTTTGGCAACGCTCGCATGCTTTGCAAAACTCATGAGTGTCCTTAAAAAGAGTGGGCCAATAAAAACCGCATTGCAGAATTTTTGCGGTAGTCTTTTTGGCTGAAAAATTACCACCACATGCTTCAGAGTGAAAAAAGGATATGACATTCAGGTGTTCAGAATCAGGCACACATCTGCTAATAATTTTGATCAGAACAATATTTAAACAGATAAGGATCATCCCAGAAAAATCTACGTACCTCGGTCAAAATTTTCTTTTTATCTTGTTGTTTCCAATGAATAGGAAGGTTACCTGTAACAAGATAATTCGCAATATCCGCAAACCAAGGTAATTGGGAGACAGCAAAAAATTGCTCATCGGGAAACGTGTCTTTGATCGGCATTGTCTCCAAGGAATCAGAGAGCACAAGACGGGATAAATGATCAGCCACTACATTTTCTACTCTTTTTTTATCTTTAATTTCTAAGTCAAATTCCTGGAGTAGAAGGATCCACCTAAGGAGTCTTGGTTTAGCATCCTTCTTAGAAAGAAGGTACTTTAAAGCTGCATGGTCAGTGAATATAATAATTCGAGATCCAATCAAGTAAGATCGGAACTTGTCAAGTGCAAAGACTATGGCTATGAGTTCTTTTTCGGTAGTAGAAGAGTTCATCTGAGCACTGTTCAAGGTCCTACTTGCATAGTAAATGACACAAAGCTTCTTATCCTTGCGTTGCCCTAGCACGGCCCCAACCGCATAATCACTACATCACACATGATTTCAAATGGTAAACTCCAATCAGGTGGTTGCATTATAGGAGCAGAAGTCAACATGCCTTTCAGCTTTGTAAAAGCTTCCTGGCATGCTTTAGTCCACTCGAAGGAGTTTTCCTGTGATAGAAGGTTACACAATGGTCTAGATATTGGACTAAAGTCTTTAATAAACCTTCTGTAAAATCCTGCATGACCTAGAAAAGATCTAATGTCCTTAATGGTCTTTGGGGTGGGCAAATTGGCTATCAAATCAATTTTGGCTTTATCCACTTCGATTCCTTGGGAGGAGACAATGTGGCTAAGGACGATCCCTTTAAAGACCATAAAACGACACTTCTCCCAATTCAGAATGAGGTTTTTCTCCTCACATCTAACCAAAATATTCTTTAAATGAAACAGACAATCATCAAAAGAATCACCAAACACAGAGAAATCATCCATAAACACTTCAAGAAAACGCTCTACCATATCGCTAAATATACTCAACATGCATCTTTGGAATGTGGCAGGAGCATTACACAACCCAAATGGCATCCTTCGATAAGCAAAAGTGCCGAATGGACATGTAAAAGTGGTCTTTTCTTGATCCTCAGGTGCAATTTCTATCTGATTATAACCGGAGTACCCATCTAGGAAACAATAAAATTTATGACCAGCTACTCTTTCTAAAATTTGGTCCATGAAGGGCAACGGGAAATGGTCTTTCCTAGTCACTGAGTTCAACTTCCTATAGTCAATGCACACTCTCCAACCAGTTGTGACTCTAGTTGAGATTAATTTATCATTAGCATTCTTGACTACAGTTATACCGGATTTCTTAGGTACCACTTGGGTAGGACTTACCCACTGACTATCAGAAATAGGGTATATGATCCCTACATCCAAAAGTTTTAGGACCTCTGCTCTAACCACATCTTTCATGTTGGGATTCAGCCTGCGTTGCATCTCTCTAGAGGGTTTAGCATTATCCTCCAAATATATCCTATGGGTACAAATTAAGGGGCTGATTCCCTTAATATCAGCTATGGTCCACCCTATTGCACCTTTGTGTTCTCTAAGAACATCAATTAATTTTTCTTCCTGAGTCTCATTCAATTGTGAGGAGATGACCACTGGGAATGTCTCTGCTTGTCCCAAAAATGCATATTTGAGATCAGCTGGCAAAGGTTTCAACTCAAGCTTTGGTGTTTGGATACTTGACGGGAGGGGTAGGGTATCGCGAGGTGGTAATTCCTCAAAACGTGATCTCCACTTGTTAGTATCCAACACCGGAACAGATTCCAACAAAGAGTTTACAGAATTAATTAAAATGCCCTCATTAAAATCATTAAAATGTGCCAAACAAGCTTCTAGAGGATCAGAAAAAGAAGATTGAAGCAATTGGTCTTTCACAAGAGTTTCAATCAAGTTTACTCCATGCACATCATCATCATCATCCCCAGGTTGTTTGCAGATATTAAAAATATTTAATTCCAAAGTCATGTTGCCAAACAAGAGTTTCATGACACCATTCTTGCAATTGATCAAAGCATTGGAGGTTGCAAGGAATGGGCGGCCTAAAATAACAGGAATTTGAGTGCATGCATTCAACACAGGTTGTGTGTCCAAGACAATAAAATCAACAGGAAAGTAAAATTTGTCTACTTGGACTAACACATCCTCAACTACCCCTCTCGGTATTTTCACTGAACGGTCAGCAAGTTGGAGTGTTACCTTAGTGGGCTTTAGCTCACCAAGACCCAACTGCTCATACACCGAGTAGGGTAAGAGGTTAGCACTAGCCCCAAGGTCAAGCAAAACTTGCTCTATCCTGAAGTTCCCAATAATACAAGAAATTGTTGGGCATCCTGGATCTTTGTATTTGGGTGGGGTATTATGTTGAATGATTGCACTCACTTGTTCTATTAAGAAAGCTTTCTTTTGTACATTAAGCCTACGCTTTACTGTACATAAATCTTTTAAGAATTTGGCATATGATGGAATTTGTTTGATAGCGTCTAACAAGGGGATGTTGATCTTTACCTGTTTGAAGATTTCTAATATATCAGCATTATGGACTAACTTTTGAGGAGGTTGTAACCTTTGAGGAAAAGGAGCAGGTATCGGACATTGCAAAACCATATCAGATTTGGACTTAACAAGTTCATCATCACTCTTTGATTTTAAAGATTCCTCAGGTTTGTGAACCTTCTTTGGAATATCTTTATCAATTATTTTTCCATTTTGTAGAGTGGTAATGGACTTGATATGTTCCTCTTGGGAATCTGAAGAATTTGAATTACTAACCTCAAATTGACCTATAGGATTTGGTTGAGGTTGAGCAGGAAATTTGCCATTTTCTTGAAAGCTCAACGAAGAGGTCAACTCTTTGACCGAATTCTTCAGATCATTGATAGCTTGCATTGTCTGATTATTAATGTTTGTTTGACCTTGCATGAATTGTTGCAACGTCTCCTCAAGGGTCTTCTTATGTGGAGGCACATAAGGAGTATGAGTGGAAGGCCCCTGAGGAGGACCATTTTTCCAACTAAAGTTGGGATGGTTCCTCCAACCAGGATTGTAAGTTTCCGAGTAGGGAGAAGAAAAAGGCCTTTTATAGGTGTTCATGACATTTGCTTGATCATGTAACACTTCTTGAAAAGCTGGGATTGTTGGACAATCCTGAGTTCGGTGTACATTAGTCTCGCATATGCCACAAACATCTTCCACTTTTTCAGTGGCCTTAATTGAGTTTACTTTTATAAGTTCCATGGCTTCTACTTTTCTGGTCAAACTAGCTATTTTGGCATTCACATCATTATTCTCTTCTTTTAGGAGGTACATACCTCCCTTAGTCATGGCATTAGGCTTGGTCTTATCTGACCTATCAGATCTATCAGTGTTATCCCAAGATTGGGCATTTTCAGCTAATTGGTCAAAATAATCCCAAGCCTCTTCGGGATCTTTATTTAGAAACTCACCATTGCACATCATCTCTACAAACTGGCACATTTGAGCGGTTAACCCTTCATAGAAGAAACTAACGGTGCGCCATGTCTCGTAGCCATGATGGGGGCAAGTCAACAATAATTCTTTGAAACGTTCCCAACATTGGAAAAAAGTTTCATTCTCCTTTTGGGAGAAATTCATGATGTTCCTCCTAAGAGTATTAGTCTTATGGGTAGGGAAGAATTTTTTTAGAAACTCCCTGGTCAGTTCTTGCCATGTGCCAATGGATCTTGGCTTTAGAGAATTTAGCCAATTTTTGGCCTTCTCTTTTAAAGAGAAAGGGAACAATTTTAACCTAACCACATCATCACTAACATTTTGATTGCGCAAGGTTGCACAAACCTCATCAAATTCTTTCAAGTGTAGGTAAGGACTTTCTGAGTCTAAGCCATGGAACTTAGGAAGTAATTGAATCACTCCCGGTTTTAAGTCAAAAGTATTTGCATTAGTGGGAAAAACCATACAAGACGGAGAACTCATCCTTGTTGGTTGCAAATATTCACGCAAGGTCAGCATTGGTGGATTATTATGAACTCCATTATCCCCCTGATCACTTTCATTGTCAGTCATAGTGTCTGATGAATAAGAATAATCAGAATCTTCAAACAAGTTATTAGACAAGTCTTCAATCTCAAAGTCTGTTCTCCTCAAGCGGCTTGTGTGATCTCGATTCCAAGTGATCATACAAATGAGAGAACTCAAAGGGAAAGTCAGGTATTCAAACAAGAATGCATGCACCTCCTATAAGTCTTCTATACGAACAAGCTAGCTAAAGGGGCGACAGACGAGGCACGTATACAGAGTATACGCCGAGCTTCCCCACTAGGTTGTAAGTTGACAGTAGATGTAAGATAAGTAGGAGAATAACGAGAGTGAAGGAGTGAGTTTACCAGAAGTGAAGAAATTCCTGAACTTAGGCAAAGCAATGTCTGTTTCCAAGTAGGCAAGCAGTAGATGTACCTGTTTTACACGAGCAATATCAATTCGCTTAATTACCTACCGTGGGAGGGTGCACGGAATTCCAACCTTCCACCTATGTTATATAATCCCTTCAAGCAAGTTAATTGACTTCCTACCGTGGGAGGGTGCACGGAATTCCAACCTTCCACTAAAAAAAAAAAAAAAAATTCAGACTTTTTTTTTTTTTCAATCAAGTTAAAAAGCAAAAAAAATAGAAGTTAGAAGTTAAGAGTTAGAAGCAAGAAAGTAAAAGTTAGCAGTTAGCAGTTAGCAGTTAGAAGTTAGAAGTTAGAAGTTAGAAGTTAGAAGCAAGAAAGTAAAAGTTAGCAGTTAGAGTTAGGAGCAAGAAAGTAAAAGTTAGATGTCAGGTGCAGAAAGTAAAAGTTAGGAGTTAGAATTTGAGGGAATGGGGAATGGGAGAATTTCGTAACCCGTGTTCTCGTCACACGTTGCAATCCCCGGCAACGGCGCCAAAAACTTGTTACAACTTAATTTAATCCAAATTAATGGACATAAAATCAAGAGTAAAAATAATATACTTGCAAGTGCACAAGTGACACAGTTGATGTATCTGGTGAGCACAGGGTCGAATCCACAGGGATTGACTATTGTGCAACAAGAATTAAGGAAACGAAATCTAAAGAGAAGAGAGATTTAAAATCGATTTTCCACTCAATGAGAATGGAGCAAAAATCACTGATAACTGTAAAGCAATGAAAAAGAGATCTAAGGCTTCAGGAAAATCCACCTATCCCTCCTTATGCTTAGATTTGGATGAAAACACATCTAGAATTAAATAAGGATTTAATCTAGATGGAAAATTATACGATAAAACCACTGACCATTAACTTCAATTGAATAATTAGAGAAATTTGAAGAGTACTCTGTATCTAACTCACAGGGGATCCAAGCATTCCATATATCAGTAGATCATATGAAATCAAAGAGCATATAGAGAAGAACAATTAACCAAAATAAGAACTATTCAATTAAAATTAATGATCAAACCATCCACATCATCCACATAAATCGGAAAAAGGTTTCAAATCCCTAACCTTAGAAAGGTGTTTAGCCCACCATGATTGGAGTTGTCATCCTCCTTAATGGTGTTCCAAATAGTACAATAAAATAACTCAAAAAAAACTAAAAGAAGAAGAGAGAAAAGAGAATGAGAAAAGATCAGAGAGCCCCAAAAGTCTCTCACTTTAGGTTTATATAGACTAAAAGGGAAGAAAAGAAGGGAAAAAAACCAAAAGAGAAACTTCTAATTCCAAAATTCCAACCAAAATTACACTTCCCTCCACTTGACGATATGTTTTGACCCCTTAAACGTCGGAATTAGGAGATCTTCGTGAAATACAATTTTGTTTCCCTTTAAGTCTTCTTTCCAAAAAATTAAACCTTGCCTTAATCCAATTTTGAGTCAAAAGTTATGTCCAAATTAGTAAGTACTGT
This sequence comes from Tetracentron sinense, assembly GCA_015143295.1. NCBI lineage: Eukaryota > Viridiplantae > Streptophyta > Magnoliopsida > Trochodendrales > Trochodendraceae > Tetracentron > Tetracentron sinense. Next base: position 25,566,820 of record CM026554.1, read on the forward strand.
CCAGATTAGGCGGGAATCCGGGAAATCCTCATTCTTTGTTTGGGATTGGTTGCTAAATAATAGCACTCCTCTAGCCATCCACGAAATTTCTTGCTTTTCTTGTAGATTTAGTTGACCTCCATTAAGCTCCTTGCTTGAATTCCAAAATCCACCCAAAATAGAGAGTTCTTGTGACCAAAATAGGCTTTCTCATTTTTTCTGAAATAGAAACATCAATATAGTACACATCTTCTTTCTAATTCAAGAGAGTTCCACCATTTTCATGCCAAAATCATATTAATCCATAACTTCCTAAGATTCTCCAGCCATGTTGTAGAATCTTTCTATACTTGGTCTTGGGCTTTGACTCTTTGACTTGAGACTTGGCTTCTTGGACTTTTGGCTTGGGCTTTACTCTTTGGGCTCTAGCTCCTTTAGATCTTTGAGTTGAACATGGGCTATTTGAACCTTTGGACTTCTTGAATCCCGAGAGTAGTCTGGGGTTAGGATTCCTACAAAAAATAAATACACGTAATAAGTCTCTCTTAAAAATATTTTGCATACGGCCTTCCAAGACATGTATGAATACATGCAAATGTATAATGAAAATTAAGAGAAAAAGGACAACGCAATGGTGAGAAGAGAATACACCATTTTACGTGTAAAAATGAAGATATAAACCAAAGACCTATGATAATGCTTATTTAAATGAGGATAATTAAGCAAAATTAAGCACTTATCAGGATACTAACATATAAAACATATAACCATTTACACCTTTTATTCATAGGTTAAAGGCATAGCATCATCACAAGTTAGCTCACATCACCATCCATAGGATTTTATCTTGATGTAAAGAGGGTTTCATGAAATTAATAGCTACAAGAGTGTATTTCCACATATAAAAGGCTATATATAACTATGTTTGTCAAGAAAATCATGCTTATCATTAAGGTTTATGAAATTAGAACCTAGTAGAGTGTATTTACCTTTTAAGACAAAATCCCACTATGGTTGAAGCTTGAGACTTTCCTTGGATGCACGATCTAAGCTTGAGAAGGCTTGAGGAAAGAGATCTAAGTCTTGAGGAGGTTTGTAGAAGCTAACTCCAAGCTTCCATGGTGCAATAGAAGGAGATCCGAGCTTGGAGAGGAAGATCCAAGCTTCTAAGGCAAGAAATTGAGCTCCTCCTTGATCTTAAGACCCAACAAGCCAAAACCCTAGAAGAACCTTGTTCTTCCCTCTTCTTCTCTCTAAAATCCCTCAATTTGTGTCTTAGAGGGTTTCTAAAACCCTAACCCATGAAATTTGGAAGTTAGGGTGGTTAAAGACCAACATACCCTTAATGAAATGACTTAAAATAGACCAAAAAAGGCTAAAAACGTGTTGTTCGGTCGACTGGTGGTGCCCATCAATCGACCGGTTCAAAATAGGCTCTTTGGAATAATTTTCCATACAAAATTTTCACTGTTCGGTCGACCGGTAGTGAGGTTCGGTCGACCGGATAGAGGGTTGGTCGACTGGATTTGTGTTCAGTCGACCGGTTGCTGACCCGCTTTGGTATTTTGGCCATAACTTTTAACTCCCTTATCAGATTTTGACGATTCAACTTGCGTTGACTTCGTCTTTGAAAGGGAAACACATTTAATTTTATAAAACTCCTAATTTTGAGTTTTACTTAGTCTAAATGGGCCCACAAGTGAACTAGTCCAACATGACTGCTGAGTCGACCACAAACCATCTTTTGGAAACCTCACGTTTGACATATCTTATGCTCAAAGTCTGAAAAAGTGTAAAACATGAACCTCGAAGAGGGTTTAAATACCTTTCTAAAAATTCAAGAATCACTCAATTTTGGTAAGCGACGACAAAACCAGAGCCCCTTAAAGTTGAGGAAATGTTTAGACATCCCTCATTTTGACACTTAGAACATTTAGAGTGTTTCACACTCTCTTAAATTTGGTCCAACACCCCACTAACACCTCATGAATCTTGAAGAGGGTTTAAATACCTTTCTAAAAATTCAAGAATCACTCAATTCCGGTAAGCGACGACAAAACCAGAGCCTCTTAAAGTTGAGGAAATGTTTAGACATCCCTCAATTTGACACTTAGAACATTTAGAGTGTTTTCACACTCTTTTAAATTTGGTCCAACACCCCACTAACACCTCATGACCTCATAGGTTTATAACCCACCTAGGTGTTCATTAGAATTCGCACCAACATGCATGAGAGGCCCTGGCCTCTGTATGCCTCGCGCACTAGCACTATTAATCTCACTAGTCACTTACAACTCATTAAACACTTAAGGTATTTTATACCCTTGCTTTTACCCACTTAGAGTATATTTATACTCTCTCTTTGAAGCTTAAAACATGCCTAAAATCCTCACTGGACCCACCATAATGCCAAGAACACTATGGAAGGCCTTAGGCCTTTACACACACCATATAAGGGCACTATTCACATGAACAGTGAATCCAAATTCCAGGGCTCTACATGTTGGGTCTACCAAAGCCACCTAGAGTAGAAGGAAGCTGGAGCTAAAGTAGGAAGCCGTAACAATAAAGAAGAGTCGAACCATGTACTCCTAGCACATAGGCATTCAAGAAAGAGGTGCTTCGATGATTCGGCATCAAGATGGCGTAGGGGACCTTCAACAGAAGGTGAACTGGAACTCGAGGAAGGCTTCTTGGCCTCGAGTAAGTGCTAAGCTAGTCGTGAAGCTGAGTTAACCTTGGATTGCCCATGCTTTGAAAGTGCCAAACTAGCTTGTCAGGAGCACCAAGTTTGCTTGTAAGAATTTTCAGAATAGCTTGAACAGAAGCTTGTTGGAACATTTGGTGAAGGATAGGGATTTTCCACCCTCCTAAGTCGCTGTCTATTAATGTCGAGACCTTTAGTTGGTTATGTGGGACCCCTGGCAAAGGCATGGGAAGGAAATTCAAAGGATCAGGGATCCACGGATTATACCACATTCAAGTCGAATGGCCTCCCCCTATTTGTCATCTTATCCCTTTTTCGAGAACTTGACAACCTTCTAGAATGCTCCTCCATGCCCAAGAGGGTCTGCTTCCAATGGGGGCAGAGTGAAAGGGAACTTGAGGATAGTAAAGAGCCTGCATAGACTGAGCCCACAAAGAGGAGGGCTTTTGGTGAAGCCACCAACCCTGCTTGGCAAGCAAAGCGAGGTTGAAGGCTTGCAGGCTCCTCATGCATAATCCCCCTTGATCCTTTGATAAACAAAGTTTGCTCCATTTAATCCAACGTATTTTTTTGTCTGATTGACCCACCAGAACCGAGTGGTTGCCGATATCACTTCATTTAACCATTTCTTAGGCATTTTGAAGCAACTCATAGCATAGGAGGGAATGACCTGAGCGATGGACTTGATGAGCACCCCTCTGCCAGCTTGAGTGAGAATGGACGCTGTCCAACCCTCCAACCGTTTTAAGATTCGAGTTTTTATGCTTTCGAACACCCTCATTTTAGACCGGCTAAATTCTGTAGGCAATCCAAGGTATTTGTCAGGGTTTGATAACTTCTTTATATGGAGAATCTTACCGATCATTCGCCTGAAGTGCCATGGAGTGTTGGTACTGAAAGCTACACCCGACTTTTGGTAGTTCACTCGCATGCCGGAGGTCGATCCAAATTGCTCTAGGATCTCCATCAGGTTATGAGGCTCCTCCAGGTTTGCTTTGAGGAGAATAAGGCAGTCGTCAGCAAAAAGTAAATGGGATATCGAAGGAGCTCCTCAGGCAAGTTGAAGGCTGCTAATTTTGTGGTTTTGGATAACACTGTGAATAACATTTGAGAGGGCCTCTGTGCATAGCAAGAAGAGGTAAGGAGACAATGGGTCAGCTTGGCGAAGACCGTGAGAGGGTTGGATATAGCCTATGGGTTCTCCATTTATAACAATTGAATAAGCCACCGTAGTAACACATTGACAAATAAGATTGATCCAAGTATGACAAAACCCCATCTTTTCCATAGTCTTAAAAAGGAACTCCCATTCTACTTAGTCATATGCACGGTTGATGTCCAGTTTGATAGCCATTCTTCGATCTGTCCCCTTTCGCTTTCGTTTGAGGAAATGGCTGATCTTATGAGCAAGAAGGACGTTATTAGTGATTTGCTACCCTGGGATGAAGGTCGATTGGGTTGGATCAATGATCGCATGGAGAAAGGGACGGAGCTGGCCAAAACTTTTGTGATCATCTTGTAAATCACATTGCAGAGACTAATTGGGTGATAATGATTCATACCTTCTGGGTTGGGAATTTTTGGAATTAGCACAATGTGGGTGAAATTTGATTGGTGAAGAAGGAAGCCATTTGTGAAGAAACTTTGGACTACTAAGCATAAGTCTGGGCCAATGGTATTCCAGTGATGTTGAAAGAAAATGCCCGGCATCCCATCGGGTCTAGGGGCTTTGGTAGGCCCAATTTGGAAGGTGGTCTCCTTGATAGTCACTGGGCGGCATAGCTCCTCATTCATACTAGGAGTTATTCATTGATGTACTGAGGATAGAATGTCCCCAATACCCATGGGACTGGCGAATTTATAGAGATCCTTAAAGTGAGCTATGACCGTATTTGCAATATCCGCTTCATCCGTCAGCCACTGGTCCACGTTGGTTTTGAGAGCCAGAAGTCTATTTCTTTGCTGTTGCTGAAAGGCTGTGAGGTGAAAAAATTTCGTGTTATTGTCGCCCTGGGTGAGCCATTCTATTCGAGACTTCTGGTGCCATAAATTCTCTTCTTGTTGCATGGTGATATCTAGGTCCATAGCTAGTTGTTGTTGATTCATAATGCTAGCCTTGGAGATGTTACAAAATTGAAGGTCAGCTAGCTTCCTCTTTAAGTTGTGTATACGGTCCTTGAGATTCCCAAAGGAGGTTATGTTCCACTGAATTAAAGCTTCACAACAAAATCGAATGTGCTGACATAAACTAAACATACGAGAACCCACTGCTGTCCTCTCCTAGGCTTTTCGAACTACTTCTGGACAATCGGTATGTGAGTTCCACATGGCCTTATAACAGAAGGTCTTCCACCTTTTGCGATGTTGGAGATCCGAACAAATGAGCAGCGGGTAGTGATCATATCCTATTACAGGAAGAACCCGAACTATCTCAGAAGGAAATGCTTCTCTCCATGCTGAGTAGGCTACGATCCTATCTAGATGGACAACAATGAAATGTTCCTCTTCTCTTCTATTGGACTAAGTATTGGCAGGACCCTGATATCCCAGATTAGTTAAATTGGCCACAGAGACCATCTCACGAAAATCATGAAGTTGGTGGTGTAGCTTATCAATCCCTCTTGTCTTTTCATCAGCTGATAGAACTTCATTGAAATTGCCAACACATAACCATGGCTTAGAGCGCAATAGACCTTCTTCTCTAACTTGTTCCCAAAGCAATTTCTGATTATGAGGATCAGTTGGGCCATAAATGCATGAAATCTACCAAGTAACATCTTGGAGGTTTCCTTGGACAAGAACCTCAATGGAGTGGTGGGTATCGGACTTGATTTGAACGGATGATGAATTCGGTCATAATAGGGCAAGCCCCCCTGAGAGGCCCATCGGGTCTACTGTGAAGACATTGTCCATATGAATTTTCTGAGCAACTTGGAGCACTTTTTCCTTTTTTTTTTTTGGTTTCCATCAAGAACATGAGCTGGGGCCAATGGTGAAGGACAAGGCCCCTCAAATACCGAACTGTCAAGGGTCGGCCTAGCCTCTGACAGTTCCAGGCCAAGGTACTCATTGGTGACGGGGTGATTGATATGAGTCAGTCACCCCATAAGGAGCTGCTACTAGGTGGGAGGTCGTAACCTGGGTTTCATCAAAAGTTTGGGAAGCTTCTGAAGTGGGAGTTGTGACTTCCTGTTGTACTGAGGAAATCTGGGGAGTGAGAATCCGGATCCCTTGTTGGAAACAATCACAAGGTTGGGCCTTCGAAGATAGGATATGGGGTGGATGGATAAATGGGCTCTTGGGCTGGATTGGGAGAGGGTCGTTAAATGGACCAATGGGTGGACTATCATTTTGGGGTTGTGGAGAAAGGAGTGGGTTGGGCCCAAGATGATGGGTTGGGGTTGGTAATATCGGTTGGGAGTAGTTTGGTGCCAAATGAGGATATGGAGGCTCATTATGACGGGATGAGCCAAATGGCATAGGAAGGGGTTAGTAGAAAGCTGCATTAGGGGACAGAAGGAGGGTTCATCAGATCCATGTGAGCAGACGTGTTGATGGCTGCTTTTTTAGGGTATGGGGCAGGGTTTCTCTTGCCTTTCGGTTTTTGGCGAACCAACGATTTCAACGGTTCTAGAATCATAGGGTGATGGTTATCCGGATTTTGGGAAAGGTCCTTTAAGAGACGTTGCTCCACGTGATGCACACTAATAGGCTTACCCTTGATCAAAATATGCTTTGTGATTCGGTGGTTGCTCGTACCCGTTGATTTGTTGGGTTTCTCCTTGCACGTCGACTTCGTACATGTGGTGGCCTGCTCTTGAACAATAGCCATACTCTCTCCCTCCTTTGACGAACTATCTGCCATGGCCATGGAAATGGAGCTTTTGGTTTGGGTCGCTCAACAAGTTGGGGGTCATTGAGATGGGCTAAAGGCCATGATTCAAAGTGGAATAATTCTGCGCACATCCATGGACCAAGAGATCCAACTTGACTAGAAGAGGTTCTGCCCTTGTGACTTGAAAAGGTTGTGGTTGAGGATCGTCACAGTGTTTAGCGTCATGACCTATTCTTCCACATTCATAACACAAGGTGGGCAGCTTCTCATAAGTGAGTGGGAAAACAACCGGGTCAGACTGAAGGCGAAAAACCACATATGATCGAAGAGGGAGACGGATGCCCCTGAGGATGAGGAGACAGAGGTACTTACCATGGTTAAAACCCATCTCGGAAATATGAATGTCTTCCAGGAAACCAAGCTTGTCACCCACCTGCTTCGCCATTTTACAGGTTATGTATTCTGGTGGTAAACCATGGAGTTGGGTCCATAGAGGGAGATCGGATAACTGAAGCTCATGAACAAGAATCTCCGGTCTCCATTGGATCATCAGTAGGGGGTGACCGTTGAAAGAGAATAGCTGATTGTTTAGCACTTTGTTCATATTTTTCATAGAAGAAAATTTGAAAAGAATAAACCATTGGCTAGGTCGATGACACTCACCGGCACTTCTGAGTTGCATGCTTGCAATGAAGTTCTCTTGGCTGTAGCAGTATTTAGAGGCCTGTCGGACAGAAGCTTTGCAACGATGCTAAATTGACACTCAGAAAGCTCTTCAACCATCACCGACGAATCAATGGCATGTTGGACATTGTGCCCTGAAAAGTCATTTAGATTGTAAGATTCTTATTGATAAGATTAATAAAGACATCTTCTTTATCTATTGTGAATTCATTATGGGTAATTGACCAAGATCATGAGATGAGATATCGATGAATGTCCCTAGGATATATTGTAGGAAAGTTATGTGATAGGTATTGGACTATCACATGTAGATATAGCTTTCCAGTTCCTTATACCTTATAGAGTCACAGCTATGGGTGAAGCTCGACACTTCACTTATATGGTTGCTACAATACTAAGATGTTCTCAATGGTTGAGATGTAGTTTTATCTCAAAATATTGTAGTGGAGACTACAAATCAGCATGTGGGTGCTTAAATATACTTTGACTGATTGCATGCAATGAGAGACCTCTTGCATAAACATACTATTAGATAGTTGGTCTCTCATTCACATTAAATGGTTTTGATGATCCTTAGATCTAATGAGTTCATTTATAACTGAGTAGTGATCTGACTGTTTTGATTGCACCTAAGTAGTCTCTACCTGAGCGACTATGATACGGTGACAGTTGGATAATCAGAAAGCTGTTCGAGTCATGATGAATTTCAAACAAGAAATTCATGCTCATTAAATTGATAGATTATCCAAGTTCCGGGTAAGACAGTATATTAAGCTTAAAGCCTGCGCAAGTGATTTTGAAATCAAATAAGTTTGAAATATATTTTTAATAAAATATATTATACTTAATAAAAGTTTTTCTCAAAATGTTTTAACATGAGAAATAGTTTCTCATGGCTTAATCAAAAGTCTTGGAAACCCGGATGATGTACAATAGGCTATAAGTTAGATAATATATTAATCTCGATGACCTATTAGGGATAATGTTATTGGAAGGATCAATCGAATTAAAAAGTTCATGTGGCGGGATCCTTTATTGGTTTATGTTCATACACTGGGATTCAATTGTAACATAAATATCTCACGTCACTAGCAATTCTGATGTCATTCCTATTAAAGGGTCAATGGGATAACATCGGGTAAGCCAAGGTTAGAATGTTCTAGAGCAATCTGTGGAAATGCTCATAAAAGAAATACAAGCTCAAAATAATAGATTAAATGTTAATCTACAATTAATGGATTAAATGTTATTCTATATTAAATAAATTAAATGTTAATCTAAATTAAAGGGTAATAATAATAATTATTTAATTAACCAAATATAAGGGGATATGGGTTTGACCCATATCCATGAAAGACCATTAAGATGGACCTTATTGGTGGGCCCAAGCCCATGGGATCTAACCCCAAGGTGGCGCCTACTATTGGAATCCCTATTATTAAAGGATTTTTTTGGTTCGTAGATAATTATTAATTAATTAGTCCTTATCTAATGGGATTAGATACCTTACTTGGAAGACAAGAAACAAAAGAGGTAAGGATTATCCTTAATCCTTACTTCCTTGGAGCTCAAGACTCCCTCTAGCTCACGCCCGCCTCTAACTCACGCTCTCCTCTTTTGGTTATTCTAATTTGGTTAGAATCTCTAATAGTTAGGGAGTTAGTTAGTATCCCTAGAATCTAGGGGGTTAGTTACATCCCTAAATTTAAGGAGTCATTTTTGGAAAAGGAAACCTAAAATAGAAGGTTGTTGTAACTAACTAATTATGGATAAACTAGGAGTTTGGTAATGATAATAGTTATCATTAATTAGAAACTCTTAGGGATAACTATCATTATATGATAATGATTAAAGATATAGATAAGATCTATATGTATCCACATCTATAAATACCCCAACACCCAAACCGTGAGAGCCAAGGTTTTTATTATTATTTTCTAAGCAAAAACGTGAAGGAGAGATAGGATTTTTCATTATTCTCAAAAGAGAATTTCGTGAGCCAAGGGAGAGCATCCCCAAAGGATTTCGTGAGCTACAAGGGAGACCCTCAAGGGATTTTGAAGGGTAGGGTTTTGAACCCTAAATATTTTTGATAGATAAAAGTCTACTCCATAATCTTGCTCATCTCTTTGTTCTTCAAAAGCCAAGAGAAGATTCGAAAGCTTCGCGGAGGTAGCGAAGAGCGAGAATCGAGCTTGAGATATTTCTTTGAGAAATCTCTAGAAAGAGTTCTGAAGCTTCATCGTTTTTGTGCTTCACCGGTGACCATCATTCACCGAGGTAATCTTCTAACATGGAGTTAATATTATTTGTTTTCTATGGTGTAAAGATCTTCGAGATCCAGTTTTCCGTATAAATTTTTTATCTACATTCCCTTTAAGTGGTATTAGAGCTCATGGTTAAGGAGTAAATTTTTCATTTTTTAAAGGATAATTAAATAAGTAAAATAATTCATGAGATGAGTTCTATTTATTTTATTATTAAAACCTTTTAAATGATTTGATCATTGATGAATGTTTTTCTAATAAATAGATTTTATTCGAAAAATTTTAAAACCTTATTTTGTGATGAGATCATGTTTAGGATTTTCACTTCTCTTCATTTTTTATTTTAATCTTGAATAATATCAGAATCAATCTTGAATAATAGTAGAACCAATCTTAAAGAAAGGATCGTGCTTTTAATAAATGATCTTACATTCAAGAAAAGAATAAAAGATCATAGAGATTTGAGAAAATCCTATCTGTAATTTTAAAAATGAAAATAATTTTTATTAAAATTGTTTGGAGGAAAATATAATGGTTTTATTATTTTCCAGTTTGATCTATATGAGATATAGATTTAATCGAGCCAATTGATAATTGTTATCAATTTTTTAATCTTTTAAAATATCGAAAAAAGTACTCCATCACCATGTTGCATTTAATTGTAAGAAATTATAGTTATGGGTCAAATTTTATTATCTGTGATCGATTATTTATCATGCATTCATATTAGAGAAAAATATGTAGTAGGGTCTTGGTAAATTTGTAAAGGGAAGATTCATTCGGTTTCCCTTATAAAGGGCGAATAGAAATCTGGTTTCCCTAATGTCATTTTATTTTTGTATCATGCATTTGCCGAGATGCTGCAAGGAGGATGTTGCGATGAGAATCTTGATTAGATGATAAAGGAAGGGATCGCGAAGCTATTTGTGAGTTGCCTTTATTTTTACCTCATTCTCTTGCATCGATGCATTTTATTTTATTTTATTGACTCATAGCGATTAATCTCATATGATGTTTATTCTTGTTTAGTTTTATCATGAGATGGTATTTGTTGTTTATTCATGTATTATTTTGTTGAAATAATTGTCCAATATATATCATGTGTATATAAGACTGGGGATAAGTCCCTAACTATTATGATCTTCCACTATACACTATGTGCTCTAATAGTGGAGAGTGTGAGTAAGGCCAAAGTCGGGCCCAATCCCTCTCACCTATGTGAAAATATGGTGAAAACTTTATAAGCAAATAGTGAGAGAAATAACGCCAAAGAGTGAGCTTTCGCTAGGTGTTTATTAGGTTCATGGTAGGTGGGCACATGAATAAGAGATGTCATACAATAATGCCAAAGCGTGAGTATAACATCCCTTATAGATCAGACAGTAGATCGAATGCTCCAAGATTCACATGATAAAATCTGTGAAAGTGGAGAAGATAGATTCTATCTGCCTTTTCAAGGTGATGTGTTATTTCGCTCAAATGCGGGATTACATTAAGCCAATGACTAGGTATTCGATACCAATTAATTCTTCCTAAATTGTCAATACTTTAGAAATAGACCCACAATCTAATAGTATTAAATGAATTCAATAGATCCCTAATACTATCTTTATTTTGTCATTTGATTAGATCATGACAGACCTTCATCCTCTAACTGAAATTTTAAGGGCTGAAAAGTTAGTTGGAACAAACTATGTTGACTGGAAAAGAAAAATTAGAATTATATTTGCCGTAGACAACCTTGACCTGTGTCTTAAGACACCTAAACCTGAGATTCCTGATGATGCGTCACCGGCCCAAAAGACTGATTTGGAACATTGAAGAGGTCCAATCAGATGACCAAGTGTTACATTCTAGCTTCGATGTCTAACATTTTGCAAAGCCAGCATGAACACATGGATAAAGCTTATGACATTTTGCAAAACCTACATGAGATGTTTGGTGACAAAATCGGTCAGCTCGACAAATAAAAAGTTGAAAACCCTTGTTAACACCAAGATGACTGAGGGAACTCCAGTCAGAGAGCACATTATAAAGATGATGGGCCTATTGAATGAACTGGAAATTCTTGGTAGAGAGATGGATGCCATCACTTAAGTTGATACAATTCTGCAGTGACTCCCTTCGTCCTTCAATGCGTTCGTGTTAAATTATGACATGAACAAGAGTGAAATGTCACTAAGTGAGCTTATGAACTCAATGGTGGCTGTAGAAGATTTGATCAAAAAGTCAACAAAGGGTGAAACTTTAATTGTTGATAAACCTGATAGCTCCAAGTGAAATAAAAAGTTTAAGAAAGGGAACAAAGGTAAAGGAAAGTTTAAAGACTACAGGGGTAATGTAAAAATTGCCAAAGGTTCTTCAAGAGATGCTAGCAAGGATAACAAAGGTAAGGGAAAATGTTTCCACTGTGGCAAGATAGGCCATTGGAAGAGGAACTGTACGACTTACCTCGTAACTCTTAAGAAGGGTGACACCGGTACTCAAGGTATGATATGCTTTGAAGTACTAATTGCTGTTGATTCAAACTTTCGGGATGGTTCCCCTAATTCATGGTGCGTGGATTCTGGATCCACTGTACATGTTTGCAATTGTTTGCAGGGATTCAAGAAAACCAGAAAGCCAACCAGACAGGATCAGAAGCTTAGAGTTGGCTCGAGTGCAAATGTTGCAGTCAAGTCAATAGGCATATTAACTCTTTATTTACCTCAAGGAAAGACTTAATTTTAGATGACTATTTTTATATGCCTAGTGCACACAGGAATTTGAATTCAGTTTCAAGACTCTTACTTTGTGATTTCTCTATCATTTTTAATTCAATTGTTGGAATTAAGAAAGATGGAATGGTCTTAATTACTGGTAATCTTATCAATGATCTCTATTTAATATTTCCCGTCGCTCCCCAAAACCCACCCTAGGAGTTAGAGTGAATCTTGGATGAGACTTGACATGACTTGATAAACCATCCTACAAAAGAGAGTCAGAGCATGCAATAGCGGAAACAAATACATGACACAGCGGAAGCAAAATATCTATCTCATATATATATGTAATAAGGATCCCAAGTTATGTACAACATCCAAAAGACAGGGTGGACATGCCCACCACAAAATATACAAGTATGACACTCCCACCCATGCTCAATTTCTGCTAAACATAATCTAAATAGGGCTACTTGTCCCCATCATCAGGCTGAGGTTCCTCCTGAGATACCTCCTCGACTGGGAGCACATATGTCAAAAGGAGCAGTCGCTCCACTAACACCTGCCGACATCAAATGTATAATTGAGTATTGAAACACTCAGTGGGTACCACTACTAACCAACAAGTCATGATAATAACAATAGTTAGAGTAATAAGCATTAAACAGAACGACAAGCAATTTATATTCATGCATGCTTGAAATCATGATCGCTAAAACATCGGTAAAGCATCGTGTACTTGCCTTGTCTTGTTTCTTAAGTTTTAAATCATGTTTTCGTGCTTTGAAAAACTTGTCTTGTCATTTGTCCTGTCATGTCTTGTACTTGTGAAAACTTTCCTTGCATGAACATGAATGCAAATGCATGTATGCTTGTCATGACATAATATGCACATGCTTGCTTAAAAATTAAACGTGCTTGCTTGTCATGCATGCTTGGGATGTTAGTGCCCTTGAACGACTTGAAGTCGGGAGTATAAACTCCCTTTAGTGAAACATGTCAAACTACTTGAAGTCGGGAGTATAAACTCCCTTCAGCGAAAATGCAATAGAAGCAACTTGAAGTTAGGTGCAAGCACCTTTCATGGAAACATGCATGCTTGAAAGGCGCACTAACATCTTGCTTGTCCTTGTGAAAAACAAGGCAAGACATACCCAAGGATATGCCCTACCTTTTTACCAACCCTTAAGTTTGGCCTTATCCTGGTATTCATGAATCGAGATATTTTAATTCTTGTCTTTCATGAATTCAAAAACCCGGTGTTCATGCTTGAAAATCCTAACTCATGATCTATATGTCGTGCTCGTGGATTGTGTACAATTCCACGCATGAAATAATTGAATATAGCATTTCAAGACAACAATTTATTGGAAGCAAGTAAATCTACAAGCATGCGATTCTAGAAAGCGAGTAAATCTACAATCATGCTATTCTAGAAAGTAAGTAAAGCTCAAATCATTCAACACATTATGTGTGTTCATTATGCGTAAAATACCCTTCCTCTTTCCTCATCACATTTCAACCATCCATAGCATCCATTCACAAGTTCATCATCCATTGAAGAAGTTAATCTCATATCATATAAAAATTTTAAGGGAAAACAAGAAAATAGAGAAGCATAGTAAGAAAAGAAGAAAACATGAAAAATTGGGGAATAGGGGTACCGACCTTCAAATGGGGGAGAAATCCCAAGCAAATGGTCGTGGGAGTTGTTGTTCGTGCTTAGAGGAGGTGCTCCTTGCGTGCTTTGCCTTGGATTTGAAGAATCCAAGGATTTGGGAATGATCTAGGTCACCCAATGTTCAATCTCTCACTCAAGAATGAGAACCCTCTCTTGGAAACCTAGGTTTCCTCTTTTCTCTCTCAAAAATTCTCTCTCTAAGTGTTGGAACCCTTGGACCCCCAAAAAAAAATGGTGGAGAAATCCCAAGCAAATGGTCGTGGGAGTTGTTGTTCGTGCTTAGAGGAGGTGCTCCTTGCGTGCTTTGCCTTGGATTTGAAGAATCCAAGGATTTGGGAATGATCTAGGTCACCCAATGTTCAATCTCTCACTCAAGAATGAGAACCCTCTCTTGGAAACCTAGGTTTCCTCTTTTCTCTCTCAAAAAGTCTCTCTCTAAGTGTTGGAATCCTTGGACCCCCAAAAATTGGGTATATATAGTGTTAGGTTAGTGAAAAACCTAAAAAAAAAGGTTTCTGGGCGATCTCGCTTGAGCTGGCTTGGATCTCACTCGAGCGGGCTACTCCCTGGACTCAAAAACGTATTTTTGGTCGATCTCGCTCGAGTGGGCTTGGACCTCGCTCGAGCGGGTTTTTCTGCAAAAACGCGCTTCTGTATTTTGGCCATAACCTTTGACTCCCTTATCGGATTTTGACGATTCAACTTGCGTTGGACTCTTCATTCAAAGGAGAACAATTTTTTCTATAATATAAAAATCCCAATTTTGAGTTTTTAATTACCTAAATGGGCTCTAAAGCCGACTGGTCCGAAATGGATTTCAGCAACCCATTTTTCAACAGATCCGACTTTGGAAATCGGACTTTTGACTCAACCCCAACTCAAAATATGGAAGAATGATAAACATGAACCTCGAAGAAGGTTCTAATACCTTTCCAAAAATTCAAGAATCACTTGATTCGCATAAGTGGTAACAAAAATATAGCTTCTTCAAGTTGAGGGTAATCTTAAGACTTTCCCATTTTTAACACTTAGAACCCTTTCCGCTTCCATTTTGACATCCATGAACATTGCTAAGACCTTTTTAATCCTATAATAGATCATCTTAATAATTAATTAAGACCACACAAGATTTTCAAATTCTCATTACATAGAAAATGGAAGATTACAACGGCGTAAAGCCTTGACACAAGATCCAATACATGGACAAAAGTTCCGGGGCTCTACATTTCCTTTGTTAAATAATGAAAGTCTGAAAAGTGACAATGCCTCATCATCTAGAATGTCTGGAACGAAGAGACATTGCATTGAGTTAACTTATCTTTGGCATAAAAGACACGGTCATATTAATCTTGATAGGATCAAGAGGTTGGTAAAAGATGGTCCCTTTGAATTTCTCAAGGTAGAACCACTCCCTATTTGCGAGTCATGTCTCGAAAGGAAAATGACCAAGAAGCCTTATCCTAAAAAGGTAGGAAGAGCTGAAGAAAATTTGAGACTCATACATAGTGATGTATGTGGTCCATTTAATATTGTTGCACGAGAGCAATACCAGTATTTTGTTATATTTACCGATGACTATTCTAGATATGGATATGTCTATTTGATGCAACACAAATTTGATACTTTTGAAAAGTTCAAAGAATTCAGATTAGAAGTTGAGAATAAAACAGACAAATCCATTAAGACACTTCGATCAGATCGAGGTGGTGAATACCTCACCAACGATTTCATGGATTACTTAAGGGATAATGAGATTATCTTACAATGGTCAAGTCCTACCTCACCTCAACAGAATGGTGTTTCTGAAAGAAGAAACCGGAACTTATTAGATATGGTTCGATCTATGATGAGCCATGTCGATGTACCTTTTTATCTTTGGGGGTATGCTTTTCAAACGATCATTTGTATTTTGAACTGGGTTCCTTCTAAATCTATACCGGTTACACCCTATGAATTGTGGACTGGGCGAAAACCTAGTTTACAACATCGAAGGGTATGGGGTTGTCTTGTGCATGTTCACAAGCTTGAACCTACCAAGTTGGAGTGTAGAAAAGAAAAATAGAATTTTGTAAGGTATCCAAAGAAAACTAAAGGTTTTTATTCCTACACCAAGGCAGACCAAACAATTGTTGTTAAGAATTATGCCACCTTCTTGGAGGAAGAAATAGATCTTCTTAAAAAGGTTGAATTTAATGAGATGAAAGACAACACAGACAGTGTCCCATATGAACCTAATCCTTCCACCACAGACTCTTCTAATTCTATTCCACTGAGAAGGTCTGAAAGAGTTTTTAGACCACCTGGTAGACTTCAATATTTTAATAATGAGGTTTATCTAGTTACCCCTGATGACGAGGATACAGATCCTAATACTTATCAGGAAGCTATATTAGATATAGATGCATCTCAATGGAATAAAGCCATGAATGCTGAAATAGATTCCATGTATGACAACGATGTCTGGAGTAGATCCACTAGATGGTATAAGGCCAATTAGATGCAAATGGATTTACAAAAGGAAGAAGGGTGCCGCAAAACTTGTTGCAAAAGGTTACACTCAAATTCAAAGAGTTGATTATGAGGATACCTTTTCGCCTGTAGCTATGATCAAATCCATCAGGATATTTTTAGCTATAGCTGCACACCATGACTATGAGATATAGTAAATGGATGTCAAAACTGCTTTCCTTAATGGAATGTTAGATGAAGACATCTATATGAAGAAACTTGAGGGCTTCATTGCTCCTAACTAGGAGAACATTGTATACAAGCTTAACAAGTCGATATATGGTTTGAAACAAACTTCTAGAAACTAGAACCAAAGATTTGATCTTTCGATCAAAGAATTTGGATTCCAAAAGAATTTAGAACAATCTTATATTTACAAGAAGAACAGTGGGAAAGCGGTAGAATACCTTATTCTCTTTGTAGATGACATCCTACTGGGAATGATGTAGGGATGTTGTCATCAGTCAAGATTTGACTTTCTCAATATTTCTCAATGAAAGACTTGGGAGAGGCATCTTATTTTCTCGGAATAAAGATTTTGAGAGATAGAAAATACCGGATGTTAGGATTGAGCCAAACTTCCTACAGTGACAAGATTTTATCAAGGTACAGTATGAGTGATTGTAAGACAATTCTCATTCCTTTTAGACATGGTGTTACTTTGTCTAAAAAGATGGCTCCTTTATCAGTTGATGAGATCGAGCAGATGAAGAGGTGCCTATATGCTTCAACAGTTGGGAGCCTCATGTATGCCATGCTGTGTATTAGACCGGATGTCTGTCATCCTGTGGGAGTTGTAAGTCGGTTCCAAAGCAATCCAGGAGTCAATCATTGGACTGCTGTGAAGCACATCATGAAGTACTTGAAAAGGACTAAGGATT
Organism: Tetracentron sinense; assembly: GCA_015143295.1. Classification (NCBI taxonomy): domain Eukaryota; kingdom Viridiplantae; phylum Streptophyta; class Magnoliopsida; order Trochodendrales; family Trochodendraceae; genus Tetracentron; species Tetracentron sinense. The sequence continues at coordinate 25,584,064 of CM026554.1, forward strand.
ATGTGCTTACTTTTCAATATGAAGATCTTGTTGGATTGGGTTATACTGATTCCGATTTCCAATCTGATTCGTACAATAGAGCTTCCACATCTGGGTATGTGTTCACACTAGGTGGTGCTACTGTCAATTGGTGCAACATAAAGCAGAAGAGTATTGCAGACTCTACCACAGAAGTAGAATATATTGCCACTTCTGAAGCAACAAAAGAAGCAATCTGGTTAAGAAGGTTTTTGCAAGAGCTAGGAAATGTTCCTTCAACACTTAAATCTATCATTCTCTTTTGTGATAGTAATGGTGCAGTAGTGCATAGCAAAGAACGTAGGAGCCATAAGAAGATGAAACATGTGGAGCGGAAGTATCATCTCATTCGTGAGATAATTGAGAGATGAGACATTATTGTTACAAAGATTAGGTCTCATCTTAATGTTGCTGACCCGATGACTAAAGCTTTATCAGATAAAGTATTTGTAACACACTTAGATAGTATGAGATTGAAATCTATGTCACAGTGACTTTTAGGGCAAGTGGGAGATTATTGGACATTATGCCCTAAAAAGTCATTTAGATTGTAAGATTCTAATTGATTAGATTAATAAAGACATCTTCTTTATCTATTGTGAATTCATTATGGGTAATTGACCAAGATCATGAGATGATCTATATGATATGAGATATTGATAAAGGTCCCTAGGATATATTGTAGGAAAGTTATGTGATAGGTATTATACTATCATAGGTAGATATAGCTTTCCAGTTCCTTATACCTTATAGAGTCACAGCTATGGGTGAAGCTGGACACTTCACTTATATGGATGCCACAATGCTAAGATGTCTCAATGGTTGAGATGTAGTTTTATCTCAAACTATTGTAGTGGAGACTACACATCAGTATATGGGTGCTTAAATGTACATTGACTGATTGCATGCAATGAGAGACCTCTTGTATAAACATACTATCAGATAGTTGGTCTCTCATTCACATTGAACGGTTTTGATGATCCATAGATCTGATGAGTTCATTTATAAGTGAGCAGTGATCTGACTGTTTTGATTGCACCTAAGTACTCTCTACCTGATGGACTACGATACAATGATAGTTGGATAATCAGAAAGCTGTTCGAGTCATGATGAATTTCAAACAAGAAATTCATGCTCATTAAATTGAGAGATTATACAAATTCTGAGTAAGACAGTACATTAAGCTTAAAACCTGCACGGGTGATTTTGAAATCAAATAAGTTTGAAATATATTTTTAATAAAATATATTATACTTGATAAAAGTTTTTCTCAAAATGTTTTAACATGAGAAATAGTTTCTCATGGCTTAATCAAAAGTCTTGGAAACCCGGATGATGTACAATAGGCTATAAGTTAGATAATATATTAATCTCGATGACCTATTAGGGATAATGTTATTGGAAGGATCAATCGAATTAAAAAGTTCATGTGGCGGGATCCTTTATTGGTTTATGTTCATACACTGGGATTCAATTGCAACATAGATATCTCACGTCACTTACAATTCCGATGTCATTCCTATTAAAGGGTCAATGGGATAACAGCGAGTAAGCCAGGGTTAGAATGTCCCAGAGCAATCTGTGGAGATGCTCATAAAAGAAATACAAGCTCAAAATAATAGATTAAATGTTAATCTATAAGTAATGGATTAAATGTTAATATATATTAAATAGCTTAAATGTTAATCTATAGTTTAGATTAAATGTTAATCTAAATTAAAGGGTAATAATAATAATTATTTAATTAACCAAATATAAGGGGATATGGGTTTGACCCATATCCATGAAAGACCATTAAGATGGATCTTATTGGTGGGCCCAAGCCTATGGGATCCAACCCCAAGGTGGCGCCTACTATTGGAATCCCTATTATTAAGGGATTTTTTGGTTAGTAAATAATTATTAATTAATCAGTCCTTATCTAATGAGATTAGATACCTTACTTGGAAGACAAGAAACAAAAGAGATAAGGATTATCCTTAATCCTTACTTCCTTGGAGCTTAAGACTCCCTCTAGCTCACGCCCTCCTCTTTTGGTTATTCTAATTTGGTTAAAATTTCTAATAATTAGGGAGTTGGTTAGTATCCTTAGAATCTAGGGAGTTAGTTATATCCCTAAATTTAAGGAGTCTTTTTTGGAAAAGGAAACCTAAAATAGAAGGTTGTTGTAACTAACTAATTATGGATAAACTAGGAGTTTGTTAATGATTAGAGTTATCATTAATTAGATACTCTTAGGGATAACTATCATTATATGATAATGATTAAAGATATGGATAAGATCCATATGTATCCTAATCTATAAATGCCCCAACACCCAAACTGTGAGAGCCAAGGTTTCATTATTAATCTCCAAGCAAAACCGTGAGGGAGAGAGAGGATTTTTCATTATTCTCAAAAGAGAATTTCATGAGCCAAGGGTGTGGATAGTGAAATCTCACTGCCTGCAAAGCGGGTGTATGGTGCACCTGCCTACGCAGGATCACCACCCATTGAATGAGCAGTTAGGCTTCACGCATGCCAATGGCACGCGCAGCAGCTAGCCATGGGCTGGCTTACTGCCAGCTCGCCTAGCATTAAATGCTAAGCAGTATGGTAATACTGCCCTGCGGACACCCTTTGTGTCAGTCTTTAGGGGGCTGACACGTGTATAGGATTTTCCCTCGCGGACAGACCTTTGTTCAAGTTGGTGGACAGACTCTAGGAGTCCATCCACGTCCCAGTCAATGACTAGCCCAGTCTGTGGCCATAAAAGGTCATGGACATAACCCAAACCAAGGGTTGGACCCATGGTCCCACCCTGTATTAGGCCGCAGACTGACTAAGGTTAGACCCTAGTCCACAGTCCAAATATATTTGGACCTGACCTAGACCGCAGGTGAAACCATGGGTCTCAACTCTATTATTGCGGACTAACCAAGGTCAGTCCTTTCCCATATGGCAGCCAGTATCTGACCACCATGTGGTAGGAAATCCTTAATAAAAAAGAATTTCTATCAGCTTTGGAGGATCCCAAGATAAAGATCTCATCTTTTTCTCTAATGAGAGAGTGCCATATAACACCCTATTTGAAAGGGGAAGTTATCTCTTCCCTTTTCTGGAAAGATAAGAATCTTTTATCTTTTTGAGGGGAAAGTTTGATCCTCCTAAGTTTCCCAGAAAAGGAAACCAATTTAGAGTCTTTCAAAAAGGACTCCCATCCGTGTGGTTTCTCTAAGATAAGAGAAACCAACTGTCTTGGATAGATGACCCTCACTAAGGAGAGTTGACCTCTTTTGATTTCCTAAAAAAGAGGAAGTCAAAAGGGAGTCTAAAGAGGACTCTCCAAAAGATATAAAAGAGAGAGTTTCTCACAAGAAACTCCCAATGCAAAAATACCCACGTACGTAGGGAAGAAAGAAAAAAATAGCTTTCTTTTTGTAGGAACAACAGTAACCAAGGAGCAAGAAGGAGGATCTCCCTCATATGGAGAATACTAGATGAACCCTCAATAAGGCCACCTCTCTTTCTTTTCTTTCTTTTTGATGTTAAAACCTCTATGAGGTATCTTATAATGCCTACATGGGATCTGGACAACCCCATTGAATAAATAAAATATTTTATTCAAAACATCTGTTCTTCTTTGATCTTTCTTCTTAATTAGAGGTTCTTCCTTAAATAGGGAAGATAATTAACAGTCTGAGTTTACTCAGATTGGAAGATAATCCCCCACAACAAACAATAAATTTCATACAACAATGGAGGAAATTTGATAAGTAAAGAACAATTTTACCACTTACAAAGGGAGAGCATCCCCAAAGGATTTTGTGAGCTACAAAGGAGACCATCAAGGGATTTTGAAGGCTAGGGTTTTGAACTTTAAAGATTTTTGAGAGATAGAAAGTCTACTCCATCATCTTATTCATTTCTTTGTTCTTCAAAGACCAAGAAAAGATTCGAAAGCTTCGCATAGGTAGCGAAGAAAGAGAATCGAGCTTGAGATATTTCTTTCAGAAATCTCTACAAAGAGTTCTGAAGCTTCATCATTTTTGTGCTTCACCAGTGAACATCATTCACCGAGGTAATCTTCAAACATGTAGTTAATATTATTTGTTTCCTATGATGTAAAGATCTTTGGGATCCAGTTTTTCGCATAAATATTTTATCTGGATTCTCTTCATGGCAATGGGTTCATCAAGGTTACAAATGGTGAGCTTCTTTTGGATCTCATCCTCAAGCGAAACCAGGGGGTGTTTATTCGGTGGAGGTGGAGGTTGGTTATCCATTGGGAGAGCTAAGGAATAGAGGAAACAAGGGTGGTTTACGAATGCAAGGAAAGGCTGGAGGCTAAGGGAGAGAGAGAAGAGGGCGGGAAGCACAGAGGGGACCCCACAAAAGGAACAGAAAAGCACTTTACTAGATGGGACCTTCAAAGATGGAGGCTACGAACCAGGAAGAAGATAGGAAGTTGACCAGAACTCTTTTTTATTCTCTCCCAGAGGAGTTTGGGATCCTATTCAATCGGGATAGAACTCTCCTCGAGTTCAATCTCACCCACGGGTCAATACATGTCCTCTTTAATTTCCATTGACTGTGGTTAAGATTCAATAACCCTTAGGGTTCAACAATCTAGCCTTGGTTTTTAGAAAAAAAAGTATTAAAAATAACCTTAGGACTTAAGATTTCTTAACTAGGGTTAAAAGGGGGGTTGTGAGTGCGATTGAACTCTCCGAGTTCGATTGCAACTGGACAACACCAGACTCCCCTCAGAGTAGGGCTAATAGAGGACTTTTTTTCATTAGTAAAGCCCTAGACCCTCCATTCTACATGTTATACCATATGTCGCGACCCAAAACCCACCCTAGGAGTTAGAGTGAACTTTGGACGACTAATCATAGCTTACATGACTTGCTTGACAAACCAACCTGTAAAAACCCACAGAGCATATACAATAGAGGATATAAGCAGCGGAAACATACTCTAACATAGCACAGCGGAAGTCTAAACAAACCTCTATGTATATTCGAATCCAAGTTTATACAAAACTAACCAAAGGAAAGTGCGGACAGACCCGCCAAAATACATGAATGTATATCTCTCATCTCACCCACAGCTATTCACTCAGAATCCACAACCACCTAATGGTAACCCTCTACTGGAGGTTCCTCCAAAGGCTCCTCGACGTACTCCTCCTCCACCCATGGACCAGGAGCACAAACGTCAAATGGAGCAGCAGCTCCCTCAGAACCTGCCGACATAAGAAGTACGGCTGAGCATGGAATACTCAGCGGGTACTAAATACTAACCAACAGTCATAGTATACAGATAGCATACATAGAGTAGGAAGCAAGTTGCATATATAGAACAAGAACAATTTACATCATACAAGGAAGCAAAACAATTTATAATCATGCTTGTATTTCGTAGAAAGCCGATGAAACCTCTTGAAAACATCGTGCACTTGACTTGACTTGAAAATACCATTTCCGTGCTTGAAAACTTGTTATATTTGTCTTATCTTATCGTATCATGCGTGCCATGTGTGTCATGCCATGTCATGCTTGCTTGGAAAAGTAAACTAATTGTGAGGGAAGGGAGACCCTTCTTCCTAAATGCCCATGCTTGTCATGCCGTGTCATGCTTGCTTGGAAAAGTAAACTACTTGTGAGGGAAGGGAGACCCTTCTTCCTAAATGCCCATGCTTGTCATGCCGTGTCATGCTTGCTTGTATCATGCTTGGAAAAGTAAACTACTTGTGAGGGAAGGGAGACCCTTCTTCCTAAATGCTCATGTCATGTTCTTTCACTTGTGAGATGTCCTTATGAGATGTACTTGCGAGGGAAGGGAAACCCTTCTTATGATATGTATGTACTTGCGAGGGAAGGGAGGCCCTTCTTCATGATATGCACTTATGAGTGAGGGGAGACCCCTCATGGAATGTTGGTTCTTGTTTTCTTGTGAAAAGCGAGATAAAACATATCGTAGGATATGTCCCACCTCTAACCATGTTCTTGAAAACCTCGATAAATCATGTCATGCATGCCGTGCTCGTGGGAACCGTGTACATACTTGCATTTAAATTTAAATATGACATTTGGGTAATTTCACAACACATAAAACATCAATGATTTTAGCAATGTAATATACATATCATTTAGGGAAAGCAAGAAAACACACTATCATAGGCCCTAGGAATATCCATAATTTATTAGGCATGCATTTCCTAATTTACAACTCACTTTATTCACCTTGGCATTTCATCAAACATGGTGTGTTCATTATTCATTATTCCTTTAAACTTAAATCATGCTTTTCTAGGTGGGTTATGCTCACATCACACTTGTATGTTCATTATTAGTACAATGCCCTTTCCCATTCATTCAACACATCATCCACACGGCATCCATTCGCCCACATTCATCTCCATTCACCATTCCCATTCACCATTCACAACCCATCTCATAATACATGTGTAAATGAAGGAAAACAAAGGGAAATAAAGGGAAAAGAGAAACTATAACTAGGAGGGTAGTAAGAAGTACCGATCTTGAAGAAATGAGGAAGAAACCCCTTCCAAAAACGACCGTGAGGTGCTGCCCTAGCTTGGGGAACGCTCTCCACGGGTGCTTGAGCCGTGATCTTGGAGAAAAGCCGGACTTGAAGTGATCTAGGGTCTCAAAACCCCTTTGATTTCTCTTCCGAAGTGGAAACCCTAGGTTGGAATCGCCCTCTCCCCTTTCTCCTATTCTCTCAAACTCTCTAAGTGTCGAATGATGCCCTAAAGGCTCGGGTTAAACTCTTAAGGTAAGAGTAAACCGACCAAAAGACCATAATACCCTTACTGAAATCTCTGCGAAAACACGAGTGTGAATAGTGCCGAACACGTTGTGCTGTGAATAGTGCTGAACACGTTGTGCTGTGCTCGTTGTCCGTTGTCTTATGTACAACGCACCCGTTGTGAGCTGTAACACGTTGTCCGTTGTCTTATGTACAACGCACCCGTTGTGAGCTGTAACACGTTGTCCGTTGTCTTATGTACAACGTGCCCGTTGTGAGCTGTAACACGTTGTCCGTTGTCTTATGTACAACGTGCCCGTCCTGAGCTGTACAACGTACACGTTGTTGCTGTACAACGTACCCATTGTCTGTTGCACAACGGATACACAACGTATACGTTATCAGAGTACGTTGTCGGAGCTACGTCCTTAGCGCCCATCGGAGCTACGTCCTTAGTGCCTTCCGAGCTACGATTACTTATAGACCCAGACTGTTTTGGCCATATCTTTTGACTCGTTCGTCCGATTTTGACGATTCAACTTGCGTTGGGTTCGTACTTCGAAAAGGAACATTTCTAACATGTCGAAATTTCCCATTTCATCCTTATTTGTTAATTATACCTCTTTAAAGGCAAAATGGCAACGAAAGTGCCATGTATTAAGCATGAAAAAGTCTGGGGCTCTACACCATATGTATTAGAGCAGTGTTAGCCCAAATGCACAAGATCATTTTTTTCCAAAGACGTGGAGTGGGTGTAATGCGTGGTGTTGCTGGCCTATGATAGGGAGATGGTTTGACACTTGTTGCCACCACCTTGCGTCTTTGTGGAAGGTTGCGACTAGGGCTTGCATTTTTGTATATGATATTATATATAATATATTAAATATATAATAACATAAAACTTATAATAACCTAAAAAGCTAAGTCTTATTGTGTATGTATAACATACTAATACTGTAGTGTAGTATCTTTCTAGAATTTTTTTAAATATAGTATCTTGTAATATCATTATTTTAAAATCTAGTAGAGGCTAAGACTTACTTTGTGTACGCGTAAGAAACTATTAGTGTAATCTCTTTCCGAAATCTTTTAATGTTACTATTTGTAAGTTGTAATGTTTTTTTTTTTAAAAATATATCAATACTAATATAGACAATTTAATAGTAACAATAGGGGTGCTAATACTAACAATCTAGCAGTACTAAAATTGCCGCTTTGCTCTTTGAGTTGCACTGTTGGTTTTAAGCTCGAATAACGGATGAGGGTTGTACGTATGTCAAGTTGGCAATCAATGTAAATTTTTTTTTGCTAAAACATGATATATATATATCATGTTCTTTCAACCCTAGCCCTTGAGCCTAGCTAGTTCAGGCCATCATTGGGCTAGAGTCGCACCCCAAAATCTCATATAGGCTAAAATGGAGCTTTGGCCCGTGACACTGCTTATCTTGAACTTATTTTAAACACTAGCAGAGACCCCGTGCGATGCATGAGTAATAATTTAAAAATATCTATGATTAAATAATATTATTTATTTAAATATTAAGTAATATATTTTTAAATATTTAATAAATTTTATTTTTAATAATATAATTTTTTTTATTTGATAGAATTATTAGATTTTGTAATAATAATTTTTTATTATTTTAATAATATTTAATAAGAAATCATAAGTTTCTTAATATTAAATTTAAATTAATACTTTAACAAAAAACGACTTAAATTAATACACTCAAGAGTTGGAGATAAGAGAGGACTCTACAATAACGGAAATAAAGAAGACTCTGGGATGAGATAGTGGGTCCCAAATTTGTAAGAGTTTGAGTTAAGAGAGGACTCTACAATAGTAGAGTTAAAGATGGCTATAGGATAAGGTAGTGGGTTAACAGTTGAGAATAAAGAAGGGTGTCATGTGACATCCTTAAAATAGAACTCCTAGGATTCCTGGAATTGAAGATTAGAGATCAAAGAGGGAGTTAGGTGACACTTATTTCTTTATATTATAGTATAGATACTAGGCACACTAAAATGAGAACTCAAAAATTCTTCAATTAATATGTCAATCGAATCTAAAATACATAACTGATAACTTGAATCATCCATTATGATTCTCGAAACTATAAATGTATTTCATACCATCCATAATAAAATCTGATTACAATCCCTTAATTAATCAAAGTCTAATAAAGCCACAATTAAAAGTATGGTAAAATAATCCAAATCAGTAGTATGGTTATCGATCCAAATCCCTCTCTTCTTCGGGATAATCACTGTAATGCCCCAAAGTCCCAACTAGGCTAAAATGAGACTTTAGGCCCGTTATACTGCTTAACCTGTGAGCATGCAAGACAATACTAAAACATGAACCTAAAAATTTCTTCATATTAATGATGTAAATCAAAAGACATTCTACAACAAGTCTATGTAATGACTGATTTTGCAACATCCGAATCATTCAACATGATTTCCAAATCATAAGGTCAACTTATATAACAAAGAAAGTCTATTACAACTTTTTAATATAAGTTATCATAATATAATTCTGTATCAGCATTAACGTCTATTACAACTTTTTAATATAACAAAGAAAGTCTAACAACTACTAATAAGGAAAACGGTCAAGGTCTCTCATTCCCTTCTCGGGAATGTCACTTCTTCCTCTACACTGTAATCCTCCTCTAACCATGGCTCTGCTGCTATCTCAGAACCTTAACCTGCCGACATGAAAATATATCGACTAAGCAACAAGTGGCTTGGTGAATATGAACTCCTAACTAGCAATATCAGAAGCATCAACATAACATATTTATCAAGATTAACTATCAATATCAGAAACATCAACATAACATATTTCTCATGAGTAACACAATCATAATCTGAGCAGGTTTATTGTAACATTTATAAACATTATTCATATGGACATATACATTATGACATTTCAACAAATACATTGTGCATAAATCAGAGTGCGGAAGTCTTGTGCATAATTCATCATTAATTTTTTCTTTTGTCTTACTTTCCTTCTTTTCTTTGAAGTGTCATCCTTATCTTCTTTCCTTTCATGAGTAATCATTATTTTGTTTTCATATGAACATTGTCAACATGCATAGTAACTTAAAATAACTCTTCACTATATAAGTGAAAGAGATTATTATACTCTACATACCGTATACCAATCCTTAGCACTTTCTCCGGTGCTCTCGGATTCACTTATGATTCCTTAGCTTGGTATGCATGCCTTGATCTTAGACTTATTGGTTCCGGTTAAGTGCAAAACTCAATCATGTGGTGAGGCTTGTGTAGTACTTATATTCTTACTTATAATCGTGATCTTTTCATGCTTGTACTTATGTCATATCGTTAGTGAAGAGTGATGAATCGTGACTCAATAAACCCATAGATTATCAACCCGGTACCTTAGGTGATCCATCATGCATCCCATAACTATCATGATAAAAGACTTAAGCTCACGAGATTGAATTTCTAAAATTTATTTCCCAACAATACATCATTACGAGTAAGGCCAACATCATATATTATTCATCAAATCGTGAGTGAAGAGTGAAAAATCCTTGGTTAAATAATACCTGAGTTTATCGACCAAGTACCCCGGTAATCTATCATAGCATTGTACACTGCCATGATAAAAGATGTAGGCCACAAGATCGCAATTCAATGTCTATTTACCCAAAAATAAATCACTACACACAAATTAATATCATGCTTCAATAATCATAGCATATTATTTTCATGAAATTGTCAATAGAACGTGCATAATCATGGTGTCTCAATAAGAAGTTCTTAACATTCCTAGTATTTAACATACCTCATTTTCACATGTTATAGCATTTAACATACATCATTTTCAATAATCATAACATTTTATTTTCATGAAATCATCAATAAAACATGCATAATTATGACGTCTCGATATAAAATGAGAAACATTATTATAGATCAACACAAGTCATGTTCATATGTATCAACATAGAAATGGTAGCCCTAAATTATCATTTGCATCCAAAAAACTCATCATTCAACGATAAAACAATTACATCAATCTATCCAAAACTCCAACATAAATCCCATCCTCCTTATTCCACCCACACAACTACAAATCATTCCCTCCCTCCGCATTTAATCAAACACCTTCATCACATTATATTATCATTATGATAAAGACTTGAATATTAGAGAAGCATTTCTTCAATAAATCATGCTTAACCTCATTCTAGCATAGAATCTCATTTCTAAAACTTTAAAAACATCAATGATTCATGACATTGATTGTGAGGAATTCATATTTATCTTCCTAGATCGTTTCCCTACGATCCAAATGCTAGAGAATACACCTTAGAGCAATCTCCAATCTCCAATCTCATTTTCCAAGAAAGATCCTTCTTCCCCAAGCAACACCTCTCTTGAAACCCTAGGTTTTTCCCTCTTTCTTAGTCTCTAATCTCTTAGAATATTATCTAACCCTAAACCTACGACTTAAAGGGGTATTTATAGAGCTAGGGATCCTAGGGTGTTAAAAAAAGTTGAAAATTTATGTTTTCCGAGAAAAAAGTCCCGTTCTAGGTGATCAATCGCCGCTTGTGTGCGATCGATCGCATCCCCCCTTTTTTTTGATCTGTAATCCGCTCTGGGAAGTGACTCGTAACTTTTGACTCAATTATCAGAATTTGACGATTCAAGATGCGTTGGAAACATTATTAAAAGGGAAACAATTTCTTATCTAATATAGATATCCCAATTTTAAGTCATTTGAGGTCAAAACAGCCCATCAAGTTAGATGAATGTAAGAGAGAACCCCAAAATATTTGGATTAGTATCGAGAACTGTCGCGACCCGAGACCCACCCTAGGAGTTAGAGTGAATCTTGGACGACTAATTATGGCTTGCATGATTTACTTGACAAAGCAACCTGCAAAACCCACAGAGCACATACAATAGAGGATAAAAACAGCGGAACACATACTCTAACATGGTATAGCGGAAGTCTACCAAACATCTACGTACATACATACGTAAATCCAAGTTTATACAAAAAGGCAACCAAAAGAAAGTGCGGACATGCCCGCCAAAATACATGGATATATCTCTCTCAACTCACCCACAGCTATATCACTCAGAATCTACAACCACCTAATGGTAACCCTCTACTAGAGGTTCCTCCAAAGGTTCCTCGACGTACTCCTCCTCCACCCAAGGGCTTGGAGCACAGACATCAAAAGGAGCAGCCGCTCCGCTATCACCTGTCGACATGAGAAGTACGGCTGAGCATGGAATACTCAGTGGGTACCAAATACTAACCAATAGTCATAGTATAAAAATGGCAATACATAAATCAGGAGCAACTCATATATGAAAAACGAGAACAATTCATGTCATACAAGGAAGTAAAGCAATTTATATTCATGCTTGCATTTCGTAAAAGCCGATAAAACCTTTGAAAACACTGTGCACTTGACTTGACTTAAAGTACCATTTTCGTGCTTGAAAACTCGTCTTGTCTATCTTGCTTGATTCTTGTGTATCGTGTCATGTCATGCATGTCATGCGTGCTTGCTTGTGATCATGTAACTTGTGAGATACACTTGTAAGATGTACTTGTGAGATGCGCTTGTGAGATGCCTTGAGAGGGAAGGGAGACCCTTCTTTATGCAATGCACTTGAGAGGGAAGAGAGACCCTTCTTTATGCAATGCACTTGAGAGGGAAGGGAGACCCTTCTTCATGATATGTATGTACTTGCGAGGGAAGGGAGGCCCTTCTTTATGCTATGCACTTGTGAGTGAGGGTAGACCCCTCGTGGTATGTTTGTTCTTGTTTCTTGTGAAAAGCGAGGTAAAACATATCGTAGGATATGTCCCACCTCTTAACCTCGTTCTTGAAAGCCTCGGTAAATTCATGTCATGCATGCCGTGCTCGTGGGTTCGTGTGCATACTAGCATTGGAATTTAAAGATGACAATTGGGGATTTCACAATATATAGCATGTTGCAAATTAAACAATAAGCATTTATGACATTTTAAAGAAAACAAGAACTCACACTATCATAAGCCCTAACAAGTTCATAAGTAATTAAGCATGCATTTTCTTAATTTATCATTCGTTTTGTTCACCTTGGCATTTCATCAAGCATAAGGTGTGTCCATTATTTATTTCAACCTACATCATGCTTTTCTAGGTGGGTTATGCCCACATCATACATGTTTGTTCATTATGGGTACAATGCCCTCCCCATTTTGTTCATCACGTCATTTCACATGGCATCCAATCGCCAACACCCCTCTCCATCCACACCATTCACCGTTTCAACTCATCATCCATTTATAGATGGAAAAAAACAAAGAATAAAAGAATAAGGGAAGAAAGAAAAGCTATAACTAGGAGGGTAGCAAGAAGTACCGACCTTGACAAATGAGGGAAAGAATCCCCTTCCAAAACGTGCGTGTAGATGCTGCCCTAGCTTGAGGAGAGTGCTCCACGAGTGCTTGAACCGGAATCTTGAAGCAATCCAAGCTTGAGGTGATCTAAGGTTCACAAACCCTTTGATTTCTTCTCAAAAATCAAACCCTAGGTTAGGAAAATCATTCTCTTCTCTCTTCCTCTCTAGTATCCTCTAAGTGTGGTAAATGAGCCCTAAAGGCTCGGGCAATCCTATATAGGAAATAGTGAAACGCCCAAAAGACGAAAACACCCTTAATGAAATTTTTGCAAAACACGAAGACCGAGCAATCGGTGGTTATGACCGATCGATCGGTTGCCTACCGAGCGATCGGTGAATTGACCGAGCTCTCGACCAAAAATCAACTCTCTGAAAAATTTCCCCTTACAAATTTTTTGACCAGTCGATAGTCTCCGATCGATCGGTTTTGGACCGATCGATCGCTCCATGGACCGAGCGATCGGTTGCCTGCAGGTTCAAACTGTTTTGGCCATATCTTTTGACTCGCTCATCGGATTTCGACGATTCAACTTGTGTTGGGTTCGTACTTTGAAAAGGAATATTTCTGACATTTGAAAATTTTCAATTTCTTTCTTATTTATTAATTGTACTACTTTAAAGGTAAATTAGCTATGAAAGTGCTAAGCATTAAGCATGAAAAGTCCGGGGCTCTACAAGAACCCAAGGTTTGAACCCTAGACTCCTAGAAGTTAGAAAATAAATATATTAACCTGATTTTAGGCAATGAGATAACCCCATAGACCCGAAGTTTTTAATTTAATAATAATATTAATAAGTTAATAACTATTATTATTATATAAGGAGGAACTCACAGTCTCACCCTTTTTTGATATCTTCAATTTCATGCAATTATATCATAAAAAGTTTAATACTGAATGAGATATTTATGTTTCTACATCTAGGTATTCCACATTAATTCTCATAGGAACACATGTATTAAAATCAGACACATTTTTCTAAGAATTCATATAAATGACATGAATACCAATGAATTAAATTCGGGTCTCTACAATCACCTCCTGGTTCTTCTATGCATTCTTTATCTACCTACAATTCAGTTGCAATCGTAAACTTTAAACTTGCCAATACAAAACATATCGGTTGAGCACAAGCGGCTTGATAGACATAAAATCCTAGCTAACAATATCATAAACATTAAAGTAGCATATTTGGCATGACATAGCACAACATGACATACATACATCAATCAGAGTGAGAAAATATATTTTATTTTCTTTTTTTTTTATCTTACTTTTTCTTACTTCTCTTACTTTTCTCGTGTGTGACATCAACTTTCTTACATTTGTGCAATAACTTAAGATAACTCTTCACCGTATATGTGAAGAGGATTAGTATATATTCTTATCGAGGTATCATTCCTTAGCACTTTCCGGTGTGCACACACTTTCTTGTGATTCACTTACTTGGGTACTAATATCATGATCTTAGACGGATGATATTCGGGCATCACGAAACTCAAAACATGCAATCTTAATTACTTACTTTCTTGAGGCTTACTTGATTATCGTTATCTTATCTTACTTTTGTGCTTTTAGCACAATCGTGAGTGACAAGTGTTTAACCTTTGGTTAAATTGCACCTTAGCTATTAGTCGAGGGTTATTGGAATTCCATCACAACGTCCCATACTACTATAATAAAGGACCTATGCAACCTAGACCATAATACAAGGCTCGCTTACCAAAACATATCACAATGAGTAAATCATACATCATGGCATATCGTTATCATAATTCATAGGGTAATATGGGTAATCATGGTTCTTAATTAAATAACATACCATCATAGATCATTTAATCAATTATCAATTGTACATACAATTCCATAGAATCAATTGACCAAAAAACCTTAATAGCACAAAACATCATTATCTAGCATAAAAAATCATAGATCATTCTATCAAACCCCAGAAGACATCCCTTTCTCCATATTCAATTATACAAACTCCAGAATTAAATCCATTCCTCCACATCATATCATAAACAGTTGATTCATGGTTAATATCTCATCCTACATCATCCATTTATGGTAAAACTTGCATAAGAGGAGTTCCTACTATGAAAATTGTGCTTAATCATATTCTTACTTCAAAAACTTAACTTATTATTTTTGTTTTACATTAATTATCATGATATAATTGACTAGGGATAGTATATCTACCATTCTTGATCACTTCCCTACGAACTCAAGCTTGCGAATGGTTTCAATCTCGATCTCCAAGGTCTTTCTTCTTCTCCAAGTGAAGACCCTTTGAAAACCCTAGGTTTTTATTTCCTTGGATATCTAAAAACTCTTAGAATGTTTTAAAATCCTAAACCATGAGTAAATGATTTATTTATAATGTTTAGAGTCCTAACCCTTTTAGAATTCTCGGAATTTTCCCCAATTAGAAATTTCTGGGCGAATTTCTAGTAGGCCGGTCAACCGGCAGGCTGGGCGGTTGACCAGTGGTTGATGCCCTATCTGCTCAAAAATTCATACATTTCCCCCCTTCAGTGCGTGCACCGATCAACCGGTGCTATGCGGTGTCAACTAGTGGGTCTCCCACCTTGATGCTTTTGCTTGTTTTGATTGTTTTTCACTTATGTTCATTTAATATCTTTAACATGCAACACATCATTAATTAACATAGAAAATATTCCTTGAATTTAATTTTAACACTTTTACCAATGTAATTAACATAAATGAAACTGACTTCGATAAATAAAAGTTCAAGTGTTTACAGCTAGGACCTTATCTCAGTGAAAAAGGGTCGGGCTTGGTAAGGCCTATGCCCTATCCTGGCCTGACCCTTTGACAGCCCTACCTCCAAGCCTTTTTGTAATGACGGGAAAGATTAGTTATAATCTTGATACCTCATTCTTGATGACCAATCACGTATTTCGAGATAATCCACTTTAATAAATTAATATTAATTATTTTTATTTATCATAATATTCATTGATGTTTTAAAAAAAAATAATTTTTTTTTAAATATATATATATATATATATATATATATATATATATATATATATATATATATATATATATACAAGGACCTAAACCTAATTACAAGAAGTATAGGGACTTCAATGAAAACACAATATCTAATACTAAAGGGACCTAAAATTAATTTAGTAAGGGTATAGGGAGCTTAGTGGATTTAGATCATTTGACACTTGACACATAAATTTTGCTGACATGTGTCAACACATGTAACTTATATCTTCATGCATATAAAAGAGCACATGCAAGAGAAGGTTGCAGCACTTCATCTTCTTCATCCTAAAAAATATGCATTAGAGACCTACAACAAAATAGTTGAGTTAGAGTAGGAAATGAGCAAAGTGCAAGAAGAAAAAGATGTTTAACTAATCAAGGGGATGATGATGAAGTAAACATTTTCTTCTCCTCTATCAATTAGGATTTATCCTATTGGGCTTGGATTTCAGCTTCAAGAGAAGAGGAAGAAGATCTTTTTGAAGCTAAGGAGCTTGAATTTTTCCCTTTGCATTTTCCTTCATGAGGTAAGAGTTTACAAGTAACATTTTGTAGTCATTTGTACTGGTTTTACAAATTAATAGTATAATTAGAAATCTATAGTGTTCATATAATCATAATTAGTTATTTTGTAGTATAATTAGAAATCTATAATATGATAGACTTCATGAGGTAAGAGTTTACAAGTAACATTTTGTAGTCATTTGTACTGGTTTTACAAATTAATAGTATAATTAGAAATCTATAGTGTTCATATAATCATAATTAGTTATTTTTATCTTATAGTATATCAAATCTAATTTTCAGAATGAGTAGTCTTGTATTAATACGATTTGTTTACATTAAGTTATGATTTTTACAAGTTGGATTGGTAATTCTGTTTTCTATTAGACCAGAACGTTAGTCCTCACTTGTGTAACATATTTTCACCACTTATGTTGTGGATTAGAAGTATTTATAAACTTGAAAGTTTTAGCTCTACTGGTCTTCTTTCCAACCCAACTTTTCTTATTGATAAACGCATAATATTGAATTTATAGTGAATTATTTACTACAACGTGTTTGTACTACCAGACTAGAACATTAATCTCAACTCGTTCAATAGATTACGACCAGTTCTGTTTTAAATTTAAGATGATTATGAACATGAAAGTTTTAGATATACCTGTCTTCTTTCTAATCCAATTGGTCTGAATATGAAATTCATAAAATTGGATTTATAGTGAATTATATACTAAAATATGTTTGTATTGTTTTTCAAAACATTAGAAACAGTTAGTGTAACTTGATGGTATTTAGGTTACAAATAAATATAGTATAACAACTATTTGAAATAGTGTTTATAAAATCAAAATTTTGTCTATTTTCAAAAAATATAAGGTACATACGATTCTATTATAAAATGAATTTATTAAAAATCTGAGACCGACAGTAGGTTAGAATTGTACATTGTTTTGGTTTTTTGTATTATATTGAGAAAGAGCTTCTCAATTGGATGTGTATGTGTGTGTGGAATCCCTGAGGTCGGTTTTGAAATAATGGATGGGTTTGCAGCTGTGGGTTGAGTTTGATAGTTTTACAGTAGTGAGCTGGGTTATGAATGGATGGATTATGTACAGTTTGATTTGACGAAGATTCACCACACTTACTTGTTTGTAATAAATCGATTGGTTTTTCTTTAAAAGAGAGATTTTTAACAATTCAAATGTAATTATATATGTATCATTTGGTTATCTAGAAAAGAATAAGTTGAATTCCTATAAGAATAATTTATTACCTTTCAGAGGTCATAAATTATTCAGAATAACAACAGGGTGTGTACTCTCCTTGGTAGTATGCGATGCCCTGGAGAATAAGATTACTTTTGATATCAGGGTAATTCCTTTTATCT
Source organism: Tetracentron sinense (assembly GCA_015143295.1). NCBI lineage: Eukaryota > Viridiplantae > Streptophyta > Magnoliopsida > Trochodendrales > Trochodendraceae > Tetracentron > Tetracentron sinense. The sequence continues at coordinate 25,602,205 of CM026554.1, forward strand.
TTAATGGAAAAACTTCTGTGTAAAGGTAGTTGTTGTAGAATTCTAGAGATGGTTGAGGTTCACATGCATGCCTTGATTAGGCGATAGACGTGGGAGTTGGGTGTGATCATGCTTTCGGATTGTTCGAGGATCCTATGAAATTCTGCAGTCGTCAAACATTTGACTAACGTGAAGGCTACTTGAACCGGAAAAGATGGGTTTTGGCATTTGACCCCGCGTTGCTCTCATCTGGGAGTCAACGATAATGCACACCCGACCCGAAAATCAGGATAGGAGAAGATGCCCGACCCACAATAAAAGGTTGTGTTTGTGTTACAGATTTGTCGTTTTTACAATTTGACTGAGACTATAATCAATCGTGTTCCTCTTCACTATAGATGAATACACTACCATGTTTGTTATATATCTCATGATGCATGATTATTTAGTATAAGTTACAACAAGGTTATCTAGTATGACTTAAATTTTGTTTCATATTCTGATTAACGATTATTGTTAATTTGAAATGGGTTATGATTTATTTCATATCCAGATTTTATTGTAGTATTTTTAATTAAAACTGTATTATTATATCAATGACTACTCCTCGGTAGTGTAAACTACTACTGGGCGATTCCCTTCGCTCATCCTTCCTTTCTACCCTCCAGGTGACTTTAATTTATAGATTCGTCAGAGTTTGTGGAGTTCATGGACGGAGATTGCATAGAAGAATACTTAGACGGTGGATCTGGGAAGAGTTGAGCTGGTGTATCCTTCAACTAAATTTGTTTAAGGTGTCATTTTTTTTTATTATGTATATATTCCAGACAATTGTATGGTTTGATATTGTTTTTTCTTTTTATCTATATTATCACAATGAAACACAATTTTATGTATATATTATCAGATCCAAATTATCTATGTTATTCAGTAAATTGGGCTTATGTGGTGATTCGTTGCACCTCAAAACCTGATAAATCTTATTAAGATTCATATCAGATTTTGGGGTGTGACAAATTGGTATCAGAGCATCAATATTAGATCAGTATGGGCTGGGTAACAAAATAAAAGATACTAAAAGTCTAAAAAGAAATCATAATAAGTAAAAGACTTATATAAGATATTTTCATGAATTTTAGGAATTACAAGTTAATCTCTTCTAATCTCTAAACTGTACTTTCAAATTGAAGGTACAAAATGAGAGGAACAAGAGGCCAGTCATCGGGTCAATCATCAAGATAGATGCTTGATGATCGTATGGATCAAATTCTCCAGGCTATCACCATAACAACAGAGAGTCAGACTTGAATGGCCGACAGTCTGACTCAAATGATGGGTCAAATGGCAGATATGATTGGTAGGCTGAACCAGCCACTATTACAACAACTATACCACCAGTTGGGACTGAAAAACAACCTCTAATTCCAGATATGCAGATTCTGAGAGATGTACCAGTGTAAAAACAACCAGTGCAGAACAATGCTGGAATTCTATTAAGAAATTTTAAAAGATTGAATCCACCAACATTCAGAGGATCATCTGACCCTACTATAGCAGAAGAATGGATTCTTGAAATAGAGAAGATCATGCTTGAGGCAATGGAGTGTGATGCATACCAGAGAGTTACTTTGGCCACATTCATGCTAGAGAATGAGCTGGACACTGGTGGAAACTAGTGAAAAACACATAGGCTGGGGTCTAAGTAGATTGGACAAGGTTTCAAGAGTTATTTTTAGAGAAATATGTGCCAGAGAGTGCAACGGACAAAAAGCATCTGGAATTCATGAACCTTGTTCAGGGGAATTCATCTGTTGGCCAGTATCAGGAGAAGTTTACAGAGTTATCCCGATATGGTCCAGATTTGATTGTGACAGAGATTCAAAAGACTAAAAAAATTATACGGGGTCTGAAACCATTTATTAGTAGTAGATTGGCGGCATTTTAGATACACTCATATTTAGAGGCAGTGAGTCGAGCCCAATTTATTGAAAGGGATGATGAAGATCTACAGCTGACTTGAGGGTAATTGGGTAAGAGTCATCCCTTTCCACAACAATTTCAAGGGAAACAAGACTCAACAAAGAGACAAGTGATAACAATGTCTATGTCTGGTGGTCAACAATCGCAAACTTGGCGACCAGTGGTACCACAACATAGTTAGCAAATAGTGAGACCTCTTGCACCACCGCAGACTAGATCTGTTGTTCCTTTTCAGGCTAGAACACAGAGCCAGATATCTAGACCACCGAGTCAAATGCCTCGTCCTATGAAACAACAACAAAAATAGTTAGGTCAGGCGGGTAGAGATCCGCCACCACTACAGTCGAGAGATTTTTCTCAAAGGACTCAGGGCAGAGTTTATGCTATTACTCAGGAGGATGTATCTACATCAGATGAGGTGATAGAAGGTATGTTACTATTATCTAATTGTTTAGTACATGTCCTTATTGATACTAGTTCTACACATTCTTTCATTGCTGCATGGTTAATAGAGACATTGGCATTAAAAATGACATACACTAGGAAAGTCATAACATTATCTACACCACTTGGAGACCGAATAATTCCAAACAAAATCTGTGAGTCATGTAATCTGAGGATAGACAGTCGAGAGATGACAGTAGATTTGACTTTGTTAAACCTCCTTGATTTTGATATCATACTAGGCATGAACTGGTTAGCAAAATATCATGCATATGTGGACTGTTATATTAAGACGGTCACATTTCGGTTACCAGAACAACTTGTGTTTAAATTTATTGGTTTTAAGAACCATGTAGCCCAGTTTAGAGGAAGTGAGGGAGACATGAGTATAAGGAATTTGGTTTACTAGCTAGTGATGGGGAAGAGAAGAAGGAGTTGCCCACTCTAGACACTATTGGAGTAATGCGAGATTTCCTGATGTATTTCCGGATGATTTACCAGGATTACCTCCAGGTCGAGGACTAGATTTCTCTATTGAATTACTACCAAGTACTTCTCCTATTTCGACTACACCTTATCGAATGGCTCCAGCTGAAATAAAAGAATTTAAGGCTCAGATAGATGAGTTGATGAAATTAGTGTTTATACAACCAAGTTTCTCACCTTCGGGAGCACCTGTTTTATTTGTCAAGAAAAAAGATAGATCACTCAGATTGTGCATTTATCGTCAATTGAACAGAATTGCCATAAAAATAAGTATCCACTTCCCCATATTGATGATTTATTTGATCAACTGAGAGGTGCCAAATATTTCTCTAAGATAGACCTCAGGTCAGGGTACCATCAGTTGAGAATCAAGGAAGAAGACATTCCGAAGACAACTTTTCGAATGCGAATAGGACACTTTGAGTACCTAGTAATGCTATTTGGTTTAACAAATGCAGTGGCAACATTTATGGATCTCATGCACAGAGTATTATGGAGATATTTGGATCAATTTGTTAGAGTACATTTATTAATGATATCCTGATATATTCTTCTACTTAGAAAGAGCATAAAGAACATTTGGGCAGGGCTTTCGCACTTAGGGAGAGGATGAAAAATGAGGGGGTGATCCCCTCCTTATATAGGCAAGTGGGTAGCCTATGTGGCACGGCCATGTGAAGATGACATGGGCGCTATGATGTGGCATTTGACCACATCGATTGGTTCCCACTTTTTCACTCGTACGACCTCCGTAACTCCACGAAACGACGTGCGATGGTGACAAAATGATAGGTGCTCGTACAGGGGGCAGTCTGACACCTACTTTGCAAATTTTGAGAAAAAATATTGAGTTTTGACAGTAAAAAGTAAGTTTGGAAGAAAATTGCAAAATCCACGATTTTCCTAATTTTGGACACTTAACAAGCCATGATTTCGCGGTTTGAGTTGCAATACAGCCAAGAAGACAGGCAGTCGTCTAGACGGACGACTGACATGCGGTGTGTGAGTTTCAAAGATTTCTATTGGGGCAATTGGTAAATATTGAGTACTGATTGAATTTCGAAACCCGCGGATTTCCTGGTTTTCTTATGTACAAGGCCCCCGCGGTTTCGCAAATCGATACGTGATAGAGCCGACATGACAGGTAATCGTCTAGATAGCCCGACTAGCACATTGTGTGTGATTTCCAGAAAAAAAAAAAGCTGAATTTGGTAAGTGACAACACAATCCCGAACAAAACCCAATTCCCACAATTTATCAAACACTTATCTAGTGGTAATTAATTTTAGTAAAATTCATCTCAATTAAGGATCAATAACCCTAAAATTTTATTATATTAAAATTATGGGTTGTTACAATAACAAGTGAAAAATTGGTGCAAATATCGTGAGAGACATCATCTTGAAAGATAGGCGGGTCCCGAGAAAGGTTGTGCCAGATAACTGATAGAAATACTGTGAGGGCCAGTGTCCCCACAGTGGTTGAGTTAGAGATGTTATCCCTTATAGAAATACCATGAGGTCCAGTGCTCCCATAGTAGTTGAGTCGGAGATGAATATACTTGAACACAGTCAATAAAATTGGATAGACTGATAATGCGACTAATGAACGAAGGACTGAAACATAAGATCACATATTGCAGAAGAAAACACTACCTCAAGATGTTTATGATGTTTTCTTTAACTTAAATGTGTATGTTGCACGTTTAATCCACTTGTTGTACTACATAATGTATAAAATATGCTTAGTATGGAGGATGAGAACTAATTGAGTATCATTGCCCACTAACTTTTCATGTCGCAGATATGGGACTCAGTGGACCTTTCCTTTTTGTATTAATAGACTTGTATATTTGGAAAAATGTTTAAGCCTATAAGTATTTAAGTTAATTCTTGTAAATAGCATGTATGTGAATATATATAGAAGTATGCTTCTGCTACTTGTGATCGGATGTGTGCCTTGGAATCCGAGACACAAGTTGGCTCACTACAGTTACCCCTTCAACTAATGATTTATACCGAGTCTCAAGATAATAGGAAAAAGTAGCGACACTTGTCGCTATCATCGTGAGAGCTTGGAAGTTTGTGATTGGGGATAGCGATGTTTGACTTTTTCTTGTTGTATACATAATGATTGACGTGATTGGGGTTAACACCTTTAATTCTAACAAAGTAGGAAGAGCATTAAAAAACAGAAAACAAGAAGTCCACATTTGTGGATTTTTTTTCATCTAAGATCCCAAGCCTGTCTTCTTTGGCCCGCCTTCTTTACTTTGTCCCTTTACTCTTGGCTCTTCTCTTCTCTTTGGCCCATAGAGGCCCTTCTTCTCTTGAGCTATAGAACCCTTTTTGTCCCTGTGTATTTATATTTTTTTCTCGCCCTTGTGATGTCTTATTGTCTTGGACTTGAGTAAGCCTTTTTTTTTTTTGCTCTAGTCCCTATAACATATCTTCCATTGTCTTGGCCTGTGAAGGCCCAATCTCAGCCCTTCTCTTCTTTGGCCCATATAGACCTTTCTTATCTCTTTACCCGCTCTCTCTTCTTTGGTCCACATATTTGTAGATTTTTTTTCACAAAGAGTCTAAGTCTACCTTCTTTAGCCCGTCTTCTTTTTCTCTTTGGCACATAGAGGCCCTTCTCTCTTCTTTGGTCCATAGAGGCACTTCTTCTTTTATTCAGTTATAGAACCCCTATTTCTCGGTGTGTCTATCCTTTTTTTTTTTGGTAACAAGGTTGTCCGGGCCTCATAGAGTACCAGCCTAAATCCCTGGTGTGTCTATTCTGTCTCACCCTTATTTGACCTTCGTGTCATGAACTTGAGTAGTCTTTCTTTTTCTCCTCGTCCCTATTTCACTTATATTTCATTTTCTTGGCCCGTTAAGATCCACTCTCAGCCCACTAAGGCCCTTCTCTTCTTTGGTCCATATAGACCCTTCTTATCTCTTGCCCACAGATGCATTTCTCTCTTTGGCCCGCATATACATCTCTTATCCCAGCCACACAGGGCATTCTCTTCTCTTACCCATAAAAACCTTTCACAGCAGGCTACCAAGGGAGTCTAAATCACATCATCGGCATAACAATGAATCATGATCATCATTAATCATCTTTTATACGGACCCCACGATAAGCTCATGAAGAATTTTTAATTCCCATGACTTTGGGATGAAGTATTAGAGAATATAATGACTATTATATAATAAGGTACGTGTGATGAGATACATTAAATATATATTTGGTAATGAGGGTATCTATGTCTCTTAGAGCACTCAACTAAATCCCCCGGACATGTGCTAACCCCCAAATCACACACACCAGAAAAGTCGGGATAAATCCCCGAGGGTGGCCAACAAGGGAAAGAGATTCGAACTCAAGACCTCTACTTCTTGAGGCGTGGTCTTGGCCAGCAACCCAACCCCTTGTTGGTTAGATAGTCGCGAGGTAGATTAGAGTGAACATTTGATAGTAGATTAGATTTGGTTTGATTTTGTTTCTATCTTGATGTATCTCATAAAAATCATCTAAAGGTATATCAATAGTCTTTTTCTATTATAGCCATGTGTCATAAATAGAGTTTCAGAATGTAAGGTAATTCATTAAAAGCTTGGGGACCAGTTTGCTAAAATGCAAAAATGGTCCCCAAGACGCTTTTTCTACAGAATTGTTGATGGAGAGGTACTAGGTTCTTTGGTAACTGATGTTCGATTGTGTTGACGACACTGTCAAGGCATCCAAATACTTGAAATGGTGACCACTGTGGGCATTCAAAGACCATCGAGGACGAGAGTTCCCTTTATCTACCTATCTGTTTTGTCTCAAGGGACCACTGACGACGATAATTATAGGACCAGCCTATTTTGAGATGACCACATCTGTGTTTTTCTGCATTGATTGCTTGAGTGGAATTTTTTATTTTTTAGGATTGGTATTGCATGTGCTCAATAGCTCCGCCATCCGATCCAAAATCCAACGGCACCGAGCCACCTAGTGGGGTCCACCGTTTTAATGCATGTCAGGCTGGGTGGCTTGGCTTTGTGTCGTTGGATTTTTGATCGGACGGCGGTGTGCTTGATAGCACATACAATCACAATCCAAATTTTTATGCTCTGAGAAGGTGTTTGGAAACATATTTTTGTGATCTCAAACTCACTGAGATGCAACCCTAAACATCGCTTGAGGTACAAAACTGACACAATGTCCCAAATTTAGAGGTAAGGGAAATGATCTTAAATTTTAATATATATATTTTTTTATCTAAGACATTATTTATTTGCTATTAATAATTAGGGTTAGTGTGTTAGTCTTCCCTTGTGACTTAATTACATGACCATCCTCACAAAAGAGGCACGCCAAGCCATCTACGTAGAGGGGTATATGTGTAAATGAAGTGTATCCTCAGAATGTAGATGTGAGGAAAGTATGTTCTTTTTATCAGTTCCTTATCCTAACAATATATTTTCAATTGTATTTTAATTTATTCTCTTTGTGTTAGAGGCATCATTTATGTACTTATCGGTTAGTAGTTAGGATTAGTATGTCGGGAATGGTGAATGGGCATCTTACTTGCCACATCATCAAGGGAAGCTTACCTCCTAGGACTTGATCTGAGGACTACCCTCATGAACGGTGTATAGCTCACCATTGAGTTAGAAGTAGGGTTGTGAACGGGTCGGATTCGGATTGGATTTGCCTAGATCCGATTAAGAATCCGACAAATCCGAATCCGATCCGAAATCCTACATATCATTAATTAATCGATCCGAATCCGATTATATATATATATTTGATCCGAATCCGAATCCGAATCCGATCCGATCCGATCCGATCCGATAAAAGTTAATTAAAAAAAAACTCTATTTTAATAATATAAAAATCTAATATTACCTAATTAAATCTAATTAATGTTAATTTTTTTAAAATTAATACTTTATCCTTAAAAAATCTATTTAATATATTTAAAATGATTTTAAAAGGTTAATATAATCGGATCGGATCATCCTATATCCAGGTCCGATCCGATTATAATAAGATTCCACTGATCCGATCCGAATCCGATCCAACGGATCACATATAGGGTTCAAAGTCCGGCTAATCATGATCCGATAGAAGGATATTAATCCTAACTATTTGGAGTGTGCAAAATGAATCATATATGTTATTTTATTTTGTACCATGTGGGCTAGAAGGGCAGGTGTTTTATCCTAGCTATTTGGTAAAGACTTGGGATCATCCCCAGTTGGTGTTGGCAAGGAGACCGCTAACACCATCTCCCATGGCACCACATACCCTTTGAGCACATTAGTGTGCGTGCACAACACATCAATAGGCGTGTGTACATGAGGCATGTGGTGCCATACGAGTGGATGCTCTTCGCCAGCACCAGCCAGAGGTGATCCCATGTCTTTGGTGAATCATATGATGCTATTTTTAGTCAATCAGAAGTTACATATTTTATACCCACCGTATGGGCTAATGGGGAAGGTTTCTTATCATAACAATTTGAAGGGTGCAATAAGAATCATATTCTATTTTTAAGTCTATCATGAGTAAGAGTCATATCTTTTGTACCCAAAAAAAGGCATTTGGTTAAAGCATATATTATGGTTTTTTTTTCGTGAGCACTACCTCAAAAGTTATGAGCCCCCCCCCCTCCTTTGTGTGTGTAAGACCGTGCATCCTGTCCCATGTGCTTCCCTTTCCGCTCACGCCTTGCTTGGGCTTGACCTCACCAAATTGAGCGTGGGCCCAATAACTTTTGATGCAGCCTATGTCCAAATTGCACTCTTTTGTTTCTGCATTTTTTTTTTCAGTTATTCATGTCTTTTTTATAGCTTTAATTTGCACATTTTCATAATCTACAGAAATATTTATTAAAAAAATTGATTACAAATAACATAATTTATTTATCAAAATTTTGTTGTGATAAAAAGAAAAAAAAGAAGAAAAACAAATACATTCAATTCACAAGATTTATATGGTTCATCACTATGACCAAGTTCCTTATTATTTCGTTGGCATTGAAATACTTACACGATACACATCGAGATTGAGACACAATCCATCATACACTGAACTTGACCCATCCCTTGCAATGCATGATTCCCTATCCCAAAAAAATTACAGAAAAAAAATCTCGTACAAAATATTTAATATAATTTTTGAGGTTAATTAGCACATGATTCGACTTTAGGGTTAAGCTTAGTTTCCTGTACTTTGAGGCCACAGCTGGTGGACCACTATTTTTCTGTGCATTCATATGATGGATCATTCCAACCCCACTTTAATGGCTGCTATGATTAGGCGTCGAAAGAGTGGGTGTGAAGAATATAATCTGTTTTTAAATATAATAATTGTTTCACCCTTTTTATTTTGGAAAAATATCCCAGTGGGGAAGGGGGATTGGCAGAGCCCTAACAGTTTAATATTAAAAAAAATAAAAAAAATCAAAGTTATATTGTTGAATCCCAAGGATTAGTAAATCTTAACTACAATTAATATGAGCTAAAAAGGATACGTGTTGGCCCGTGGGTGCGATTAAACTCTCCCCAATTTCAATTCATATGACCTCCTCTCTTATAGTCTCTCCATCCCAACTAAAAATTAAGTTGATCAATGGGGTCTAATCGATCATAACGGATTGTGCAAATTTTGGGGAGTGTGTGTGGTGTCACCTTTCATGCAAATTGGTCATATACCCTGATATTAAGTATAGATTATTAGGAAACTTTTTGGAGATGCCGAATTCATGGTGACTTTGAATTGGGTGTAACTAATTTGGCTTAGTGAGAATCTAATGGTGCACATGTTCATTGGTCTTAATGGTCATTTGTATCCTCTATTTGGGTGGACAGAGATCAATTCATATGAGTTGATTTGGCGGTTGAAAAGCTCAACATTTGACCAATTACCAATACAACCTCTAACTTCTTTAACCTAGATAAATGATAGCTACACACAAAAAATGTAAGGTTACATTAGACTTAGATTCTTAAGAAATTCTAATTCTTTCGGAGCATTATTATCAATGAAAAAAAAGAGAATCCATTAGTACACATTTTTAAGAAATTCTAATCCTTTACAAGCTTAATAATCAATGAGAGCCCCTTTCCCATAAAAATGACACTTACCCAACACACTTCAAATTTGAATCCAATTTGGTCATAACCTGTAGTGACAACCATGATTCATTAGATTAGGATATCTCTCCAACCATGGCAGCAATTGGGGTATTTCCGGTTCGGACCCCCTGATCGATGTTGAATTAATGCGAATGAGAACCACGACATTCCACGTGGTTGATGCAAGAGGTTGAGTACGGGTGGTTTGGACTCTACCCACTTCGTCAACTTCGGCAATTGTGGGTGTTATGCTTATGTCTTGCATTATGGTTTGGACTGTACACAAGGCTCAATTCCGGTCCAGAACCTGAAAATTTTAGGGTTACTCAAATGGCAAACCGGTAATTTTATATTTTTGTACTAACATATAATTGCGATTATGCTAAGATTTTCATTGAAAGGAAATAGAAAAGTGACGAGAGATTTTTAACTCCATTTTTTTACAAGAAATAGTAAAAGGATCTCTCATCGGTTGGCAGTAGACATAAGCATCTTGCCGAAACACATAAATTTGGTGTTCTTTGATTTTCTACAGGGTGCATGCATCATTGGGTAGGTGGAAGTAAAAATGGGCCACTTGGATGCAAGTGGGGATTGTCTTGACATGACTCCATTGGAGGGACTCTTATCAAAACAAATTCTCTGCCTTAATATAGTCAAGAACTTGTATTAGTTCATAGCTATTATTGGGGATGAGTCTATGAGCTGGCTTGTGGGATCAAAAGGGGAAACATATTGAATTGGCAATGGTTTGTGCATTTAATGCGACTTGTTATATCTCCTTTTGGAATGCCAATCAAAACCTAGTAGCGTCTTTGGCTTTCATTCTTATACAATCAATTCAATGGACTGCATGGCACAAAATCAATACTCAATAAGAAAGAAAATTTGTACCAAGGAAGAAAATCAATACCCACTAAGAAAGAAAATTTGTACTAAGGAAGAAAATTGTAGTTTCTCATGTCTATATTCAACATTTTATTCTTGCAATGCAATTCTGACTAATTTATATAATAGAGTGAACACCAGTTGGCTTGTGCCAATGCAGTGTGTATATCTTCCCTCTAGGGTTCAATTCCCTCACATGACAGTGTGGCAGTTAATAAGCCTTTAATATTTAATAAGCTTTTCAGCCGAGTACTTGGCTCTTTAACCCATTAACCACTCCTAACAGTGTTAACTTTTTTTTGGTAAACTCAATCATACTACAAGGCAATTGTATTTTGACTACCCAAAAAAACCATAATATTGATATTTAAGGGTTATATTCATTAAAAAAAATTTATGTAATCCGTCTGTACCCACACGACAACTGTTGTTAGACCCACCATTAAATTAATGAGGCCCCTATAGCCCAGGCCATCGGATGGCCCTAAATGTTTAATTAGAGGAATTCCAGTGAACCATAATTAAAATTGCAATCGATGGAGCTAACTACTATGATTATTCGAAAGTGGGATCTTTTTCCAATACTCCATGTTGAGAATATTATTTCATTTATTTGCACTTGATGGTCCTTTACTTAAACTAATTAATTCTTTACGGTTGATGGCTACCTGCCACCTGCTGCTCAAATTGAAAGTTACGTCCCTCACATTAGGGTAGTTTTCGTTTGGGATCATGTCCGAGGAAGGGAAATATCTTATAAGGTGAAAAGTTCAGGCCCTTTTGAAGTGATTGAGTGAGTTTATCCTTATGGCACCTTAGTGGTCTTAGGTCTAACTATGTGTGTTTATGTGTTACTTTACTTCCTTAACCCAAAAAAGAAAAGAAAAAAGATGGTATATATAGAAGGGCAGAGCCACATGGGGCCAGGGGGCTTAAGCACTTGGAATCTTGGTAAAAAAATTCCAATAGTAATAATAGGGGCACCGTAGCTTGAGAGAGAGGCATAGTCGTGGGATAGGAGGCTCTAGCTCCCCCCTAAACTTTTTTTAAAAAATTCTTTACAAAAAAAGAAATTTATTTACAAACGGATACAAACACATGCGATGATGACCCATAAGCTTGGCCCTCAAATTCTTTTTTCGGAGGGCTAGGCCCTAAACCCCCATTGTTAGCCCTGTGAAAAATAATCTTGGCTCCCCCCCATTGTATATATCTTTACTAATATAAAGAAAATGTCCTTGTTAAAAAAAACGTAGATGAAATCTTTCGATAATTCCAAAACTGTCATTTCCTCTTATCTCATCTTCTTCTCGTTTATTATAACTTATATCTTCTTCTTATCTTATGTATAACTTATATCTCTACTAATATAATGCGGATTTCATTGTTTAAAACGTTGATTGATATTTGCATTAATTCCAAAAATACCCTTTAATTTCTATCATCCATTCCCTTCTAATATAATGAGGATTCCTCCATTCAAAACGTTGATTGATATTTGCATTAATTTCAAAAATGTCATTTCACTTCTATCATCCAGAATTCTCCTCTTAGAAACCTTGGACTAATTTTTTCTAAATTCCTAAATTGCCCCTATTATAATCATGCATATAAGACAAAAATTTTATTAAATATTTTGCTTAATTTCTATGTTATCCCTTACTCATTTATATTAGACTTTAAGGCTTGAAATTCTCTAGGATTATATACTCTTTAATTGTGGTTAAGATTCACCCACCCCTAGGACTCACCCACTTATCTCGGGCTAGCTACAGTTAAGGGGTGTCAAAAGAGACACATGAAACCCCTAGGGTTCACCCACCTATTCTTGGTTTTTAGAAAACAATATAAATGTTTAAACCCTGGTTAAAATTCACTAACTCCTAAGGTTAATTTTTTGTTCATATTTATTTTCTAAACCCAAGGATAAGTGGGTGAACCCTAGGGCTGGGTGAATCTTAACCATAGTTAAGAGATGTCAAAAGAGACACATGACAAACTCAATGGTGTAACCGGACTCCAATTGTGGTTAAGATTCACCCACTTATCCTTGACTTTTAGAAAAAAACTTAATTTTTTTATATAAAACTAGTCAAAATTCAATAACTCTTACGATTAAATTACTTTCATATTTTTTTACTAAAAACCAAGGATAAGTGAGTGAACTTTAGTGGTGAGTGAATCTTAACCACAATTAAGAAGTGTTAAAAGGGACACATGGCGACTTTAGTGGCATAATCGGACTAATCGCTCTCTTGGCAAAACACTTCTAAACAAGAATGTCTCACCAAGGCCCCGCTCGCCTCCTTTCTTTGCTATACCCAAATTGCCCCTAAATCGTTTTGAGTCTCAAAATGTCCCTACATCATATTTCTATAACCAACGTGTCTCTCACAATATTTTTTTAGTGGGGATATCCAAAATGTCCCTCAAGTTTCTATTCTCAAAATATTGCTTAATTTTTTTTTTCAAATGCCCTCACTAGGGTCCCTCTTCCTAGTCTCTCTCCCCTTCCCCTCTCTCACGTGCATCGCACGTGTTGCCCACTAGTCTCTACTATTATAATGAAAGAAGCGGGGTTAAAAAATTAGTTGATTTTTTTCATATATTCCTAATGAGTCCCAATTTTATGGTATCTTACTATAAACGTAGTTAGTAAGGTAAATTTTTTATATTTTTCCTATGTCCATAATTCCATATAAAAAAAAAAAGATATTATGTTATCTTATTTTACATGAGAAAAGTTAATAGGGGTATTGAAGTAATATCAACTATAACTAACACTAAGCCCTCTATATCTCCACAATTCCCTTGAATCTTTATCCTTATCTTCCTTTCATGCTCCCTCCTTGGTCTCTCTCAATGAAGAGGCACACCCTCTTTACATGGTAACTACATTTCAAGAGAAAAAGTAGGGTTTTTTGGTTCTCAAAATGTCACTTTCTGTACTAACGGTCCCTCACAATTTTTTTTTTATTATCTAAAAAGCCCCTCAAGTTTCCATACCCAATTTTTTTTTTCAAAATTCTCTCACTAGGATCCCTCTTCCCAGTCTCTCTCCCCTTCCCCTCTCTCTCTCACGTGCATCGCACGTGCCGCCCACTAGTATATATAATGAGAATTCCCCCCAAAAACGTAGATGCATTTTTTCATAATTCCTAAACTACCATTATCATAATCATTATATAAGACAAACACTTATTAATTCTTTTGGTTAATTCTCATACTACCCCTTACTCAACTAACTATAAATTCTCTACGGCTATAACTGGACTCCTTAGATTCTAGTTACCCATGTAGGTTACCATGCGTCACTTTTAATACTCCTTAACTATGGTTAAGATTCATCCACCCCAAGGGTTCACCCACTTATCCTTGGATTTAAAAAAAAATTAACCCTAAGAGGAAGTAATTTTAACCAGGGATTAAAAAAATTAATTTTTTTAATTCTAAAAATCGAGGATAGAAGGGTGAACTCTAGGGGTAGATGAATCTTAATTACAGTTAAGAGGTCTCAAAAGAACACATGGTAACCTCGAGAGCGTAATCTGACTTCAAATATGGTTAAGATTCACCCACCCCTAGGGTTCACCCACTTATTTTTGGATTTTAGAAAAAAAATATTAATTTTTTTAAACTCTGGTTAAAATTCACTAACTTCTAGGGTTAAAAAAAAATTCATATTTTTTTTCTTCTAAAAAACAAGGATAAGTGGGTGAATCTTAATCAAAGTTAAAGAGTGTCAAAAGGAACACATGGCGATCTTAGTGGCGTAACCAAACTCCTTGCCCTCTTAGCAAAACGATTCAAAAGAAGAACGTCTCGCCAAAGCCCCGCTCGCTTCCTTTCTTTGGTATATTGAAAATGTCTCTAAAGATTTTTGGTTCTAAAATGTTCCTACATCATATTTTCATAACCAACGTGACCCTCACAATTTTTTTTAAACCAAAATTTCTTTAAAGTTTCTATACCCAAAATATTTCTTAATTTTTTTTTTCAAAATGTCCTCACTAGGGTCCTTCTTCCCAATCTCTCTCCGCTTCCCCTCTCTCAATTGCATCATACGTGCCGCCCACTAGTAAATATAAGGATAATGTCCAAGAGTGTGAAAACCTAACGCACTCTTGTGCACATGCTCATTTGTTTCGACAAATGAAAATGATCATTTAAGGATAATTTTGTTTTTTAAGATTCTTAAAAATACTGAAATGACACACAAGTCATATGAGCCCGGGTCGCTTGCATGACAATCATAACCTTACAAAAGATTTTTTTTTTGGGGTATCGGAATACATCAGTAGAGTTAGTATGGTCAGTAGTTAGTTGGGGGCATTGAGGCTCTTGCAACCCTTACCCCAAGGAGATTAGATCCCAGATCTTCCCTATGGGAGGCCACACCCCTACCTAGGGCTGTCAATGGACCGGATCATGATCCGGATCCGATCCGAATCCGATCCGATTAGCCGGACTTTGGACCCTATATGTGATCCGTCGGATCGGATTCAGATCGGATCGGTGGAATCCGATTATAATCGGATCGGATCTGGATATAGGGTGATCCGATCCGATTAAAATCCGATCTGATAATAATAATAATTTTTAATTATTTTAAATATATTATTTAGATTTTCTATGTATAAAATATTAATTTTTAAAAAAATTAACATTAATTAGTATTAATTAAGGTATTATTAGATTTTTTATTATTAAAATAGATTTTTTTTAAAAAAAATAACCTTACTCGGATCGGATCGGATCGGATTCGGATCGGACGATATATAATCGGATCGGATTCGGATCGGTTACTTCATGATCCGACGGATCTCGGATCGGATTCGGATTAGTCGGATTCTTAATCGGATCGGATTCGGATCTAGGCAGATCCGGTCCGAATCCGATCCGTTGACAGCCCTACCCCTACCACTCACGCAAGAGGCAGGGGTGTACCTTACAAAAGATGAAGAGACATTGCTCAAGGTCAAGAGTAATGGGTTTTAACTAATTTCCCTAGGGCTGTGTTCGGTTAAGGGGTAAGTGGGAGGAAGTAAAAAAGAGTGGGAGAATCCCAATTATCCATTGTTCATGAGAATAGGCCACTTTCTCTAGAAAGTGGTTTCTCTACCGTGCCATTAATACTCCCTCATTTAATCTTATTCAAAAATCCATTATTTTGATGAATTGTGAGAGAAAAGAAATGCACACATTTCGAGGGGAAGACTTTTCCAATTCTACCCTCCTTCAAATATCATATCGTGAGTGAGCAATGAGCTGATCCTAAGGTGGGCCCACTTATCCCAACCACCCCTACTATGGTAAATGAGATTGGATCATAATCAATTGTGCAATTGAACTCTTTCTGAGTTCAATCACATCCACACTTAAACATGCGTTTCTTTTAATCCCTATTAATTATGGTCAAGATTCACTAATCCTTGGGATTAATATTTTTTAAGACTAATATTATATTATTGAACACCAAAAATTAGTAAATCTTAATTACAATTAATAAGAGTTAAAATAGACATGTGTTTATCTTTGGTAAACTTGTATTAGGAGTAATTTTGAAAATACCATATTTTTCACATAATTTTTCCCTTCAACTTTCTTCTAAACCAAAAACTAAAATTAAAAAAGGTAATACTTTCCTCTAACATTTTTCTTTTAAACCAAACACACAAAAGAATCTATACTTTCTTCTACTTTATTATCTTTCACTTCACTTTACTTTACTTTCTCTCACCTATTTACTCCCAACCGAACACACCTTAGAGCATTCCTAGCAGCCTCACCAAATTTTACTCATCAAAATAACAAAAACTCATTTTTTTTACTTTGGCTATCCATTTTTCTAAAACACTCCCAACAACCTCACCAATTTAACAAAAAAAAAGGAAGAGAAAAACATTATTTTATTATTTGTTAAGAAAACTAAAAAAGAAGGGAGAGAGAAACGGAAAACATAAAAAAGAAGAGAGAGAGAAACATTATTTTATTATTTGTATGGGACCATAATAAAGGAAGGGAGAGAGAGAAACCTTATTTTATTATTTGTGTGGGAGCACAATAAAGAAAGGGAGAGAAATATTTAGCTTTGGTGAGTGTACAGTACTCACCATTTGGTGAGCACTGTACACTCACCAAACCGAAATCTTTATTCTGATGAGGTTGTTGGGGACCCATTTTGACAATTTTTAGGTGAGGCTGCTAGGAATGCTCTAAACCAAATTTTACTTACCAAAATAGCTAAAAGTCACTTTTTTCTATTTTGCCTATCCACTTTTTTAAAACACTCTCAATAGTCTCACCAATTTAACAAAAAAGAAAGGGAGAGAAACATTATTTTATTATTTTATTTGTGTGGGAAAACAAAAAAGGAAAGGAGAGAAAAACATTGATTTTTTGTTAAATTGGTGAGGCGGTGAGTGTACATACTTACCAAACCAATATCATTATTTTGACTAGTGGGTGGCACATGCGATGCACGTGAGAGTGAGGGGAAGGAGTTAACCACAGTTAATAGGAGTTAAAAGGGACATATGTTAACCCGCAGGTGCGATTGAATTGAACTCTTCTCGAGTTCAATCGTGATTGGCTGTGATTCTATTCTTTAAATAGATAGATGAGCAAGGGGTAGTTTGAGAATTAAAATAAAATATTAAATCAAAGTTTTTTTTGTTATAGGAGTGTATTTTAAGAATTTTGGAAAAACAGGCTACGCCTGCCTCTCGCATTATAATAGTAAAAACTCTCGCATTATAATTGTAAAGAAAGATGATGAGGTTATTGGAGACAATTTTTTTTACAATTTCTAGTGTTTTAGCTTTACCAAAATAACCTTCGGTTATTTTGTTAGGAATGCTCTTAAGTAGAAAAGGATTTATATGGTCACAGACAGCGACAAGCAAAAGGAATGTGCTTTTTCCACAAAGTAAACCCCACTTTTTCTTTTTCAACTTTTATTGTGGATGGACCAAACCAAAAACAGAATTTTCCTCTGGCCCGTTCAAGATTTTGATGTCGGCCAACTAGGGCACACGTGTCCCATCGTAAACCAACTAATGTCAGCCACTAGACCTGTCAGACATTTATTGACAATAGTGACTTGCTAAACTATAGAACACAACATCGAACTTGTACATGTAGGTGTGCATATGCAATATGCGTCCATGGATAATATAAAAATTTGAGACATTTTGGGAAAAAAACGTAAGCATTTTGAGTAAAAATTTTGTCAGAGCCACGTTGGGTATAGATATCTAACTTAGGGGGTATTTTGAGAACCAAAAAACTTTAGAGGCATTTCGGGTCTAGAAAAAATCAAGGGCATTTTGGGTATAGAAATTTGAGGGGTATTTTAGAAATAAAGTAAATTAAAATTGGCAAACTTGAGGGACATTTTATGTAAAAAGATTATGAGGGGCATTTTGGGTATAAAAATGTGAGGGTATTTTGGTTATAAAAATCTGATTTAGGGGCATTTTTGGAATAAATAAACTTTAGGGACATTTGACTATAAAAAAAATTGAGGTTATTTTGAGATAAATACTTGAGGGACTTTTTAAGAAAATAATATAGGGGCATTTTGGAATAAGATAAATTTCAGTTAGCATTTCTAAGTTTCATTTTCTTGATACTAGTTAAGGGTAATTGTGAAATTAAGATAAATTTCAATCAATGTTTTTAAGTCTTCCTTTCTCTTTTATATTAGTGTTTTGAAAATTAGACTGAATTAGTCAGTTGAACTGGTAAAACCGAGAACTAGCCAATCAACTAATCCCCAAAATGACCATAACCGGATTATTTTAAAAATTGGCATTAAAACTGAGAACGAGAAGAACCGATTGGTTCAACCGGAGAACCAATGATATAATTAGGAAAAATAAAAATATATAACCAAAACAAGTACAAAAATATAATAAAAGGATACGATCCAACCGGACCGGTTGAACCAGTCACCGATCACCCAGTCGGTTCGATGGTTGTTCCGATTTTAAAAACATGGCTTTATATATTATATATTAATAATAGACGATTTTAGTATTAAGCAAAATTTCGAAGCTAAAATTAAAAAATGCCAATTTTGAAATTAAGTTAAAATTCAATCAACAACCCGACCATTGTCTTTATATTTGTATAGGAAAAGAGTGAATTAATAGTTTTAGAATTAAGTTAAAATTCAACCAACATTTTAAAGTATCATTCTCTTTATATATTATATATAGTAAAAGACATTTTTGAAATTACTCCAAAATTGAATCAACTTTTTAAACCCAACAGGTAGTTTTGAAATTAAGCTAAAATTCAATTAACATTTTAAAGTATTTTTCTCTTTATATATTTAGTAAATGTTACTTTTGAAATTAACCTAAAATTCAGTCAATGTTTGAACACCTGTCATTCTCTTTATATTAGTAAATATATTTTTATGTAATTCTCAAAACATATATGTTAATGCATATTTTAAGCGACTCCAAGTATCTGTTGAACTAGAGCTTCGGTTTATATCTTGAGCCATGGTAGCCTACTCTCAAGCATTTCCTACTCAGCCAAAACACAACACCTATTAAAGTAAGGATAAGTGTTGGTTCTGGACTGAAAACAAAAGCATGTGTTAGCTTTAGGTTGAGAGTAGGGAATGTCAGAGAGTAGGGCTAACATGACTCTTTATATTTAAACTCCATGAAACAATTTGATTAGATGAGTAAACAATAATCAATTAGTCAACAACAATCAAAATGTGGTTAGAAAAGCTGGTTAAATCAATTGGATCGAAATTTTGACTAATTTGTTTTTTCAATTTTTTATTAGAGCATTCCTAGCAGCCTCACCAAATTTTACTCACTAAAATAGCCAAAACTCATTTTTTTCTATTTTGACTATCAACTTTTTTAAAACACTCCCTGCAGCCTCACCAATTTAAAAAAAAAAAAAAGACAGAGAAACATTATTTTATTATTTTGGTGAGACCACAAAAAGGAAGGGAGAGAGAAATATTTGGTGAGTACGGTACACTCACCAAACCAAAATGTTTATTTTGAAGAGGCTGTTGGACACCCATTTTTGCAATTTTTAGTGTTTTGGCTAGGAATGCCCTTAAGGCAAAATTTTGAGGGCAAAATTTAAATTTCAACTAGAGATTTCAAAATATTTACTTTTTTCCTTTAAAAAATTGCAATATTTTTCAAAACTTTTTCCTATATTTTTACATATGAAATAGTTACTAAAAAAACAAGAAAATACATAATAAAGTGTGTGTGTTTAAAAAATCTTCACCAAAAAAAAAAAAAAAGTATTTGTGATTAGTACATTTTACTATTAAGTGTTCAAATTAACAAAAAAAAAAAAAAACAATAACCTAGCTAGGATAAAGTATTAATACTATGAATAACGTCTATTTCTGTATATAATGTATTATTACTTAGTTAGCATATTTTATTTTCTACTAACAAAAATAAGTTAGTATGAAGTGTTAACATTTTACTATGGGGTATTAAACTCAAGTAAAATGATGTTTTAGATTATTTAATGTCAGGACTTCAGTCCAAATTTCCATGACATTTTAAACCATGATTATTATATTAATATAATTTTTTTAGCTTCAAATTATCAATATCATTTAAAAAAATAAAGGGAAATGGAAAATGGACCCCAAAGTCAGCTTAGAAGCTGACCCGTGATCTCATTGGTTCACGCCTCGTTTTTACCACCCATCAACCGTGGTTAGGATTCACTCACCGCCTAGGGTTAAGCAATCTAACCATAGTTTTTGAAAAAACAAAAATATTAATTAAACTTAACCATAGTTAAAGAGGTGTTAAAAAGGATACAGGGACACTGCAGTCAGCTTAGTAGAGGACCCTGGGGTCCTCTTCTCAAGACTCAAAAATAAACTATCTAATTGGAATGATAAGTAATCGATCAAAATCAAGATGTCATTGTAATTCTTTGAACTTTATATATTTTAAGTTGATTATCAGTAACAAGATGATGACGACTAATGAACAACACCCATCGACCTTTCAAAGAATGTAATAGATTGGATAGTTAGGATCAATCGCAATTGGTAATTTTTGGCCTATGAGATCTCTTAATTAGATGAGATCAAACAAACGATGCCTTCAAAACCCTCTGTATGCACTTAATCCATTTGTTGATGATGGAAAATGATAAGATGACACGTGGAAGTAATTTCCTAGTCAGATCAGAACTTGAACTAGTCAAAAGCCATATGGAAAAAGATTATGATGATCCGAAAAATGTTCTATTGCCTTAAAGTATTTTGTTCTGAATACAAATTTTGAATCAATAGTGTATTAGATGTTCATTTACACAATCTTTGCAGTTTAACATTGTTGAAGGCGTAACAAGCCTTCAGGTATTAATTACTGACGCCTTTCTCGGCCTAAGTAATATTTTATAGATATTCAGATAAACTTTTGATCCTGATAAAAGCTCAAAAGATTCGAAAGGTTCAGATACCTTAAGGTATGACACGTTTGAGAATAAGATCTGGACTCCGTGTTAGACAAATATGCCCACAAAGCCATTCCGGAATTATATTTATCTATTTTTAATCAATAAATGCATATTTTACACTCATACATTGTCTTCTACATTGGGTAATATATCAAAAGTATCTCATTGGATGAGACTACTTTGTCTCTTAGGTAACATTGTAGGAAAACCATCCAATTAGTTGATAACTGATTGCTAAGGAGATATGGTTTTTTCCGGTTCCTTATAGACCTAAAATTATTCTAAGTTAATCAGGATGCATCTGGACAATGTATTCCTAATAACTTACACATTGTTAGTTCCATATGATAGAGTGATGAATCTCAATCACTGAGAGAAGGGTCTCCGGACTAAGATGTGGATATAAGTAAGAAGTACTTATATTGCAACTGGATCGCTCAGTGGATACCCTTAGAAATATACTGTCTTTATATTTAGGGTAGTCCATTTGACAGATTGTCCTTAACCTGAGAGGTCGACATCTTCTCTAGTATTTGCCTATGTAGCTTTGATGTAGTCAATCGTCAATGTCCAACACATCGGACTAAATACGGGCTCGTTGGGTTATGTACGCTGTACTGGAAGAAGTGTGTGTACGCTCGACAAGGATTCCACTACTCTTACAGAGTAAATAATATTGAGTTGATACTTTTCAAAACCGGACTTGAAAAACCCAGCGCTGGTATTTATCGATGAAATGGTTTTATCGAAAAATTTATTTTTTGTATAAAAGAAATGTAATTATTATTATTATTTCTTTTAAAGAATTTCTAAAATGTTTTTGCAAGTCCAAGTTTGACTAAAAGTATCAAAGAGAATGAGTTCTCAATATAAGCCAGGGATTAAAGACAGTATTAGATATTGTCCCGTAAGCTTATAACAATATTGGAAGTGGAGGGAATGATCTGTAAACAAATCTTGAGATAGAAAT
Source organism: Tetracentron sinense (assembly GCA_015143295.1). NCBI lineage: Eukaryota > Viridiplantae > Streptophyta > Magnoliopsida > Trochodendrales > Trochodendraceae > Tetracentron > Tetracentron sinense. The sequence goes on from CM026554.1 coordinate 25,624,546, forward strand.
ACCTGCAAGTAATTCTCTATTTTCTGGGGTTTAATCACATTGTGTTAATGGACATTAATTGTGATTGGTGGAAGTCTAGGGATATAGATAAAATTCTATAATCCTAATGGAGTATAGGAATTGTGTTTCCTAGTAACAATACTTTAACCAAAAGGTTGAGTACTTGGTCTCACAACCGGAAATAGGAGATCCCTTTAGATCCCACACACAAGGACTTTATTAAAGTATTTAATTTAATAATTTATTAAATTAATTTATTTATCTAAGAAATCACTATATGGTATAGCGAAGCTCTAAAAGGTGGAATCACATTAAATGTGAAAAACCAAATGGGTAGGACCCATTGGGGAATATTTTAAAAGGATATTTAAAGTGACCAAAATGGGTTTAGAACCCTAGAGGACGTGTGGGAGTGGGACCCACCTAGGGTGGGACGCCCACTCCATAAGGGATAATGATTATTGTCATCATTAATTAGTTTCTAATTAATTAAAATCCTTATTAGATAAGGTTTGTTAGTTAGTTAGTTAGTTACTAATTAAAGATTCCCTATTTGTTAGAGATTCTATTAGTTTCTTGCTAATCAAGGAATCCTAATTGGATTAGGATAAGGATAAGCTTAGTTGGACACTAATGGATAAAATTAGTTTCTATTTTGATTAATCCTAATTAATTAAAGGAGAAACCAAATAGGAAACTAATTGAGGACTTCTAATTGGATTAGAAAGTGGAGTCTTGGGTTGCAAGCAACCCAAGCATATCCTATAAAGAGGTGGACGTCCAAGGAGTTGGACACAATTAAAAAATTTCCAGAATTTCCAGATTTGGAAATAATATCCTCTCCCTCAATCTCACGCCCTGCCCTCTCTCCCAAGTGGTGTACGGTCAGCCCCCTTCCCCCTTTGATCTCATATCTTGTGTTCTTAGTTTTGAATATCAAGAAGGGATTCAAGAACCTATTCTTGAATATAAAGATTGGATCTTTTAATCAAGAATTAAGAGCTGGATATTTGGAAGGGCCATTAGCTTCCATTAGAGAAAGCTTTAAAGAAAAAGAAGGTACGTGTGGATTGAGAAGGAGAGTTGGCATTTGTGAAGTTTTACCGGTATCGCTATTATCGTAGATTTGACTTAACAATTTCAAAGTCGCAAAGGTATTGTGATTTTTATTCTCATTGAATAAAATCAATTAGAATCTTAGTCAGATCTTGGGATTCGATGTATGCCCCCCCAAGAACTGTTTTTCTAAAATTAAAAAAAGAGGCATACTTTCAGTGGTATCAGAGCCATGGCTATGCTTCTCTTTGATTTTATTGCTTAATCAAGATTTATATATATAAATCATACTTCCACTTTAAATTTCGGTTGCCCTAGTGATGAATCTGTTAGATTCTTGATCACTTCTTGATTATTAGATAATCATTAGTAGGGCTAAGGGGTTCCCCTGTTATTATTGAGGGAATAAAAATTAAGCCCCTAGAAATTAGTGTGAGACTAATTTCAAGTTTGGATGATTCCAAAGCCTCTCGAAATTTAGTAGAGACAAATATTTAGTGATAGCTAAATCTTGATTATAACCTTAAGGATTTAGAGATCCTTTTTAGTAGTAAATTAAATTGTTTAATTTATTCTGAGAGCCCCGGGCTAGCATAAATAATATATAAAATATTTATCATGATAAATAAATATTATTTTATGTGTTGGATGGGTTCCACAAATCATACCTCCTTCTCTTTCCCCTCCCCTCCCCTTTTTCTTATTTTTTAGAATAGGGTTGCTGATTTATGGTGGACTAAATCAACCAAAGGAGATGCCCGGAGAACCATTGCAAGATAGCAAATTGTAGTAGGACTTTATTTAATTCCCCTGTTGTAATTAAATAAGGTCGTATGATTTTTGTGAACCCATTGTGAGATTATAATATGATTATAATTATTATTTTATTATTCATGTGATGATTAATAATTTTTCCTTTAAGCCCGAAAGTTGTGATAATTGAGATTATCGCTTTTATGATAATTTAGGATAATTGGATTTTACTTCTATTAATACATTGTGTTTAATTATAAATTGTTTATATTTAGACACAATACATTACTAGTACTCTTTTGGACGTGGAGTTTGTGACCCATACGAAGATTTTTACGTAAAATCTTTGCATACGAGATTATTGGATAATCGTGTCTGAAAAGACAATAATCGTTGATGGATGACTAAACTGACATCCAAATACCCTAAGGTAATAGGGATGAGTAGGTTTTGATTATAAGATTAAAATCCTAATGATCAAAACCCCCTGTAAGGGCTAGTGGGAGTTTATCACTCCTTTATAATCCTATTATCAAAAATTTTCATAATTCATATGATGAATACTTGGATAATGATATGATCATGCCTGTTTAATATTGTTCACTTCAAGAAAAATATTAAGTGATAATAAATGGGATTATTAATCCTAAGGCCTTCCATTATCAATAAAGACTAGGAATTAATTAGCTTGAGTCTTGTCTCTCTGATAGGAGTTCGATATAGTTCAGTCTAAATTAAACTCCTAGTGCATTATTTCTATTGTCGATAGGTTTGTATATGGCCTGATAGGGAGTGTCAACTAGCATGGGGGCACATCTCTACTTGATCATATGACAACCGAGAATAATGGGTTTCACTTAAACAAGGAAACATGGCGGCTGACACAGTGACAGTCATGTTGTCCTTGTAGGTTGCAAGAAAATTGGGAATCACTGATTTACATAAGGAGTTATGCATGAGATGCTCAGTGATGGATGGTTACTATCCACCTTGTAGTGCATGTGTGATACTATCCTAGCATGGAAGATTACATGTGTGTTATGAGGATCCCAATACTCATCTGGAATAAAAGGTTTATTCCCTAATTTCATATACTGAAGGGAATGATGAAATTTGAAGAAAGATGAGAGGATCATCAGATTTTAAAATCCCAAAAATCCGATGAATATATGTGTGAAAATAAATGTAATAATTTATGCTTATTTTATTGTGTAGATAAGCCATGAATCCCCTTTCCAAGATTCTAGAAGAGAATCGGTTGACTGGTCCAAATTTTATGGACTGGAAAAGAAACCTTGATATTGTGCTTATCTCTCAGAAGATAGCTTATGTCCTCACATCCGACTATCCAGAATTTGATGAGGCAATTCAAACCCCTGAGGCAGTTGAGAAAGCCTCAAAGTGGCATGAGTCAAATAGTTTGGCCAAATGCTACATGCTTGCATCCATGTCGAATGTCCTTCAGCAACAGCACGAGGGTTTTGCTACAGCTAAGGACATATTGACTAATCTCAGGGAGATGTTTGGAGAACAGAACAGAATTGCTAGACAGTTGGCAATGAAAGGACTGATGGGGACCAAGATGTCTGATGGTAGCCCAGTCCGAGAGCATGTTGTCAAAATGATGGGGTTCATTAATGAACTCTTGACCCTTGGAGCGGATTTTGATCAACATAGTCAAACGGATGCGATCCTGAACTGTCTCCAGGAATCCTTTTCTGCTTTTGTGTTGAATTTCAGCATGAACAAATTGGAGACATCTCTGCTAGAGCTCCTAAACATGTTGCAAGGAGCTGAGGACCTTATGAAGCGTACTAAGCTCTATGCAAATGTGGTAGAGGGAGTTGGACCTTCAAGGCCCAAGCCTAAGGGCAAAATCCAGAAAAAGAAGAAGTCCAATTTCTCTAGGTTCCTCAAAGGCAAGAAGGGTAAGAATAAGAACAAGAAAGCTTCTGAGAAGAAAGACAAGGAAAAGAATCAGAATGTCTGTTTCTATTGCAAGAAACCAGGTCACTAGAAGAGGAATTGCAAAGTTTACTTAGCATCCCTCAAGGACAAGCCTTTGGAAGGTATGTTAGATTCTTTCATCATTGAATCCAATTTTATTATTGGTTCCTCAAACTCTTGGTGTGTAGATAGTGGATCTACCTCACATATTTGTAATATGTTACAGGGGTTTCAAGAGAGCAGAAAGCTCAATGATGGGGAAGTCAAAATAAGGATGGGAACAGAAGCAAGTGTTGCTGCGATTGCCATCGGAACTTATATTTTAGAATTTGCTTTTAATAGGATCTTAGTTTTAAAAGACTGTTTATATGTGCCAGACATGCGCAGAAATTTGATTTCTATTTCTAGTTTAATCTTTAATGGTTATTCAGTACATTTTGATACTAATGTAGTTATCAAATACAATAATAGTTTTATTGTTTCCGGCACATTGTCTAATGGTCTTTATTATCTTGATCCAGTAAGCAATTCTGTAAATAACATTGAGGATAAAGAGTCCACCAGTGTGACAACTCAGAAAAGAGGTAGAGATTCTATGAATCTAACATACTTATGGCATTTCAGATTAGGCCATATCAATTTGGATAGGATCAATAGATTGGTAAATGATGGTCCTTTAAACCATTTACATGTTGAACCTTATCCAACTTGTGAACCTTGTTTGCAAGGTAAAATGACCAAAAGGCCATTTACATGCAAACCTAAGAGAGCCACAAGTATATTGGAATTAATTCACTCTGATGTATGTGGACTCATGAATCATTCAGCCAGAGGTGGCTTTGTCTACTTCATTACATTCACAGATGATTTTTCTAGATTTGGTTTCATATATCTAATGAAACACAAGTCAGAATCTTTTGAAAAGTTCAAAGAATTCCGGAATGAAGTAGAAAAGCAATCAGGTAAATGTATTAAAACTCTCAGATCCGACAGAGGAGGAGAGTACCTCTCGAATGAGTTCATAGATTATCTTAGAGATAATGGAATTTTATCCCAATGGACTCCCCCAGGAACACCCCAGCTTAATGGTGTTTCAGAAAGAAGAAATCGAACCCTATTGGATATGGTTCGTTCAATAATGAATAATACTGATTTGCCAATATCTTTTTGGGGATATGCATTAGAGACTGCAATCTATCTATTGTATAGGGTACCTTCTAAGTCTGTTTCCAAAACTCCATTTAAGCTATGAAATGGGCGAAAGCCTAATCTAAAGCATGTCAGAGTATGAGGTTGTCTAGTTCATGTGCGAAAGCAGAACTTTGACAAGTTGGAAAGTAGGACTGAGAAGTGCCTATTTATAGGATACCCAAAAGAAACTCTCGGATATTATTTCTATAATCCTAGTGAACAAAAGGTGTTTGTGAACAGGAATGCCATTTTTCTAGAAGAGGATATGATCCTCAATAGAAAAGATGGACTTAGAATTGATCTTGAGGAGCAAAGTCAGGATAAAGTGACCATGGTTAATCCCATCTTAACTGAACCTTTAAATACACAACAGCCCAGGAGAAGTACAAGGATCAGTCGACCTCTAGATAGATTGTCTTATCAGTATGAGGTATATTTTATGGAATCGGATTCCTTAGATGATGATCCTTACAGTTATCAAGAAGCAATATGTGATATTGATTCTGATAATTGGAAAAAGGCCATGGAATCTGAAATGGACTCCATGTACTCGAATGGTGTCTGGACCTTGGTTGAAAAGCCTGAGGGAATTAGACCTATTGGGTGCAAATTGATCTACAAGAGGAAACATGGATCCGATGGAAAGGTAGAGACCTTTAAAGCAAGGCTTGTGGCGAAAGGGTATAGTCAAAGAGCTGGTATCGACTATGAGGAAACCTTTTCACCAGTAGCAATGCTAAAGTCCATTAGGATTCTGTTATCAATTGCAGCCTTTTATGATTATGAGATATGACAAATGGATGTCAAAACCGCATTCTTGAATGGAAACATTCAAGAGGATATTTATATGGACCAGCCCGAAGGTTTTGAACTCCATGGCCAAAATAATAAAGTCTGCAAATTGATAAAATCTATTTATGGCCTTAAGCAAGCTTCTCGGAGTTGGAATATCCGTTTTGATGAATCAATCAAATCGTTTGGTTTTCAACAAAACATGGATGAGGCATGTGTGTACAAGAAGGTCAGTGAGAGTGCAATAACTTTCTTAGTTCTTTATGTAGATGATATTCTACTCATTGGGAATGATGTAGGAATGTTATCAACGGTTAAAATCTGGTTGTTATGTAACTTTGCAATGAAAGACCTCGGTGAAGCTTCCTATATTTTTGGTCTTAAATTGTTTAGAGATCGAAAGAAAAGGATGTTGGGATTGTCTCAAGTCAATTACATTGACAAGATCTTGCGCAAATATAGCATGGAAAATTCTAAGAAAGGGTTTTTACCCTGTAGACATGGAATTAGTTTCTCCAAATCAAAGTCTCCAAAGACTGATGATGAAAGAGAGCAGATGAGTCATATCCCTTATGCATCTGCAGTGGGAAGTCTCATGTATGCTATGTTGTGCACAATACCTGATATTTGTCACGCTGTGAGTATCGTGAGTAGATATCAATCAAATCCGGGTCCTGAGCATTGGACAGTAGTTAAGCACATTTTCAAGTATTTGAGGAGGACAATGCACCACTATTTGGTTTATAGTGGAGAAGATCTGACCGTTGTAGGGTACATAGATTCAGATTTTTAGGCAGATGTTGATGATAGAAAGTCAACCTCAGGATTTGTCTTTACTCTTGGAAAATGAGCATTTAGTTGGAGGAGTTGCAAGCAATCAACAACTGCTGACTCAACAACTGAAGCTGAATATGTTGCTGCATGTGATGCTGCAAAGGAAGCAGTGTGGATAAAGAAGTTCATTCATGAACTTGGTGTTGTCTCCTCAATTGAATCTCCTATCACACTTTATTGTGATAATAGTGGTGCTGTAGTTCAAGCCATAGAGCCTAGAGCACATCAGAAGACAAAGCACATTGAAAGGAGATTCCATCTGATTCGAGACATTGTCAAGAGAGGAGACATTGAGTTATCCAAGATTGCATCAGCGGATAACGTGGCGGACCCATTTACTAAAGCACTACCTCAGAAGGTGTTTGAGAAACATCTAGAGTCGATGGGTATTAGATACGTAGGAGATTGGCTTTGAGTGCAAGTGGGAGATTGTTAGAAAAATATGCCCACAGAGCCATTCCGAAATTATATTTATCTATTTTTAATCAATAAATGCATATTTTACATTCACACATTGTCTTCTACATTGGGTAATATATCAAAAGTATCTCATTAGATGAGACTACTTTGTCTCTTAGGTAACATTGTAGGAAAACCATCCAATTAGTTGATAACTGATTGCTAAGGAGATATGGTTTTTTCCGGTTCCTTGTAGACCTAAAATTATTCTAAGTTAATCAGGATGCATCTGGACAATGTATTCCTAATAACTTACACATTGTTAGTTCCATATGATAGAGTGATGAATCTCAATCACTGAGAGAAGGGTCTCTTGAGTAAGATGTGGATATAAGTAAGAAGTACTTATATTGCAACTGGATCGCTCAGTGGATACCCTTAGAAATATACTGTCTTTATATTTAGGGTAGTCCATTTGACAGATTGTCCTTAACCTGAGAGGTCGACATCTTCTCTAGTATTTGCCTATGTAGCTTTGATGTAGTCAATCGTCAATGTCCAACACACCGGACTAAATACGGGCTCGTTGGGTTATGTACGCTGTACTGGAAGAAGTGTGTGTACGCTCGACAAGGATTCCACTACTCTTACAGAGTAAATAATATTGAGTTGATACTTGTCAAAACCGGACTTGAAAAACCCAGCGCTGGTATTTATCGATGAAATATTTTTATCGAGGAATTTATTTTTTGTATAAAAGAAATGTAATTATTATTATTATTTCTTTTAAAGAATTTCTAAAATGTTTTTGCAAGTCCAAGTTTGACTAAAAGTATCAAAGAGAATGAGTTCTCAATATAAGCCAGGGATTAAAGACAGTATTAGATATTGTCCCGTAAGCTTATAACAATATTGGAAGTGGAGGGAATGATCTGTAAACAAATCTTGAGATAGAAATACCTGCAAGTAATTCTCTATTTTCTGGGGGTTAATCACATTGTGTTAATGGACATTAATTGTGATTGGTGGAAGTCCAGGGATATAGATAAAATTCTATAATCCTAATGGAGTATAGGAAAGTTGTTTCCTAGTAACAATACTTTAACCAAAAGGTTGAGTACTTGGTCCCACAACCGGAAATAGGAGATCCCTTTAGATCCCACACACAAGGACTTTATTAAAGTATTTAATTTAATAATTTATTAAATTAATTTATTTATCTAAGAAATCACTATATGGTATAGTGAAGCTCTAAAAGGTGGAATCACATTAAATGTGAAAAACCAAATGGGTAGGACCCATTGGGGAATATTTTAAAAGGATATTTAAAGTGACCAAAATGGGTTTAGAACCCTAGAGGATGTGTGGGAGTGGGACCCACCTAGGGTGGGACGCCCACTCCATAAGGGATAATGATTATTGTCATCATTAATTAGTTTCTAATTAATTAAAATCCTTATTAGATAAGGTTTGTTAGTTAGTTAGTTAGTTACTAATTAAAGATTACCTATTTGTTAGAGATTCTATTAGTTTCTTGCTAATCAAGGAATCCTAATTGGATTAGGATAAGGATAAGCTTAGTCTGACACTAATGGATAAGATTAGTTTCTATTTTGATTAATCCTAATTAATTAAAGGAGAAACCAAATAGGAAACTAATTGAGGACTTCTAATTGGATTAGAAAGTGGAGTCTTGGGTTGCAAGCAACCCAAGCATATCCTATAAAGAGGAGGACGTCCAAGGAGTTGGACACAATTAAAAAATTTCCAGAATTTTCAGATTTGGAAATAATATCCTCTCCCTCAATCTCACGCCCTCCCCTCTCTCCCAAGTGGTGTACGGTCAGCCCCCTTCCCCCTTTGATCTCATATCTTGTGTTCTTAGTTTTGAATATCAAGAAGGGATTCAAGAACCTATTCTTGAATATAAAGATTGGATCTTTTAATCAAGAATCAAGAGCTGGATATTTGGAAGGGCCATTAGCTTCCATTAGAGAAATCTTTAAAGAAAAAGAAGGTCCGTGTGGATTGCGAAGGAGAGTTGGCATTTGTGAAGTTTTGCCAGTATCGCTATTAACGTAGATTTGACTTAACAATTTCAAAGTCGCAAAGGTATTGTGATTTTTATTCTCATTGAATAAAATCAATTAGAATCTTAGTCAGATCTTGGGATTCGATGTATGCCCCCCCAAGAACTGTTTTTCTAAAATTAAAAAAAGAGGCATACTTTCACTCCGAGCATGCTGATTGACTCACTACGCCTTCATGATCTAAAGAAGTCATAGATGATGTAGTCAAATGAGCAGATTTTGACTAATTGATAAACTTTCAGAAATCAGATGGAAAGCTTAAAGATGGCCTACTCTGTCAGGACCGAATTTGTCGTTGGTAAGATTTCAGTAAAATCAGATTACTGAATGTATTCTAACGCCATTATGATATCTTATTCTTCAAGACAGGTCTTGAATCATTGGCGTTGCGAGCTGATGCTGATCGGAAGCTCGAAGGAGTTATACTCCGTTGAAACGGAAAGACGGTTACCGGTTCAGCCTCTTCTTCATAGGGATTTGGTGGAACCATATCACCATGTACCCTATTACCTTTGTCAGGGGGTAAAGGCACTGATTGCCTTCTTCGTGGGAATGGGCGTGTGTGTTCCCCCCATCTCCTATTCCAGCAAAGTATGGATTACTTCCTGGGCTGACAGTTAGGAGGGAATGTTGAGGATGTATCTTGCCCCCATTTTCCTGTTGACTATTGGAGGAAAACGGGACCTCCATAGTCCCATTCTCTCATTCTAGATGATTGAGGCCTGACGGTGGATATCGTATCCACCCTGAGAATAGTGCCTTGTCCAACACTTATGATTTCTCTATACAAAGTATCCCGAAGGCTTATGACCCGCCTTTGGTGTATGGTGATTTATATATATTATATCCGGGGGAAGGATTATGAGATGCGGTCTGGAGGGTATGAGAGAATTTGTTAAAATAGATAAACTCATTTCTAAAAGTACTGTGATCTTTTAGCCTTTGAAGTATGTATCCAAAAGCTTGTTTGGGTCATAACAATTTAAAGGATTAAGTCATAACTGAAAGACGATTATGGTGGTTTGATGAGCTGGCAGCTCTCTTCTAAAAGAACACATGGTATTTAATAGATAAGCTCTCTTTAATAGTTGTTAGTTATCTTTCACAGATTACATCCATTTGATTAACAGATAGGCTCCCTTTAACATATGCAAGCTGTTCTTAATAGAATAAGAGTTAGTTATTGACAAAATGACTCTACTTAACAGATTCTGTCTACTTTTTAACAGAAAGGCTCCATTTAACAGATTCTGTCAATATTCCAACAGATTGGCTCCTTTTTAACAGAATAAAGCTGTCATATATCAGAATCTGTAAGATGTCACATCAAAGAATATTTTGATATTATTAATTAAATAAAAATGATTTTCTTCTATAAATAGGAGGACTAGTGCGAATTAAGTAAAATATTTTGGAATATCAGATTAAGATTAGTAATTGAAAACCCTTTTTGGAGTAAGAAACAAAAGAGAGAAATTCTCGTACTTGGACATTTTTCATGTGTTCTTGAGTGTTCTGAAGGAGGAAAGTTGTCAGTTCATTAGGATTCTTCACTGTTCCCTCTTCTCTCCCTCAGATCACTTCTATATTTTCTTCTCTTGTCTTCACTCTTTCAGGAAACCAAAGGAGGACAGTTAATGAGAAGTATAGCCGGACTCTTTTGGCTTGTAGATTGATCACCCAGAAATACCCAAGGTGGAGCTTGAAGATGATGACCCAGTCACTGAAAGTTTGAGGATCCATCCTAGTCAGCAAGCTTCCGAATCCTCAGTTTCAACAATTGGCGACTCCACTAGGGATTTTTGATCGCACCCATCCTGAAAGAAGATGGTGAGCAAGAGAGCTAATACTTCTAGTTCTGCTATTCTAGAAGATGTTCGTGAGAGATCTACCACTTCCAGACCAAAAAGGATCAAGTTTGAATGCTATCCTTGGACCAATCATTGCGCAACTTCAAGCTTCTCACGCACAGATGCAGATCCAAATGAAAACTCAGTTACAGAACCAAATCCAAGAAATGCATGACAAAGTAGCTGCCCAAATTCTGGCCTCTAAAAAACATATAGAGGAAACCTTCAATAGAGTCCGGCATACTCGAATGGAAGGTCATTATGAGTGTCCAGATCGGACTCCTTCACCAAATCAAAGTTTTGAAAGAGGATCTCCGGTAAACAAAACTCCTTTGCATGGCAGTCATGGAAGAGATTTCACTCCATCTCGTAATCAGAATCATCGTGAGCCTAGAGATCGTGAGCATGATAAGACTGCAGCCTTTGTTACTGCAGAGGATTTCTCAGCCATGTTCGAAAAGGAGCAAGCACGGCGATCCGAAATTGCTGGCGTCTTTGACATCAGACCATCATGTTCACCAGAACTCCTTCAATGGGAGTATCCTCCAGGTTATATCGCTCCTCAATTCACTCTTTAGAATGGAAGAACATGAAATGCTAGAGAACATGTTATGCACTTTGTTGATACTTTGGGCAGGTACGCTGGAAGTAAAAACTTACGCCTTCGAGAATTCTCAAAGTCTCTCACAGATAGAGCTTTTTCTTGGTACACCACACTACCGGCTGATATATTCCATTCCTGGGAAGAGATGGTTAGTGCCTTCTCAAATAAATTCTTTCCTGTAGAAGAAAGTATTACCTTGAATACTCTCTCTAAGGAAAGGCAGAAGAGCAGTGAGGGCTTAACAGAATATGTTTGCCGCTTTCGACATTTGGTTCTAGATTGTCATGAACCTGCCACTGAAGAAAGGCTTGTCCAGCTATGTGTGTATGGTACTACAAGGGAGTATAGAGCTTACTTGGAAGTAGCTGCTATTGGCACATTTGTAAACTTATATGATGTGGCTCAACGCATTAGTATTGCTGTTTCGCGTACAAATACTTCTAGAGCTCTCCAATTCAATTATAACGATAAACCTAATCGTCATGATAGAAGATGTTCAGCCATGACTGCAGAAGCCCGTGGAGGATGGCCAGCATCAAGGCAGTATCCGCTTCGATCAGATAGAAGATTCAAATTTAATCCAGAAGATATTCCACCGCCTTTTCCATGCAGCATGGTGGAATTGACTCATATTTTGAATAAATGGATCAGTGATGGTGTCTTATATCCTCCTCCACCATTGTACCCGCCTTCAGAAAGCGAAAAAGAAGATGAAAAGTATTGTTTATATCACAAGATGGTGCGTCATGCAACCAAGGATTGTTTCACTTTACGAAAGATTTTTCATGAAAAGATTACTGCGGGACATTTGAAAATATCCACTAATCCAGAGAAGTTAGTACACAAGAATCCTTTACCAAATCATAATGGCAAGGATGTAGTTGCAATGGTCAGTCATAATCCATTGGAAATAATGACAGAAGAGAATGATCAAAAGGCTGTTATTTCCAACGCCACTTCTGAGAAAGAAATTTTGTCTCGATCACCAAAGTTCAAAAGCTTCTTTGACCAATTAAGATTTTCAGCAACATCAAGAATAGCTGCCACAGCCGCCTTAATTGCAATAGCTAAAGAATCTTCTGAGGATTGTTTGCTCGTATATGCTGCAACAAGGAAGCCGATCCGAGAAGCTGTTCAGGATATTATCTTCACTACTGATGACATGACTATTTCTTCAACAACTCATAACAGACCTCTCTATATCACTGCCTTGATCAATACTTTCCAAGCCAAAAGAGCCTTGGTGGATCCAGGTTCTTCTCTAAATCTTTTGCCATTATCAACAGGGAAGGTAATGGGTCTAAACCTTTTCAAGATTATGAAGCAACCGATTGAAATATCTGGTTTTGGAGGAATGTGTCAAAATACAGTGGTTTTATTTCAGTATAAGAAGAATCGCAAGAAGTAAATCTGACAGATGGTGGTGGCATCCCTCGCCTAGTATTAATTAGTTCAAAAATGAGTCCAAGTGAAAAAGAGGAGCTAATAAAATTACTAAAGGAGTATAAAGATGTCTTTGCATGGACCTATAAAGAAATGCCTGGCCTAGATACAAAGTTGGTGACTCATAAGCTGAACATAAATTCTGGATATGTCCCAGTCAAGCAGCCACCAAGAAGATTTCATCCAGAGGTTGAAAATCAAATCAAGGCTGAGGTTGAAAAGCTGTTGAAAGCAGGTTTTATAAAGCCGATATAGCATCCAACTTGGCTGGCAAATGTGGTACCAGTCAAAAAGAAAAATGGTCAGATAGGTTGCTGTGTTGATTTTTGAGATCTTAACAAAGCCTGTCCAAATGATGAATTTCCTTTGCCAAATATGGACCTATTGGTTGATGCAACAGCTGGCCATGACTCCTTCTCATTTGTGGATGGGTATAGCGGATATTACCAAATCAAAATGGCCCCAGAAGATGAAGAGAAGACAGCCTTCAGAACTCCTATTGGTAATTTCTTTTATACTGTAATGCCATTTGGACTAAAAAATGCAGGAGCTACTTATCAAAGGACGATGACAACCATTTTCTATGACATGTTTCACAACCTTGTGGAAGATTATGTTGATGATATTGTGATCAAGTGTCAAAAGCGTGAAAATCATGTTGCCAATCTAAAGAGAGTCTTCGAAAGGTGCCGTCAGTATCAACTAAAAATGAATCCTTTGAAATGCGCCTTTGGAGTATCTGCTGGAAAGTTCTTGGGTTTTGTTGTCAACAGGCATGGAACAGATGTTGATCCGGTAAAAGCTTAAGCTATTTCAACTATGGCAGCTCCTAAGAATGTCAAAGAACTGAAAAGCTTCTTGGGGAGAGTATCTTATATACGACATTTTATACATGGTCTAGCTGAGATCATGTAGCACCCTGGAACTTTATTTGACTAATGAATAGTGTAATCGGGGCCAATTGGCAATCCTCAGGTTAAAATTGGCGTTTGAGATGGCTTGGAGGGTTAATCACCCAAGGGCAGTATGAGGGAATGGGTTTAGGACCCTATAGGTTGTGAAAATGAGGTTGGCAACACCCCTATGGATCTGTAGGGGAAAAAACAACAAAATCTGGGATGTGCGATCGATCGCAGGTTTGGTGCGATTGATCGCATGCAGGCAAAATGGGTCCCAAGGTCTCTGGACCATATGCGATGGATGAGGTCTTAGGTGCGACAGATCGCAGTAATCTGTGATCGATCGCAAATATGTGCGACCGATCGCATATAGGAGGAAAACGGACAATAGTGCTCGGGTTCATGTGCGATAGATCGCATCCATGTGCGATCGATCGCAAGGACCTGCAATCGATCGCAGACAAGTGTACGATAGATCACACGCGGTAACTGGTGCCGGATTTGGGGGTTTTTAACTCTTGTCTTGGTTAGAGATCTCACTATTGGAGATTTCTAACCTAGAGGAGAGAGAGGAGAGGAGAAGGGAGATTGAAGGAGGATCCAAGAGGGGATCTTGGGATTAGGATTAAGGGATCAAGCTTGAAGATTCAAGCAAGAACCACCCTCAATGAAGGGTTTCCTTAAAGATCAAGCTTGATCTTCAAGGTTAGTACACTCTACTAACTTCTCTAGCAATAATCTAGGTTTTTCCTTTTGAAAATCTTGATTTAATCGTGTATTCCCTTCCCTTGAAACATACCATATATCCTAAACCTAAAACAAGATAAATGTGGATGAATGGTGGGATGTGTGAATGGATGAAATGGTGTTGAGACGATTGGATGCCGTGTTGGTTGATGAATGTGTGCGGGAAAAATGGTGGATGGGTATCTCAAGCATAAAGAATACACCCTTGTGTTTGATGGAAAACATGCACTAAGAAACGTAAATCAAAAGACTATAAATGTGATGCTTGCTAAGTGTTTGATAAAATGCTTAAATGACGATGTGAATGAATGAACTTGAATTATGAAAGCATGGATTGAGTTATTATTGTTAAATACCTACCTTGATCAAATGCCCTACATGTTATCTACATTCCCTTATGCTTATATTCGAAATGGAAATGCTATACTTATGTGATCCTCTCATCCAAGCATGTCATCATGATTGTCACTATTGGCACGCACACGAGCACGCATGTTTGCATGAATCGAGTTTTCAAGAGTATATGCATATAATAAATCAACAAGAAAACATTGCATGTCAAGGAGGTTGGTAACCAGGGATGTTCGGGTACTAGCCTCTGGCTCACAAGAAAACTAAAACACTACATGTTAAGGAGGTTGGTAGCCCAGGGATGTATGGGTACTAGCCTCTGGCTCACAAGAAAACTAAACAAGTAACTTAAACCAATATATGTCAAGGAGGTTGGTAGCCTAGGGATGTGCGGGTACTAGTCTCTGGCTCACAAAAAAACAATATGTCAAGGAGGTTGGCAGCCTAGGGAGGTTCGGGTGCTAGCCTCTAGCTCACAAGTACACAAATCAAGAAAGAAACAAGACAGGACAAGACACGAATGCATGATTTTCACAAGCAAGACCGAGACATGAAATGGGTTTTCCAAATTTGAGTTTTATCGGAGTTTTCGCATTCATGCACGCATGTCAAGATAATTATATTGTTTCATGTTCAATACTGTTTATCTTATGATGCTACTATTGCTTTGTATTGTATTGTATTCACTATTGTTGTGCTTTTATTTTTGCTATGGTTAGCTAGTAGCTTGTACTCGCTGAGTATTCCATGCTCAGCCGTACTTTCATGTCGGCAGGTACCAAAGAAGCCCTCGACCCTAAGCCTTGGGTTGAGGAAGAGTACGTAGAGGAGAGAGAGCCATCTATCCCATTACAATCTCAAGCGGATAGAGACCTCGACGTGCGGTCGTATCTCGACTACTGTTGAGAGGAGAGTACGAGAGGGTTCTTTTGTGTATTTTGATAAGTTGGCCTGTCCACCTTAGACTTGGATATGTTTTGTGTATATATTCACTTGGAATACAAACCTTATAAAGAAAAGAAAAAGTTAGTTCACATTTCCGCATTCATGTTTAGCTTCGGCGCTTTGATCATTATTCTTATTGTATCACATTAGCCTTGTTTGCTTCAGGATGGTTTGACAGGTACGAATAGTCACTCCTAAAGTATCCCTTAACTCGTAGGGGGTATTTTGGGGCACGACAAATCATTACACCTTTGATGCCCTTATTACGAAAAAACATTGAGTTTAAATGGAGAGAGACTTGTAATGAAGCTTTCAGGAAACTTCAAAGAATGATGAGCTCTACAAAGACCATGATGGCACCTATCTTGCACAAGCATTTGATATTATATTTGGCATTACAGAGCGTACAATTGGTTCTTTATTGGCTCAGGAGGATCATGATGGACGAGAACGTCCTATATATTATCTCAACAGAATCCTTCGAGATGCAGAATTAAGATATCCTCGTGTGGAAATGATTTGCCTCTCATTGGTTTATGCTATACAGAAGTTTCGCCATTACCTCTTATCTCACAAGGTATTCCTGGTCACAAAATCTGATCCAATCAGATATCTATTGTTGAAGCCTATTCTCTCGGGATGAGCAGCCAAATGGCTTCTCTCACTTTTGAAATTTGACATCATATGTCTCAATCCGCATGCTATCAAAGGACAAGCTCTAGCAGATTTATTGGCTAATTTTCCTGGAGCAGATGATACTTTATTGAGTGAAGAATTACCAGGAGAACTGCCATAAGTAATGATGACAGATATTCCAGAAGAATGGCTGATGTATTTTGACGGATCAAAGATTGCTGATTCCACCAGAGCTGGCATTGTATTAAAAGCTCCTGAAGGTAACATTGTCACTTTTTCATTTAAATTGGATTTTCCTTGTTCAAATAATATTGCGGAATATGAAACTTTTTTAATAGGATTCATGATTGCCAAGGAAGTGAGTATAAAAAATTTGAAGGTAATGAGTGATTCTAACTTGGTAATTAGTCAAATGAATGACTTATTTAGTGTTAGAGATGTTGGCTTGGTGCCTTACAGAACAGTAGCCCAACAAATAATGAAAAGCTTTGAAGCTATTGGGTTCGGATACAAAGAAAGATCTGGGAACCGTTATGCAGATGTCTTAGCCACATTGGCTTCCAAGCTTGTGTTTGATACAGAATCTACGCAGGTAATAGTTGTACGGCGTCCGATTTCTACTCCATTGATAAGTGATTTAATTCCTGAAGGATTAACGGTAGAAGATTGGAGAACACCAATTTTAAAAGATATCAGCCATATCAAAGATTTAGCTGTCGTACCTGTCATATCTCTAAAGGTATCAAGGATTTTTTGATAATAAATGGAGATTATACTTTAGAGGACCTGAAGGCATACTGATGAGATGTATTGGTTTAAAAGAGGCAGGACAGCAAATGAAAGGTATTCATGAGAGCATTTGTGGACATGACCCAGATGTTAATTTGTACAGAAGGATGCAGTGGTTTAGCTTATACTGGCCAACTATGGAAAAAGATGCAGTTGATGTCCAAAAAGCATGTTCTGTATGCCAATCACATCCAGATAAAGAAGAATGTTGTTTCGTAGGTCAGTGGGAGGATTGGAGAAAGCCTTACATTGAATACTTTGATAAAGGAGTGGTCCCAACTGATCCAAAGGAAGCTTTTAAGTTCATGAAGAAAGTTGTCGAGTTTTACTTTGATAAAGGTGAGCTCTTTAGAAAAGGTTTCAGCGGTATCACACTCAGATGTTTAGCAGGAGATGAAATTGAGATAGCATTAATGAAGCTCATGATGGTGATTATGGTGCTCATCAAGGGAAGCGAAAGCTGTATCAACATATCCTCGTTTGGGGTATTATTGGCCTACAATGGAGGCGGATGCCAATATGTATGTACAGAAGTATCTTCAATGTCAAGTTAGAGGCAACGTAATACATGCACCAACCCAATCATTGCAGTATGTTACTACTCCATGGCCCTTTCACACTTGGGGGCTAAATCTAATTGGTCCAATCAGTTTGCCTGCTGAAAGATGTATTTGGATTTTAGTGGCTATAGAATACTTTACTAAATTGGTGGAAGCTGTGCCTTTAAGAAAAGCCACAAGATCTGTTGTAGCTGATTTTATCAAAGAAGATATCATTTGTCGGTTTGGTATACCAAAGGAGTTGGTTACAGATAATGGTACGCCTTTCATTAATTCTGATGGGAGGAGTTTGTTGGAAAAATATGCTATTAAGCATAGAAGATCCACTCCTTATTATCCAAAAGGCAATGGTCAAGCAGAGGCAACCAACAAGACTATACTCAAAATTATTGGAAAGATGATTGAAGGTGCTCATAAAAAATGGTGTGAAAAACTTCCAAAAGCGTTATGGGCCTACAGGACTTCCACAAGATCAGCTACTAGTGTTACTCCTTTTTCCCTAGTATACGGCTCAGAGGCTATGGTACCTTTAGAAATTAAAGTACCATCAACACGAGTTGAAGTATTTGGTGAAGAAGTTGAAAGCCTTCAGATAGCCAAGTTAGCTCAATTGGAAATATTAGATGAAAGACGTGAAACAGTAAAAGATAAAGCAGAAGCTTACAGAGCCTATGACAAGATGATATGACACCGAGTCTTGAAAGAGGGAGATTTGGTTCTCAGAACATCCATTCATATTCGGAACGGTACAAAAGCTTCAAAATTTACTCCCAACTGGGAGGGGCCTTTTATCATTCGTAAAAGCTTTGAAAGTGGATATTGTTTTTGATCTACTTAGTCTAGAGAATTACTACATGATCCTATCAATGTGAAATGGCTAAAGAGATATTAGGCATAAAAGCTCAATAAAGTTGCAAAAAAAAAAATTTCAAAGTATAAACGATTCAAATAAAAGTAGTATGAACTAAGATGCATCAGCAGTGCATACTTTGAACATTTAATAGTCGCAAGCAAAAATAGAATAAGTCTTTCCCATGATGGAAACAACAAAGTATTTCTTTAAACTAACATCATAAAATTTCAGAGATGAAGCCTTTAGTTCTCAAGGAAACTAGCTTTCAACCGAAGCCTTTAACAGATCACGATCAATGCGAAAAGCATCATCCTCTTTCTCCATATTGTCAAGATTCTCCTGTAAATTGGTAACAACTTCTTTCCTCTCTTTCAATAAAATTTCTTTCTGAATAATTTCTTGCTGGAGGCCTTCAACTTCTGTCAAGTAAGAAGAAATAGTTTGTTTTGTTTCTGCAATACTGATGGCTTTACTTTTGAAGGCTTTTGTAGCTAACGCAAAATGATGTGATTGAATGGCTGTTGTGATCAGAATCTTCAGAAGTCCTCGTAGCCATTGAACTTCCACGTTAATCTTTTCCAACTCCTGTAGTTCAACATCCCATTGAGAAATCTCTTTCACCTTCAATATTTTTGGGTTGATGTGCTGAATTTTATCTATGGTGGAACAAACAACATCTATGAAACCAGCTCTGAAGGCTGGATTGGTTAGAAAGGCAAGAGCTGGTGATGTCACCGTATCTTTTTACTATCTTCCTCCATAGGTCAGAAGATGCTGAAGAAATTGGATACGAATTGACAATAGCTTCCAAAGCCTCTGGAGAAACAGGAATAGTAGAAGGACAGACAACAACCTGATAATCAGAATCTTTCTCGGCTAAAAGGTCTAAGCCTTCTACAAAAGTCTCATCTTCTTCAAAAAAGATGACCTAGTCTTACACATCTTCCATCACGGAAATATTAACTCCTTCAACAGGCATTTCACTAACAGCCTCTTTGGTAAAAGCTCTCATTACTCCTTCAGTTATAGTTTCTTCTGTAAATTATGTTAGTTGGTAAGAACTTTATTTTATGGTTGAATGCATACATGAGCATATAAATTGATAAAAGTACTAACCTATTCGAGCCTCCTCAAGAGGAACGATTCTGTTCACATCAGGAAAGGAGGTGGTAACTTCCATAGCCTCAACACCTTTGAGATTCAAATCCTCCTTCTCCAAGACTTCAGAAGGATGAATAGAAGGTTCCATTGAAATATTTCCTTTTGAGGGAGTTGGTTTGTCTGTGTTCACCTCAGTGTCCAACACGGATTTTTCAAGAGCAATTTGTTCTATAGAAAATATAATGTTTCGATTTTAGTTTTATGGTCAAATATGACAAGTATACAAAATTTTCTCATAAATAATAATAAGATTAATAAATTAGTAGTTGGCAAGTAGTATTGGAAGAAATACCTGCTGCTAAGCTTTCAGGAATAAAGCCAGAAGAAGAACCTGTCACGACGTTAAGATCTTCAGTAAAAGCTGATGGTGAGCCTATCACATTCTCTATTCTAAGGGATTCCTCTTCAACTGATTCTTCTTTAGAAAGCTTTCTGTCAATGCCTTCTTCAACAATAGTTTCTTCATCAAAAGGCTCGCTGTTGATAAAGTCATCATTAAAAACTTCAGTAACACCTTCTTCTAAGCCTTCATCAGAAGCAGAAACATCATCAGACTTTGATGTTGGAGAACCAGAAGATTCAGTAAGGTCTTCTCCTGATGAGTTATCTTCAATAATTACAGATTTTTCTACGTTACTTTTCAGAACAATCCCTTTGGCAATATCCTTTAACCTGCTGGAAGACCTCGGCTCTTGTGCCCCAGTTCTGAATTTTTTAAGAATACCAAGGATACTTGAAGTATCTGCTCTCTTTTGAGTAGTTTTGATAGAAGGAAGAGATTTGAATTTCTGTTTGACCAGAAATCTCTGTGTGTTTGATTGGCTAGCCGATCCCAAAGGAGGTAAGTCAGATTTCTTGGTTGAAAGATTAAGTTTTTGCTGAAGTGATTTCTTCTTAACCAAAAGGGGAATTTCATCTTCTTCTTCCTCGCTCTCAAGCCTTTTACTCTTCTTGGAAAGAGGAAGGGAATCTTTGCTCTCAGGATTTTTACCCTTTGAGGGAGGAGAAGGAGATTGAATCTACAATAATAGAAAAATATATATGTGGTTGAAAGATTACAAAGATAAAGGTATGAGAATAAAAAGATGTGAAGTATTAAAAGCATACTTATAGCTGGACCTTTTGATCTTGTCCTAGATGAAGGGCCAAGAAACGTCCCAGACTGAGTCGTGGGAATTATTTTTCTTTTTAATGAAAAGTTTTTTGCAGTAATTGTTACCTGAGAAGCTGGGGATGAAGAAGCCTCTTTCTCAGCCTTCCGCTTTCCACCAGTCCTTGGAGGCGCCTTTAAGCCTTTCTCTTCATCCATTAATAGGGATACTGATTGACAAACATCCTTGGCAAGGATACAAAAGTCTTGAAGGAGGTAAAGCAAGCTTTCTAATAAGACTTGTAATTTTCAATGCATCTCCCAATTCTCTGTTCCCCAACTAAGTGAAAGCTGGTAACTTTTGGCCTTAACTCTTGAATCCATGTCTCTAAAATAAAAGCTTTCATAACTTGCTAACTGGTACAGACTCTGCAGATGGCTTGGGTACCCCCTGATCAACGCCAAACTGCCTCATACATCTCTGAGGATTGTAAGAAACTGTCACATAACTATTGGTCCTACTGTGATCCAAGCTATAAATACCTACCAAATTTGTTTTAGAAACTGAGGCAAAGCAGTCAAATTTCTTTAAAGAAATATTTCTTCTACCCTCTTCAGACATGTTCACAATTTCCAAGTCGAATTGAGAATGAAAGAAAAGCCTTTCTACTCCTTTAATAACTTCTGTGTAGGGTTTAAAAAAAAAGTTGATTCTATATCAAAAACTTCTAACAACTTACTCCCTTTCTTCTTGGGAATAGAAGCCCATCTCCATGACCTATATTTTGGTTCCCTATTCTTCAAAGGCTTAAAGACTTTTGGAGTGGGTGCATACTGGGGAAATCTTTCCTAAAGCCAAATTTGTAGAAAGGCTGTATGAACAAAAGTTTCTATGTGATATTGTCCTGTTGACCAAACCTAAAAATTCGAAAATTGATCCAATTCCTATACAGGGTACCTAGGAAGTAAGGTGCTAGAGGAAAACTCAAGCCTTTTGTGAGGCTTAACAGAGTTTTCACTAATCCGGCTTGTCAACTACTTTCTTGACAGGGGAACCTGCAAAGACATACCTGGAAAGCCACATGCTGATAAAGGCTGGAAATTCCAGGGGCTTGTTGTATTCAGGTCCATATTGACATTCATGTTTACCTGTTTTCTTGTTTACAGGACCTAACTCGCGAAAGAAGTATCTTACCCAACCATAAAATTTTGAACGGTTTGCGTGTGCACCAAAGCCTTTGCCCCACAACGGCTTAATACAGGACTTCCATGAAGCTTCATATAAAGCTTGAACAATCTCTGTATCTTCCGGGGAAAGAGAAATCTTCTGAATCTCGTGATTTCCGAAAAGCGGCAACTTAAGTAAAGCCTTTACATCCTCAAGTGTAGGAGTAATCTCGCCCTAAGAAGTAATGAAGGTGTGAGTTTGGGAATTCCAACGTGTCATCGCCATAGACAGAGAATCAGTATCTCTCTTGATCTCAAAATCCATAGACAGCTCTATGGAATCATAGATTTTCGCAGTCTTCAGTAATGGTCCATACTTTGGGTGCTTCAGCATGTGCTCACACCAAGATGACCACTCCTTCGTGCGACCACTATGTGAACTGAATATTGGTGTCGAGAAGAAAAGATCTTTTCTTTCTAATCTAAAATGCGTGGAAAGCGAAGGAGAAGGGAAATTACTGATATACTCTTCAAAATCCCCATATGGGAGGATCCACTCATCAGAAGGAAGGGATGAATCCCATGTGTGATTTTCAACGGATTTCCATAAGTTATCCTTGGTAAAATTTGATGAAGGTACTGATGCCTTCGAAGAAGATGATGCCATGACTAAGAGAAGAAGAAAGAAACAAGAATGCAATTTCAGATGATCCGGTTATAAAAGGTTTGGGATCCAGATTCTCTTAAAAAAAAGGGAAATTGAAAGAAGAAGGATAAAGATACGGTTACAAATAATGGTAGAGATGAGACACATGAATAAAACTTACCAGCAAGAAGACGATTTTTCTGGTAAAAGTTCTGGTTCTTGATGCAGGAAGATGAAGACGAAGTTCTGGTTCTTGGTTGGATTTCAAAAAAAAAAAGAGAAAGAAGTTAATGTAATTTTTGAAAATGGAAGAATATGAAGAGTTAAGCATTAAATACAAACTCAAAACCCTAAAAAAGTGGGAGAGCATATTACCGAGGTGGTTATGATGGTTTGCAGTTTTGAGAAAAAAGAGATATACACGTTACCTAAAACGGCGCTAATAGCCAGCTGGCAATCATGAAGATAATGGCACAAAAGGGTAATAAATGCAAAAGAGTTTTCCAGACAATTTGTAAGTGATACTCTCCACCATTTTTGTGAAAGTTGATATATTGACTTGATTGAATGATGTCATATACTGACAAAGATATCCAAAAATCGGAAATCTTCTGATGCATTCTGATTTGTTTTTGATACACCTTAATATATTCTGACATATTTTGGTAAGAGTTGATATCTTCTAATATGATAACATATTCTGATATATTTAGAAATGTTTTGACATATTTCAATATGTTCTGATACATTGATACGTTTTTAATACAGTCTGATGTCCTGACATATTAAATATGTTTAGATATATTTTGATACAATCAGATACACTTCTGATATATCCTAATGATATGATACATGCAATATGTTCTAACACATTTTGATACTATGATGTAACTGATACATTCTGATGATCTTACATAACTAATACATTTCGATACACTGATGTATTTAATATGTTTCAAAGATGGTTGATACATGTCTGATACATCCTGATATTATGATACAATTAATACATTCGGATATATGCTCTGAAGTGTTTTGATTGTCTGTACAGACGTCTTATAAAGATGATGGATTTCGCCACCTTTGTAGGCAGGGGGCTAAATTTTGATGATGGAAAATGATAAGATGACACGTGGAAGTAATTTCCTAGTCAGATCAGAACTTGAACTAGTCAGCCACGTGGAAAAAGATTATAATGATTCAAAAAAAGTTCTATTGCCTTAAAGTATTTTGTTTTGAATACAAATTTTGAATCAATAGTGTATTAGATGTTCATTTACACTATCTTTGCGGTTTAACGTTGTTGAAGGCGTAACAAGTCTTCAGGTATTAATTATTGACGTCTTTCTCGGCCTAAGTAATATTTTATAGATATTCAGATAAGCTTTTTATCCTGATAAAAGCTCAAAAGATTCGAAAGGTTCAGATACCTTAAGGTATGCCACATTTGAGAATAAGATCCGGACTCCGAGCATGCTGATTTACTCACTACGCTTTCATGATCTGAAGAAGTTGAGTATTCAACAGATGATGTAGTCAAAGGAGCAGATTTTGACTAATTGATAAGCTTTCATAAATCAAATGGAAAGCACAAAGACGGCCTACTCCGTCAGGACCAAATTTGTCGTTGGTAAGATTTTAGTAAAATCAGATTACTGAATGTATTCTAATGCCATTATGATATCTTATTCTTCAAGACAAGTCTTGAATCAATGGCGTTGCGAGCTGATGCTGATCAGAAGCTCGAAGGAGTTATACTCCATTGAGACGAAAAGGCGGTTACCGGTTTAGCCTCGTCTTCATAGGGATTCAGTGGAACTATATCACCATGTACCCTTTTACCTTTGTCAGGGGGTAAAGGCACTGATTGCCTTCCTCAAGGGAATGGGCATGTGTGTTCCCCCCATTTCCTATTCCAGCAAAGTATGGATTACTTCCTGGGCTGACAGTCAGGAGGGAATGCTGAGGATGTATCTTGCCCCCATTTCCCTGTGGGCTATTGGGGGAAAAGGCGGCCCCCATAGTCCCATTCTCTCGTACTAGATGATTGAGGCCTGACAGTTGATATCGTATCCGCCCTGAGAATAGTGCCCTCGTCCAACACTTATGATTTCTCTAGACAAGGTATCCCAAAGGCTTATGACTCGCCTTTGGTGTATGGTGATTTATACATATTATATCTGGGGGAAGGATTATGAGATGTGGTCTGGAGGGCTAGGAGAGAATTTGTTAAAATAGATAAACTCCTTTCTGAAAGTAGTGTGCTCTTTTAACCTTTGAAGTATGCATCCAAAAGCTTGTTTGGGTCATAACAGTTTAAAGGATTAAGTCATAACTGAAAGATGGTTATGACGGTTTGATGAGCTGGCAACTCTCTTATAAAAGAACACGTGGTATTTAATAGATAAACTCTCTTTAACAGTTGTCAGTTATCTTTCACAGATTACATCCATTTGATTAATAGATAGACTCCCTTTAACGGATGCAAGCTGTTCTTAATAGAATAGGAGTTAGTTATTGACAGAATGACTCCACTTAACAGATTCTATCTACTTTTTAAAAGAAAGACTCCATTTAATAGATTCTGTCAATATTTCAACAGATTGGCTCATTTTTAACAGAATACATCTGTCATATGTTAGAATTAGTTAGACGTCACAACAAAAAATATTTTGATATTATTAATTAAATAAAAATGATTTTCTTCTATAAATAGGAAAGGACTAGTGCAAATTAAGTAAGGGATTTTGATATATCAGATTAAGATCAGTACTTGAAAACCCTTTTTGGAGTAAGAAACAAAAGAGAGAGAAAATCTCCTACTCAGACATTTTTCATGTGTTCTTGAGTGTTCTGAAGGAGGAACGCTGCCAATTGATTAGGATTCTTCATTGTTCTCTCTTCTCTCCCTCAGATCACTTCTATATTTTCTTCTCTTGTCTTCACTCTTTCAGGAAACCAAAGGAGGACAGTTAATGAGAAGTATAGTCGGGCTCGTTTGGCTTGCAGACTGGTTTAGCTTGAAGATGATGACCCAGTCACTGAAAGTTTGAGGATCCATCCTAGTCAGCAAGCTTCTGAATCCTCATTTTCAATACCTTTTTCTTTTTAAAATACGAAAGACGAGGTTAGGCCGCAACCCTGGTTAATAGGTTAGTATCTATTCTAGGTCAGGAATGGGTGGAGATTTCAACACTCACACCCTCTCGGGATTGGATCGCGGACCAAATGAGTGGTGCCATCAGACGCTACCAATGGGGCAAGCATTGCTTCCCGTATGCATTCAACAAAGTGCACGAACATGAGGTTATTAAATGGGGTCAAATTGGATTAAGCAAGAGCTAATTTTATGCTGGACATAACCTCTGTTGCTAATTGAGGTTAACATGGGATTATAAGGTGTGTGTATATTGCGTTAAACCAATAAAATGGAATGGATTTGTTCCACATCGATAGGGTACCTCTAAGCTTGTGAGCCCTTAAAGCCCCACATCCCTCTCTCTTTTTAGAGAGGGTATGTGGATGCAATGGTCTTGTGGCTTGGGTGCGTATGTTGAGTATAGTGCGTGTTTATTGTGTTAAACAAAAAAAAAAAAAAATTCTAGCATATTGATCAAGACAAACCTCTCACCTCTCTCAATGTATGACTTTCAATTTTAAAAATTTTCAAGGAATCCCCTATACATATGTCATAATATCCTCCGTCCACGTCATGTCTGGCAACATGTAGGTTGTCCGCTTGTCAATTGGACCCACGTGTCCCGTAACACTCAATCAACACACATGGGAAACTTCTAAGGGGTCCTACCATGTAGTTAGGACACCTTCATAAGAGGTCCTACCATGTAGAAAAACCATCCCCTCCTTTGTTTTTCACCATAATAGAGTTTAGTAAAAGTTCCCTCTCCAAAATTTGAACCTCCTTAAAGAAGATTAACAGAAGTTTCATTTGAGGAAACATTTAAGACAATTGCCCCCTATTAGGGCACTCATGGTGAGGGTTGTCTCCAAAGCAATGAACGGAATTTTGACCATTTCTTAAGTATTTGTTAAGGAGCACGCATACCCTAGCCCGCATTTGGTGCTCATAGTCCTTATCCTTACCATATCAGCATGGGAAGTTTTTTTTTTTGGGTAAGCGTGAGCATCCTAGGCAGTCCCACGTCTTTCATAATACATCAAATATTGAGGGGAGACCAGATTCGATCTCGAAACCTTTGGGTTTATGGTTTGTCCTTCGACCACTAGGGTACAGCCCCGAGGGTTCAGTATTAATCTTCTAAAGGTTAATATTTTCCCGTCACGGATTATTTTCGTTATGTGGGCTAAGGAGAGTGCACTAATGCGAGGGATAGGATTTGCAAGCTTTTTTTTTGGTAATGAGGGTGTTTGTGTCTCTTAGAGCACCACTAATCTTCCCAGGTACGTGTAAACCCTTCTATCCTACATACCTAACCTCCACTTTTGAGGTGTGGTCTGGCCAACCATCTATAATATAACCATTAGATCATATCCGTACCCACATTTTGGTCAATTTGGATTGAGTCAAATTCTTTGGTAGGACCCCTAGAAAAATGGGTCCCTGTCCCTATAGCCGTCCAATTGTTAGATTGTTGAGCCTATTTGATTGGACCCATTCTTAATTTGATTGGTAAGAAAGATATTGATTGTATTACATTTTGGGTGGGCACTAGGGGTTCGTGCAATTAGCTAGCGTCCCGGGTTTATTCCTTTGATCGTCACTCCTCAACTTATCCTAAAATTTATCCACCATTCCTAAAATAATGGAAAATAAACACCACTCACACACATTACAAGCTTTGGTGGTCATAATAAATAGAAAAGTACTAAAATATGTAAATTATGAGGATCAATTTAGTAAAGAGAAATGCTACCCAACAAACTCTCATGAGGAAACAACTTAATTTTGTTTTTCTTAACTTGTAGCAACGAAAATTGTCACTGTGGCACTACCACAGTGAGAGTTTTAAAATCTGCGCCGAGATAACGCTCTTCATAATTGAATATTTATATTGGTTGGGCTTTAAAGGCACATGGGAGGCGTAAAAGTAATGAGTGGGTCTTTTTGCAACGGGGATGTTGATACATGAGGGATGATATTCTACTAGTATATTATATTAATGTACATATCTTTTTTTTTTATAAATTATTAAACCCAAACCATGTTCTTTGCCAGAAGGATCCCATTTGTTTAATTAACTAAAATAATGTTTCCAAGCAAAAAACAATTCTACATTCGCATGTGGGTCTCGCATAGGGTGCTAACCGAACCAGTGGAGTCACCTAAGTTGGGCCGATTATCTCCTGCAAACAAGGGAAATGAAAATGAGGTTTCATTTATTTGGGACAGTAAAAAAATGTATTAGAAAATTTGTAAATTATATAACTAGTTAAAGTCATGTAGCAAAAACAATCAAATTTTAACTTAATTATTAATAAGTGGGAAAATACTATGGAAGTGTTTGGTAACTCTAACTAAATAGGTAGAGCTTATTTGAAAATTGAACTTATTTGAACTTTAGATTGTTAAGTTAAAGTTTAATTGGATGTCTAAGATCTATTTGAAGTGGATGTTTTACCTCTAAAGTAATAAGTAGACATGAGCTGCTTTTTTCTTTAGAGGTAAAACTTCTACTTCAGAGAGATCTAGACATCTAATTAAAAATTAACTTAACAATTTAAAGTCCAAATAAGCTTGATTTTCAAATAAGCTCTACCTTTTTAATATAGAGTTACCAAACTCCCTCTAAATTACCATTTTTTAATGATGATTTCAGGATCATCCGTATGTAGAGAGCCAAAATTATTTTTATCTTATTACCTTGTTTAATAGGATTAAAATAATCAATAATATATCCCTAGATGTGCTAGGGTATAACTAAATGGTATAGGGAGTGTAAAGTGCTTAAAAAGAGGAAAAGTGGAAAATTTGTGAACCTCCGATCGATCAGAAGTTACCCCCGATCAATCGGACATTACCAGAAGAGAAAATAAAAATATTCCGTGAACCACCGATTGATCGGACCGCGATTTTTCAGGATTTTTAAAATGCGCGGTTGTTAGGATTTTAACACCCTCCTCTATAGATAGGACCCCCAAACTCGAGGGTTTGGAGGGTTTTGAAGTTCCTAACCTAATTTTGGAGAGAGAGATGGGAAAACTTAAGCTTTTAAGGAGGGTTTTTACTAGGGGAATGAAGATTTTGCGAGGAGAAGAATGATTGAAGCTTAAGGATTACTCTAAGGTGTATTCTTAGCATTTGGATCGTAGGGAAGCGATCTATGAAGATAAATATTGTTGAACATTATGCCCTGAAAAGCTATTTAGATTGTAAGATTCTTATTGATTAGATTAATAAAGATATCTTCTTTATCTATAGTGAATTCATTATGGGTAATTGACCAAGATCATGAGATGATCTATATTATATGAGATATCGATAAAGATCCCTAGGATATATTGTAGGAAAGCTATGTGATATGTATTTGACTATCACAGATAGATATAACTTTCCAGTTTCTTATACCCTATAGAGTCACAACTATGGGTGAAGCTGAGAACTTCACTTATATGGTTGCCACAATGCTAAGATGTTCTCAATGGTTGAGATGTAGTTTTTATCTTAAACTATTGTAGTGGAGACTATACATCAGCATATGGGTGCTTGAATGTACATTGACTGATTGCATGCAATGAGAGACCTCTTGTATAAACATACTATCAGATAGTTGGTCTCTCATACACTTTGAACAGATTTGATGAGTTCATTTATAACTGAACAATGATCTGACTATTTTGATTGCACCTAAGTACTCTCTACTTGAGGGACTACGATACGGTGACAATTGGATAATCAGAAAGTTGTTCGAGTCATGATGAATTTCACAAAAAATTCATGCTCATTAAATTGAGAGATTATCCAAGTTCCGGATAAGACAATCGATTAAGCTTAAATCCTGGGCAGGTGATTTTGAAATCAAATAAGTTTGAAATATATTTTTAATAAAATATATTATACTTAATAAAAGTTTTTCTCAAAATATTTTACATGAGAAATAGTTTCTCATGACTTAATCAAATGTCTTGGAAACCTGGATGATCTACATTAGCCTATGAGTTAGATAGACTATTAATCTCGAAGGCATATTAGGGATAATGTTATTAGAAGGATCAGTCGAATTAAAAAGTTCATGTGGCGGGATCCTTTATTGGTTTATGTTCTTACACTGAGAGTCAATTGCATCATGGATATCTCACGTCACTTACAATTCCGATGTCATTCCTATTAAAGGGTCAATGGGATAACATCGGGTAAGCCAGGGTTAGAATGTCCTAGAG
Organism: Tetracentron sinense; assembly: GCA_015143295.1. Lineage (NCBI taxonomy): Eukaryota > Viridiplantae > Streptophyta > Magnoliopsida > Trochodendrales > Trochodendraceae > Tetracentron > Tetracentron sinense. The sequence goes on from CM026554.1 coordinate 25,654,708, forward strand.
CAATCTGTGGAGATGCTCATAAAGAAATACAAGCTCAAAATAATACATAAAAATTTAATCTATAAATAATAGATTAAATGTTAATCTATATTTAATGGATTAAATGTTAATCTTTAATAAATAGATTAAATGTTAATCCATGGTTTAGATTAAATGATAATCTAAATTAAATAATAATAATAATAATAATAATAATTTAATTAATCAAATATAAGGAGATATGAGTTTGACCCATACCCATAAAAGCCCATATAAGATGGACCTTAATGGTGGGCCCAAGCCCATGGGATAATCTCCCCAAAGTGGGTGCCCACTTCTAGTTCCCTAATTTTATGGGGCTTTTGGTTAGTAGATAATTATTAATTAATTAGTCCTTATCTAATGGGATTAGATGCCTTACTTGGAAGACAAGAAACAAAGAGATAAGAATTATCTTTAATCCTTACTTGGAGTTCATGTCTCCCTCTAGCTCACGCCCCCCTCAAGCTCAGGTCCACCCTTTGAGGTGTTTCTAATTTTATTAGAATCCCGATTGTTTAGGGATTTGATTATATCCCTAATAGTTAGGGAGTTGGTTAGTATCCCTAGATTCTAGGAAGTTAGTTACATCCCATTAATTAAGGAGTCCTTTTAGAAAAAGGAATCTCAAATTAGAAGGTTTGTTATAACTAACTTCTTATAAATAAACTAGGAGTTTAATTAATGATAAGAGTTATCATTATTCAGAAACTCTTAGGGATAGCTATCATTATTAGATAATGATAAGGATAATGATCAAGATGTGGATAAGATCCACATCTATATATACCCAACTCCCAAACCATGGGGCTCAAGAGAATCATTATTTTTCCTCAAAATTTTCGTGAGCAAGAGAGAGAACTCCTCTCCCAATTTTCATGAGCTACAAGGAAGACCCTCAAGGATTTTTGTGAGCTTCAAGGGAGAGCTCAAGGGGATTTTAGAAGGCTAGGGTTTTGAACCCTAAGGATTTTGTGAGATAGAAAGTCTACTCCATCATCTTGCTAATCTCCTCATTCTTCAAAGGCTAAGAATAGATTCGAAAGTTTCGCAGGGATAACAAAGAGAGAGAATCGAGCTTCGAGTACTTCTTCAAGAAATCTCTACAAAGAGTTCTGAAAAACTATCGGATTTTGTGCTTCACAGGTGAACATCATTCACCGAGGTAATTCTCTAACATGTAGTTAAAATTATTTGCTTTCTATAGTGTAAAGATCTTCAGGATCTAGTTATTCCGTATATTTTTTTATTTGGATTCCCTTCAAACATGACTTCCTCACTATCAATACTATGAACTATTGATGTTCTTAAGTTTATAAACTGAAATCCCATGTTAGAGTAAGATTGTGTATGATTTATGGTAGAAATGACTCTCCATTTATATTTGTTCATGATTATTCCATATTGAAGTAATGATGTTTGATGAAATGTGGAGGAAGGAAATGGTTTTGAAGTTGTGTGGTGAAAATAGGAGAATGTAATGTATGTTTGGGTTTTGAATGAAGAATGGGTGTTGTTGTGGAGTTTTGGATGAATAGAATGATGGTTTTTATATGAAATGATGGATTTGGTGTGCAAATAATGATTTAAGATTCCTATTTATATGTTATAACATGTGAAAATGATATATGTTAAATGCTAGAATTGTTAAGAATGTCATATGGAAATATAGTGATTATGCATATTCAATTGATGAAATAATGGAAATGTCATGCTATGGTTATTGATGAATGTTGTTGAATATTACACGTAGTGATTTATTATCGGGTAAATAAGCCTTGAATTATGATCTCGTGGCCTAGGTCTTTTATCATGGAGGTGTACTGTAAAGTCAAAATGTTGTTGGGAAAATTCTGAGCCCAAAATGTTGTATATAGGTCATAGTAGGTCTCATCTGGTTTGAAGACAAAGTGAAGAAGAAGCCGTGAAGAATCTTGAAGCTACATCACTCACATTGGCTCAAAAAGTAAGTTTTGAAAGAGAGACCTAGATGACCTTAGGTTACCTCATGGAATTAACCCATTCATCATAAAAATTAAGTCAAAAAACACTAGAGGTATAGGGGATTGCATTTAAAACTAAAACAATAAAAATATGAAAAAATTGTACCCCAGGGTCGACCCTAACCATTTTGGGTCGACCCTGAATAGCCCAGGTTTTGTATGGTGTTTTTGGGCAGAGAGTAAGATTTTTGGAGGTCGACCCTGAAGGATGGTTGGGTCGACCGAAGTGTACACTTTGGTCGACCGAACCATCCCCCAGGGTCGACCCTGATATGGGATTTTGGTTGTTAAGTTTGTTTGCTATAGTGGGTCGACCCAGGGATCCTCCAGGGTTGACCCTGATATGGAAAAACTTTCTAAAAATATTTTTTAGCAACTTCTAAACTCTTAAACCTTTCCTATATATATTGGACCTTTCCCAATCCGTGAGGGATATTGATTGGAGACTTTTTAGAGCACTTTGTGCCTATTTTGAGTTCATGAAAACTCTTGGATTCATTGATCTTCATCTCTATTAGTTGGCCTCTAGGTTGTGCAAAATTTTCAAGCATATTTTCTCAAACTTGCATTAGATGATCCTTAATCATTAAGAGATCACCCTAGGGCTTCCACAAACCCTAAAACCCACTGTATGCTCTACTGTGAGCATTGGTTAGCCTTAGCTAAAGCCGTCAAGGATGGAGATTGGTCTTCGAAGATCGTGGTTGATCACTTTGAGTAAGATTGGACGGTGAGGAACCGGAGCTGCTGTTGCGGGGATCGAACGTGCTGTGTTCGTGGTTTACAAGCTGAGGAATTGATACTGAGGAACGGTGTGTCGTGTCCGGTTGGGTAAGATTCGAGTCTTGTATTGTTCAAATCTTCTCATAGTGAATTTTGTGCTGGACTAGGTCCCATGGTTTTTCCCGGAAGGGTTTTCCACGTAAAAATCTTGTGTGTTCAAGTGAGATTATTTGTGTGTGATTGTCTAAAATTAAAATTGGAAAATAAAATTGAAGTAGACCTATTCACCCCCCCTCTAGGTCTAAGAGTGCATTGAAAGAAGGAATTTCAATTGGTATCAGAGCAGGTACACTCATAAGGTTAAATCCCTTAAGTGTGATTTTGTGTCTATCCTTAAGTCAATGACTACTTTAAAAGAGGGTGGATCCATCTCTCGTCCCCCATTGTTTGATGGGAACAATTATGCGTATTGGAAAGCTCGAATGAGAGCTTTTCTCAAATCCATAGACGAGAGAATCTGGATGTCCATTCAGGATCGATGGATTCCACCGGTGAATATTCTAGGTGATGTAATTCTAACTAAAAGCACCAAGGATTGGAGCAAAGAAGAGCTTGAGACAAGTGGTTGGAACACGAAAGGTCTCAATGCAATCTTTACTGCAATCACTATCAAAGAATTCAGACGAATCTCTTCATGTGAAACAGCAAAGGAGACATGAGATATTTTGGAAATGACTCATGAAGGTACAACCACTGTCAAGATCTCTAAGTTTCAAATTCTCACCACAAAATTTGAAAATCTGAAAACTGAGGAAAATGACACATTTGATGAATTCTATGCTAAACTAAGTGACATTGTCAACTCCGGTTTCAACCTGAGTGAGAAAATCAGTGAGTCCAAAATTGTCAGAAAAATTCGTAGATCTCTGCCGGAAAGGTTTCAATCTAAGGTCACTGCCATCGAGGAGAGCAAGAATGTTGATGCTCTCAAGATTGAGGAATTGGTCGGATCACTCCAAACCTACAAACTCAATCTTCGACCATCCAAGAAAAACAAATCTGTAGCCTTGAAAACTGTCAAGGAGACCTTGGATGGGGATGACAGTGATGCTGAGTTGGGAGAGAAGGAATTGGCTCTATTTGTTAAAAAATTTCAAAAATATTTGAAAAGAAATAGAAGGTTCAAGCCTAAACCAGGAGGAAAACCTCTGGAAAAGCCAAAGTCAAAACCTTGGGATAACAAGAAAGTCCCCAAAAGAACTGACAAGAAATCTCATGGCATTCAATGCTATGAATGCAAAGGCTACGACTATATTTCACCTGATTGCCCTAACAAGAAGAAGACTAAGGGAAAGGTGATGAATGCCACATGGGATGACAATCATTCTGATGAAGAACAATTTGAAAGCTCTACATCAAGTGAGGAATCTAAAAATCACATGGCTTTCACTGTCACTCTATCAGAGATAGACCATCCTCTCACTACTCATGAAGAGAAGAGTGATGAAGATCAAGTGAGTGAGTCTAGTGAAGATCATGATCAGAGTCACACTGTCTCTAAGTCTGATGAAGATATGGACAAAGCTTATGAAAGGTTTTTTTCTGAAAGCCTTAAGCTGAAGAAAGCTAAGATCTCTTTGAACAAACAACTTAAATTTACCCAACAAGAAAGAGACTCTTGCAAACTAGAAGCAGAAGGGAAAAATGCTCTAGTATCTCAGGTTGAAATTGAAAAGGCTGAACTGGTGTCTAAACTAGAATACCTTGAGGAAGAAAATGCCTCTTTATCCAAATGGATCAAGGTTCTAGAAACTGAGGAAGATAACTCCATGAGTGTATCTGAAGAGTCAAAGATTCGAATTTCAGAATTGGAATCTGAAAGAAATAACCTTATTGAAAAAGTTAGATTTCTAAAAAAGGAATTTCTTGATATTCTGAAAGTTAAGGATGGGCTAGCTAAGAAAGTAACTGAACTCGAAAAAGAAGCTAGACTCCTTAGCAACACTCAAATCTTGGATAAACTGGCTAGCATGCAGCGCTCAACAGTAAACATGTCTGGCATAGGACATTCAGACAGACCATCCGGTCCTTTGAATGTCAGAACAATGTTTACTGCAACATTTGAGCCAATACATGAAAATCCAAGATTTGTGAGTTCTAACTCCTCAGGATCAACATCCAGGATGCCCAACTCTCAGTTGTACCAAACTTTTGTCACGTCTAGACAAAGTAAAAATTCAACTGAAACTGAGAGAACAAAAGTTCAGTCCCAGGCTAACAGATCTCCTTCTTCTAGGTTCATTCCCACTTGTCACCATTGTGGAGTGAAGGGACACATCCGACCTAACTGCAATGTCTTTAGGAGAAATCCCCGAAATGGTTCTTGGAATCAAACACAACATCAAGGGAATCTCCAAAGGCAAATTCAAGCCTTAGCAGAAAAGTCTAGGAGTTTGAGTGAAGAAGTGATGAAAATTGCTCAACTCTCTAGTACACAATATGGCTGTGACACTTCTTATGCTCATCATGAAGAAGGTAACAGGATGGACCAAAATGCAAGGTTCACCCAGAAAAGAAGGAAGAACAGGAGATCTAACAAAAAGAAGGTCATGCCTACAAATGAAGTGAACAAAAACAATAGGGTTTTCCAAAAGTCTAAGTTCATTTATGTGAGAAAGGATGATCTAAAATGCCTTGTCATCCACACCACTTTGAAAGCCCAAAATTCTGACATGTGGTATTTCGATAGTGGATGCTCCAGACATATGACTGGTAACAAGTCCCTCTTTACTCACCTTGAGGAATGCTCGGATGAGACTGTTACTTTTGGTGATGGAAGCAAATCCTTTGTGATAGGAAAATGTATCATCCAAGCACCAGGTATTCCTAAACTGAAGGATGTCTTGTTTGTAGAAGGACTGAAAGCTAATCTAATTAGCATAAGTCAATTGTGCGATGATCACCATGCTGTCCACTTTACCAACAACAAGTGCTCTGTTATGGATGACAAAGGTGTGTGTGTTTTGGAAGGGTCAAGAACCACTGACAATTGTTATGGTTTAATTCCTAGTGTTGGTTCTTCTCAAATGTGCAACAGGGCTAAAGTTGAAGAAGTTGAACTGTGGCACAGGAGGCTAGGTCACATGAATTTCAAAGACCTAAGCAAACTCTCAAAACACGAGCGTGTGAGAGGTGTGCCAAAACTAGGGAAGCCCTCTACTGCTGTGTGTGGGCCATGTCAAATTGGCAAACAAATTAAAAGTCCACACAAGAAGGCTTCAAATATCGCTACCTCACACCCACTAGAACTAATACACATGGATCTCATGGGTCCAACTCGAACTGAAAGTCTAGGAGGAAAGCGATATATCCTAGTGATGGTTGATGATTTCTCAAGGATGTCATGGGTGGCATTCATAAGAGAGAAGTCGGATGCATTTGAGAACTTCAAGAACATCTGCTTGAGAGTGCAAAATGAAAAAGGATGCCCTATCACTCGTATTCGAAGTAATCATGGAAAGGAGTTTGAAAACTCCAAGTACAATGAGTTTTGTGATGAAGCGGGCATCAAGCGTGAATTTTCTGCACCAATAAACACCTCAGGAAAATGGTGTGGTGGAAAGAAAGAACAGGGTGATTCAAGAGATGGCTAGGGTGATGCTTCACAGCAACAACCTGGCTGCTCATTTCTGGGCTGAAGCAGTTAGCACTGCATGCTATACTGTTAGTAGAGTCTACACTAGGCCTAGAACTAAGAATACACCCTATGAGCTTTGGTACAACAAGAAACCCAATGTCAAGTACTTTCGAGTATTCCGAAGTAAGTGCTATATTTTTAGGGATAAAGAGCAATTGGGTAAATTTGATTCCCTGAGTGATGAAAGGATTTTTCTTGGATATTCCACAAATAGTAAGGCTTATCGAGTATACAACTTGAGAACCTCTACTGTTATGGTGTCCATAAATGTGGTGGTTGATGACTCAGGATCTGAGTCCTTGCAACTAGAGGATGACAATGCTGATGAAGGTGTGAAAATTCTAATATCTAAATCAGAAGATGAATCACCTTCAAAGTCACCTCCTAAAAAACCTACACATCCTAGGGTTATGAGACCTCACTCCTCAACTGAAATTATTGGAAACCTTGAAAGTGGAGTGAGAACTCGAAAACAAGTTGAAAACGAAGTTAGTCACTTTTGCTACACTTCTACATTTGAACCAAAAAATGTAACTGAAGCTCTCACTGATGAAAAGTGGATAAATGCCATGCAAGAAGAGCTTAATCAGTTTACAAGGAATGATGTATGGTTTTTAGTTCCTAGGCCTAAAAATACAAATGTTATTGGTACTAAATGGATTTTCAAGAACAAATCTGATGAACATGGTACCATTGTAAGAAACAAGGCTAGGTTAGTTGCACAGGGATACACTCAGATTGAGGGCATTGATTTCGATGAAACATTTGCTCCTGTTGCCCGACTAGAGTCTATCAGAATCTTGCTTTCTTTTGCATGCCATCTCAAATTCAAACTTTTACAGATGGTTGTTAAGAGTGCCTTCTGAATGACATTCTTCAGGAGAAAGTTTATGTAGAACAACCAAAAGGGTGTGAGGACCCTAATCATCCTAATCAGGTTTACCGATTAAAAAGGGCTCTCTATGGTTTGAAACAAACTCTCAAAGCTTGGTATGAGAGAATGACTACATACCTCTTAGAAAAGAGATTTTCGAGAGGGAGAGTAAACAGGACCCTATTCATTAAAAACATTAAGGATGATATAGTTATTGCTCAGATATATGTTGATGATATTGTCTTTGATTCCAAATCAGGCTCACAAGCACACTCCTTTGCTGAACAAATGAAGAATGAATTTGAGATGAGCAGAGTTGGTGCGCTGAATTTCTTTCTTGGTCTACAGGTAAAACAAATGAACAATGGGATCTCTGTGTCCTAGACAAAATATGCCAAAGACCTTGTAAAAATATTTGGCATGAGCTCAGCTAAACATGCTCGCACTCCTATGAGCACCACCACCAAACTTACAAAGAGACTTCAGGCAAAAGTGTCGACCAAACCACATACCGAAGTATGATTGGTAGTTTGCTTTACCTCACTGCCAGTCGTCCTGACATTGCCTTTAGTGTCGGAGCTTGTGCTCGTTATCAAGCAAGCCCCAAAGAGTCACAATGTCGAGACCCAAAACCCACCCTAGGAGTTAGAGTGAATCTTGGACGACTCATCATAACTTGCATGACTTGCTTGACCAAAATAACCTGGAAAAGAGCTGGAGCATATACAATAGAGGATAATAATAGCGGAAACATACTTTAACATAGCACAATGGAAGATTAACAAACCTCTATGTATATATACACACATGATCCAAGTTTATACAAAAAGATACACAAAAGAAAGTACGGACAGGCCCGCCAAATTACATGAATACATCTCTCTTAACTCACCCACAACTATTCACTCAGAATCTACCAAAACCTAATAGTAGCCCTTGGCCTGAGGTTCCTCCACAGGTTCCTCAACGTACTCCTCCTCCACCCATGGGCTCGAAGCACAGATATCAAAAGGAGCAACCACTCCGCTATCACCTGTCGACATAAGAAGTACGGTTGAGCATGGAATACTCAGCGTGTACCAAATGCTAACCAATAGTCATAGTACAGCAACAATGATATATATATATATATATATAAGCAGGAAGCAGTAATCTTATAACAGGAAAGTAAAGCAGTTTATAATCATGCTTGCATTTTCGTAAAAGCTGATAAAACCCTTGAAAACATCGTGCACTTGACTTGACTCAAATTGCCATTTTTGTGCTTGAAAAATTGTCTTGTCTATCTTGTCTTATCGTATCATGTCGTGTCATGCATGTCATGCTATGTCATGCTTGCTTGGAAAATAAATGTGTTCATACTACTTGTGAGGGAAGGGAGACCCTTCTTCCTAAATGCTCATGCTTGCCATGCCATGTATCTTGCTTGCTTGGAAAATAAACTACTTATGAGGGAAGAGAAACCCTTCTTCCTAAATGCTCATGCTTGTCATGCCATGTATCTTGCTTGCTTGGAAATTAAACTACTTGTGAAGGAAGGGAGACCCTTCTTCCTAAATGCTCATGCTTGCCATGTTCTTGTCAAAAGCGAGGTAAAACATATCGTAGGATATGTCCCACCTCTAATTCTCGTTCTTGAAAAACCTCGGTAAATAATGTCATGCATGCCGTGCTCGTGGAATCGTGTACATACTTGCATTTGAATTTAAATATGACATTTGGGTAATTCACAATACATAAGACATCAATAATTGGAGCAAGTCAATATTCATGCCATTTTAGGGAAAATAAATAATCACACTATCATAAGCCCTAGCAATTCCATAAGCAATTATGCATGTATTTTCTTAATTTACAATTCGTTTTATTCACCTTGACATTTCATCAAACCTGGGGTGTGTACATTATTGATGAAACCTATATCATGCTTTTGTAGGTGGATTTATATTCACAACATACTCGTATGTTTATTATTGGTACAATGCCCTTCCCCTTTTCATTCATCACATCATTCACACGGCATCCAATCGCCAATATCCATCTCCATTCACACCATTCACACATTACAACTCATATCATAGTTATGGATGGGGGAAAACAAAGAATAGCAAAGAAAAGAGAAAACTATAACTAAGAGGGTAGCACAAGGTACCGACCTTGACAAATGAGGGAAGAAACCCCCTGCAAAACGTGCGTGAGTTGCTGCCCTAGCTTGGAGAGCGTAGACCTCACGAGCTTGAACCTTGATCTTGAAGGAAAACTAGCTTGAGGTGATTGTGGATTCACAACCCCTTTGATTTCTCCCTAAATGCAAACCCTAGGTTAGGAAACCCCTTTCTCTTCTCTCCTTATCTCTCAAATCTTCTAAGTGTTGAGAATGAGCCCGAAAGACTCGGGCGAGCCTTATATGTAAAGGGGTATAACACCCAAATACCGAAAAAGCCCTTAATGAAATTCTGCAAAACACGATAGACCGATCGATCGGTGATAAGGACCAAGCCATCGGTTGCCTACCGAGCGACTGGTGATAATAACCGAGCTCTCGGTAAAAAATAAGCTCTTTGAAAAATTTCCCCATACAAAATTTCCAACCAGTCGATAGCCTCCGATCGATCGGTTGTGGACCGATCGATCGCTCAATGGACCGAGTGATCGGTGGTCTGCAGGTTTTTGACCCTGAGTCCATTTTTCACCCATTCCTACTATTTGGACCCATTCTACTTCTATTCTAACATCTTCTAAACTTGAATAGGACCTCTTTAAAGCTTATAGGCTTTATTAAATAATTTATCTAATTAATTATAGCATTCTTGACACAATTCCATCGAAGTTTCAAATTCTCATTTCATGAAATTGAGATTACAAGACACCATGCCTTGACATACATCCCAAGGCATATACAAAAAGTTTTGGGGCTCTACATCCTCCCCCCCTTATAAAAATTTCATCCTCGAAATTTGGACGACACATACGATACAAAATCAAACAAAAGTACATGTTACATTACAAAACTCATTCAAACAATTTCGGGTACTTCACTTTGACTTCGGCTTCACGCTCCCATGTAGCCTCTTCTCGACCATGATGTTGCCATTGCACGATAACCAATGGGATAGACTTGTTGCGAAGAGCTTGATCTCTCCGATCCAATATACGAACCGGCTTCTCAACCAAAGTGAGATCCTCCCGTATTTCCAATGGCTCCAAGTCTATGACATGCGAAGGATCCGCAATGTACTTCCGAAGCATAGATACATGAAAAACGTTGTGGACCACGGCCATATGAGGTGGAAGAGATACCCTTTAAGAAATTTCACCAACTCGCATGATGATCTCAAACGGGCCAACATATCGAGGACTAAGTTTGCCTCGCCTACCAAATCTCATAATCCCCTTGCTAGGAGATACCTTCACAAAGACTTGATCCCTAACCTGAAATTCCAAGTCCCTGCGGCGTGTGTCCGCATAGCTCTTTTGACGATCTTGAGCGGCTTTCAACCGATCCTGGATGATCTTTACTATACTCGCAGTTTGCTCGATCAACTCCGAACCTAACACTTTTCTTTCTCCTACCTCATCCCAGTAGAGAGGAGACCTGCAGCTTTGCCCATATAAGGCCTCAAATGGTACCATTTGGATGCTCGCCTGATAGCTATTGTTATAGGCGAATTCAACCAAAGGCAAGTGTTCTTCCTAACTGCCCTTGAAATCCAACATACATGCCCGAAGCATGTCTTCGATGACTTGGTTCACCCTCTCGGTTTGTCCGTCCGTCTGTGGATGAAAAGCGGTGCTGAAATCAAGTCGGGAACCCATAGCTTCCTGAAAACTCTTCCAGAACCTGGACGTGAATCTCGGATCCCGATCTGACACAATACTAACTGGTACCCCGTGTAGCCTAACAACTTCTTTGATATATAGCGCGGCCAACTAACTAGAATTGAACGTAGTACGGTAAGGCAAGAAGTGCACGGACTTTGTCAAATGGTCCACCACAACCCATATCGCATCTGAGTTCCTTGCCCTTTTTGACAACCCAACAATGAAGTCCATGGATATGTGCTCCCATTTTCACTTCGGAATAGGGAGAGACTGTAATAGATCTGCCGGTCTCAAGTGCTCTGCCTTCACCTGTTGGCAAACCAAACATCGTGTCACATTCTCCGCAACATCCCTCTTCATATTCCACCACCAAAAGTGATTCTTGAGGTTCCGGTACATCTTTGTACCCCCCGGATGCACCGTGTACTTTGCCCGGTGGGCTTCATCCATAATCTCTCGTCGAAGATCCGCATTGGCCGGAACACAAAGCCTTCCCTTGAATGTGATAGCACCTCGGCTAGTGAGAGAGAAGTCCTCATTACCCTTGGCAACTTCCTTGTCCCGGAAAGCCAATAATTCAGCATCCATGGCTTGATATTCTCGGATCAAATCTATAATGTACGGTCGGACCGTGACATTTGCCAAAATAGGACTGCATACAGAATCATTCACACTGATGTCCAGATTTGCCAAATCTTCTAATAATCTCCATTCTCGCACTAACATATGGGCCAACAACCCCGGAGGTCTTTTACTCAAGGCGTCCGCTACAATGTTTGCTTTGCCAGGGTGGTATTGGATGGTGCAGTCATAGTCTTTCAAAAATTCCATCCAACGTCGTTGCCTCAGATTTAGCTCATTTTAGGAAAAGAGGTACTTGAGGCTCTTGTGATCCGTATACACATAGAATTCTACCCCGTACAAGCAATGTCGCCAAATCTTAAGTGCAAACACGACTGCGGCAAGTTCTAAGTCGTGCATGGGGTAATTCTTTTCATGCTCTTTCAATTGCCTCGATGCATAGGCAATGAATTTCTTGTGTTGCATGAGCACACACCCAAGTCCAACATGCGAGGCATCACTGTACACCTCATAACCACCCTGTCTAGATGACACTGTAAGGACGGGGGCCGTGGTATGCTACTTTTTTAGCTCCGTGAAACTGATCTTGCACTTATCACTCCATACAAACTTGGCGTTCTTCCTCGTCAGGTAAGTGAGCAGTGCAGTAAGGCTAGAGAAACCCTCTACGAATCTCCGGTAATAGCCTACCAACCCAAGGAAACTGCGTATCTCTGCGACACTCTTGGGCCTCGCCCAACTCATGACTGCCTCTATCTTTTTCGGATCTACTGAAATACCTTCCGCAGATACAACTTGGCCTAGGAATGCCACTTCTTCCAACCAAAACTCACACTTGCTAAGTTTGGCGTACAACTTGTGCTCTCTCAGCAATTCCAAAGCAAGATGAAGGTCTCGTATGTGATCTGCCCGTGTCTGGGAATACACCAAGATATCGTCGAAAAACACGATCACGCATCGATCCAGGTATGGCCGGAACACCCAGTTCATTAAATCCATAAAGGCTGCCGGCGCATTTGTGAGACCAAAAGGCATTACCAAGAACTCGTAGTGTCCATATCGAGTCTGAAAGGCAGTTTTGGACACATCCTCGGCCTTGATCTTTAACTGGTGGTAATCGGACCGAAGATCGATCTTAGATAAAAAATTTTCTCCCTTCAACTGATCGAATAAGTCATCAATCCTAGGCAATGGGTACCTATTCTTTATAGTGACTTTGTTCAATTGCTGGTAATCGATGCACATCCGCATCGAGCCATCCTTTTTCTTAACAAGTAACACCGGGGCACCCCACAGTGAGACACTTGGTCGAATGAAACCAAGGCCTTGCAACTCCTCCAACTGAGTCTTCAACTCCTTGAGTTCAATAGGGGCCATTCTATACGGAGCCTTGAAAATAGGAGCTGTGCCTGGTGCAAGCTCGATCAAAAACTCAATCTCCCTGTCTGGAGGCAATCTTGGCAACTCCTCTGGAAATACATCCAGGATTTCACTCACGACTGGAATAGTCGAAGAGTCCTTTGCCTCGGGGTTCGATAGGCTCAACGCCGCAAAACGGGCAATATCTCTACTTCTTAACCCCCGAAATGAAATGGCTTGCCTTCCACTGGCCGGAAGAGTACCATCTTTTCAAAACAAGCCACATGCCCATGATGTGTTGCTAACCAATCCATTCCTAAGATGACGTCGAAGTCTTGAAATCCGAGGATGATTAGTTCAACCGTCAACTCGTGGCTCCCCACTTGAACCACACTATTTCTACACACTTTATCTGCCACTACTGTCTTACCGAGAGGAGTCGAAATGGCTAACTCCAGTTCCAACTGGCTAGGCTCGGAGGAAAAGCCTTTAGAGAAACTCGGTGATACGAATGAATGAGTAGACCCGGTGTCGATCAATACTCGAGCCAAACATTTATTGACTAGTAAGGTTCCTAAAATTTTAACTAGCTAAGTCAATCCAGGCATCAACATCATATATATAGGTAGATAGATATATATAGCACGCCACATACGTACACAAGGAATAAGGCATAACATGAAATCACAGTTAAAAGAATAACTCTAAACGCGTATCTTGCACTACATCATCAGATGCAAGTGCATCACCCTCTGTCAAGGCAAAAATTCGCCCCTAGTTCACCTGGCGAGGCGGAGGTGCAGAACGTGCAGGCTGAGAGGACGCCTGGTATGATCCTATTGGGTGTGCTGGGGGCCTAATCCCCTGAGACTGGCCAGGCAAATGCCGACTCGGGCAATCCCTGATCATATGGCCCTGGTGACCGCAATGATAACATCCACCCGATGCTCTTCGGCAATCTCCTACCGGATGCCTTCGACAGCATGAAGTGCAGACCTCATATGTGTAAGTCGGAGGGGCCGGAGGTGAAGCGTATCTCGCCACCTGAGGTGCAACTGGTCGTGGAGCTGGAAGAGCCTGAGGTCGCGGTGCCTGAGGCATGTACGACCGTGGAACTGGAGGCGCATAAGATGGCCTCATCGGTGGTGCTGGCCACGCATACTGAGGTGGTGCTGGTCATGTGTACTGATAAGGGCCGGTATGAGCCTGCCTCTCTGGAGGTGTTGAACTACTAGGTTGGCCTCTTGTCAACTCCCTCTTCTTGGACACCGCCTCAGAATTTGCCTCGATTAATAAGGCCTTATCTAGTACTTCCGGATAAGTAGTGTGCCTGAAAGCAGATACTTTCTCCATAATGACATCCTTGAGCCCTTGCTTAAATCTCCTCGCCTTCCTTGCCTTAGTAGCAACCATGTGAGGCGTAAATCTGGAGAGCTCTGAGAACTTGGCCTCATAAGCGTCCACAGTCATCGAACCTTGCTCTAGGTTGATGAACTCTCTTTCTTTCTTTTCCCGTGCTCCAACAGGAAAATACTTCTTATAAAAAGTGTCATTGAACTCCTCCCAAGTCCAAGGTTGACCTTGCATGGTCAAATCTTGCATCCTTAAGGCGGACAACCACCAATGGTGTGCCTCACCCTCAAGCATGAAAACAGCCTATGCTACTTTCTCTTCCTCTGTTGGAGAGAGGACCGCAAATATCTTCTCTACTTGGAGGATCCAAGCCTCCGCAGCAAGAGGGTCCACACTCCCATGGAATGATGGAGGCCTCAATCTCCTGAATGCCTCAACCCTAGTTGTACGATGTACTGGAGCTATAGGTGGGGGAGTAGGTGCCGCTGATGATGGTATAGTTTGTCAAGCCGCTAGGATGGCGAGAGTCTTAGCAATAGAGCCTAAGACTTGAGAGAGGTCCGGCTGCTCTACCTCATCTTGAGAAGAAGATGAAGCTCTGGTATGTGGTCCACGACCCCGTGTGCCCCCTCTCATGACTAAAGTCCTGAGAACAATAGCACCACATGAGTCTAACTTGAAACCACAATTTATCGTATCGGTTCAATGCATCATAATTCAATTGTATAAATTGTATAATACTAGCATACATCACATTAAGTCATCGGAGTATTTATCATATTATACTTTGGTGTTCTAGCTTCTCTAAGACCCGTACTTGGTTGAAACAACCATTTTAAACTAAGACTAAAGTTTAGTCTTACACTTGGAATAGGACTCGCTTCTGACTTACTTCCTTCCTAACTTGTTTCCTAACATATGCCCTTGTCAAGCCGTGGTATTAGATTCTAAGTGACCCTAGAGACCTAAAGCTTAAGCTCTGATACCACTTCTGTCGGGACCTAAAACCCACCCTAGGAGTTAGAGTGAATCTTGGACGACTCATCATAACTTGCATGACATGCTTAACCAAAATAACCAGCAAAAGACTTGGAGCATATACAATAGAGGATAATAATAGCGGAAACATACTTTAACATAGCACAATGGAAGACTAACAAACCTCTATGTATATGTACACACATGATCCAAGTTTATACAAAAAGATATACAAAAAAAAGTGCGGACAGGCCTGCCAAAATACATGAATACATCTCTCTCAACTCACCCACGGCTATTCACTCAGAATCTACCACAACCTAATAGTAGCCCTTGGCCTGAGGTTCCTCAACGTACTCCTCCTCCACCCATGGGCTCGGAGCACAGATATCAAAAGGAGCAGTCGCTCCAATATCACCTGCCGACATAAGAAGTACGGCTGAGCATGGAATACTCAGTGTGTACCAAATGCTAACAGTGTGTACCAAATGCTAACCGTGTGTACCAAATGCTAACCAACAGTCATAGTACAGCAACAATGATATATATATAAGCAGGAAGCAGTAATCTTATAACAAGAAAGTAAAGAAGTTTATAATCATGCTTGCATTTTCGTAAAAGCCGATAAAACCCTTGAAAACATCGTGCATTTGACTTGACTCAAATTGCCCTTTTCGTGCTTGAAAACTTATCTTGTCTGTCTTGTCTTGTCGTATCATGTCGTGTCTAGCGTGTTATGCGTGTCATGCCATGTCATGCTTGCTTGGAAAATAAATGTGTTCATGCTACTTGTGAGGGAAGGGAGACCCTTCTTCCTAAATACTCATGCTTGCCATGCCATGTATCTTGCTTGCTTGGAAAATAAACTAATTGTGAGGGAAGGGAAACCCTTCTTCCTAAATGCTCATGCTTGTCATGCCATGTATCTTGCTTACTTGGAAATTAAACTACTTGTGAGGGAAGGGAGATCCTTCTTCCTAAATGCTCATGCTTGCCATGTTCTTGTCAAAAGCGAGGTAAAACATAACGTAGGATATGTCCCACCTCTAATTCTCGTTCTTGAAAAACCTCGGTAAATAATGTCATGCATGCCGTGCTCGTGGAATCGTGTACATACTTGCATTTGAATTTAAATATGACATTTGGGTAATTCACAATACATAAGACATCAATAATTGGAGCAAGTCAATATTCATGCCATTTTAGGGAAAATAAATAATCACACTATCATAAGCCCTAGCAATTCCATAAGCAATTATGCATGTATTTTCTTAATTTACAATTCGTTTTGTTCACCTTGGCATTTCATCAAACATGGGGTGTGTACATTATTGATCAAACCTATATCATGCTTTTGTAGGTGGATTTATATTCACAACATACTCGTATGTTTATTATTGGTACAATGCCCTTCCCCTTTTCATTCATCACATCATTCACACGGCATCCAATCGCCACTATCCATCTCCATTCACACCATTCACACATTACAACTCATATCATAGTTATGGATGGGGGAAAACAAAGAATAGCAAAGAAAAGAGAAAACTATAACTAAGAGGGTAGCACAAGGTACCGACCTTGACAAATGAGGGAAGAAACCCCTTGCAAAACGTGTGTGAGTAGCTGCCCTAGCTTGGAGAGCGTAGACCTCACGAGCTTGAACCCTGATCTTGAAGGAAAATGAGCTTGAGGTGATTGTGGGTTCACAACCCCTTTGATTTCTCCCCAAATGCAAACCCTAGGTTAGGAAACCCCTTTCTCTTCTCTCCTTATCTCTCAAATCTTCTAAGTGTTGAGAATGAGCCCTAAAGACTTGAGCGAGCCTTATATGTAAAGGGGTATAACACCCAAATACCGAAAAAGCCCTTAATGAAATTCTACAAAACACGATATACCGATCGATCGGTGATAAGGACCAAGCGATTGGTTGCCTATCGAGCGACTGGTGATAATGACTGAGCTCTCGATCAAAAACAAGCTCTCTGGAAAATTTCCCTATTCAAAATTTCCAACCAGTTAATAGCCTCTGATTGATTGGTTGTGGACCGATCGATCGCTCAATGGACCGAGCGATCAGTGGTCTACAGGTTTTTGACCCTGAGTCCATTTTTCACCCATTCCTACTATTTGGACTCATTCTACTTCTATTCTAACATCTTCTAAACTTGACTAGGATCTCTTTAAAGATTATAGGCTTTATTAAATAATTTATCTAATTAATTATAGCATTCTTGACACAATTCCATCGAAGTTTCAAATTCTCATTTCATGAAATTGAGATTACAAGACACCATGCCTTGACATACATCCCAAGGCATATACAAAAAGTTTCGGGACTCTACACACACTTACTTGTTGTCAAACAAATTATTTGATATGTAAGTGGAACTCTCTCTTTTGGCCTCTGATATCTCTTTGATACTAATGTCGTGGTTGTTGGATATTCCGATGCCGACTGGGCCGGAAATGCTAATGATAGGAAAAGCACCTCCGGAGGCTTTTATGTTGGAAACTATTTGGTTGCTTGACTTAGCAAAAAACAGAATTCCATCTCTTTGTCTACTACCGAGGCTGAGTACATTGTAGCTGGCAGTTGTTGCACTCAACTTCTGTGGATGAAACAGATGTTGCAGGACTACGGGATAGAACAGGGCACCATGACTGTGTATTGTGATAACACAAGTGCCATCAACATCTCCAATAATCCTGTGCAACACTCTCGCACCAAACACATAGACATTAGACACCACTTCATTCCAGAGCTTGTTGAGCAAAGTGTCATCACATTGGAATATGTGTAAACTGATACTCAACTTGCAGATCTCCTAACCAAACCTCTAGACTCCCTTAGGTTTAAGGTTCTCAGGAAATCCATTGGTGTGTGCGGTATTGAGTGATTGAGTTCTTTTTGATAGACTAGGTAATCTCATATCTCTTCCGAGCTCTATTCCTCCGGTGTATATTATTAGTTTTTGCATATTGTTGTTTTTGTTTGTTTATCTTATTTCAAAAATACAAAAACATTAAAAAATTCAGAAAAACTCCAAAAGATTTTTGTTTTCTTTTAGTTAGGCATATTTAAAAAAAAAGAAAAAAAAAAGAAAAAAAGGGGGTTTTTGTTGGATTGTGGTGTGCATTACTGAATTTTTCTGGTGCTCATAATGCTTGTCCAAGATATGTATTTGATCATATTGAGTTCATGAGGATATCATACCTACCAAAGTATCTTTAGGGAAGTGCACTTAGACTATCTTGCTAAATACAGTTAGAAATATGGCAAATACTGTTGCACTATCATCTGCACTTGCACTCTGTCTATCTCCTGAAGATGGTACATATCCCTTTGAACAGGCAATGATATTAGTCACGATGGTTCTTCGAGGTGATAAAATCTGATTTGATCATGTAGGGACCATCCCTCAAAATGTGCCCCAGTTTAAAGGTCTTATGCATTAGAACAGTTTAAAGGTCTTATGCATTAGAAAGGGCTACCTCTGGGATAGTGTGAAACTCACTATTGGATGCAAACGGTATGAAATGGCTACCTAGGTGGACAGTAGGAATCTATTTGGGTCCCTAGAGTGAAAGCCCCTGCTGCCAATAGCTAGGGCTACCTACCCAGTAAGTGTGAAAGCCACCATTGCATCCCAAAATTCAAAAAAAAAAAAAAACTGATCAAGAATAGCTTCACCAAACAAAAAAATTCCATAAACACTGTGAGAACAACATATGAAAAGGGTAAAAAATAGCACATAAAATTCTTCATCTTTTTGGATTACCCTAGATGCATCTCTCAGTATTTTTTGAAGCTTGGTATTCCTGCAATGCACTAATGTCCTTATCTATCTAAGGGTGCCTACCTCTAAAGGCGTTCAGTCAGAATTTCACATCACACACTTCACATTGATGGTATAGCCTATTACTCACTGTACCTTAGCTTGTGTGATTGTGTCTTGCCATCCCGTGTGCATAGTGTCGATGGAAATATCCTCGTATACTTATCATTTTATGCTACACATTCTTGGACATTGTATTATTTGTTCCTGCAAAAATTTGCACATACTGGATTTACTTATTAGAGCTATCAAGTTGAAATTTTTTTTGCAAAATGGAGAATTTTTTGAAAATTTTTTCTAGCAAAATGCATACTTTTGGTTGATTTAGAGTGTTTTTAGGGAAGATCTTACCTTGCCATTCTATAGATTTCTAATTGTGCATTCTTTAATCTCCAAAACTGATTCACTTGAAGCTCTAGACGATTGGTTCAGGTGTCCATTTCACGTGTTGAAATCCTCGGGTCACTAGCATGCCATGTGATTTTGGAGGGTATTGACATTCTTTTCAGATTTTTCAAAGATTCCTCTCCAAAAGCTGCCCCATAACATGCTAAAGATCATCCCAATGGGGTCACATTCATCTCTTACATAGGTTCAGAAATTCTGCAAAGAGGGTCGACCTTGAGTGATTGTTCGGTCGATCGAACACCTAAAAATGGGGTTTTCGAAACCCCCGTTGATGGTATTCATAGATTCCTTCCATTTTGGAGTTTTTCCTTTGCAAAACTCCAGCTAGGGTTACTATGTTTTTAGCCCTCACATGCGTGCTATCAGGCTTCCATCATGGTTTCAAGTTTCAAGGTTTTGCTGGCTTTGTTTTTGCAAGTTACAGACCTTCTCACCTTGTTCACGAGTGCTTCAATGCCTCAGTGCTGCCTGAATTTTTAGCTCCTTCATGCTCCAAGGTTTTCTCTTTGTACTCGGCTCCTCCATGCTTTAAGTGAGCTACTCACTCCACTAGAAGTCACCTTGCCCAGCCGTATTGCTTCCTCCACAGTGCCGTACGGTCCTCAACCACTACTTGGTTTGGTTCTAGGGACTGTTCTCAGCACTCCCAGCCTTGTCTCCTCTCCTCCATGTCTTCCTTAAGGTAAATCCCTACCTTCTCTTCAGTTACTTGCATTTGGATGTATGGCTCTTGAGTATCTTCTTCTCATTGCCTCAATTCTCATGGCGGGATGCCCTAAACGACGCCTCATCATTTCTCGGGAAGAAGATAATGTCCCTGACTCTGAGGATGCATCATATGATGCTGGCCATGGCATCCATGTGGGCCGTGCGATCCATTCTAGGGTTCCTCCACCCTTAACTTCCCATAAGAAAGCCATGGGTGCTTACAGTTCAATGCCCTCAGCTAAATCAAAGGGAATCTCAAGTCCCCACTCCTGAGCCTGAAATTGTGCGTTTTCGCACCACAGGGAATGAATAGCTTTATAATACTTGGCTTAAAAATAGGGCTGTTACAATTGAAAGGGTCACTGTCATTTCGGATTTCACCCATCCTGGTTTCGAGGAAATCATTGACTCTCGCCAATGGTCTGGTCTTTTAAAATTGACTGGTTATGTCAGTTTAGACCTTGTTCGAAAATTTTATGCGAACATTTATTCTGTCAACCCCCACAATTTTTCCTTCAAAACTCAGGTTAGGGGTAAGAAAATTCTCATTAATCCGGATGTCATTGCCTTTTTCATTAGTGCCACTCGAGTTCCGGGAGCCTATTACCCTTATCTCTATCCAACCGATGAGGATAAGTATAATTTGGACAAGGTGGCCAGCAATCTTTGTGATGTTCCCTCACAAAAATGGACTTATCCTCATTTACCTCACTCCAGTCTTTCATACTTTGGTCATCTGTTTCGTCTTATTATGTATTCCAACATTCATCCCAAGGTGCATTCTACTAATCTGAGTGTTGATCGGGCTCGGTTACTGTATAGTGTTATGACTGGAGACACTATTGATACTGGTGCCCACATTATCGACCTAATCCTTCAGGCTATCACCGTGCATCAAAAGCGCGCTGCTCTTCCTTTTGGTGTCCTCATCACCAATCTTCTGTTTGCTGAGGGTATTAGGGCTCGTTCCTCTAAGGTTACCAAGCCTTCCTTAGGACCCATCTGTGCTCGTACCTTGATTAGTAGTATCTCCCATTCTACGATGCCAGAGCATGAGGAGGACATTGATGATGATATCACTCCTTCGGACCCTGGTGCCGGTCCCTCTCCCAGCCATGCTAGAGCTCCTTTGGGTCCCTTGTCCTTCAAGACAATAGCTGCTATGCTTTCCGATAAGTCGGCTGCTCAGTCATACTTCGCTACTGATCTTCATGCCCGCCTGGATTCTTATGCTACTGCTACTCAGGACAGTTTTTCGGCAACTAATTACCGGATTGATGCACTTTCAGATATGGTGCAGGCGTCTCGCCAGGAGCTTCGCGATTTCTGTTCTCGATCCCAGGATGATGTTGCTCGTCACTATCCTTCGCACCAGGATGATTAGCACTTCTTGTGATGATTGGTTCCAGCCTTATTTTGTTCGTCGTTTGTGCTGGATTTAACGAGTCTGTTTTGGTTATTATGAGTCTGTGGTTGGTCTTTGTGCTGTGCACCCTTGGTTACTGTATATGGGATGCTACTTGCTTGTTTCTACTGCTTAGTTCATGCTTTTGCTTCTTTGTGTTTCTCTATGCTATTGATCTTTGATGCTAATTCTTGTTCATGCTAGGGCTGCTATTTCAGCAGGATTGATTTCCCCTTGGCAATTCAGGGCAAAAAGGGGGAGAAGTTGGCTAGATAGATCACCTCATCATATGTGCAATTGTGTGTTTATGTCACATTATCACATGTTGCATATTATATTCACATTGCTTCACTCATGGATTCACATGCTCATGATTCTGAAACCTTTGTTAGATGGGATCTCAGATTGAGGGGGAGATCTCATACTACCTTGCATGATGTTCATTTGCATGATGTTCATTATTTCAATGGTTTTTCATTTTATGAAATTCTCCCATGCTTCACAAAGCTATTGGTTGTTTCAGTGTTTCAGGGTTGATTGATGCCTCAACGATCTCGTAAAGTATACTACTCCATGGAAGAAGTCAAAATGTCCAGTGTCATGTACTTTTCATTCTCTTTGTTTCTTGTGGGTTTAAGAGAGTCTGTAAAGTCATGTCCATCAGTTATATTGTTTGTTTTGTCTCGGAATTGCCAAAAGGAGAGATTGTAAAGTCAAAGTGTTGTTGGCAAAATTCCGAGCCCAAAATGTTGTATATAGGTCATAGTAGGTCTCATCCGGTTTGAAGACAAAGTGAAGAAGAAGCCATGAAGAATCTTGAAGCTACATCACTCACATTGGCTCAAAAAGTAAGTTTTGAAAGAGAGACATAGATGACCTTAGGTAGGTTACCTCATGGAATTGACCCATTCATCATAAAAATTAAGTCAAAAAATACTAGAGGTATAAGGGATTGCATTTAAAGCTAAAAGGATAAAAATATGAAAAAATTGCACCCAGGGTCGACCCTGAATAGCCCAGGTTTTGTGTGGTGTTTTTGGGCAGAGAGTGAGATTTTTGGAGGTCGACCCTGAAGGATGGTTGGGTCGACCGAAGTGTACACTTTGGTCGACCGAACCATCCCCCAGGGTCGACCCTGATATGGGATTTCGGTTGTTAAGTTTGTTTGCTATAGTGGGTCGACCCAGGGATCCTCCAGGGTCGACCCTGATATGGAAAAACTTTCTAAAAATATTTTTTAGCAACTTCTAAACCCTTAAACCTTTCCTATATATATTGGACCTCTCCCAATCCGTGAGGGATATTGATTGGAGACTTTTTAGAGCACTTTGTGCCTATTTTGAGTTCATGAAAACTCTTGGATTTATTGATCTTCATCTCCATTAGTTGGCCTCTAGGTTGTGCAAAGTTTTCAACCATATTTTCTCAAACTTACATTAGATGATCCTTAATCATTAAGATATCACCCTAGGGCTTCCACATACCTTAAAACGCACTGTATGCTCTACTGTGAGCGTTGGTTAGCCTGAGCCAAAGCTGTCAAGGATGGAGATCAGTCTTCGAAGACCGTGGTTGATCACTTTGAGTAAGATTGGCTGGTGAGGAACCGGAGCTACTGTTGCGGGGATAGAACGTGCTGTGTTCGTGGTTTGCAAGCTGAGGAATTGATACCGAGGAATGGTGTGTCGTGTCCGGTTGGGTAAGATTCAAGTCTTGTATTGTTCAAATCTTCTCATAGTGAATTTTGTGCTGGACTAGGTCCCGTGGTTTTTTTCGGAAGGGTTTTTCACGTAAAAATCTTGTGTGTTCAAGTGAGATTGTTTGTGTGTGATTGTCTAAAATTAAAATTGGAAAAGGAAATTGAAGTTAACCTATTCACCCCCCCCCCTCTAGGTCTAAGAGTGCATTGAAATAAGGAATTTCATGTACAACGCTATGATGGATTACCGGGGTACTTGATCAATAATCCAATGGACTATTTGACCAAGGATTTATCCCTCTTCACTCACGACTAGAAAAATAATGCATGATGATCAACCTTACCCATAGTGATGTATTGTTGGAAATAAACTTTAGAAATTTAATCTCATGAGCCTAAGTCTTTTATCATGATGGTTATGGTATGCAGGATGGATCACCTAGGTACCGGGTTGATAATCTAAGGGTTATTGAGTCATGATTCATCACTCTTCACTAACGATATGACCTAAGCACAAACATAAAAAGATCACGATCATAAGTAATAATATAAGTACTATACAAGCCTCACCGCATGATTGAGTTTTGCACTTGCCCGAGTACCACCAGTCTAAGATCAAAGGATACGTGTAAGAAAGCAAGTGAATCATAAGTAATTCTGAAAGCACCGGAGTAAAGTGCTATGAGATGGTACTCGGTATGTAGAGTATAGTAATCTATTTCACCTATATAGTGAAGAGTTATTTTAAGTTATTACGCATGTTGATAATGTTCTTATGAAAACAAGATGAAAACAAGATAATGATGACTCATGAAATGAAAGAAGATAAGGATGACTCTTAAAAGAAAAGAATAAGATAAGATAAGATAAAAATGAAAGGAATGAAGGAAAGAAGATAATGATAACTCTTAAAAGAAAAGAAAGAAAATAATGATGAATTATGCACAAGACTTCCACACTCTGATTTCTGCACAATGTATATGTTGAAATGTCAAAATGCACATGCTCGTGTAAATAATGTTATAAAGTGTTACTATGAACCTGATCATATGAATAATGTTATGAAATGCTATTATGAACATGCTCATATGAATAATGTTAAAAAATGCTATTATGAACCTGTTCATACTGATGATTGTGTATCCATGATGATTATGTTATCTTGATGTTCTGATATTGCTAGTTAGGATTTCATATTCGTTGATCCACTTGTTGCTCAACCAATATGTTTTTGCATGTCGACAGGTTTATGTTATGGGATTGTAACGGGGCCATGGTTAGAGGAGGAGTATGGCAATGATGAAGAAAGTGACTTTCCCAAGGAGGGAACAAGAGATTTTGATCGCTTTCCGTACTATTAGGTTGTTTGTCGCGACCCAAAATACCCCTAGGAGTTAGAGGTACTTTGGCTCGTGATGTGCAATATCTGATACCAAACCATCCTATCAAAATCAAGAAGGAAATACATAATGGAGACATAAAGTAATGCGGAAGCTTAATCAAAGTGCGGAAGCATAACCCAAAAATTTCTTTATATACATATCAACTGTATTCCAAGTTTTAAACATACATAATCCAAAATAAAGGTGGACATGCCCACCTATCAAAATACAAAATGAACTCTCACTATCACTCCATTCAGCAATAGTCTAGATATGGCCACACATCTAAGTCTCTCTCCTCCTGTTGCCGCGACCCAAAATACCCCCTACGAGTTAGGGATACTTTAGCTCATGACTGCCGTATCATACATCTCATACGATACATAAGGCACGTGTACAACTTGTCAGAGTGCACAGAGATACATTACGGAAGCGATTTAAAACACATAGTGGAAGCAAAATATATAATTAAACACTTCTATTACTCGGTACAAGTTTGACCCAACAAAATACATATATATATCCAAAATGTGGAGTGGACAAGTCCCACTCTCACTTAACAAAATATCATATCATTCTAACTATCGTAGTCAACAAAAGTCAAAGTCATGACGCCTGTCTAGTGAGCCATCATCCTGGTAGTGGTTCATAGAAGGCTCTGGGTCGTAGTACTCTTCCTCTACCCAAGGCTCCGTACCATACAAGTCGAAAGGAGCCCGAGCACCTGTCGATGATATCAAATATTGGCTGAGCGTGGAATACTCAACGTATACATACTACTAACAATGAAGTAATAATATCATAGAGCATGCAAATCATGGCAACTGAAATCCTTAAAACACATTGAGGTGTAGAAACCGTAAACTAGTAAGTACGATGAAAATCCGTAAACCAAAACCATGTGAGTCACGCGATAATCATAGCCTTGTGAGTTCTTTGAGTTAAGTCCATAGAGTTCCTTAGAGTCATTTATGATCCATAGAGACGTAGAGCAATACCATAGAGCAAAACCATATAGATAAACCATAGGGATCTTAGAACAAGTGCATTTATGATCCTTAGAGCTTGTACATCGATCTTGGACATTATCATAGAGTTCTTGTGAGTTTAATAAGATCCATAGAGCTTGTGAACTGATCTTAGACAATATCATGGATTTTCTTAAAATAATCATGTGAGTCTCTTGTATAAAAGCATTTTCTAGAACTTTGAGAAATCCATGGAAAAACCCCGGTTCATGCGAGAAATGCGACATATGAGAGTGATAACATATTTAAACACCAAAAACCCTTAGAAGCATTAAACCAAACACATAGAGTGCATAATAGTGGTAGTTTATATCCAAGTATAAAAAAACATCACACACACCTTATCAAATCAAGATTTATAGTATAAAATAAGAAGAAAATCATATGGTAACTGACATTATCACAAGTTTGGTAGTAGAGTGTATCTACCTTGGTGAAATCAATGACTTTGATTCCAAGGGCTTGGAATACGTGAGAACTTCGAGTTCTTTGTTAAGAAACACCAAAGAAAGGAAGTTTGATATTCTCTTCAAGCTTGAGAAACTCCTTTAGCTTTCTCCTTCTTCTCCCCTCAAACCTCTCTCAAAATCATGCCTCAAGGGTTTCTGAAACCCTAAGGCACGAGCTGAGCCTTTTATAAGCAAAGGGGTGTTGGCTAAAGACTTAAAAACCTTTAATGAAGAAAATCTGCGTATAACCAATTGATCGGTGGTTAGGACCGTGCAATCTGTGGCTTATCGGTCGATCGGTGTTTTCGACCGAGAGATCGGTTGGAAGCACCCTCTCTGGAATTTTTTCCCATACAAAATATTTGACCAGTCAACAGCTACTGAGTGATCGGTAGTGTAGTACCCGGACGTTTCCATACTTAATGAATAGCACTTTCGTAGTCAATTGGCTTTTCACGTAGTCTAATTAATAAATAAGAAATTGAAAATTCAAAAACGCTAGAAATGTTCCTTTTCGAAAGACGGATCCAACGTAAGTTGAATGGCAAAAATCCGACTAACGAGTCAAAAGATATGAGCAAAAGACGTAAGTGGAGAAAATGAGGAAAATCAATAAAATAGGCAAAACACAGACTAACCGGTCGACCGCTCCATCCACCGGTCGACCCATAGCCCACCGGTCGACCTCTATCGCACTAATTTTGTATGGGGGAATTTTTCAGAGAGGGAGTTTTGGACTGATCGACCGCTCCAGCCAACCGGTCGACCGCTAGCCTACCGATCGACTGCTCCTCGAGTACTTTGCCTATTTGGTCTGTTTTAGTCGAGATTTTAAGGGTAAGATGGTCATTTGACCACCCCACTTTCTATACACCCCAAATCCGTGGGTGAGGGTTTCATAAACCCTCAAAGCTCTTAATTGGGGATTTTGGGAGATTGGAGAAGGAAGAGAAAGGAAAGCTAGGGTTTGGGCCAAAGGTTGGTGTGTGATCAGGGGAAAACTTGTGTCTTAGCTTCCCTCAAGTTCTCCTCCAAGTTTAAAGGTTAGTACACCCTACTAACTTCCTTAGCAATAACCTAGGTTTTCTATTGTGATTGGTGACTCTTGATATTATGTTTTCTTCCTTATGAAATGTATCATCTTCACTAAATATAAACAAGATAAGAAAAAGGTATGAACATGTGGATGGGATGTTGATTGAGGCGATAGGATGCCGTATGGATGTTGTATGACATGTGAAATGGAAAATGGAGGATGAGTATTTTATAAATAACAAATGTACCTTGATGTTTTGATGAAAACTATGCACTAGAAATAGTAAGATGAACTACTAAGGAAATTTTGCATGTTATGTATTTGACAAAATGCCTAAACTAGGAGTAAATGAATTAAATGAAAAAAAAAGTGGAAATAAGAATTGTGTAAATCTTCTTATGAATGATTAATTGCTCAAATGCGCTATATGTTACCTACTTTGTCATACAATTATGCTAGAAATCAAAATGCTATATTCATTTGTGTCCCAGTCAATGTAGATCTTCGGAGAGAGATTATGGATGAAGTCCACCGTTCGAAGTACACAGTGCATCCTCGGGGTACAAAGATGTACCGGAACCTTAAGAGTCACTTTTGGTGGCGAAAAATGAAGAGGGATGTTGCAGAGTATGTGGTACGGTGTTTGGTGTGCCAACAGGTGAAAGCAGAACACTTGAGACCGGCTGGACTCTTATAGTCTCTTCCTGTTCCCGAGTGGAAATGGGAGCACATCTCTATGGACTTTATCATGGGGTTGCCGAAGACGGCTAGAAATTTTGATGCTATATCGGTTGTGGTAGACAGACTGCCGAAGTCCGCCCATTTCTTGCCATACTGGACTACCTTCAATTCCAATCAGTTGGCTGCATTGTATGTTAAAGAAATAGTGAGGTTGCAAGGAGTACCAGTGAGCATTGTCTGAGATCGGGACCCTCGATTTACCTCTAGGTTTTGGAAAAGTTTTCAAAGTGCAATGGGTTCCCGATTGGACTTTAGCACGGCTTTCCATCCACAGACGAATGGGCAAACCGAGTGAGTGAATCAAGTTATTGAAGACATGCTCAGAGCTTGTATTCTAGACTTCAAGGGAAGTTGGGAAGATCACCTACCTTTGGTGGAATTCGCCTACAATAACAGTTATCAAGCGAACATTCAAATGGCACCTTTTGAGGCTTTGTACGGAAGGAGTTGAAGATCCCCTTTGTATTGGGACGAAGTTGGGGAAAGAAAGGTGTTGGGCCCCGAATTAATTGAACAAACCGCGAATAGGGTCAAGCTTATTCGGGAGAGGTTGAAGACCGCACAGGATAGACAGAAGAGCTATGCCAACAACCGAAGGAGAGACCTTGAGTTCCGAGTTGGTGATTTTGTATTTGTTCGGGTTTCACCAACCAAGGGTGTTACGAGGTTCGGAAAAAGAGGAAAGCTTAGCCCAAGATATGTGGGCCCATTCGAGATCATTACTAGAGTCGGTGAGGTGGCTTACCGTGTTGCTTTGCCTGCTCATATGGCGGCGGTCCACAACGTGTTTCACATCTCCATGCTTTAGAAGTACATCCCGGACCCTTCTCATGTCATCGAACTTGATCCAGTAGAAATCCGGGAGGATCTCACACTAGTTGAACAATCGGTGCAGATCTTGGACAAAAGGGATCAAGTCTTGTGCAATAAAATCATTCCATTAGTTCTTGTAAGATGGCAACACCATTCGAGGGAAGAAGCTACTTGGGAGCGTGAGGCCGAAGTAAAGGAAAAATATCCCCAACTGTTTGTTTAGAGTTTGACATTCTCTTTTGTATTTTGTTGTGGTTTTGTGCATGTATGTAACGTCCAAATTTCGAGGATGAAATTTTTGTAAGGGGGGAGAATGTAGTACCCCGAACTTTTCCATGCTTAATAAATAACACTTTCATAGCCAATTGGCCTTTCACGTAGTCTAATTAATAAATAAGGAAGCAATTGAAAATTCAGACACACCAGAAATGTTCCTTTTCGAAAGAAGAATCCAACACAAGTTGAATCATCAAAATCCGACTAACGAGTCAAAATATATGGCCAAAAGACGTAAGCGGAGAAAATGAGGAAAATCAGCAAAATAGGCAAAACACAGACCAACCGGTCGACCGCTCCATCCACCGGTCGACCCGTAGCCCACCGGTTGACTGCTCTACCCACTGGTCGACCGCTATCGCACTAATTTTATATGGGGGAATTTTCCAGAGAGGGATTTCTGGACCGATTGATCGCTCCAGCCAACCGGTCGACCGCTAGCCTACCGATCGACCGCTCCTACGATCGGTCGACCGCTCTTCGAGTATTTTGCCTATTTGGTCTGTTTTAGCTGAGATTTTAAGGGTTGGATGGTCATTTGACCACCCCACTTTCTATATAAACCCAAATCCGTGGGTGAGGGTTTCATAAACCCTCAAAGCTCTTAGTTGGGGATGTTGGGAGATTGGAGAAGGAAGAGAAAGGAAAGCTAGGGTTTGGGGCAAAGGTTGGTGTGTGATCAAGGAAAAACTTATGTCTTAGCTTCCCTCAAGTTCTCCTCCAAGTTTAAAGGTTAGTACACCCTACTAACTTCCTTAGCAAAAACCTAGGTTTTCTATTGTGATTGGTGACTCTTGATATTATGTTTTCTTCCTTATGAATTGTATCATCTTCACTAAATATAAACAAGATAAGAAAAAGGTATGGATGTGTGGATGAGATGTTGATTGAGGTGATTGGATGCCGTATGGATGTTGTGTGACATGTGAAATGGAAAATGGAGGATGGGTATTTTACAAATAACAAATGTACCTTGATATTTTGATGAAAATTAGGCACTAGAAATAGTAAGATGAACTACTAAGGAAATGTTGCATGTTATGTGTTTGACAAAATGCCTAAACTAGGAGTAAGTGAATTAAATGAAGAAAAAAATGGAAATAAGAATTGTGTAAATCTTCTTATGAATGATTAATTGCTCAAATGCGCTATATGTTACCTACTTTATCATACGATTATGCTAGAAATCAAAATGCTATATTCATGTGATCTTCCCATTCAACCATGTCATCATAGTTGCCACTATTGACAAGCACACAAGCACGCATGAACCAGGTTTTCCACGAGTAGCTTTATATGATAAATCAAACATGAAAACAAGTGTATGTCAAGGAGGTTGGCAGCCCAGGGATGTGCTGGTGCTAGCCTTTGGCTCACAAGAAAATAAAATATGTCAAGGAGGTTGGTAGCCCAAGTGAAGTGTGCTAGCCTCTGGCTCACAAGTGAAATGAAACAAGACAAGGAGGTTGGTAACCCAAGTGAAGGGTGCTAGCCTCTGGCTCACAAGTGAATGAAAGAAAAGGAAATGTCAAGGAGGCTGGTAGACCAGGGATGTGCGGGTGCTAGCCTCTGGCTCACAAGTATACAAGGCAAGAATGAAACAAGAACAAGGCACCAATGCATAATTTTCACAGGCAAAACCGAGACATGAAAGAGGTTTACGAATATGATTTTACCAAGGTATTGCATTAATGCACGCATGTCAAGATAATTATATTGCTTCATGTTCCATGCTATTATCTTATGCTTCTAGTATTACTTTAAATCAATATTTTGTATTGTGTTCACTGTTGTTATGCTATCGCTATTGCTATGGTTAGCTATTAGCTTGTACTCGCTGAGTATTCCATGCTCAACCGTACTTTTATGTCCGCAGGTTCCGTGGATGTCCTTGACCCTGAGCCTTGGGTCGAGGAAGAGTACGTAGAGGAGAGGGAGCCATCTATTCCGTTACAGTCGCAAGCGGATAGAGACCTCGATGTGTGGCCGTACCTCGACTACTTTTGAGGGGAGAGTATGAGAGAGTTCTTTTTATGTATTTTGATATTTTGATAGGTGGGCATGTCCACTTCTAACTTGATATGTTATGTATATTTTTACTTGGAATACTATATTGGAGTTATAGAAGAATAGAAAAAGTTAGTTCACTCTTCCACACTCATATTATAGTTTCCGCACTCTGATTATTATTGTCATTACATCATATTAGCCTTGTTTAGTGCAGGATGGTTTGGCAGGTACGAATAGTCACCTCTAAAGTATCCCTTAACTCCTAGGGGGTATTTTGGGGCGCGACAGTTAGATGACCGGTCGATTGGTGCTCCCCTGTTTTGCTGTAAAAACCATTTTCTACTACTTGGATCTTCTCTAATCTAATTCTAATACCTTATACACTCAAAACACACTCCTTTAAGCTACATATATCTATCAACACATGCACATCATATATCCAAACATTTTCATTAGCATATACCCACAAGTGTATAAGACTACACTTGAACACTATTCACTACTTAGTGAAATGATGATTTGGGGTTCTACATCCTCCCCTCTTTACAAGAATTTCATCCCCGAAATTGGAACAATATCAAAAGACAAAAGAAACAACTTACATAACAAAACATCAAGAAAACAAATGAGGATACTTTTCCCTCACTTCAGCTTCACACTCCCACGTAGCCACTTCTACAGAATGGTGCTACCATTTCACGAGGACGAACGGGATAGTCTTGGTACGCAAGACTTGATCTCGACGATCCAAGATGTGAGCCGGTTGCTCAACCAAAGTGAGATCTTCTCTAATCTCCACGGGATCAAGAGCGATGACATGGGACGGATTAGAAATGTGGAATACATTATGGACCGTTGCCATGTGAGGCGGTAGGGCCACCCGGTAAGTAACCTCACAAACCCTAGTGATGATCTCGAATGGCCCCACTTACTTAGGGCTGAGCTTCCCTTTCTTCCCGAACCGCATGATTCCCCGGCTCGGCGAAATCTTCATAAAGACCTGACCCCCAACTTGGAATTCCAAATCTTTGCGGCGAGTGTCCGCATAGCTCTTCTACCTATCCTGAGCAATTTTCAACCGTTCCCTGACGATTTTGACCCTTTCTGTGGTCTTCTCGATGAACTTAGGACCTAGTACCTTCCTCTCACCAACTTCATCCCAGTATAGAGGAGATCTACTACTGCAACCATATAAGGCTTCAAAAGGTGCCATTTGGATGCTTGCCTGGTAATTGTTGTTGTAGGCAAACTCAACCAACGGCAAGTATTCCTCTCAACTGCCCTGAAAGTCTAACATACAAGCTCAGAGCATATCCTCTACAACCTGGTTCCGCCATTCAGTCTGCCCATCGGTTTGAGGATGAAAGGCGGTGCTGAAATCTAAACGAGAACCCATAGTGTTCTGAAAAGTTTTTCAGAACCTGGAAGTAAACCTAAGATCTTGATCAGATACAATGGAAACCGGCATCCTACATAGATGGACCACCTTCTTAATATACAAGGCTACCAACTATTCGAACTGAAAGTAGTCCGATACGGAAGAAAGTGCGCAGACTTAGTTAATCCGTCCACTATCACCCAGATAGCATCGGAGCCCTTCACCGTCCATGGGAAGCCAATGATGAAACCATCGAGATATTCTCCCATTTCCATTCTGGAACAGGGAGGGACTGTAAAAGACCTGCCGGACTCTGATGCTCGGCCTTTACCTGCTGGCATACCAAACATCTAGAAACATATTCTGCGACTTCCCTCTTCATGTTTCGCCACCAGTAGTGCCTCTTGAGATTCTAATACATCTTAGTACCTCTTGGATGTACCGTGTACTTGGATCGATGAGCCTCATCAAAGATCTCACCCCTCAACACTGCGTCGACGGGAACACACAACCTGCTTTTGAATGTGATGGCACCATCACCATTCAAAGCAAACTTCTGACTGTCACTGCTAACCGACTTATCTTGGTAAGCAAGCAAATCAACATCTGAATTTTGCAACTCCTTGATCCGGTCTAAGATATGCGGCCTAACTAAGATGTTTGACATCACCGGTCGATAGGTAGCATGCCTGAGGGTAGTGTCTAGGTTACACACATCTTTCAATAACTTCCACTCTTGAACCCTCATGTGAGCCATAACCCCGTAAGGCTTCCTGCTAAGAGCATCGGCTACTACGTTCGCCTGCCCGGATAGTACTGAATGGAACAATCATAGTCCTTCATGAACTCCAGCCATCAACGCTGCCTCATATTCAACTCCTTTTGAAAGAAGAGATACTTCAACCTCTTGTGATCCGTGAATACAACGAATTCTTTCCTATAGAGGTAGTGACGCCAAATCTTTAGCACAAAGATGACAGCGGCAAGCTCTAGATCGTGCGTAGGGTAGTTCTGCTCATGCTCTTTCAACTGACGAGAAGCATAGGCAACCACCTGCTTATGCTGCATAAGAACACACCCAAGCCCGACAAGTGAAGCATCACTGTAGACTTCGAAGCCACCGCTCCCAGATGGAACCGTGAGAATAGGGGCAGTAGAAAGCTTCTTTTTCAACTCCAGGAAGCTTGCTTTGCACTTGTCACTCCAAGTCAACTTAACATTCTTTCGCGTTAGGTAGGTAAGTGGAGCTGCCAAGTTGGAATATCCCTCTCCGAACCTCCTGTAGTATCCCGCTAGGTCGAGAAAACTGCGAATCTTGGTAACACTCATCGGCCTCTCCCAGTTCATTACTGGCTCAATCTTTGCAGGATCGACTGAGATACCCTCGGCAGACACCACATGACCATGAAATAACACCTTATCCAGCCAGAACTCGCACTTGCTCAACTTAGCATACAGGCTATGCTCTTGAAGAGTCTATAATGCCAGGCGGAGATCTCTCGTGTGATCATCTCGTGTCTGTGAATACACCAGGATATCATCAACGAACACAATCACACACCGATCGAGAGACGATCTGAACACCTGGTTCATCAGATCCATGAATGTAACCGGCGCATTAGTCAGACCAAAAGACATCACCAAAAACTTGTAGTGACCGTATCGGGTTCTGAATGCCGTCTTTGGAATGTCTTCTGCCTTGATTTTCAACTGATGATACCCCGATCGAAGATCAATCTTTGAGAAGAATTTTACACCCTTCAAGTGGTCAAACAAGTCATCTATCTGAGGTAATGGATAACGATTCTTGATAGTGACTTTGTTTAGTTGTCTATAGTCAATGCATATACGCATCGACCCATCCTTCTTCTTCACGAAGAGCACCGGAGATCCCCAAGGTCTTGCAATTCTTCCAACTGCTCCTTTAACTCTTTAAGCTCGACGGGGGCCATCCTATATGAAGCCCTAGAAATCTGAGCCGTACCTGGAGTAAGCTCGATCACAAACTCAATTGCCCGATTAGGAGGTAATCCCGGTAAGATCTCTGGAAAAATATCCATATACTCACACAACCGGAATGGATGTGGAGTCTCATACTTCTACATTCGCGAGACTGAGAGCTGCAAAGCGAGCAATGTCTCTCTTCTAAAGTCCCCTGAAATGGAATGGTTTTAACCCAACTGGTTTAAAGTTCACCACTTTCGCGAAGCACGCCACGGGTCTATGGTAAGCTGAGAGCCAATCCATACCTAGGATAACGTCGAAATCCCAATCCTGAAACCCCAGAATGATCAGGTCGACTGGTAACTCATACTGCATGACTTGCACAACACTGCCAAGATACACTTTATCTGTCTCAACAGACTTGCCCAATGGAGTCGAAATGGAAAACTCCCGAGGTAGCTTACTAGGCTCGGACGTAAAGCCTTCGACGAAACTAGGCGAGACAAATGAATGAGTGGATCCTGTGTTGATCAACGCCCGTGCTAAACACTCATTTACTAGCAATGAATTTGAAGATTATAACTACCCAAGTTATAACATAAACTACATACCTAATACACGTTAATGCATGCATAGCAATACATCACATAGTATATACATATACACAATACATCATGGCAACACTAGAACCTCAATAACTTTAAACTCGTGCGTACCTTGCACACCATCATTAGATGCCTCCGTGTCTCGGTCGGTTATGGCAAATACCCTGCCCTAATTTGCCTGACGAGGCTGCTGGGTGAGCGGTAAGGATCAGGAGGCCTGAGATGAAGACCCTTGAAGCGAAGTCTGCCTGACTGGAGGTCAGACTCCCTGTGGCCCAGTTTGTGACTGCTTGGGTGGGCAATCCCGTATCATGTGACCAACCTCAACAAAGTGGAAGCATCCACCCGATAATCTTCTACAATCCCCAGTCTTGTGCCAATGACCATATATGGCGTACTCCTCGAATGCCTGTGATGCGGAGGAAGTCGAAGGTGTAACCCTTGTAGCTTGTGACGTCATAGGGTGCGGTGCCTAAGGCATAAAAGGAGGCCTCTGAGCCGACATCGACTGAGAGAACTGATATGGTGCAGTCCTGGTCCTCTTCTCGGACTATGTTGAACCACTAGACTGACCCCGAGACATGCTCCTCCCGAAGCCACTATCCCTTCTCCTGATAAACTCCTCTGCATTCTTCTCGACGATCTTCGCCTTTCCCACTATCTCCCTCCAGGATTCTACTTGGAGGATGGACACCCTATCACGGATGAATGCCTTCAACCCCATCTCAAATTTTTTGACTCACAGATCTTCAGTCCCGATCAGATGTGGAGCAAACCTCGACAACTCGGTGAACTTAGCCTCATACTCAGCCACATTCATCGCTCCCTGCTCTAAGAGCATAAATTCCCTTCCTTTTTGTTCATGGATAAATTTGGGAAAATACTGCTCGTGGAAGGTGTCTAGGAACTCTGCCCATGTCCAGGGTTCCCCTGCCTTCGCAACATCCCTCTGCCTTTGGGCAGCTCTCCACTAATGCTTGGTTTCACCTTCCCTCACGAAGGAAGCCCATTCAACCCGCTGCTCCTCCGTACAATGGAGAACCTAAAAAGTCTTCTCTAGCTTCATAATCCATGCCTCTGTCATCATTGGGTCCAGAGTACCATAGAATGTAGGAGGCCGTAGTCTCCAGAAAGCTTTAAGTCCCGCGGTGTGATGCACCAACGGAGGCACAGGAGTAGTCGGTGGGGTAGGAGTAGTCACAGCAGGTCTGGCTGCTAATAAAGCCAAAGTCTCTGCTTTGGAATCCATAGCATTCGTGAAGTAAAGCGGCTCCTCCTCTCTCGGAACCTCACCCTCAGATCTCCGAGTATGGTAACCACGACCCCGATTGCGGCGTCTCATGATGTAAATCCTGATATCAATGACAAAACATGATTCTAACTTGGATACCAATCTTAACCCATTAGATAGCAATTCAATGGACATGAAATGCTAATACCCGCATATAGTATACACGTCATAATACAATTATAACTTAGAGTTTTCTAGCGCAGCTAAGATCCTTGTGTTGGGCATCTACCCTTTCTATGAAACTAGTTTAAACACAAAATCTAAACTAGGATCCTAGACTGACCTAAGGATTCGCTTGATACCGGTTATGTCGTGGTAGCATGCCTAATGCAACAAGTCCATCTGAGTTCTAAGTTCAACTCAGAGAACTCACTTCCGCTTAGCCCATGGGCAACTAATCCCTAGGGCTCTGATACCAAGTCTGTCGCAACCCAAAATACCCCCTAGGAGTTAGGGATACTTTAGCTCGTAACCACCGTATCATACATCCCATACGATACATAAGGCACGCGTACAACCTGTTAGAGTGCAAAGAGATACATTGCGGAAGCGATTTGAAACACATAGCAGAAGAAAAATATATAATTAAATACTCCTATTACTTGGAACAAGTTTGACCCAACAAAATACATATGTATATCCAAAATATGGAGTGGACAAGTCCCACTATCACTTAACAAAATATCATATCATTCTAACTATCGTAGTCAACAAAAGTCAAAGTCATGATGCCTATCTAGTGAGCCATCATCCTGGTAATGGTTCATAGAAGGCTCCGGGTCGTAGTACTCTTCCTCTACCCAAGGCTCTATACCACACAAGTCGAAAGGAGCCCGAGCACCTACCGATGATAAGAAATATCGGCTGAGCGTGGAATACTCAGCGTATACATACTACTAACAATGAAGTTATAATATCATAGAGCATGCAAATCATGGCGACTGAAATCCTTAAAACATATTGAGGTGTAGAAACCGTAAACTAGTAAGTACGACGAAAATCTGTAAACCGAAACTGTGTGAGTCACGCGATAATCATAGCCTTGTGAGTTCTTTGAGTTAAGTCCATAGAGTTCCTTAGAGTCATTTATGATCCATAGAGCTTGTACACCGATCTTGGACATTATCATAGAGTTCTTGTGAGTTTAATATGATCCATGGAGCTTGTGAACCGATCTTAGACAATATCATGGATTTTCTTAAAATCATTATGTGAGTCTCTTGTATAAAAACACTTTCTAGAACTTTGAGAAATCCATGGAAAAACCCCGATTCATGCGAGACATGCAACATATGAGAGTGATAACATATTTAAACACCAAAAACCATTAGTTAAACCAAACACATAGAGTGCATAATAGTGGTAGTTTACATCCAAGTATAAAACAACATTACACACACCATATCAAATCAAGATTTATAGTATAAAATAAGAAGAACATCATAGGTAACTGACATTATCACAAGTTTGGTAGTAGAGTGTATCTACCTTGGTGAAATCAATGACTTTGATTCCAAGGGCTTGGAACATGTGAGAACTTCGAGTTCTTTGTTAAAAAACACCAAAGAAGGGAAGATTTGATCTTCTCTTCAAGCTTGAGCAACTCCCTTAGCTTTCTCCTTCTTCTCCTCTCAAACCTCTCTCAAAATTATGCCTCAAGGGTTTCTGAAACCCTAAGGCACGAGCTGAGCCTTTTATAGGCAAAGGGGTGTTTACTAAAGACATAAAAACCCTTAATGAAGAAAATCTGCGTATAACCGATCAATCAGTGGTTAGGATCGAGTGATCGGTGGCTTACCGGTCGATCGGTGTTTTCGACCGAGAGATTGGTTGAAAACACCCTCTCTGGAGTTTTTTCCCATACAAAATATTTGACCATTCGACAGCTACCAAGTGATCGGTAGATGACCGGTGTGTTCATTATTGGTACAATGCCCATCCATCATTTTCATCACACAACATCATCCATCACATCTACATGGCATCCATTCGCCTTAATCTCCATACATTCACTACACATCCATTACATATCCTTTCATCTTACTCTTTTAGGTTATATGATTAATTTCATGAAAATAACTCAAAATAGGGTAATACTAGGTTAACTATGAGAGTGTACTAACCTTGAGATGAAGGCTTGATCTTGAAGAAAAACCCCTTTGATTTAGGACTATAAGCTTGAGGAAGAAGGAACCCTTTGATAATGGAGGGGTCTTTGCTTGATGGCAAAAAAAAACCTTGAAAATGTCGTAGGAAACATTGCCGAGGTTTGAGAAGAAGCTTCACTCGTTGCTTGAGCTTGGATTTGAAGAATCCAAGCCAAAGGGATGATCTTGGATTCTTAACCCTTGATTTCTCTCTCTAAAAGGGAAGAAGACTTTAGGAACCCTAGGTTCTCTCCCCCTCTTTCTCAAAATATTGCTAAGGGTGTTTATGAACACCCTTGGCTCAAGCCAACCCTTAAAAGTAAGGGTGGAGTAGCCAAAAGACCAAAAAACCCTTAATGAAATTTCTGCAAAACGCGATGGACCGATTGATACCGATCGACCGATAGTGGACTGAGCGATCGGTGTTTTGACCGAGCTCTCGGTCCAAAACCAAATATTTGGAATTTTTCCCCATACAAATTTTTGGACTAGTTGATAGATACCGATCGACCAGTAGTGGACCGAGCGATCCCTAGTGACCGGTGCTCTACAGAAACGCACTTCGGCAATAACTTTTGACTCCCTTATCAGAATTTGACGATTCAACTTGCGTTGGATTTCTCTTTCAAAGAGGAACAACTTTTATGTTTTATAAGAATCCAAATTTTGAGTTTTTATTTACCGAAAATGGATCTAAAGCTGAATGATATGCAAATGGGTTTCATCAACCTGTTTTTGCAGTAGATCCGATTTAAGAAATTGGACGTTTGACTTAATCTCGACTCAAAATAAAAAAAAGTGATCAACATGAACCTCGAAGAGGGTTTTCTAAAAATTTAAGAATCGCTCTTTTCCGATAAGTGGTGAGAGAACTAGAGCTTTTCGAAGTTGAGGGTATGCTAAGGCATAACTCTTGTTAATACTTAAGAGTATTCTATACTCTTACCTACGTCATTCCAAACACCATATACCAAAATATATTCTTAAAAAATTTAATACATAATATCATTCATCATACTAGGCCATCAATATCTGGGATTCTACATCCTCCCCCTTACAGAAATTTCGTCCTCGAAATTTAAATGATACATAGAGATGATGAAGAACAAAATTTACATAAAAACGTCAATTATACAAATAAATGGGGGTACTTTTCCCTCACTTCCGCTTCGTGCTCCCATGTGGCTTCTTCTCATGCTTGATGTTGCCACCAAATGAGAACTAAGGGAATAACCTTGTTGCGTAAGACTTGATCTCTATGGTCCAAAATCTGAACTGGCTCTTCCACTAAGGTAAGATCCTCCCGGATTTTCAACTGATCTAGATCTATAACATGTGAAGGATCTGGGATATACTTTCAGAGCATGGACATATGGAAAACATTGTGAACCGCCGCCATGTGAGTGGGTAGAGCAACCCGGTATGCAACTTCACCAACTCGGGTGACGATTTCAAACGAACCCATATACCTCGGACTAAGCTTCCCTCTTTTGCCAAACCTCATAACACCCTTTATCGGCAAAACCTTCAGAAATACCATATCGCCAACTCGAAACTCAAGATCTCGTCTACTACGGGTGTCGGCATAGCTCTTTTGCCTATCTTGGGCTATCTTCAATCCTTCTCTGATGATCTTGACCTTATCTGTGGTATGCTCGATCAACTCTGGACCCAATATCTTTCTCTCTCCAACTTCATCCCAGTATAGGGGAAATCTACAACTTTGACCATACAAGGCTTTAAAAGGTGCCATTTGGATGCTCGCCTGATAACTATTATTATAAGCGAACCCAACCAATGGCAAGTGATCCTCCCAACTGCCTTTGAATTCCAGCATACAAGCTCGAAGCATGTCTTCTATAACATGGTTCACCCTCTCGGTCTGCCCATCTATCTGAGGATGAAAGGCGGTTCTAAAATCCAAACAGGAACCCATAGCGCTCTGAAAACTCTTCCAGAACCTAGAAGTGAATCTTGGATCCCTGTCGGAAACAATACTTACCGGCACTCCATGCAACTGAACCACTTCCTTGATGTACAATGCCACTAGCTGGTTTGAGTTGAACGTGGTCTGATACGGCAAAAAGTGAGCAGAATTCGTCAACCGATCAACCACTACCCAAATTGCATCGGATTTCCTTACTGTCCATGGCAATCCAACAATGAAGTCCATGGAGATGTTCTCCCATTTTCACTCGGGAATAGGAACCGATTTCAAAAGACCTACCGGCCTCATATGCTCGGCCTTCACCTGTTGGCATACCAAGCATCTTGACACATACTCGGTGACTTCCCTCTTCATGTTCCGCCATCAATAATGCTTCTTTGGATTCTGGTACATTTTAGTACCACCAGGATACACTATGTATTTGGACCGGTGAGCTTCATCTAGAATCTCGCCCTTCAACTCTGCATCCACGAGAACACACAACCTTCCTTTAAATGTGATTGATCCACTTCTATTCAAAGAGAATTCATCGCTACCCTTGCTAACCGCCTTATCTCTGTAAGCAAGTAGCTCTGCATCCGAATCCTACAACTCTCAGATCTGAGCTAGGATATAAGGCCTGACTGTAAGATATGCCATGACTGGCCCATAGGTGGGAATACTGAAACTAGTATCGAGGTTTGCCATGACCTCCAACATCTTCCACTTGTGAACCATCATGTGAGCTACAATTCCAATAGGCTTTCTGCTCAAAGCATCCACCACCACATTAGCTTTACCTGGATGGTACTGGATCGAACACTTGTAGTCCTTTAAGAATTCTATCCATCAGCGTTGTCACATATTCAACTCCTTTTGGGAAAATAGGTATTTTAAGCTTTTATGATCTGTGAAAATATCAAACTCTTCCCCATAAAGGTCATGCCGTCAAATCTTTAACACAAATACCACTACGGCCAACTCCAAATTGTGAGTAGGATAGTTCTTTTCATGATCTTTCAACTACCGGAAAGCGTAGGCAATGACATTCCCGTGCTGCATAAGAACACATTCTAGCCCGATGTTCGAGGCGTCACTATAGACCACGAAACCTTCACTCCCAGATGACACTGTGAGAACGGGGGCCGTTGTAAGCCTCTTTTTCAATTCTATAAAGCTTGCTTCACACTTTTCGGTCTAAGCGAACTTGGCATTCTTCCATATCAAATACGTGAGTGGTGCAGCTAAGCTGGAGAATCCCTCTATGAATCTCCTATAGTATCCTACCAAACCGAGGAAACTGCGTATCTCAGTAACACTCCTAGGTCTCTCCCATTTCATCACTGCTTCTATCTTTGTTGGGTCTACTGAAATACCCTCGACAGATACCACGTGGCCAAGAAATGCCACTTTCTCCAACCAAAATTCACACTTACTCAACTTGGCATAAAGGCTATGCTCTCGAAGAGTCTCAAGTGTAAGGCGAAGGTCTCAATCATGGTCCTCCCATGTCGGGGAATACACTAAGATATCATCAACAAAGATGATGACACATCTGTTGAGACAAGACTTGAACACTTGGTTCATCAAATCCATGAACGCCGTCGATGCATTTGTTAGAACAAAAGGCATGACCAATAACTCGTAGTGCCCATACCGAGTCCTAAAGGCAATCTTTGGCAACTCTTCGGCCTTGATCTTCAACTGATGGTACCCTAATCGTAGATCAATCTTGGAGAAGAACCTTGCTCCTTTCAGTTGGTTGAACAAATCGTCTATCCATGGCAATGTATAACGATTCTTAATCATAACTATGTTCAACTGTCTATAGTCGATGCACATCCTTATCAACCCATCCTTCTTCTTCATGAAGAGCGGTGCTCCCCATGGTGAAACACTTGGTCAGATGAAACCAAGCCGTTGCAATTCTTCAATTTTCTCCTTCAGTTCAATGGGGGCCATCCTATATAGAGCCTTAGAAATTGGAGCTGTTCTTGGAGCAAGCTCTATTGTGAACTCTATCTCCCTATCTGGAGGCAACCTCGGAAGGTCCTCAGGAAATACGTCCAAATACTCACTCACAACTGGGATGGCTGAGGAGCTCGTGCCTCCGGATTTGCAAGACTTAGAGCCGCTAGACGGCTATATCTCTCCTTCTAAGTCCACGAAAATGAAATGGCTTGATGCCCTCTGGCTTAAACCTCACCATCTTCTCAAAACAAGCCACATGCCCGTGGTGTACAGCTAGCCAATCCATCCCAAGGATGACATCGAAGTTCAAGTCCTGGAACTCAAGGATGATTAGATCGATCGGCAATTCATCCTACCCGACTTGAACTATACAATTCCAGTATCCACATTCCGTATCAACTAACTTGTCAAGTAGAGTCAAAATGGTTAACTCATGACGTAGGTGACTTGGCTCAGACTTGAAACCTTTGGAACAGCTAGATGACACAAAGGAATGTGTCGATCCTGTGTCGATCAGAACATGAGCTAGACACTCGTTTACTAGCAATATGTACATCAATAGATTTCAAGTAAAACATACATCGAGTATAGGTAGAATATTATACAAGTAAGCATACATATACAATATACAACATCAGTTCACACTCAAAATTTTTAAAATTCTTACCTACCTTGCACAACATCGTCAGATGCCTGTGCGTCCCTTTCAGTCAAGGCAAAGACCCAACCCTGGTAAGCCCTGCGGGGTTGCTGTGTGGTCTATGTGGGCCGTGCGGGTCTAGATGTCGAAGCCTGTGAAGACCCTTGTGGAGTAGTCTACCGAACTGGGGGTCTGCTCCCCTGAGGTTGGACTTGTGACTGTCAGCGTGGGCAATCCTTGATCATGTGGCCCTGCTCGCCAAAATGGAAACATCCTCCAGATGCTCTCCGACACTCTCTAGCAGGGTGTCTCCGACCATAGTAGTCGCACTCCTCAAAAGATGAAGAGGATGACTGCAACACATATCTAGTGCCCTGAGAAAAAGTGGGGCGAGGTGCCTGTGAAGTAGTAGAACGAGGCACTAGTGGTGCAACAGGAGGCCTCGGTGTCTATGAAGGCCTAAGAGCTGGGTAAGGTGAAATCCTGGTCCTCTTCTCCTGTGGTGCTAAGCCACTAGACTGACCCTTTTGCATGACTCTCCTGAAGCCACTCTCTCTTCTCTTCAGAAACTCTTCCGAGTTCTTTTCAACGATCTTTGCCTTCCCCACAATATCTCTCCAAGATTCCACCTGAAGAATGCAGACTCGATCCTTGATGAAGGGTTTCAACCCATTATCAAATTTCCGGACTCGCATCTCCTCTGTCGAGCAAGTGTGGTGCGAATCAGGATAACTCTACAAACTTGGCCTCGTATTCGGCCACACTCATGTCTCCTTGTACTAAGGTCATGAACTCCATTTCCTTTTGTTGTTTGACAATATTGGGGAAGTACTACCCATAGAAGGCATCAAGGAACTCACCCCAAGTCTAAGGCTCTCCTGCTCTGGC
This sequence comes from Tetracentron sinense, assembly GCA_015143295.1. NCBI lineage: Eukaryota > Viridiplantae > Streptophyta > Magnoliopsida > Trochodendrales > Trochodendraceae > Tetracentron > Tetracentron sinense. Next base: position 25,698,702 of record CM026554.1, read on the forward strand.
AGTGTCTCTCTACCTCAATGTAGCTCTCCACCAATGATCGGCTTCTCCCTCCATCATGAAGGCAGCCCAATCTACTCTTTGTTCATCCGTGCAGCGAAGGGCACGTAAAATCTTCTCTAGTTGCATAATCCACACTTTAACAACCATGGGGTTTGTAGTCCCATAGAAGGTAGGTGGATGAAGCCTTCGAAAAGCCTCAAGTCCCGAAGTGTGGTGTAGAGGAGGTGGATGCACCAAAGCTGTAGTAGCAGCAGGCTGTCGAGCTACTATCATGGTGATGGTTTCAACCATAGTATTTAGCAACTGTGATATGTTGGGTTGATCATCACCCGAGGGAGCATCACTTCTGCTACCCCTTGTATTGTATCCATGACCCCGAGCACCGCGCCTCATGATTAGATCCTGAGGATGACAGTGCAACATGAGTCTAACTTGGATACATATTCAATAACTATTCCATAATTACTCAACATACATCAAGCTGATAACAATATACCAAAGTATTCATAACAATTGATAAGCATACAATTTTGTGTTTCTAGTGTAGGGTACTAAGTTCGATTAGAACCCAACCAGTTATGGATTAAGACTAAATGATTAGTCTATACTTGGAATACGACTCATTTCTCGTTCTAATGCCTTGTTCAAATCATGGTATCAAGTACTAAGTGATCCTAAGGACTCTAATGCCTAAGCTTTGATACCACCTTTGTCGCGACCCAAAATACCTCTTGGTAGTTAGAGGAACTTTGGCTCGTGATGTGCAATATCCGATACCAAACCATCCTGTCAAAATCAAGAAGGAAATACATAATGGAGACATAAAGTAATGCGGAAGCTTAATCAAAATGCAAAAGCGTAACCCAAAAATTTCCTTATATACATATCAACTGTATTCCAAGTTTTAACATAAATAATCCAAAATAAAGGTGGACATGCCCACCTATCAAAATAAAAAATGAACTCTCACTATCACTCCACTCAGCAATAGTCTAGATATGACCACACATCTAAGTCTCTCTCCTCCTGTGGCTACAACAGGATAGGTGGATCCCTTTCTTCTACATATTCCTCTTCAACCCATGGCTCTGGATTGCAGATGTCAAACGGACCTACCGACATAACATGTACGGCTGAGCATGGAATACTCCGCGAGCACAAAATAATATCTAACCATACAATAACAATAAGATTCCACATGCAAGTATTTAAGGGAATAATAATCACAACATTCATGCTTAAAAATCCTGTCGTGGAAAACCTTTCATAAAACTTATTCTTTTCTTGGAAAACAAACCGCTTATGAGTTCTTATGAATGCTTCTGAGTCTCGTGGTTTCTTATGAGTTTTTGTGAGCTTACGAGTTCTTATGACTTTTCTTATGAGCTTGTGAGCTTTCTTGTGAGCCTTCTTGTGAGCTTCTTGTGAGCTTGTTCTTGTGAGCTTATGATCCGTAGAGACATATGTAAGATCTTAGACTTGTGAGATTCTTATGAGTTCTTGAAAGGCCTTGCGAGACTTATGATCCATAGAGCTATGCAAGATCTTAGACTTAATCCTTGTGAGCAAGAGTTAACCGATCTTAGAATACCAACCCAAAGTTTGGCTTTGTCAATGCTTATGCATCTTTCTTAGGAATGCCTTTAAAAAACCTTTCTTATGCTTTTTGAAATACATGCTTATGAGAAAACCTCGGTATCAACATCATATATATATATATATGTTTTTCCTTCAATAATTCACATGTCTATAAAATTGTAGAAATGCTATATGATCCTAAGAATAATCAACATCATATAGCATTTCTACAATTTTATAGACATGTGAATTATTGAAGGAAAAACATATATATATATATATATATATATATATAGCATTTCACTTAATATTTTCCAAATGGAGAAAATCCCTTAAATCATATATATATATATATATAGCATTTCACTTAATATTTTCCAAATGGGGAAAATCCCTTAAATCATATCTTCATTTTCTTAATCTAGTCTTCATTCATGCATTTTATCAAACATGTAGTATGCAACTCTTTCTTAGGTCTTTTCACACATGATTTTACATTAACATTTCATCAACATCATAGGTGTGTTCATTATTGGTAAAATGCCCATCCATCATTTTCATCACACAACATCATCCATCACATCTACATGGCATCCATTCGCCTTAATCTCCATACATTCACCATACATCCATTACATTTCCTTTAATCTTACTCTTTTAGGTTATATGATTAATTTCATGAAAATAACTCAAAATATAGGGTAATACTAGGTTAACTATGAGAGTATACTAACCTTGAGATCAAGGCTTGATCTTGAAGAAAAACCCCTTTGATTTGGGACTACAAGCTTGAGGAAGAAGGAACCTTTTGAGAATGGAGGGTTCTTTGCTTGATGGGAAAGAAAACCATTGAAAATGCCATAGGAAATGTTGCTGAGCTTTGAGAAGAAGCTTCACTTGTTGCTTGAGCTTGGATTTGAAGAATCCAAGCCAAAGGGATGATCTTGGGTTCTCAACCCTTGATTTCTCTCTCTAAAAGGGAAGAAGACTTTAAGATCCCTAGGTTCTCTCCCCCTCTTTCTCAAAATATTGCTAAAGGTGTTGATGAACACCCTTGGCTCAAGCCAACCCTTAAAAGTAAGGGTGGAGTAGCCAAAAGATCAAAAAACCCTTAAAGAAATTTATGCAAAACGCGAAGGACCGTTCGATACCGATTGACCGGTAGTGGACCGAACGATCGGTGCTTATGACCGAGCTCTCGGTAGTGGACCGAGTGATCGGTGTTTTGACCGAGCTCTCGGTCAAAAACCACCTCTCTAGAATTTTTCTCCATACAAATTTTTGGACCAGTCGATAGATACCGATCGACCGGTAGTAGCCCGAGTAATCCCTAGCGACTGGTGCTCTACAGAAACGCACTTTGGGATTTCGACCATAACTTTTGACTCCCTTAAAGGATTTTGACGATTCAACATGCGTTGGATTCGTCTTTTAAAGAGGAACAACTTTTATGTCTTATAAGAATCCAAATTTTGAGTTTTATTCGTCAGAAATCGGACGTTTGACTAAACCCCGACTCAAAATCAAGAAAAGTGATCAACATGAACCTCGAAGAGGGTTCGAATACCTGTCCAAAAATTCAAGAATCGCTCTTCTCCGATCAGCCGTGAGAGAACTAGAGCTTTTCGAAGTTCAGGGTATGCTAAGGCATAACCCTTGTTAATACTTAAGAGTATTCTATACTCTTACCTACGTCATTCCAAACACCATATACCAAAATATATTCTTAAAAAATTTAATACATAATATCATTCATCATACGAGGCCATCAAGATCTGGGGTTCTACATTATTAGACTTTCATTTTGGTTAAAGTTGTATTAGATATTGTTGTTGAGTCAGAATTATACTTTGTTGACTCGAATGTTAACTTTAAACTCCTTGTTGTGGATTAGGTTTTGGAGGATTATGATATTATGACTCATTATTTGGATAAACTGTCATAGTTTTAATCAATATATGTTAATTATGGAAGAAATTTTCAGGTTCATATTGTGAGCGCGGGAAATTCACTCCCCCAATTTTTTGTGGCTCACGGGTTTTTGAGAGTCGCCACTTATTCATTCAGAAGGGATAAGTCCCCCGAAGTTTTGGATAAGGTCTTGGTCCACGAGAGAGATCAGGGTAAGGGATTCGGTTAAGTCCGGGGAAGGTGTTAGGCACCCCAAGGCTTCTGTTTTACAATGGTTCCGTACTCCCCAGCTTTAAGCCAAATAAAGTTAATCTTGTTTAGAATGCTGAAATGTTTAAGTGAACACTAATCCAAGAATGGAAAAGCTAACTGGGGTCGGGCCCGTGTTGGGCTGCCTACGTACTCACAGGGTGAGATCAGACTGAGCGTAGTTCTGGCACGTGAGCCTGTGCCGAGGCTAGGGGCGTGTGTGTGTGCACCAAGGGTGGCTAATATGGACTAGTCCGGTAGACTAGGGTTTGTTTGACCGAGGAGGGTCAAGTGCATGGTATGAAGCTCGGTAGGCTTAGCGGGTAGTCCGGTAGATTAGGAAGGAGTCCAGCTCGGGTTAGGGTTGCTAACCGGGAATAGGCCGAACTAACTGCAGTTAGGTTTGCTAACCACAGTAAAGGGTGAGTGAGCTGTAGCCCAATAGGCTGAGACGGGACCTGGTAGGCCGAGGTAAGTCCGGTAGACTTGGTTTCTAGGCCCGATAGGCCGTAAACCGAAGTTAACTACGATTAGGGTTGCTAATCGTAGTTAAGGGGGTCTAACTGTGGTTAGGGTTGCTAAGTAGGGTTAGGGAGAGGGCCAAAGTCAGTATTATGGTCCGATGATATTTTAGGAATGTCTGTTTAATTTTCCAAAGTTTGTGGGGTTAAGGGGTGCTTAAGCGCGGTTAAATGTTAACCGGAGGTGGATTTAACCACAATTAAGGGTCTGGTATAGTCCAAGGTGGGCCCAGGGGACTAGGCAGGGCCTAAAGTGGCCTCCTACCAGGCCTAAGCCCCTGCAAAATCGCAGAAATAAAACAAAGTTTAATGTCTGTAATGTAATTACCTACATTATGGACAATGTTTTAAGACTGTGGTTTTGCCTCTGTAGCTTAGGTTAACGGGTAACCCGAGGTGAACCAAAGGTAGGGGAGTGTAGAGAGATCAAGCCAAGTGTGGGCCTCAGGGGATGCCTGAAGTGGGCCTGACAAGAGTGTAAAGCCACTGTAACAGATAGTGAAAACTGGTGGTGGATGGATTACCGACCTTACTGAAATAAGCCAGAACAGGGTGTCGGTAGTTGGACGGCCGACAAAAGGGAAACCAGCCTTTTAGGAATGACGGTACTGAGAGTACCGCCATTCTGGGTTTTTCTTAAAATCGAGATCTGTAGCTACTGGGGCTGTGCACGGAGGTCACTAGGGGTTTCCCGATAATACGAGAGACCCTAGAAGGTTCTGTAATGGCTCTGAGAGCTCGAGGAGGTGCCATACCCAAAGGGGTTCACCACACCTATGGTTTAGGTGGGTGAACACCCTGTGTGGGTCTGATTACAACAATAAGGAAGTAAATAAAGTCCCCCTGGAAATGACCAAGGGTACACATTAAAGGTAAACCAAGAAGTAAATGGGGTAAGGGGTGCACCCTACCCAGTGCTCTATTTCGGCCGAGCTAGACAGGGGGTCTGTGCATAGGTGGTGGTGCGCCGGTGATACTCCACAGCTACAGGGGGACTTGGGGTAGGTCCAGGGGTTTAACTGAGATCAAGAAGGGGGGAGGAGAGGCTGAGAACGCAGGGTTTTGCAACAGGGATTCTCCTTAAAAAAATGCAGACCGACCGTATGAACTGTGGTGGCGTTGGGTTTTTATAGGGAAGCTCCTAAGGGACCTAAAAGGGATTTAGAAGAAGGGAGAGGAGGGTATTGGACCAAGGTAAGGTCGACTAAGGGATGAGGAGGGAGAGACCGAGGTGGAGGTAGAGTGTGCAGGGGTATTGCAGGCCTGCAACTCGGAACTTGAAGATGTCGGTAGAATTTCTACCGACATCAGGAAACCAAGGCAAAAATTAATGTCGGTAGAACTTTGACCGACATTCTGGAATTAATTGAAGTGGGCCTGGGCCCTACACACTAGGGTATATGAGGTTGTCCTAAGGCATTTTTGGGCTTTTAAGGGGCCTAGATAATGGGGTAAGGCCTTATGGGCCATGGGTTTTGCTAGGGTCACCTACGGCTAAGGGTTTAGGACATGGTTTTGATTCCTAAGATTAAATAAGGGTTTAACTAGTGTTCACCTAGGGTTTAGTCCTAAGGGTACGACTGGAGAGGCTTACCTAGGTCGTGAGGGACTTGGTAGGGGAGGTAACCATAGTTAAAAAGATTTTAACTACGGTAAGGATGGGGTGTAAAAATCGGGTGCTTACACATATTTTTGTATTGCCTTGTATGCTCATAGGTTTATTTTAGGTTAAGCAGTCTAACGGGCCTAAAGTTCCATTTAGCCTAGATTGGGATTTTGGGGCGTTACACTGTAGGCAAGGGATGAGGATTTCCGTTATTAGATGTTGTGCTCAACATTTTGTCAAAAATATTTATCGTACTCACAATTGTCGTAGAAAATAAAATGAGACCATGTTTGACACATCATTGAAATATTTTCATATCACCCCTTCAAGTTTATAGTAATGAAATCTGCTACTGAGCCCAACAAAATTTTCCTCTAAACTTGCATGCCAGAACACCCCCATAAAAATATCAAAGCCAACTAAACTATGTCATGACATGATCCTTAAAAGGGTACGTAGACAACCTGAAAAATGAGGTGTGGCCAAATACACCATCCATTTGAGCAAATAAAGCCTCTTTGAGAGCAGAAAGCAAAAGAACAAAAGATCAAAAAATCAAAAGAAGAAAAGATAAAAAAGAATGAAAAATTAGAATCAATGAGGCAAAGCCAAAAACAAAAGAAACCCCAAGAAAAATAGAAAGCTCGAGAAGGCTCTCGAAAGCTCAAAAGCGAAAAGGGTATCTGAAGACTTTCGACCCCTAACCTACGTTTCGTCCTATTTCAAGCCCTCCTAGATCCTTAATAGAGTACAAGAAAGTTGACAGACAAGAATCTATTGGTAGTATATTTGCATTCAAGGAAATGATGGGAAAATAAAATTTAGATTAAGTATATCGTGGGCCCAGTGAAAATTAGAAATGGTATTGGTGTATAAAAATTATATGAACCCTAGATCTGATTCAGTCATTAGTGACAAACAGGGGAACAAAACATATCAACTTCACAAGTGTTAGTGAAAATAAAAAACAATCTCATTATGCAAAAAATATGTGACCCCCAGATTTGGTCATTCCAATGGCAAAAAGAAGAAGAGTTAAAATAAAGATGACAACAAGCATCTAGCAGAAGTAGCCCCAAAGTCCGAGCAATTCATCCCTTTAAATCTAAGCTAAATATTCTCATTATCATAGCAATCCAAAATCTTTGATCCAAGTAAGCCCGATTCAACACGCAATAAAGGTCAACCAAGTTCTACCATCCCCAACAACATCTCAAAATGGGGCATGTTTTGCTTAACGTCATACTCTACTCTTGGAGAGCAATAAGTTTCATTATCATGTAAAGGTGACTACCCTTTTAATCTAATGGGAAAAGAAATAATTCCCGTTAAAAAATCTTAGGTTTTTTTTCAAAAATAGCCAACCATCTTCAAATTTTGCCAAAGTCATAAGTATCTGATATGTCTCCTAACTTGGTTAATTCTGTCGTGACCCAAAATACCCCCTAGGAGTTAGGAACACTTTAGGTCGTGAATGTCGTGCCAAACCATCATGTATGACACATAAGGCATACATATCACCCTGTCAGAGTACACAAGTTATAAAATATAGCGGAAACAAAGCTGAAGTAATATAACCCTCCTATCATTAGGTTTAAGTCAGAACCAACAAAATATAACAAAATATCAAGTATGAAGTGGACAAGTCCCGCTCTCAATACTATCAAAATATAAGTATACTCTCCTTCACTCTCTCAACAAAAATCTAGATAGGACCCCCTATCTAGAGCTCCATTATCCTGATGATGATCCATGGTAGGCTCCGGCTCGTAGTACTCTTCCTCTATCCAAGGCTCCGAAGCACAGATGTCGAAGGGAACACATGCACCTGCCGACATAACATGTACAGCTAAGCATGAAATACCAGTGTCTACAAACTACTAGCTAACAAAGAGATAATATCATGTAGCATGCAAAGACATAGAGCCGTAGAGGGTAGAAATCCGCAAAAACCCGTACTAGTTCCAAAACCATTTCCTTATGAGTTTCTTATGAAATCCAAAACTGTATGAGTCTTATGAGCGTATGAGAATCAAGTCTTATGAGTTCTTATGAGTTCTTTTGAGTTCCTTAGAATTCTTAGAGTTCTTATGAGCCGTAGAAACTTAGAGCACTTATGAGCATTCACTTATGAGATCTTATGAGCTTGTGAGATTCTTATGAGCATAACTTAGAGCCAGATCTTAGCACCTATGAAAAGAATTAGAGATGAGCATATAAATAACCTTCATCGATTACATAGAAGTGGGCTGCCAAGATCCTTGATCAACCTTCCCGTTGGCTTTATTAAATTTCTTATGAGATTACTTTGAGCTGGATATGACATATCCGTGGATATGCCTTATCCTTGACCAACCCGATGTTTAGCTTTATCAATGTTTATGAACTCGGTAGCTTATGAGTTCTTAGAAAATCCTTATGAATGCTTCGATAAACTGTACTTATGAGAAATCATAGAGTCATGCGAGACATGTAAACCTTGGAGTACTTAGAAATCATAAAGTGCATAGAGTGCTTGTAGTGTGAACATCATACTATAGTTAGAAAAACTTAGAACATCAAAGCATAGTCATGTAGCTTTCAAAATAGTGATAGCTTACAAATCTTCCAAATTCATCAATTCATTTCATTCAAGAATAACTCAATAACAAGATGCTTTAGCTTGAGAGAATATCAACAAGTAGGTAGTAGAGTATATTTACACATCATCAATAAGGTTTATGCTCTGTTAGTTAGTAAAGTGTAGTTACCTTTCTTAGATCAAAGCTTTGATCTAAATTAGTTTAGAAAGGTTGAGAAGCAAGAAGAACTCCTTCTTTGTGGAGAATCAAACTCAAGAACACCAAGGATCAAAACCCTAAGCTTATTTCTTCTTCCTCTTTCTTCTCTTCAACTTTCTCCCAAAAACTTCCTCTAAGACCCTAACCCATGAAATGTGGGTTTATATAGGGGTTTGGGGTGATCCAAAACCCCATAACACCCTTAAAATATCCTAAGGGGTCACCTACAAGGCAAAACAGACACCACCGATCAATTGGTCATGAGAACTGGTCGATCAGTTGAAAAATCCCTCTCTGTCTAAAAACACCATACAAAATTTAACCTAACCGATCGATCGATCATGGGCACTGATCGATCAGTGTGGGACAGATCGATCGGTCACGAAACGGATCAATAGGTTCTGCTGAGTTTTTGCTTATTTTTTCCTTTTTCCACACTTAGTCTTTCCTTATGTTCTTTGCTTGAACCCTTAGCTCACCTAGGGTACTTAATACCTTTACTCCAATCACCACACATGCACATCACAACCCATACTTAGGATCTTACCAAAAATCCTCATTGCATAATTAGAATACCAAGGTCACATGAACGACCATGGCTTAAACATACCTAGTGCAAAAGCACTATTCACAGCACTACTCACCTGCTATGAACAGGAGGACTGGGGGGGATCCTCCTCCCTTACAAAAATTTCATCCCCGAAATTAGGATGATACTTCATCCATGGAAAAACCATCGAAACAAGAAACTTTACATACACAACCCAAAAACACTACTCCAACAGGTGAGGGTATTTCTCCCTTACTTCAGGCTCGCAATCCAAATTAGCCTCTTCTGCAGAATAGTGTTGCCACTTCATGAGAACTAAGGGAATAGTCTTGGTACGCAAAACTTGATCTCGCTGACCCAAGATCTGAGCCGGTTGCTCCACTAGTGGAAGATCCTCACGGATCTCAATAAGATCTAGATCAATGACATGTAAAGGGTCTGACACATATTTCCAAAGCAAGGGAACATAAAAGACATTGTGGACTACCGCCATGTGTGGAGGTAGTGCCACCCTGTAAGCAACCTCACCTACACGTGTGATCACCTCAAAAGTTCCCACATACCTCGGACTAAGTTTCCCCCTCTTGCCAACCTCATGATTCCCTGACTCGAAGAAATCTTTACAAAGACCCGATCCCCAACCTGGAATTCCAAGTCTCTGCGGTGAGTGTCCGTATAGCTCTTTTGCCTGTCCTGGGCAGTCTTCAACCTCTCCCGAATGATCCTGACTCTCTCAGTAGTCAGCTCGATCAACTCAGGACCCAAAAAGTTTCTCTCTCCAACCTCATCCCAGTAGAGAGGAGACATACCCGTACAAGGCCTCAAAAGGTGCCATCTGGATGCTCGCTTGGTAATTATTGCTGTAGGCGAACTCAACTAACTGAAAATGATCCTCCCAACTGCCCTGGAAGTCTAATATGCAAGCTCCTAGCATATCCTCAATCACCTGGTTCATCCTCTCGGCCTGCCTATCAGTCTGAGGGTGAAAGGCGGTGCTGAAATCTAACCGAGAACCCATAGCACTCTGAAAGCCCTTCCAGAACCTGGAAGTAATCCTCGGGTCTCAATCAGATATAATAGAAATTGGTACCCCGTGCAGTTAAACCACCTCCTTGGTGTACAAGGCTACCAGTTGGCTCATACTATATGTAGTCTGATAAGGTAGGAAATGTGTAGACTTTGTCAGCTGATCAACTACAACCCAGATAGCATCGGAGCCCCTTACCATCCTTGGTAAGCCAACTATGAAGTCCATCAAGATATTCTTCCATTTCCATTCCGGAATAGGGAGGGGCTGTAAAAGACTTGCCGACCTCTGATGCTCGGCCTTCACCTACTGGTATACCAAGCAATGAGCCACGTACTCTGCCACTTCCCTCTTCATGTTCCACCACCAATAGTGCCCTTTGAGGTTCTGGTACATCTTCGTACCCCCAAGATGCACAGTATATTTGGACCGGTAGGCTTCATCCAAGATCTCACTCCTCAATTCCACATCGGCAGGAACACACAACATGCCTTTGAATGTGATGGCACTATCACCATTCAAAACAAACTCCTGACTGCCACTACTAACTGACTTGTCTCGATCAGCAAGCAACTCTGCATCTGAACTCTGTAACTCCTAAATCCAAACCTGGATATAAGGTCTGACCATAAGATTAGCCATGATTGGTCCAGAGGTAGGAATGATGAAGCTAGTTTCAAGATTCGCCATTACCTCCAACATCTTCCACTCGTGCATCATCATATGAGTCAAGTATCCAGAAGATTTCCTGCACAGAGCATCTGCTACCACATTCGCCTTACCTGGGTGGTACTAAATAGTACAGTCATAATATTTCAGAAACTCTACCTAACGACGGTGCCTCAAATTCATCTCGTTCTGAGAAAATAGATACTTCAAGATCTTGTGATCAGTGAACATATTGAATTGTTCCCCATAAAGGTAGTGACACCAAATCTTCAGCCCAAAAACAACTGTAGCAAGCTTTAGATCGTGTGTAGGATAGTTCTTCTCATGGTCTTTTAGTTGTCGGGAAGCATAGGCAATGACTTTCCTGCCCTTCATCAGAACACATCCTAGCCCGATAAGTGATGCATCATTGTAGACTACGAAACCGCCGCTCCCAAATGGAACTATGAGAATAGGGGCTGTAATAAGTTTCTTCTTCAACTCCATGTAGCTTACCTCACACTTCTCGCTCCAAGTAAACTTAGCATTCTTCCTCGTAAGATAAGTAAGTGGAGCCACTAAGCTGGAGAACCCCTCCACAAACCTCCTGTAGTACCCTGTCAGGTCGAGAAAACTGCGAGTCTTGTTAACACTCTTTGGCCTCTCCCAGTTCATTACTACTTCTATCTTTACAGAGTCAACTACGATACCCTAGATAGATACCACGTGGCCAAGGAACGCCATCTTCTCCAACCAAAACTCACACTTGCTCAACTTATCATATAGGCTATGCTCTCGAAGAGTTTGCAACGTAAGGCGGAGATCTCTCGCATGATCATCCTGTGCCTTGGAATACACAAGGATATCATCGATAAACACGATCACACATTGATCGAGAGATGGTCTGAACACCCGGTTCATCAAATCCATAAAAGTAACCGGCATATTCGTCAGACCAAAAGGCATGACCATGAACTCGTAGTGCCCATACCGAGTCTTGAAGGCAGTTTTGGGAACATCGTCAGCCTTGATCTTCAATTGATGGTATCCAGATCTAAGATCAATCTTTGAGAAGAACTTTGCCCCCTTTAACTGGTCAAATAGATCGTCTATCTGAGGGAATGGATAACGATTCTTGATTGTGACCTTATTCAACTGCCTATAGTCAATACACATCTCCATCGACTTATCCTTCTTCTTCACGAAGAGCACAGGAGCTCCCCATGGTGAAACACTTGCCCGGATGAATCCCAGGCCCTGTAATTCCTCCAATAGGTCCTTTAACTTCTTAAGCTCAATAGGGGCCATCCTGTATGGAGCCCTAGAAATCAAAGCAGTGCTTGGAGTAAGCTCAATAGCGAAGTCTATCTCTCGATCCGGAGGTAATCCTAGTACAACCTCTGGGAACACATCCAGGAACTCACTCACAACCGGAATGGTTGAGGAGTATCGCACCTCTAAACTCGAGAGACTAAGGGCTGCAAAGTGAGTGATGTCTCTCCACCATATCCCTCGGAAATGAAACAGCTTCACATCCTCTGGCCTGAAGTCCGCCCTCTTTTCAAAACACGCTACATGCCCATGGTGAGTCGAGAGCCAATCCATCTTTAGGATGACATTAAAGTCCAAGTCTTGGAACTTAAGAATGATCAGATCGACTGGCAACTCATGCTACCCAACTTGCACAACACAGCCCCGATACACTTTGTCTGCATCAACCGACTTGCCGAGCGGAGTCGAAATTGATAACTCTTGAGATAGTCTACTCGACTCTGAATTAAAGCCCTTGGCGAAGCTAGGCGAGATAAAAGAATGCATTGATCCAGTGTCAATCAACACACTCACTAATGAGCAAGGTGCCTGAATATTTAAACTAATTTACGTCAATAAATTTCACAAATCACACATATTATATAGGTAACATGTTGTACTCATAGGCAATCATAGCATATATATATTACATCAAAATTTCATAACTGGAACAAATTTGACTTGAGTGTACCTTGTACAACATCATCTAATGCATGTGCATCCTAATCCGTTATGGTGAAAACCTGTCCTTGGTTTGCCCTATGAGGCAGATGGGTGGGCTATGGAGGCCTAGGAGCCTGTGAAGACCCCTGTTGTGACGTCTGGCTAACTGGAGGTCTAACTCCCTACGGCCTGGCCGGTAACTGCCTCAATGGGTAATCCCTGATCACCACAGTGGAAGCAACCCCCAGAAAGTCTACGACACTCCCTAACCTTGTACCTCTTACCATAAACAATGCACTCCTCAAATGGTGACGATACCGTGGATATGGGTGGCGCGTATCTAGTGGTCTGTGTAGCAGTAGGGCGAGGTGCTTGTGGGGCAAAAGGAGGCCTCTAAGCCTACCTCAACTGAAAAGGCTGATCTGGAGTAGTCCTGGCCCTCTTTTTAGGTGGCGCCGAACCACTAGACTGTCCTCTGGACATGCCTCTCCTGAAGCCACTATCCCTTCTTCTGAGAAATTCTTTGCAATTCCTCTCAGCAATCTTAGCCTTTCCCACAATATCTTTCCATGTCTCTACTTAGAACATGGAAACTCGATCACAGATAAAGGACCACAACCCATCCTCGAACTTCCTGACTTACATACTCTCAATAATGATTAGATGCGGAGCAACTCTCGACAATCCAACGAACTTAGCCTCATACGCGGCTACGCTCGTATCTCCCTGTTCTAGAAGCTCAAACTCTCTCACCTTCTGCTCCATGATAAACCTAGGGAAATACTACTCATAAAACGTATCTAGAAACTCTCCCTATGTCTAGGGTTCCCCTGCCTTAGACACATCCCTTTGTCTCTGGGCAACTCTCCACCAATGTTCGGCTTCGCCCTCCATCACAAAGGAAGCCCACTCAACACACTGCTCATCAGTGCAGCAGAGCACCCGGAAAGTCTTTTCCAACTACATGATCCATGCTTCTGCAACCATGGGATCAAGAGTCCCATAAAAAGTAGGAGGTCGTAACCTTCTGAAAGCCTCTAGTCCCATAGTCTGATGCACCAGAGGAGGTGTAGGTGCAACATTAGCGGTGGCAGCAGGCTTAGCTGCAAGTAAAGCCAATGTCTTTGCTATAGAATCCATAACATGAGTGAAGTATGGCGGATCCTCACCCAGTGGAATCTCTCCTTCAGACCTTCTGGTCTAGTAACCTCTACCTCGAGCACCACGCCTCATGATAACAATCCTAAGGACAATAGCAAAACGTCAAGCTCATGAATACCGCAGTTCAATGAGCACTTAGTGCTTTATATAAGCATCGTATACATCAGAGTATACACATAATAGTATAAGCACACTACGGAAATCCTAGTGATGCTAAACTCTAAACTCTCAACTCGGCTAATGAGTTAACCGGTTACATGATAAGACTAGATGACTAGTCTATACTTGGAATCTAACTTCCTAAATTGACCTAAGGACTTGCTTGATACCCATTATGTCATGGTATCATACTTAAGTCAAGAAGTTCATCTAAGTTCTAACTTCAACTCCGAGAACATGCTTCCGCTTAGAAGACGAATTAGCCTAAGGAAACTAATCCCTAGACTCTAATACCAAGTCTGTTGCGACTTAAAATACCCCCTAGGAGTTAGGGACACTTTAGCTCATGACTGTCATGTCATACCATCATGTATGACACATAAGGCATACATATCACCCTGTTAGAGTACACAAGTTATAACATATAGCGGAAACAAAGCGGAAGTAATAAAACACTCCTCTCATTAGGTTCAAGTCTGAACCAACAGAATATAGCAAAATATCAAGTATGAAGTAGACAAGTCTCACTCTTAATACTATCAAAATATAAGTATACTCTCCCTCACTCTCTTAGCAAAATCTATATAGGACCCCCTATCTAGAGCTCCATCATCCTGATGATGATCCATGGTAGGCTCCGGCTCGTAGTACTCTTCCTCTATCCAATGCTCTGAAGCACAAATGTCGAAGGGAACACGTGCACCTGTCGACATAACATGTACGACTGAGCATGGAATACTCAGTGTCTACAAACTACTAGCTAACAAAGAGATAATATCACGGAGCATGCAAAGACATAGAGCCGTAGAGCGTAGAAATCCGTGAAAACCCGTACTAGTTCCAAAACCATTTCCTTATGAGTTTCTTATGAAATCCAAAATCGTATGAGTCTTATGACGTATGAGAATCAAGTCTTATGAGTTCCTTAGAGTTTTTAGAGTTCTTATGAGTCTTTTTGAGTTCCTTAGAATTCTTAGAGTTCTTATAAGCCATAGAAACTTAGAGCACTTATAAGCTTATGAGCATTCACTTATGAGATCTTATAAGCTTGTGAGATTCTTATGAGCATAACTTAGAGCCAGAGCTTAGTACCCGTGAAAAGACTTAGAGTCGGCCATATAAATACCCTTCATCGAATACATAGAAGTGGGATTCCAAGATCCTTGACCAACCTTCTCGTTGGCTTTATCAAATTTCTTATGAGATTACTTTGAGCCGGATATGACATATCCGTGGATGTGCCCTATCCTTAACCAACCCGATGTTTGGCTTTATCAAATTTCTTATGAGATTACTTTGAGCTGGATATGAAATATCCGTGGATATGCCCTATCCTTAACCAACCCGATGTTTGGCTTTATCAATGCTTATGAGCTTGGTAGCTTATGAGTTCTTCGAAAATCCTTATGAATGCTTCGATAAACCGTACTTATGAGAAATCATAGAGTCATGCAAGACATGTAAACCTTGGAGTACTTAGAAATCATAGAGTGCATAGAGTGCTTGTAGTGTGAACATCATACTATAGTTAGAAAAACTTAGAACATCAAAGCATAGTCATGGAACTTTCAAAATAGTGATAGTTTACAAACCATCAAAATTTATCAATTCATTTCATTCAAGAATAACTCAATAACAAGATGCTTTAGCTTGAGAGAATATCACCAAGTAGGTAGTAGAGTATATCTACACATCATCAATAAGGTTTATGCTGTGCTAGTTAGTAAAGTGTAGTTACCTTTCTTAGATCAAAACTTTGATCTAAATTAGTTTAGAAAGGTTGAGAAGCAAGAAGGACTCCTTCTTTGTTGAGAATCAAACTCAAGAACACCAAGGATCAAAACCCTAACCTTCTTTCTTCTTCCTCTTTCTTCTCTTCAACTTTCTCCCAAAAACTTCCTCTAAGGGTTTTTGTAACCCTAACCCATGAAATGTGGGTTTATATAGGGGTTTGGGGTGAGCCAAAACCCTATAACACCCTTAAAATATCCTAAGGGGTCGGCTATAAGGCAAAACAGACACCACCAATCGATCAGTCATGAGAACCGGTCGATCAGTTGAAAAATCCATCTCTGTCTAAAAACACCATACAAAATTTAACTTGACCGATTAATCAATCATGGGTGTAGGTCGATCGGTGGGGAACAGATTGATTGGTCATGAAATGGATCGATCGGTTCTACTGGGTTTTTGCCTGTTTTTCCCATTTTCCACACTTAGTCTTTCCTTATGTTCTTAGCTTGAACCCTTAGCTCACCTAGGGTACTTAATACCTTTGCTCCAATCACCCACACATGAGCATCACAACCTATACTTGGGATCTTACCAAAAATCCTCATTACATAATTAGAATACCAAGGTCACATGAACGACCTTGGCTTAAACATACTTAGTGCAAAAGCACTATTCACAACACTATTCACACACTATTCACAGCACTACTCACTAGCTATGAACAGGAGGACTGGGGTTCTACAAATTCAACCCCATCTTAGCAGCCGCTCAAGGCGCTAAACAAGTTTAGTGGGAAACACAAACAAGGTCCAAAACCTCCAAGACCCTTAACAAACACAAGATCAGTCTTTAAGCATGAGTCATATGACAACCTGTCATCATCCGTCTACATGACTTGTAGTGCAAATCATATCAGTTTAATCCGAGTCTAGTCGAGTCATTCACATATTGGTTGTAGAGACCCAAATTTACATTTATGCCATTATCATAATTAATGAGGGTAAAAATATAAATTTAATGTTGTATGATGTGTTTTGATGTTAATGAATCTTTTTGGAGAGTTTCAAATAGTTTAATCGAAGAATACAATTGAAAAATGTGAAAAATAAGAAACAGCAAAAAGCTAGCTAGAGCCAACTTTAGCCCGCTCGAGCGAGCTTCAAGTCCGCTCGAGCAAGCTTTACAAAAATCAGCACAATAGAGTTCCAGAGCGATCACCGCTTGAAGCGACATTCAACCCGCTTGAGCGAGTTTTGCTCAGAACATCCCGCTCGAGCGAGACCACGAGCAAAAACTTCTAAAATGCGATTTTTCGATATATTTTTGGGTTTAAGACCCCACTAAACCCTATAAATAGACCTTATTTAGCAAGTTTAGGATTTCTTAAGTGTTTTTAACCTAATTTGGCAAAGGAAGAGAGAAACCCCTATGTTTTCAATGGGAATTTCTTGGAGAAGAAGAGGAAAGCTTGGAGATCACCCCTCAAGCCATCCTCAAGTAATTGGATCATAGGGAGACGATCCCAAAGGTCGATATCCTTTCTAATCTAACCCTATTATGATGTTTGCATGTATAAATAAGATATAATGATAATTTGGTAGATGATTTACATGTTTAGGTATGGACGGTAGATTTCAAAATAATAATAATAGAGTTTTTACATGTATCTATAGTTTTTTTTAGCATGATTTAACATGAATATATATGATTATTGAATGTTTAATATGAAAATGGGTAGTTTACTATGATTGGAGCTTAAATTAGGCTATTGTATGTATTTTGAGGGTTTTGCTAAACATGATAAAGGAATTGGATAATATACTATAATATTTGATGTTGTCTATATTGAATTGGATGATGAAATAGATGGTGGATGAGTTTAATGGCGTAGTTATGGTTTTATGGAGGAATGTGCATGGATGATAGAGTGTTAAAATGGCGGAAGGGCAATTTGTATATGAATAATGGATGGAATGTTTTAATATAGAAGCTTGGAAATGTTGTCTGTTTGAAATTGAATTATGAGATTGTGTAAATGGGTATTGATGATGGCTATGATAAATTATGCCCTATTTATATTGTATGGTGATCGGTATTCAGATAGGCCAAAGCTTAGAGGAAGTCTTCCAGGTAGTCTTTCAGGTCAGGAATTCTTTAACTAGGTAGATGTACCTTGGTGGAGTTTATTGGCGGATGATCAAAATCTAAGTGATGACTGATTTTAAATATTAATCACGACACTCAAGCACAAGTTCACATGTGGGTGGTTTACAAGTCTCACGGGTACACAAGCATGACATGGACATTGTGTAGAACCCCGGATCTTGATGGCCTAGTATGATGAATGATATCATTTACTAAAGCTTTTAAGAATATATTTTTAGTATATGTGTGTTTGGAATAAAGAAAGTAAGAGTATTGAATACTCTTAAGTATCAACAAGGGTTATGCCTTAGCATAGCCTCAACTTTAAATAGCTCTAATTTTCTCACCGCTTGTTGGAATTGAGAGATTCTTGAATTTTTGGAAAGGTATTTAAACCCCCTTCGAGATTCATGTTGATCACTTTTCCATATTTTGGGTCGGGGTTGAGTTAAAAATCCGATTTCCAAAACAGGCGTTACTGCGGAACAGTTGGCTTTAGAGCCTATTTAGGTAATTAAAAACGCAAAATTAGGATTTTTCTATTAGACAAAAAATTGTTCTCATTTGAAAGACGAATCCAATGCAAGTTGAATCTTTAAAATTCAATAAGGTCTTTAAAAGTTATGGCCGAAATATGAAAGTGCAAAAATTGGGAAATTCACTATGAAATCATAATAAGACAAGCAATATCAATTTAATCCGTGTTCATGTCTTGTTTCTCGTCTTGCTTGTTCAGTTTAGTCCCCACACACATCACACATGCATTTCACATACACTTGTTCACTTGTCATATTTACTTGACTTATTTAGTTCACACACACACCTCACACATGCATTTCACACACACTTGTTCACTTGACTTATTTTCTTGTTTCTTGACTTTCTTGTTTAATTGTTATTGCTTGTTTAATTGTTCTTGTCTTGCTTGTTTAACTAATGCCCGAACTATGTATTGGACGGCACATATTAGCGTATTGTCACTTGTTTAACTAATGCCTGAACTATGTACTGGACGGCACACATTAGCATCTTGTTTGTCTTGTTTGCTTGCTTGGAGATCACTAATGCCCGACTATGTATTGGACGGCACACATTAGCATCTTGTTGTCTTTTTTTGCTAATGCCCAAACTATGTACTGGATGGCACACATTAGCTAGATCACTAATGCCCGAACTAACTATGTACTGGATGGCACACATTAGCATCTATGTTCTTGTTTTCACTAATGCCCGAATTATGCACTGGACAGTACACATTAGCTTACTTTTCATGCTTTCTTATTACCTTGTGGTATTCCTCGTTCATGTTCATTTACTTGTATTTCATTAACTTGTCTTTTGCATGCGTTTTCCTAGCATGCTACTTGTGATGATTTCATTAATGTACATGTGTCCTTGAAATGTAAACCTTCATGGTATTGTATATAATAAACAACAAGGGATTTATGGCATTTTATTTCATTCATTCAATAACTCATGCATATTCTATCATCTAATGCCACATCCTAACAAGTCCATTTACTTGACATTCCTTCGATTAACATGCATGATTTAAAATTCCAATTCTAACAAGTCCTTGTAGTCAATTCCTTTCACATGCTATTTATATTCATACTACTACCATGTTTCCTATTCATTTCTTTAATAATTAAACTTGAACATGCTAGAACTTATGAATAGACCACATCATTAAATTCCTTAGAGTATCCCATACTCTTTTTCATCCACCCTTGCCCTAATTTCTTCGTAAATGTTCATAAATATTAATCATGCAATTTGGGAGTGTATTTACACTCTCACATACGAACCCCATTCTTCATGTCATTTCATTTATTCATTTTTCTTTAAGACATTTCATGAAACACTAAGTGTGTACGTTATGCAACCAATGCCCTTCCCCATTTGTTCATCACACCACACACCATCCATTGGCATCCATCGCCCAACCAACCTCCATACACAATATTCTATCTCATATCATGACAAGTTTTGAGGAAAAGAATGAAAGAAACCTTAATAGAATCCTAACAAGGAGTTAGTAGTTTCTTCTACCTTGAAAGATTGGGGAAAAATGACTAAGGAGGCCGTGGGAGCGAGATCCAAGCTTGTGGAAGCTTTCCCAAACTCCAAGGTCGAAGATCCACGCATCTACAGCTTGCACGAGCTTGGTGGAAGCGATCTCTGAGATTTGTGACTTGGATTTGGGTGAATCCAAACCTTTGGAATGGATTTTGGGCTCACAATTGCTCAAACTCTTCTCGAATGGAAAATCCCCTTTGGAAACCCTAGGTTTCTCTTCCTCTCTCTCTCAAAATGTTGCTAAGGGTGTTTATGAACACCCTTGGCTCAAGCCAACCCTTAAAAGTTAGGGTGGCGTGGCCAAAAGACAAAAAAACCTTGATAAAATTTCTGCAAAATGTGAAGGACTGATAGATGACCGATCTACCGGTAGTGGACCAAGCGATCGGTAGTGACCGGTGCTCTGAAAAATGCGCTTTGGTATTTTGGCCATAACTATTGACTCGCTCGTTGGATTTTGACAATTCAACTTGCGTTGGATTCTTCGTTCGAAGAGGAACAACTTTCATGTTTTGTAAAAATTCTAATTCTTCTTTATTCATGGACCAAAATTATCCTAAAGATGACTGTTCTGCAATGGGTTGTGACAGCCCAGATTTGCAGCCTACCCGATTTTGGAAATCCCACTTTTAACCTAACCCCGACTCAAAATCGTGAAAAATAATAAACATGAAACTTGAAAAGGGTTCCAATACCTTTCCAAAACTTGAAGAATCACTTGATTTCAATCAATGGTGATTGAATTAAGGCTTCTTAAAGTTAAGGGTAATGCTAAGGCATAACCCTTGTTGACACTTAGAATATTCGAGTGTTTCACACTCTTCTTCCTTAGGTCTAACATCGCACTCACACCTCATGAATCATTTCCCATAGGTTTTCATCTCACCCAGGTGATCATTGAATTCACACCCATAAGCATGAGAGACCCTAGCCTCTTTATGCCTCGTGTTTAAGCACTCTTCACTTACAACCCATTAACCACTTAGGTATTTTATACCCTTTTCTTTTACCCACTTAGAGTATCTTTATACTCTCTCTTGAGACTCAGTACACTCACCTAAAATCTTCACTTAGCTCACCACACTACCAAGAGCAAAATGGAAGACCTTAAGCTTTTTCACACACACACAAGGCACTATTCACTGACACTATTCCTAGCACAGTGAACTTGGGTTCCGGGGCTCTACATTCTTCCTCCCTTATATAATTTCGTCCTCGAAATTTGGATGCCACCACGACTGGTAGGAATGCGTTCCCCACCTTACAATCTGCTGCACGAACCTATGGTGTTGGTGGTAACCCTTTGAAAGGACTGAGTACTCCCGATCACCCCACGGTTAAGCACGTGCTTATTGGTCATACCTAAATAACCATTATTCATACAATGCTACATATATGCATATCCTATAATACACATACCAAATGTGTCATACACCACAATTTCTCATACATATATTATAATATATACTTCTAACATATAATACTTCAACATGTCATGCACCACCACTGTTCACACATACAATAATATATACACCTCGTACATAACACAATCATCATGATATAACAGATATTGTAAAATTTAAAGTTAAAGTACCTAGAGCTATCCTTGTAGGTGCTTGAATGCCCTGTAGTGACATGGCAAAAGCTCTTCCATGGTTCACCAGCGGTGGCCGTGTGGACTGATTGGGACTAGCACTCGGAGGTCTAGGACCCTGGAAAGGCCCCTGTGGAGAGGCCTGAATAGCTGGGGTTCTGCTCTTTTCGGGTTGGGTTAGGGATGGACGGCTAGGTCACTGTCGAATAAAATGCCCCGGCTCTCCATAATGAAAACAACTACCGGATAGCTTCCAACAATTACCGGCCTGATGTCGCCTGCCACAATATTCGCAGCCCTCGAGAGTAGACAAGTAGGGCATGGGCGGAGCCGGCGGAATGGTCTGTATAGCAACAAAATGAGGACCCTGTGTAGCAGTAGGGTGAGGGGCCTAAGGAATCATAGGAGGATCCCAAACTTGAATAGGCACATACAACTGACACGGAGCTATCCTAGCCCGCTTCTCTGGCTGGACCGAGCCACTGGACTAGCCTCTCAACATTTCTCTCCTCTTATGGAATTCCTCAAAATTCGTTTCAACCAATTGGGCCTGATCCACAACTTCAGCGTAGGTCTCATGCCGGAACATGGAAACCCTATCTTTTATGTAGGCCCGTAATCCCCTCTCGAATTTCCTGGCCTTCATTGCCTTCGTGGCTATTAGGTAACCTTGACAATTCAGAGAACTTGGCCTTGTACTCAGCCACTGACATGTTCCCTTGCTCCAAGGGAATGAACTCCAATTCTTTCTTTTCTCTAACTCCTATTAGGAAGTATTTCTTATAGAAAACATCAAGAAACTCTTCCCAAGTCCATTCTTGAGCCGCTCGACTCAAGTCTCTTATTCTGACTGTGGCTCTCCACCAGTGATCGGCCTCACCCTCCATCAAGAAGGTGGCCCAAGTGACTCTCTCTGCCTCATTAAGCAACAATACTGAATACAGCTTTTCTAGTTGCCTGATCCATCCTTCTGCAACCAATGGATCAAAACCCCCATAAAATACTGGGGGCCTCATCCTCCAAAATGCCTCAATTTCTGTGGCATGATGTGCAGGAGTAGGCACAAGTGCTACAGTAGGAGTAGGGGTAGAGGGCTGCCTAGCTGCAAGCATCGCTAGTGTCTCTGCTATAGATCCCAAGACCTGGGTGTGGTCAAGCTGCTCACCCCCCAATGGAGGAGGAGATGCTCCACCTCTCCTAGTGTGGTATCCACGACCCCGATTGCCACGTCTCATGGTTTACTCCTGAGAGCGATAGCAAGGCATGAGTCTAAGTCGAATACTATCATTATTCAAGCATTGTATTTTCCATAACAACAGATATTTATCGAAGTATAGAACATACATCAAGATATGCACACCATAGTATAATAGTACACTCTGAGGTTCCTAGCGAAGCTAAGTTTTTAACTGGCTTAAGACTAGGACTAACGAGTAGTTTATACCTTGAGTCATTCATGCACACTCCTTTGAGTCTTTATGACATGTATGATGATTCTATGATCTACATGGTGCATGTGGGATGTGCATATGATGTCTATGATATGCGTGTGATGTTCATGCCATGTATGAAATGCGTGCCATGTATGAAAACGTATGATGCATATGCGATGTATGATGCTTATGCCATGCATTATGCTTATGTGATGTATGGCGTGCATGTTATAGATGATGCTGATGAGATATATGGAGTGCATGCTATGCATGATTTTCCTTGAAGTTATATTGTATTTCTTATTTTGGACTGAGCACTGAGTTTAGAACATGATGCAGATAATGCGCATCTGTAACTAGAGCGTGCATCCGGCATCCCTGAGTCAGTTAAAATATATTGATGTCTACATATGTTCCTACCAGTCGTGGGGTTACATGAACTTACATGGATTTATCGTCATATCGTGATGTACGAGTTATGTTTATTTGTGGAGTAAGACACATTAAGTACCGTTTAACCAATCAATTTACACTGGATACGCATAATAATATATGTATCAAAACCCATGTCCCTATTTTCGCAACGACTCTAAATACACTAGACTTGTAAGACCTAGGAGCATCCTATAGCTTCTCTTGAGAAACAATTCCCTATAGAAACTTAATAAGACAATGTATGACGAGGGACCTACCATCCCCTTGTTAACTAACACCTAGGCTAGCCTCTAGCCTGAATATCACATCACTCATCCCGTTCATCAAGCATTGGTTTTCACTTAGCATATAACATATAATATGCATACCATATAAATCATATAATACCACATAACAATTCAACACATAATTGTATAAGTATATAAAATTTTTGGTTTTCTAGCATAAATGTACACTAACTTTGGTTGAAATCAACCTGTTCTGGACAAGGACTAAGGGATTAGTCCACACTTGGAATACGACTCTTTCCTTGGACCTAATGCCTTGTATTCATCGTGGTACCGAACTATAAACGACCCTAGAGACCTAACGCCTAAGTTCTGATACCACTCTGTCGTGCCCCAAAACCCACCCTAGGAGTTAAAGTGAATCTTGGGGTGAGACTTGACATGACTTGACAATCCATCCTGCAAAACTCACATGGCCTGACATAGCAGAAGTGTGAACCCAAAATTTTTACAGGTGTGGGCCCTACAGGGGCCCAAAGTCAGGCAAAATCAAGTCTAAAATGTCGGTAGTCTGACTACCGACACACTATACAAAGTTTTAACCAGAGTTTAGGGCTCTGGTAACTGAGGTTAGACTTGGATTTAGGCCCTGAAATTTTACATGGAGAGAGGGAATCAAGAGCTTTCGAATGAGCTACTGGTGGGCCCCAGGGCATATAGCATGTGGGCCCCACAGGGGCCCGAAGTTCGGTAAAAATAGGCTCTGAAATGTCGGTAAACATATTACCGCCAGCCTGGTTTGATCTGTTTTTGAGCTGGCGGTAAATATTCTACCGACCACTAGCAAATTTTGTTAAAAAAATGATTTCCCCACTGGGGGTCGCACTAGCAAGGATCCAGGGGTTCCCTCATGGGCTGAGGGACCCCCAGGCTCCTGCAGAACTGGCCATGCACGGTGGTGGGTGTTGCACCCGAGCTATTACCTCAAGGGATTCTCCCCATATCTATAAAGGAGATAAGGGAGGTCCTATCCTCAGTTGGGAAGATAAAGACATAAACAAGAGAAATAATGGACCCCCTAGAGTAGGACCAGAGGGTCCTTACAATGCTTTGAAGCAGAAAAAGGGAAAGGAAGAAGGGCTATACCCTCTGCGGTGCTTTGTACAGTGGCTACAGGTGAGGACGGAGGTGGTGCTGCTGTTGGGAGTTAGTGTAGGATGGTGGTGCTTAGGGGAGGCTTAGGGTTTCACTAGGGAAGACGCACAGAGGCTGAGGTGGGTTGTTGGAGCTTTGGCAGAGCTTGGCTATGGTGAATTCGGGCCTGAGTTTGCATGGGGGTGGTTGGGTATAAATAGAGGAGATGGGAGAACGCCTCAGGGGTATTTCAGGCATTTATAAACTCAGAGGGGAGTCATGGTGGAGGTCCCAAGTGGCTCAGGTGGCTGCAGGGAGCCTACACATGCTAAACTGCGAAAATCAGGAATGGCGGTAATCGAATTACCGCCATTCCCAAATAAGGTTTTTTTTTGGGAATTACTGACACCCTAGATTTTGTTTCCACTTCGGGCCAGGCCTAATCTCACTTGGGCTAAAAGCATGTAGGGCACCCATTTCAGGCATTTCCCACCCAAACTCGAATTCGGGGGTGTGGGTCCCACCCATGTGGTCCTCATGTGTTGAGGTGGGCCTAAGTGTGGGTCTCAAAGTGCTTGGGCTTTAGGTTTTGTGATTTTTTTAGATTTTTAAACGGGCCTTGAGCCCATAGGGCTTGTCCTAGGTCTTGGGCTAGGTTTGAGCTAGGGCTAGATCTAGGGTTTGGTCTAGGGCTAGGACTAGGGCTTAGCTAAGGCTCTCCTAGGGTTTGGCTTAGGTTTTAGGTATCGAAATGCTAATGAGCTGTGAGCCCAAAAGGATTTACCTAGGGTTTTAGGGTTTAAGGTATATCTAGGGCTCACCTAGGGCTCACCTAGGGTTTAGCTAAGGTTTAGCTAGGGTCACACTAGGGTTTGTCCTAGGGCTTATCTATGGTTAGACAGGGGACTCCACTGGGGCTTGATAGGGTTTGGGGGGTGTAAAAATTGGGTGCTTACAAGTCAAAGTGCATGTGAAAGTGCAAAGCATACACACGTGGATAAGTCTCTAACTATACAGGATAAAACTAGTCTAATTTTTAGCCTAACCAAGAAACTTTGAAGGTGATATACCCTCAATCAGCAAAAAAACTCATGTTCAACCTTGGACAAGTACAGAAATAAATATCACACAAGGAATGCAGATTATGCAAGTCAAACAAGGGCAACATGACAAAAATATTTTTGGATTTTACAGTTTTTCAATGTTTTTGAATTTTTCAAAATAAAGAAAACAGAAAAACAAACCAAAATAGATAACAAAAAAAATTTAAACTACTAGGATACACAAGCAGTATAGAACTAGGACAAGATACAACAATACCAGTACACCCTAGGCTATGACAGGCAAGGGCTAAGTGAAGCCCTTCTGGCCTTCCTTTCTCACCCAAATGGTTTTAGCAGTTTGATTGACCATTTGGTCTCTAACCATTTCAGTTGAGGTAGGTATGACATTTTGCCTCTTTCTCTTGTTCCTCCTTTTTCAGGATTGAGTCCTAAAATTATGGCGAGCATTATGGTTCTTCTCATTTCCTCCTTTGTATCTAGCATAAGGAGTATCCCGACCATGCCACTGTCTAGAGTTACTATAGATATTTAGTATATCATCATTTAACTTCCTAGACATATCCACTAGGATATCAACTCTCCTTTGAAGATTCTCATTAAAATTATTGTGGTTCTCAAAACCATGATTTGGTGTTCTTCGAAGTTTAGGATATGGAGGCTTAATATAACCCTTCACTCCACATTTATGACATGTAGGAATGAATTTCTGAGTTGAAGGGTTCTTCCTATTTTCAGGAGGGTGCCTCTTATCACCAGGCTCAGTGTTCGAGGTAGATGAAGTTCCCTTCACATCTCCACACCTCTAATTTTGCTCAAGATTAACCAACTTGATTTCAAGACTTGTCTTTTCATCAAGACTAACATGCAAATTAAATTCAAGAAGCTGAGTCTTGACAAGGAGGGAAGTCTTATCTTCTTCAAGCTGTGACACAAGAGCTTTTAACCCTGAAGCCACTTGGTCTAAGGCATCTCTTTCCATTTCAATAGATTTGACCTTTTAGGTCATGGAAAACTGAACATTTTTCAGCTTTAGGCATTCCTGAAATAGCTCATCATAGGCTGCCTCAAGGTAGCTGAGAATCTGAGTCATTCTGACTCTCATCATCCTTGCCATCACTATGATGTCGGTCACTCACAACATTTGAAGAAGATTCTTCAATCCCAGATAAAGATGCAGTGAAGGCTATATAACCCCTAGTCTCCTCACAAGAAGAACTATCTGATTCCTCAGATTCAGATTCACTGTCATCCCTTGCCTTGCCCTTAAATCTTTTCTTATTAGAGCACTCAGCGACAATATGGCCATAGCCTTGACATTCATAGTATTGAACACCTTGAGATTTTCTATCTGTAGTTTTAAGATGTTTCTTATTTTCAAAGTGCTTGGATTTAGGCTTCTCAAAAGATTTTTGTCCTTTCGGATTAAATCTCTTATTAAATTTCAGATATCTTTTGAATTTCTTTGCAAATAAAGTCAACTCTTCTTCATCATACTCAGAATCATTATCTGAACCATCTATGGATTCCTTGACGGATTTCAAGGCAATAGATTTTGGTTTCTTAAATGGGTTCAGATTTAACTCATAGGTTTGGAAAAAACCAACCAACTCTTCGATTTTGAGAGCATCAACATTTTTGCTCTCTTCGATGGTGGTAACCTTCAATTGAAATCTCTCAGGTAGAGATCTCAAAATTTTTCTAACAATTTTGGACTCAGGAATACTTTCTCCTAGGTTAAAACAAGAATTAACAATGTCACTCAGATCAACATAAAAACCATCAAAAGTTTTATTATCATTCATTCTTAGATTTTCAAATTTAGAAGTAAACATTTGAAGTTTAGAGATCTTTACTGTTGTAGTCCCATCTTGAGTAAGTTTATGAATGTCTCATGCATCCTTCGAAGTATCACATTTAGAAATACAACGAAATTCTTCTGGTGTGACAGCTGTGAAGATTGCATTTAGACCTTTATTATTTCATCTACAACTTTCAAGATCTACATTTGTCCATTCAGAAGAAGGTTTAGGAATGGTTTGGTTATTTATGGCCTTTGTTGGATGGGTCTAACCTTGTTCAACAGAGATCCATACTCTCTCATCCAAAGATTTTAGAAAGGCTCTCATACGAGTTTTCCAATGGGCATAATTATTCTCATCAAATAATAGGGGATAAGAGATGGATCCTCCCTCTCTTTAGAGATTCATATTCACCGAAAATATGAGACAAAATCACACTAATAAATAAGTGAACCCGCTCTGATACAAATTGAAAAAATCCAGTGAACCTCAAATCTAATATTTGAGTTGAGAACTCACAAATTCAAGGAGATTGTTAGGTCTCCCTATAAGTCTATCTACCATTTTTAAGATTATACGATCAAATTATTAATTAAGGGATGATGAACTTAAAGTGCGGAATAAGGAAAATAAGCAAACCACAACACAAGCAATTTTTACGTGAAAACCCTTCCGGGAAAAACCACGGGACCTAGTCCAGCACGAGAATCCACTAAGACAAAGTACCAGATATTTACAGACTCGAATCTACCCAAACAAGACTCGACTTCCTCGATCCAAGGCTAGTCCTACACACCTCAATAAGTGAAAAAATCTAATTCGGTGAACCTCAAATCCGATGTTTGAGTTGAGAATCTCACAAGTTTAAGGGGATGGTTTGGTTTCCCTACAAGTCTATTTACCCTTTTGATGATTTAAGAATTAAGTTATTAACTTAAGGGATGATAAAATTTAAGTGCGGAAATAGAAAACCAAGCAAACCATAACACAAGGATTTTTACGTGGAAACCCTTCCGGGAAAATCCACGGGACCTTGTCCAGCCATAAGAATCCACTAAGACAAAGTAAATAAGAACTTACAAGACTCAAACTTGACTCCTTCGAACTCGACACCACAATCCTTCAGTTCTTAGTCCTCCATGCCTCGAAAATTCATCACGTACTCTCAAGTCCCGTGATCAACCGCAACCGCTCGTACTTCTCTTTGTGTCTCTAAAACAGTCCACGACCTTCCGATCGATCTCCGTCAATGACGGCTTCGGAATCCACCGACCAAATCACATTACCACGATCCTTCTCGGATCAATCTCCTTCGCAAAGGCTCTGGAACACTTCGGCCAAGGTGTTCTATCCAGAACGGGTTGATGGTTTTGATAGAAATCAATACCTAGATGGACTCCTTCAAAGGGCAAGTCCAAACAAACAAAATTATAGCTTTAGGCTTACAAACTCTAGGTTGAAGGAAGCTAACCAAGGGGAGGAGAACAATAATATTCTAGAGCTTTTATGAACTCTAGAAGGAGTTAAAACCCTCTCTATACTCTCCCAAAGTTGTCTACCACGAACTAGAAGGGTTCAATATAAATAGAGGATCAAAAACCATATTTAAAGGTTGCTAAAAACCAAGAAGGAAATTGCCAAAATAGTAAAATAGCAAAAAAATCGATTTGGCAAAAAATCTCATATCAGGGTCGACGCTGGGAGATGGTTTGGTCGACCAAAGTGTACCTTTTGGTCGACCGAATCATCCTCCAGGGTAGACCCCCATTTTTTCATCTCTCTGCCTATTTTCCTCATACAAAAAATTCTATACCCAGGGTCAACCCTAAATGATCAGGGTCGACCCTGAGGTGCAAACTCGAAATTAAAACTTCATTTTTGGGTCTTGCACCCTTCACAAAAATTGTAACTCTTTTCGACATGGTTGTTTTGACATATTATAGAGCAAAATCCGATCTACAGTTTAAGAGATATGCCCAAAACAATCAACCTTGGTTTTTTGAAAAATTTCAGAATTTTTAAGTTGTTTTGCACTACTTATCTCACCACCTAGGATCCGTATGATTAGTCTAGGTCACTCACCACCTAAGGTATGATATTAGGATTATTCTAAGTCAATTTTCACCTATGGTAGTATGGTATCTAGGTCACTTACCATCCTATGAAGGAAATGATCAACCGAGACTTCAATGGGTCTTCTTCGGTCTTCAACTTCACTTGTTGTGGATGTTTGAAGGCAATGACTCAAGATACACACCTAGATACCTAGACTCACTTGTTTTGACACCGGAATATGCCAATACAAAAACATGGACTTTACAATAAGTAATCACGATCTCGCAAGACTCGCAATCTACCGCAGTAGCTTGTTCTTCTCTTGTGTCTCGACAACCTCGATCTCCACGATCAATCTCCGTGAATGACGGCTTCGGATTCCACTGACCAAATATCACATCCACGATCCTCCTCGGATCAATCTCCTTCGCAAAGGCTCCAGAACACTCCGGCCAATTTGTTCTTTCTAGAATGGGTTGATGGTTTAATTAAAATCAAATCCTAGATAGATTCCATCAATGAGAAAGTCCAAGCAAGCAAAAATAGAACAATGGTTTGCAAACTCTAGGATGGAAGAGAAACTAATCAAGGGAATGAGAGAAAATAAAAATAAAGTTTCTATGAACTCTAGAGATAGCCCAATACCCTCTCAATACTCTCCCAAATTCTCCTTCACGGATTAAAGGAGTTGCATTAAATAGAGAAGCAACTCCATTGAATTAGAGCATGCTAAATCATGTTTTAGAAGGAATTTCCAGGTCTGGGTCAACCCTCAATTTTCTTGCATTCTGGAAATTTTTCCATACAAACTTTTTGAGGGTCTAGGTCAATCCAAAATGGTCTGGGTTGACCCACTAGTGGATTTGGGCATTTTTTTTTTCTTCCTTTGAATCCCTAATGCTTTGCTTCACCTTGGTCTAGACATTTTTTGGAATCATATTCTATGATTTTGGGCATTTTCATATGAATGATTTTTGGTCTTATAGGTCTCACTTACCATTTTAAAACTTGAGTCATTCTTGGGTGATGTTTCTTCATGCTATATCATGACATCTTCTTCGCTTTTCATCGAGCCGGATGATGTGACCTAAGGAGTACTATACTCACTTTTGGACTCGGAATTTAACCAACAAAAAACCATGACTTTATACAAGTCCTAAACACTCTCAAATAAAAATATAATACTTTGAACCTTCTTGTGAGAGTTGCTCTTCAAACTTGATTCTTGGATCTTCTTCATTGGATTCATCTTCATGATCTTCCAAGATTGCTTCTTAGTTTTTTCTTCATCTTCATATCAGGACTTGGTTTTTTTGTTTTGGATTTTCAATTTGATCAAATGGCTTGCTTATGACTTGATATTTGATCTTCTTTATGCTTGATGTCATTTCCATGTTTTGTGTCTTGAATGGTTTGCTAATGCTCTTGAAAACTGAATTTCACATAAACTCAACGGGAACATTAGTAACATATAAGTCATTACATTATTGTGTTATCATCAAAATCATTAAGGTTACCTATGATTGTAACCTATAGGCTAACAAATGAGTTTATCCGGCCAAGTGTATCACCTTAGGGAGCTCCAATACTATTTGTGAAGAAGAATGATGGTTCAATGAGGATGTGCATCAACTATCGGTTGCTGAATAAAGTCACCATCAAGAGTAAATATCATTTGCAAATGATTAATGACTTGTTTGCTCAGTTGTAAGGAGCTAAGTATTTCTCCAAGATTGAATTGATGTCAGGCGATCATCAGTTGAAAAAACAAAGGATGATCCTAAGTCAGCATTCAGAACCAGATATGAGCATTATAAATTTCTAGTCATGTCTTTCAGTTTGACAAATGCACCTGCGGCCTTGATAGATCTCATGAACAGAACATTCAAGCCAGTTCTTGACCGTTATTTGATAGAAATACACCTTTAAGTCATGCTAAAGAGACTCTACGAAGATAAGTTGTATGCTAAACTAAGCAAGTGCGATTTCTGGCTAGAGAATGTAGCATTTCTAGACCATGTCATGTCGGAAGAGAAAATTTCTATGGATCCTTTTAAGATAGAAGCAGTGGAAGGTTGGGGAAAACCCAAGTGTGTTACAGAAATCCGAAGTTTCTTAGGCCTTGCTGGATATTACCAAAGATTTGTAGAGAGATTTTCCAGTTTGGTAACACCGCTTACTCACCTAACTCGAAAGAATTTCAAGTTCGAGTGGGATGATAGATTTGAAAAGAGCTTTCTAGAATTGAAGAATTGTCTCACCACGATACTTGTTTTGACAGTACCATTTGGCAGCGAAGGATTTGTAGTGTATAGTGATGTCTCACTCATTGGGTTAAGTTGTATTTTCATACAATACGAGAAAGTTATTGCCTATGCTTCTCGGTAATCGCAATATCACGAAAAGAACTACCTACCCATGACTTGAAATTAGGGCTGTCAATGGATCAAATCATGATCCGGATCTGATCCAATTAGCCGGGCTTTGGACCCTATATGTGATCCGCCGGATCGGATCCGATCGGTGGAATCCGATTATAATCGGATCGGATCTGGATATAGGGTGATCCGATCCGATTATAATAATTTTTTTAATTCATTTTAAATATATTACTTGGATTTTCTATGTATAAAATATTAATTTTAAAAAAATTAACATTAATTAGAGTTAATTAAGGTATTATTAGATTTTATATTATTAAAATAGATTCTTAATCGGATCGGATTCGGATCTAGACAGATCCGGTCCAAATCCGACCTGTTGATAGCCCTACTTGAAATTAGTAGCAATGGTCTTCGTTCTCAAAATCTGGAGACACAATTTGTATGGTAATCAGCTTGAAATATTCACTGACCACAAAAATCATAATAAATAAAAGGAGAAAATACATTTACCCCTTAGACCCCCTCAGTTTTTAAAAAATTCATTAAGTATCCTTACTTTTTAAAATAATGGCACTTAAGCCCCCTCCATTAGTTGACCCTTAGTCAACTCACAGAAATGCTTATGTATGCTGATGTCATGTGATAAAGTATATAAAATTCCAAAATTGCCCCTCTAATTTTCAGAAAACACTA
Organism: Tetracentron sinense; assembly: GCA_015143295.1. Classification (NCBI taxonomy): domain Eukaryota; kingdom Viridiplantae; phylum Streptophyta; class Magnoliopsida; order Trochodendrales; family Trochodendraceae; genus Tetracentron; species Tetracentron sinense. The sequence goes on from CM026554.1 coordinate 25,731,642, forward strand.
TTCTTACTCCAAAACACTATTTATTTAATATTTAAAAATCTGGTTCTCACCCATGAGGTCGCTACATGTCCCTTTTGACACCCCTTAACCATGGTTAAGATTCACCCACCCATCCTTGTTTTTTTTTTTAATATTAATTCTTTTTTGAAAAAGAAAATTAGAATTTTTTTAATATTAAAAACAGATTTTTAATATCACCCCTTGAGGTCGCCACATGTCCCTTTTGACACCCCTAAACCATGGTTAAGATTCTCCCACCCATCCTTGGTTTTTTTTTAATATTTATTCTTTTTAAAAACTTAGTTTTTTTAATATTAAAAACAGTTTTTTAATACAACCCCTTGAGGTCGCCACGTGTCCCTTTTGACACCCATTAACTGTGGTTAAGATTCACCCACCCTTTTTTTTAAAATATTAATTCATTTTTGAAAATGAAAAAAAAATAGAGTTTTTTAATATTACCCCTTGAGGTCATCACGTGTCCCTTTTGACACCCCTTAACCGTGGTTAAGATTCACCCACCTATCCTTGTTTTTTTTATATATAAATTTCTTTTTGAAAATTAAAAAAAAAAAAAGAGTTTTTTTAATATTAAAAACAGTTTTTTAATATCACCCCTTGAGGTCACCACGTGTCCCTTTTGACACCCCTTAACCGTGGTTAAGATTCATCCACCCATCCTTGGTTTTTTTTTCTAATATTAATTCATTTTTGAAAATTAAGGGGTGAATCTTAAACCATGGTTAAGGGGTGTCAAAAGGGACACGTGGCGACCTCAAGGGGTGATATTAAAAAAATGTTTTTAATATTAAAAAAACTCTATTTTTTTTTTAATTTTCAAAAAAAAAATTTAATTTGTAAAAAAAAACAAGGATAGGTGGGTGAATCTTAACCAGGGTTAAGGGGTGGACACGTGATGACCTCAAGGGGTGATATTAAAAAACTCTATTTTTTTTAATTTTCATAAATGAATTAATATTTTTTTTAAAAGCCAAGGATGGGTGGGTGAATCTTAACCATGGTTAAAGGGTGTCAAAAGGGACACATGGCGACCTCAAGGGGTGGTATTAAAAAACTATTTTTAATATTAAAAAAACTCTATTTTTTTTTAAATTTTCAAAAAAGAATTAATATTTAAAAAAAAAAAAAACAAGGATGGGTGGGTGAATCTTGACCACGGTTTAGGGGTGTCAAAAGGGACACGCGGTGACCTCATGTGTCGCGACCCAAAACCCACCCTACGAGTTAGAGTGAATCTTGGACGACTTATTATGACTTACATGACTTGCTTGGCAAACCAACCTGCAAAATACCTGGAGCATACACAATAGAGGACAATAAAAGCGGAAACATACTACAAAGCACAGCGGAAGTCTAGACAAAAACTTCTATGTGTATATATACATGATCCAAGTTTTATACAAAAACAGAACAAAACAAGGTGCAGACAGGCCCGCCAAAATACATCAATCTAATCTCTCAAGCTCACTCACTCAAAATCTACCACCTAATAGTAGCCTTCTATCGGAGATTCTTCCACAGGTTCCTCGACGTACTCCTCTTCTACCCACGAGCCAGGAACGCAGATATCAAAAGGAGCAGCCGCTCTATTATCACCTGCCAACATAAGAAGTATGGCTGAGTATGGAATACTCAGCGGGTACCAAATACTAACCAACAGTCATAGCATAACAATAGCAATACATAAAGCAGGAAGCAATTCATATGATAACAGGAAAATAAAGCAGTTTATAGTCATGCTTACATCACATAAAGCGATAAAACTCTTGAAATCATCGTACACTTGACTTGACTTAAAATACTCTCTTTCTTGCTTGAAAATTTGTCATGTCTGTCTTGCTTGATCTTGTCGAGCGTGTCATGTCATGCGTGTCATGCGTGTTTACTTGGAATTCATATACTTGTGAGATGCGCTTGTGAGATATACTTGTGAGATGCGCTTGTGAGATACACTTGTGAGATGTACTTGTGAGATGCACTTGAGAGGAAATTGAGACTCTTCTTTCATGATATGCACTTAAGAGGGAAGGGAGACCATTCTTTCATGATATGCACTTGAGAGGAAAGGGAGACCCTTCTTTCATGATATGCACTTGAGAGAGAAGGGAGACCCTTCTTTCATGAGATGTACTTGTGAGTGAGGGGAAACCCCTTATGAATGAGAGGGAATTGTAAACTCTCTCCTATGTGGTGCTTGTTCTTGTCCTCTTGTCAAAAGCGAGGTAAAACATATCGTAAAATATGTCCCACCTTTAAACCTTAATCATAAAAACGTCGGTAGACCATGTCATGTAAGCCGTGCTCGTGGAATCATGTGCATACTTTCATTTAAAATTAAACATGACATTTGAGAATTTCAACAATACATAGAACATCATTTACTGAGCAAGTAATTATTCATGCAATTTAGGGAAAGCAAGTAATCACACTATCATAAGCCCTAACAATTCCATAAGCATATAAGCATACATTTCTAGATTTACAACTCATTTTCTTCACTTTGGCATTTCATCAAATAAGTGGTGTGTTCATTATTTGGTAAATCTTAAACTTTGCTTTTCTAAGTGGGTTTATATTCACAACATCCATGTATGTTTATTATTGACACAATACCCTCCCCATTTCATTCATCACTTCACATTCACTTGGCATCTTTCGCCCAACATCCATCTCCATTTGCACATCCCAACTCATAGCATAGATGAAGAAAAACAAGGAAAATGAAAGAAAAGAGAAAAGCATGACTAGGAGGGTAGCAAAAGGTACCGACCTTGAAAAGAGGAAGAGAACCCTTGCAAGAGCCGAGGTTGAACGATACCCTACCTTTGGAAAACGAGCTCCTCAAGTGCTTGAGCCGTGAACTTGAAGAAATCCAAGCTTGAGGTGATCTAGGGTCTTCAAACCCTTTGATTTCTTCTCAAATGCAACCCTAGGTTTAGAAAACCTCTTTCTCCTCTCTCACTCTTCCAAAATGCACGATTGAGGGTTTGTGAAACCCCAAACCCCGAAATTGGGTTTATATAGAAAAGGGGTTGGTCAAAGACCATCATACCCTTAATGATCTGCTTAAAAAGACCAAATCAAGCAAATTCGTAGAGGAGTGGTTGACCAGTCATGGGGAGCTGTCGATCAGTTCAAAAGACCCTCTCTGGAAAATAACTTCATACAAAGTTAGTGCGATAGCGGTCGACCGGTGGGTAGAGCGGTCAACCGGTAGGCAAGCGGTCGATCGGTCCTTGGAGCGGTCGACCGCTTGATCTATGTTATGCCTATTTTGCTGATTTTCCACATTTTTCCTATTTCGGTGTTTTGGTCATAACTTTTGACTCGTTTGTCGGATTTTAACGATTCAACTTGCGTTGGAATCGTCTTTCGAATGGGAACATTCTTGGCGTTTAGAATTTTCAATTTCTACTTTATTTATGGACTAAATTGTCTCCAAAGTTGACTGATCCGTAAAGGGAGTTCAACAAACCAGATTTCTAACCTATCCGACTTATGAATCCCACTTCTTAACACTTAAGTTCTTTAAAACTTCTCATTTCATAGAAATTAGAGATTTCAAAGGCACCATACCTTGACACGTATTCCAAGGCATATATAAAAAATTCCGGGGTTCTACATCATGGGTGAGAACCAGATTTTTAAATATTAAATAAATAGTGTTTTGGAACAAGAATAGTGTTTTCTGAAAATTAGAGGGGTAATTTTGGAATTTTATATACTTCATCACATGACATCAGCATACGTCAGCATTTCTGTGAGTTGACTAACGGTCAACCGATGGAAGGGGTCTAAGTGTCATTATTTTAAAAAGTAAGGGTACTTAATGTTTTTTTTGAAAACTAAGGTGGTCTATGTGCATTTTCATCAAACCTCAAGAGGTGTAAATGCATTTTCTCCTAAATAAAAAATCAATCAACGTGACCTCACTCATTCTCTCAATAGTAAAGATGCTATACAAATGAGAGTGCCTACGAGACGCCTCTAATTGTTCTCTTTTTCAATTTGTGATATCACTTTATCCCTTCTTTTCTCTCTTGAACTTTTACTTTTTTTAAAAAGTGGGACCCACCCCTTCCTTGGTTGTTTTAAGAAACCTACTTTCTCTCGTGCCTTTTTCCAAGAAGATTCCTCTCTCTTAAACTCTAACTTTTCACCGTAAGTGTGACCCATTACTATTAATGAAGTAGAGTAGTCTCAAGAACATCTCTCTTGCTTAGTTTGTTTCAAGAGACATCTCTCCCACCTCTCCTAAGAAAGAAGAGTCATTATTGAGTAGTTTTTGGTCTTAGGCCACGTGTTATTTAATTATTGAGAGCAAATTTGTGAGCATGGTAGTTTTTACTCACACCCCAGGAGTTTTAAGTTGGACGTACCCATGGTTTCCATTTTTTATCGAAATGGTTGGGGGCTCATTAGTCTACGCCTCATTTTAAATACTCAACTGTGGTTAAGATTCATTCACCCCTAGGGTTACACAATTTAATCTTTGTTTTTCAAAAAAATAAAAAAAGCTTAACTTTAATTTAATTAAGTTTAACTAGGGTTACAGGGGTGTTAAAAGAGACAGAGGACACATGGTAAGATAAGAAAAGGACCACAGATCCGCTAATCACTGATCTTTTCTGAATCAAAATACTGTCTTCACATCTTCCTGACTAAACAAAACGTCTTTACATCTTTCTAGATGACAACTCTTTCACAAATTTTTTTTTGGTTTGAACTCTTTCACAAATTAAAGGTATTGTTTTTCATCAAAGATATTAACTTTTTGATTTCGTAGTTCCAGGTATGAGGCTATTACTCATATTTCAGGTGGCTTCTAGAATTTATTAAGGGAAATGGAAAATGGAAAATGGACCACAGGGTCCTCTTCTAACTGCAAATTGGCACATGGCAGTGAAATTGTTATTTTATTTTAACTTTATTGATCTTTCCCAATGTGTTAAATTTGATTGGCGTGGTCAGCTTGGAAGAGGACCGGAACTCATTTATTAATGTATATATTAAGTTTTCTATTTTTTTCTTTTCTTTACACCACTCGTGCATCGCACAGGTTTTCGCTTGACATGTATGAGGTACGTATGCTTCTGCTTTTCCCTTTTCTTTTGATTACTACACTCATTTCATTTTCTATTTTCTATTGATATTTGGGGTTACCAATCATATTGATCTGAATTGAATCTTCAATATGTCTTGTTTATCTCAATGAAATGTGCGAAATAGATATCCCAATGCCAAAAATATTTACAACAATTAGATGTTTGAGAATTAATTAAATCTTTAATCCAATGTAGATTAAAATGGTAACTCGGGTTCCAGTATGATGAATCTTTGTCTCCTTGTTGTTTAAGCTTAAGTGGTGTAGTTTCTTTCTAATGCCATAGCTCCAATACTATCAAGATCACCATACAACTACAATACAGGCCTCTGGCTTCTATTCATCATCTGGTGCATTTCAAATGTCAATCCAAACAGTTGATTTTGTGAGGATATTTTCTGCCCAGTCAGTCGTAGCCTAAAAATATTAGTAGTGAAAAAGTAACTTGTATGACTTATTAAGGTTGTTTTAATATATTCTACTTTTTCTTGATTAATTTTTTGAATAATTTTTTTTTTTTATTCACTCACGTGCATCAGACGGGATATCAGTTAGTAATATAAGCTAAAACTTTTTCCCCACACCGCATTGCACATGACAAAGATATGTGGTAGACTGTGTTTGGGCAAGATTTTAGGGCATCCAAAAATTTGGGATGCCCTAAAATCCAAACAACTTATTCATCCCATAAAAAGCTTTTTATGGATAGGTAAAATAACATAAATTGTATGCTTCACTCAGATAACTTGATTCATGCAAAACAAATTGATTTAAGTTATTTTAATTGAATTATGTTATTTTACCTAAATCACTCAAATAACTTTATTCAAGAAAAATAATGTGATTCAATTAAAATAATATGAAACGGTTTTATGGGATAAAAAAAGTAGCAAGGACAGTAGGGCATCCCAAGAAATTAGACACCATAGAATCCTACATCCCTGCCTCCGTCTTGGGTTGCCCTATGATCCGTGGATCTCACAATCATTTTCCCTATTTATAACCAATGACTCATCATCCATTTCCCTTAGATATAATATCAGTTTCATCCTGGTTCTCTCTCTATCGCCTTCTTTATGAAGTTTTCAGGCAGCTGGAAGCAAGATGTCTCTGGAAAAATTCATGTTTCTTGTAGCACTTTGGCTGCCGGTCTAAATAGAGACTTCAAGTTTCTGGCAACATGGCTACGTACACCAATTACTTATCTGAATTCTACCATTTGCTAGTATCCATGACATCCTCTCTCTCCACCACCACTGTTGGGAGCGACCAAGTGGGTTCAAACCAGGGCCGGCCCGTCTATTAAGTAATCAAAGCCTGGGCTTTAGGCCTCAAAAAAATGAAGGCCTCAAAGCGTGAGTTTTGATGATTTTATGAACCTAATTTAGTGAAAAGAAATCCTAAAAAATACCCCTTTTTAAAAAAAAAAAAATGCCTATTTTATAGCGAGTTCAATTAAAAAAAAGCTCCATTTAGAATACTCGCTTTAGACCTCCAAAAGGCTTGGGCCGGCCTTGGTTCAGACAGTGAGAGCGAGAAGAGGGGATTCATGGATTTCTATCTTTTTTTTTTTTGGTAAACTCAATCATACCACAAGGCAATGACAAAGACAAGGGAATTTCTGCCTTGCTGATTTTTATTTGGTATTGATTGTCTGATTAAGGTTTATAAAGTAGCTGTTCTTAGCAACGAGGATGGAGAGTATACCTGATCTGAGCTGAGCTCGAGCTGAGGTGTTTTTTTGGAGCCGAATTTGAACATAAGAGATAAAGCGCGAGTCAAAAGCTTGAACAATAGCGTAATGCAACGAGTTAAACCTGAATGACTCATTACCTTGGCCCGGCCAAGCCTCAATAATCCACTGCTTGCCTGGCTCAACTCAACTCAACTCAACTCGACATCACCACTGAAGTTAGTATGTTCTGGGGGTAAGAAAGTTACTTTTTGAAGTTAGCCAGAAGATGGATATTTCAACCGCCACACCATAATGCGACTGAACCAGTCTTGGATAGCGTAATTAAACCAAACACGTTCATCCTGGCCAAGGCTGAGGACACCCACCACCTGCGGCTGGAAGAAAGTGGGACCCATATTCGTGCCTTCTTATAAATTATAAACTAATGTCAAAAACGAAGATTAAATTACTTTTTATAAGGAAAAAATTGAGAGCAGTCGACATCAAGTGCAGCAAAGTGTGGCCACAGATGCCGACTTGAGTTATCCACGTTAGCTGATAATTTTTAGACCCCATATGGGCATAAAAGTGTAACTAAATTTCTTAATCCCTTCTTTAATCATAAGTATCTCCGTACGATCGCATTGTTGATGAGACCGGACCCTCTCCAATTATGAGTTCAATCGTAATCACAAAGCCATCTTTTTAACTCTGGTTAATAATTTTTAAACCTTAATAAACTTATAAAAACTGAAGTTAAATTATTGAAACCTAAGATTAGTAAATTTTAATAACAGTTAATGACGTTAAAAGAGACACATGTTGACTTATGGGTGCAATTGAACTCGAGAGTTTAATCCCAATTGACTGTGAATCTCCATTTTGAGAGGTCTTGACATTTTGGCAGCAATAATCCTACCCTCGGGCAGGCAAACTGTTGCCCTTAAACTATGGTAAACAGTTTTAACTCTTGTAATTAATTTTTTTTTTATAGAAAAAATCAAGATTAGATGTTTTAATTTTAAGGGTTAGTGAATTTTAACCACGGTTAATGAGAATTAAAAGGGGCATGTGGCAATAAAAGAGGAGACGAGACACCTTTCTTCACTCCATCAGCGTGGAGGTGATTATTTCCAATTGAGCGATGTCTCCCCTTTCTCACCACGTGTCCCATTTTCACTCTCTTCAATTGTGATTGAAATTCATTATCCCTTACCCTATGTTTATGCCGAGAAAATAAGTTAAAAGAGAGAAGAAAAGAAAATTAGATGAAACACAACTAAGTATTGGATTGGAAATTCAAAATTTTCATTTTTTTATATATGTTTTCATTTATTTTCTCGGCAACCAAACATACCATAATTTTTTGAAAAAACAAAATAGCCACAAGAATTTAAACTTGTTAACTATAGTTCAAGAGCAGTTAAAGTGCAAGGAGCAATAGTTCCATCCTACCCGAGGAGAGGATTATTGCTCGACTACATTATCCCTCTTATCAGTTCAATTATGATTAGGATTAGGATTTTTAAAAAAGGGTTTAATTTAGGCTTAGACTTTGGATCCTATCCTTGTTTTTTAGAAGAAAAAAAAAACTTTTAACCTTGCATTTAAAAAAATATTAAAATATTTTTTTTCTAAAATCCAATGATTGATGAATGAACTCTAGGAGTAGGAGTGAGTAAATATTAACTACAATTAAGGGTGTCGAAAGGGACATGTGGCAAACTCAGCAATGTAATGGACTCCTAGAGTCTAGTTATAACCGTAGAGGATTTGGTTCCAAATAATTTTTATTTGGCCGCGCAGTCACCTGTATGTTCCCTCCACGTCATAAGTGGTCTCAAGGAATCGGTGTAACTAAGAAACCTGGAGTCTTAAGCTTAATATGACATGAATATATTACCCTGTCGTTATAAGTTTAATTTACACATAATAAATTGAAAAAAAAAAATTCAATTTACACATAATAAAGGGAAAATATATAAATTAAATACAATAAATGAAATGTTAAGTAATTTAATATTTTGAAAAAAAAAACTTTTATACATTTATTTAGCAAGAATAATTTAGTTATTTTATGTGAATTTGAAAAAAGTTTGCAAGAGAGTTTTTTTTTAAAGCAAACTTTTTGCCCAATAAGAAAAGTTATGAGCTAGGAAGCACGGATACTTCAAATAGGTAATCATACCCGTATCGGATACCGATACACCTCCGATATGGCAGGATACGTCCGGGATACGGCTCAAACGTATCTTGTTAATTTAAAACAAAGTTTTTATTACGGATAAGTCAGGGATACGGCTCCGATACGCCGGGATATGACCATTAATAAATTTTTTTTTTTTTTTTTTGAGACCTGAGGGTGTGACCCTATCTCTTTTGTTTTTGCATGGACATGAGCTTCTTTATATTTTGCTTAGTGGATGCTAGGATGACTTTCTTTTTTTGCTTAGTGGATGATAAGATGACCCTATTTATTTTCCTTTTGTATGGACATGGTCTTTTGTATACATAAACAGAACTGAACCAATGGGTATTTTATAATTATAATACAAAATATAGTATTATTATTATTATATATTTTTTTTAATTACAGACGTATCCTAGCCATACCCGTATCCTATTTTCTTAGGTTTTGCCGTATCGCCGTATCTATATCGTATCATACTCGTATCTAGTATCTGTGCTTTCTAGGTTATGAGGGGTTTGGTTTTATAATCAAATTAGGCATGAGCTCAAATGTAATGGCACCCTAGCTGTTACCTTATGTCTAATGTGTTTGTGTTTTTAAATTACATATTCAATAAAAAATACCAAAAAATAATTCCACTTAGTGGGTTTTACTCTCTCACTTATAGTCCAAATTCGGTTGGGTACTAGCCTATGCTGATTATAAAGAACCACAAACCCTCCTTAAGTCAAGCCCTTTGAGTAGTTGTGTGGGTGTATCCTTATGACATCCTAACGGTTACCTTAACGGTTACCTTAGGTCTGATGTGTGTGGTTAGATTGCCTTCTCAACTAAAAAATTCAAACCAAACTTTCTTACATGTATTCTACATATGTTTTGTCTTTCTTAAAAGTAAAAACTAAACACTATATTCTAAGAAGAAAAACACCATTGCAATTTGCTACCAGACATTGTGCAAACTTTGCTAAAAAAAAAGAAATAAGTAACGAAAACTCTTTTTTATTATTTATAAGTCTATCTTAATCTTTTCATTCCTTCCTGGGTTTCATTTCTCACTCCCCCTTTAGGGCCAGCCTCGCACGAGCTTACCTGGACTTACCTTGTGTGGCGGGTTGCAGGTTCACGTCGCACCCTCGGGGATTAGTTTTGACCCAAAGGGTTGGAGACACCCCAAGTTCCAAAAAAAAAAAAAAAAGCATGGATGCTAATGTGATACTTTTCTATATAGGTGAGTGATTAGCGAGACCACATGGTTAACTTGGAAATCAAATACAATTTTTTATTATATTTTTTTTTTGTTACTTGAGGAGAAAAAACTAGCCGATTACCTCTAATTACTATTTTCTTTTAACCAATGACATTATAGATTGGGACGTTGAAGAGCTATTCTACAGAGTGAATTCAAATAGTGATTTTCTTATTTATTTAAAATTAGTTATGAATATTTATATATCTGATTCGATAAATATTTAAGTGACTATATAATATATTATTATTTATATAAGGGTAGATTGCACTTAGCTCCCCTGAGGTTTGGCGAAATTGCAGGAACCTCTCCTCTTATTTCAGAATTTACACTACCTTCCCCCGTGTTATAATTGTTGGTAACTGATTCTCCTTTCCATTAATATGTCGTTACTAACATAGATGAATTACGATGATATCATGTTTTAAGTATATTAAAATACCCAAATTATCACCTAAATATCAATAGCATAAAAAAAAAAATTTATTAACCAAAAGTATTTGGAAACGGGAACTCTCGATTAGCTTCATCTCCTTTCCACTTTCCTAATGCAGGTATGCTCTTACCATTAACCCTTTGATGCCCTCCCAATCATCACTCACCCCTCATTACACTCAAAATCACTTATCATCATTCACAGACCATGAAACTATACAAAATTATGATAACTCTCTCTCACCATCTCTCTCTAATGAGAGGGATGGGTTACTCAACATCACCGTCAAAATCGAAAACGGGATCTCTCCATTCTCTGCTCCATGCTATTGGTTTCAAGATTGATGACTTATTCCTATAGTGTTGGGTTACTCCATACTGTTGGGATTTTGGAGAAGATGAACACCACTTTCGCGCAAACCACGAGATTAGAAATAAGTGAGGAGCAAAATTGTGAAAGAATGTTTTATGTTAACATCATCAACTTAATCAATTTTTAGGGGAGGATAGTGTAATTTTTGAGACTAGGGGAGACGTATGTAATTTCACCAAACCTCACGAGATGTCAGTGTAAACTAAAATAATCTTATAATTATATAATTTTATATTATTTAAAACATTAATTTATTTTTTAATATAAATGAATATAAAATATTAATTTGTTAATTTTTAATAAATAAAATGTTTTATTTTTAATATTTTAAGCATTTCAAAATTTTTAAAAGTAATTGAATCATTGAGATACTTTTGCGATCTTGAAAAGGGTATGACCAGGGATAAATCAAGTCTGCTACCGAGATTATTGGTTGCCTTGTCGGTATCGGTTGGATCGGCATCGAAAAGTAATTTTTTTAATAAAAAATTGTAAATTAGATGAGAAAAGGGAAGATATTGGATGTCATTAAGAATTGAAGATAATATAAGCAGAATAATATATAGGGGTACTATGGGAATGTGAGAAAATGTTAGTTGAAGTTAACCATGGTTAGTGGGAAAAACTAAAACATATCACATGCATGGGAGGTTTTTTAGAGAGTTGTAGTCAGAGGCGTGTGTCTGAAGAGAACAGTGTGGAGTGGGGGAGAAGAAAAAGGGGAAGTCAGAAATGTCTGGAAGTTGTAGGCCGACTCTGGGGACAGAGATGCCGCATTTGGTCTCTGCTTCACTTAGCATACTCTCCTCCTTTTAGTCTCTCTTGTCGGCGACTTTTCCGGCCAATTCCTCCTCCTTCTCCGGTCACCTTTTTCCTCTTTCCTTCCTTTCTCCGGCCCTCTCACCGGAAGTTGCAGAAACGTTGTTCTGTTGGACGGAGAACCTAGGTGTTTTTTTTTTTTTTTTCCCAGTTTGGCGTATGGAACTCCAAGAAATCAATTGATTTTTGATCTGTTGTGAAGCTGCATATGCTGGAAATCTGAGATAGTAGTGAGCTGGATTAGCTGAACTGAGGAGATTATTCAACTGATTGATCGTTCGATCTCCCTCTCCGGATCATTCGTTGTATTTTTCAGTTTAGAAATAGTTACTGCGAGTTTTTCCGAGCTTGGATTTTCGGTTGCTCGTATAAACTGTTTCTGGTTGTTTGATTTGGGGGAGAAGTGCATAGGAACCACGAAATTTGTCTGAGATTCGATCGTTTCTCTGCCGGCTTAGTGATTTCGATCTAGTTTCCTGAAAATCGCGAGGGAGAAATTTCCGGAATGGGTGTAATAAAGATGCCGGCGAACGGTGCAGCTGCTGGAATGGCGACGATGAATCCCTGCGAAGGTCATATTTCTTCTTTTTTTTTCTTCAATTTTTCAATTTATTCTTAATTTTTTTCCCGGAAATTTGGGGGAAAAAGCAAATTTCGAGTTCTAGTGCTGTTTTTTGCTCGCTTTTTTTAGAGAGAATTATGGAGTGACACGTGTCATTGCAGAAGAGATGAAGGTGGTCAACTCAGAGCTATGGCACGCCTGCGCCGGACCGCTGGTGACGTTGCCGCCGGTAGGAAGTCTGGTCGTATATTTCCCTCAAGGCCACAGCGAACAGGTGCGTTAGGGTTTCAATTGCTACCATGCGCAGTGATGGCGGTACTGGTTAACCTTCGCCTCTTTTCTTTTTAAATAATCGGCCAGTTGATCATGGAAGTATGGTTGGCTTTGGCTGTAGCCCGTAGCCCGTAGGCACTTAGCTGGGAAGAAGAAAAAAATTACTTGACAGATTACTTTTTAATAATCTAGAAGAATATTAAATAAGGAAAATAATGAGCAGGGATTAGCGTACCGTTGGTACGTTATCTAACGTACCACCGTGTCCTCGTGTCCCTTTTAAACACCGCTTTTTAACCACTCTCGTTAAGCTTAATTAAATTGAAGTTAAGGTTTAAAAAATAAAACCAAGTTTGGATTGTTAACACTAGGGGCGAGTGAATCTTAACCACATTGGTGAGTATTAATCAGGACCAGCCATTAGGGGCTATATAATGGAAACAGCTGGTAAGTTAATTTTCCAAAATAACACCCTCAAGCTCAAGGCCGAGGAGGGGGGATATACTGTCTCGTCCCCTTTTTGCACAGGTCCCTTTTTTTTTTTGGCTCTTTTAATTGTAGTTAAGATTTACTGAATCTTAAGGTTAAAGCATCTAACCTTGGGTTTAGAAAAAAAATTAACCACATAGGATAAAACTTGAAAAATATATTCATAAGGGGCTCTGTGAGGGGCAAGGTGGAGTAGTCTCCGCGAGGAGGGGACTATTGCTCATTAAAGAAATTAAAAACGAGAGAAGGTAGTTTATAAGTGACCCATAGGGAGTGTTCTTATACCATATGTTGTTTGGTGCCCAACGGCATTCCTTTGGATCCATTCAACCTACCTATGCATGGCCCTCACCTATAAGGGTCTGGGGGAGGGTTTGAACTGACTAGGTCTAAGCCCTACACTCAAGGTCAGGCTTAAAAAAAAAATATACAACACCACGGGATGCCCAACCTAAAATCAAGCATCTTTCTTTATCCAGTCTTGGGTTGGGCGACACAAAGAGCAGCACACCATATTTATTATTATTATTTTTTTTTACTCAGGTGGCTGGATAAAATATTCTTTAAGTTAAAGATTGTGTAATATACAATAAAATAAATTGTTATGTATTTACTAGTCTTTTATAATGGAACTATATATAATATATACTCTATATTTTGTTATGTGTTTTAGTTATATGCTTTTTTTTTTTTTTCATTTATTTAATTTTAACACAATGTTAACATAAAACTAATGTTTTAACAAATAAATAAAATATAAGAAAAAGTGTAAAAAGTTAATGAAAGATTATAATATATACACACACATATATATATATATATATATAAGGGCGGAGTTAGGTGGGGACCTTTGGGGGCACGTGCCCCCATTGAACTTTTGAAAAAATGAATTTTTTTTTCATTATTTTAGGCATAGCCATCAGAATGAGTACACATGCTGGTGAGATCGAATCATTCAATTGCAATTGATTTTGAGGAGAGTTCAATCGCACCCATAAGTCAACACATGTCCCTTTTAACCTCTGTTAACTGTGGTTAAGATTCACCAAACCTTGGGGTTCAATAATATAACCTTATTTTTTTAAAATAATTAGAAATTTAAAATTCTTAACTAAAGTTAAATATTTTTTATTCTAAAAATCAATGGTATATTGTTGAACCTCAAGAGTTAGTAAATCTTAACCACAACTAATAAAGGTGTAAAGGGATACGTGTTGACCAGTGGGTGCATTTGAACTCTCCCCTAGTTCAATCGCAATTGATTGTGATTCGATCTCCATGCAGGTGCAACTAAAAACAATATTCTTATTTGTTTAATTATTTTACTATGCATAATTATGTAGGAGAAAGTTATCCCTAAAAAAGTATACTATATTATTTACTTACTTAATAAGTATAGCCATGAGGGAAGGGGGCAACATTCCTTGAACTAGTGAAAATAAATATATCTTCTATATCATGTTATTTAATTATTTAACGGGGCATAGTCATAGGACAAGGGGATAGTTGTCCAATAAACAAGGAAAAACAATACCGTACGATGTGTATGGATGAAATGACCCATAAACTTAGTCATTAAAAAAATTTCGAGGCTACGCCCCAAATCCCCATCTCCCTAGACTCATAATTTTTATTCCAAACTAATAATTCTTTACAAATCCATCAACAATTACTATCATTTTCATCAACCATCACGTGCCCCCACTATTAGAAAATTTTGGCTCTGCCACTATATATATATATATTTATATTCGTGTACATTGTCTGTGTGCATGTGGACGCATGCATACATATAAGACATACTATATACATTATTTAACTATAAAAAAAAATAAAGATAAAAAATGTAAGCAAATTCTGAAACTTAGATTTACTTTTTGTTCATATACATATTGAAGATAATGTTCAATCATCAATTCATGTACTAAATTTAGAATTTTAGTAAAAAATTGCAACTAAGTCATGAACTACATTATAGGCCAGTGACTCCAAATTTTTGCAATGTCTACTAGAGAAATTGTGTGAATTAGACTTAAAGAGTTTTAAAAGCCCCAATAAATTAAGTGTTAGTTGAAACAAATATCATCATCATTATTTTCAATGTCTTATTTGAAATAGATAAAGTGTTATCTGTTATTAACGTCAGTTAAATCTCAGTTGTGGTTACAACCCTAATTTCAATTAATGTATGAGGCATACGCCATAGACATAAAGCGAGCTTCATGGCGTGAGGCGTATGCCTCATGTGAGCCTCACACTTTGAGGCGTGAGCCTGGGGTTTAAGCCTTATAGTTGAGCCTCAAGGTGTTTTTCTTAAGCCTAGCCCCGAGGTGAGCCTCAAGGCATAAGTGGTAAGCTAGAAAGCACGGATACTTCAAATACCCTCTCGTACCCGTATCCGATACGGATACGGCTCGGATATGGCCGGATACGTACGGGATATGGCTGAAACGTATCCCATTAATTAAAAGCAATTTTTTAATTTAGGATACGGCTCCGATACGGCATGGATACGCCAGGATACTTCGGGATACGGCCAGGATACGAGAATTTTTATTTTATTTTTTCAATTTTTTTTGGAGACCCAAGGATGTGACCCTATTTTTTTTTTGGAGAACCCAAGGGTGTGACCCTATCTCTTTTGTTTTTGCATGGACATGATCTTCTTTATATTTTGCTTAGTGGATAATAGGATGACTTTCTTTTTTGCTTAATGGATGATGAGATGACCCTATTTCTTTTGCTTTTGCATGAACATGATCTTTTTTATACATAAAGAGAACTGAACCAATGGTTATTTTGTAATTATAATATAAAATATATTATTATTATTATTATTATTATTTATAAAAAAAATTACAGACGTATCCTGGCCGTACCCGTATCCTGTTTTTTTAGGTTTTGCCGTATCGCCGTATCCGTATCGTATCGTACCCGTATCCCGTATCCGTATCCGTGCTTCCTAGGTGGTAAGTCTCACACGCCTTTTAAAACACTGCATAAGACATGTATAGATCTTCTATATAGTATAGATCTTATTAAAGTGTTATTATAAGGCATTTTGAAACAGTATTGATGGTTTGTTTGGTAGATCTTGTCTATTTTCGGACTAAGCTTTTTTGTAATAATAATAATAATAAGATTAATAATAATAATAACAATAAAGGGGTAAAACAGTCAAAACATGACAGAATTCCATTCGGTCGTCTACTCGCAAGTCGCAATAGAAGTATAGACAAATAGACTTGAAGTTTAGAGATTCCAAATGGCACCTGACATTAGGCATAGTACTAGTATATATATCTAAATTTAACACATTCTAACATAAAGTCATTTTGACACAAAACTGACATAAGACAATATTAAATTATTATTATGTAAAGTATATATATACCTATTGGTTGTATAGTATAGATTATATATATAATAAATATACAATACTATACATGCATATAATAGTGTAGTAGAGCATGTGGAGGGGAGAGCTGGGAGCAGGGCAAGGCCCTAGCCCGACCCTCAAGTTAGAGGGCTTTCAAAAATTCGGCCCTACTTGACCCGCGGGCCTTGGGAAAGAAAGAAAAAGCCCTTGAATTTGTGGGCTTAGGAGGGTCGGGTCCAACCTCATTGGAAGGCCAGATTGGCATCCCTACCCATGTATAGCTGGCCTGCTCTTGATGAACCCAACACTAAAATTCATTGTATAAGTGATATTTAGCCATTGGATTTAGTTTTTCATTAGGGGCATGAGCCTATTGTTTATAATGCAAAGGCTACATGGGCTTCTTGCAAAGCTAATGATGAAAAATTCCCAAATCCAATGGCTAGGATTCACTCATTAATAAGGAGTGGGCCACTACTTCAGGAGCAGTGAGACCATAAGCATTCTATACATATAGAACCTCAAAATGAAAGCAAATCGTCTAATGGGACTGTTCGACCATTTTCTGTGATTGGGTTTACATTAACCAATAAAAATAAGACATATTTTTCAATTCTAACACCCCAGTTAGCTAAGTATTAACCGTAGCTTTAAAAAAAGCGGGGAGACATCTAACATTGGGGAGGTGTCTCTTTTTCAATGCTTAATGTGGGTCTACTCACTGAAAATGGTGGAAGGGTCCCTCTGTGCGATTTTGATATTGTGCATTGGTGGTGAAGATGATCAAAAAGTTAGACATTTACCAATGCCTTATGCGTGGCAGTTGTAAAAAATTATTGTGTGACAAAGGGTGGGTACCTGTTAATGTTCTCAGCTGGGGAACATTTCAATTATTAAGGGGCATTTGGAAAATCTTATTTCATCTTAATGAGAGCTACTTTAAAAAGTGCTACTTTATTAGATCTAATTTTTGATATTTTCGTATAATAAATGTGTTGGTAAAAGCCCAAAAATAAGCTCTCTTTTTTTAATTGTCTATTTGGGAATACATGCAATTAAACACATATATGGGTGGGCATTCACCTTTATTTTTAGAACAAGTGAAATAAGTTCTAATATTTAGATATGCAAATTGCTACTTAAATTTCCCTTTTCCCATGAGTTTCAAATTATTTTGGTTTTCTGAATCAAATATCTAGAGCCTTGTTTGAAATATTCATCCAATTGTCTGTTTTTTTTTAATATTGTTTTCAATTCAACTTTCTTAAGAGCTAATTTTTGCATGCTTCATTACCTTATTTGGAGGATGGGTAATATATGCATGATTCTGCCTATGTGTTGTATTTGCTGCCATGTGACACCAATTTTTGCCTGCAGGAAAAAAAAGGTTGATGTAGGGTCATGCTCACAACGGGGCCAAAAATCAGCCTGGTGGGACTATTTAGGTAGTCCGGTCGGACTGATTTTTGGCCACGTGGTGCGCATGACCCTATCAAAAGTCAATTATTGTTTTTTTTCTTTCTATCTGCCCAAAAATAGGCCACGTAGCAGTGAAATGCATGACACAGACAATCCCGTCTACCTGTGTCATGCACATAGCCCCTTCCTCTAATATTTATCATGCTGAATTTCCTTAAAGGCTTCTTTTTCTTTCTAGTATTTATTTATATTGTCATATCTTTGTATAGAGGTTTTTTTTTAGGAAAGATAGAATACAACACATGCACACACACCACAACTCTATATCTTTGTATAGAGTTGGTTTGAAGTTTGAGAAGCTCTTTTTTTTTTTTTGGTACATTTCCTTTTCTACTATTAACATTTTTGTCTAATTAATTTCTTGCTATTCCCTTAAGTTTTTGTTTCAACTGTTTTTTTGTTTTGTTTTGTCTTGTTAAATAGGGAAGCACTAACACCAATCACATCAATCATTAATCACCTCAACCATGTAAAGTCAAAACGCTTTTTGGTGGACCCCACATTATAAAGTATTTGACTTTTCTATCTTGGGAGTGATTAATGGCTGATACGATTGGGCTAGCATTTCCCTTTTAAATAATTTAACAAAATCTTTTTTGGCAAAAATATTTCTATAGAAATTAATGACATAAATCGAGAGATCTAAAAGAGGAGAATGTACTACTCGACAAAATTTGTCACCCAAGATATTATACCAAGAATACCCCTCTCCTTTTTTTTAGTTCCCAACACATCCATCAATTTTTATACCCAAAATACCCTTATATCTTTATTTGTTCCTAACATATTCCTTAATTGCTATTTACCAAAATGCCCCTATAAATCTTTATTTCCACAAAACTGCTATATTTTTTATTTCCCAACTTATTCCTAAGTTTAATTTCTCAAAATACCCCCTCAAGCTTTTTTATACCCAAAATGACCCCTCAAGATTTTCTATACCCAAAATGCACATAATTTTTTTTCTATACCTAAAATGCAATTAATTTTTTGATTCCCAAAATACCCCTTAATTAAAGTTATATACCCAAAAGGCCCCCTTCAATTTTTTTTTTGTTTCTAACATGCCCCTCAATTTTCTATACCCAATCCCCAAGTATTTTCCCAAAATCGAAAATGCCCACTCAAACTTTTCTATACCAAAAATGTCCTAAATATTTCTATACCCAAAATTTCCCTCAAATTTTTTCTATTCCTAAAATACCCTCAAATTTTCTTGGCCCTCAAAATGTCCTCAAGTCAAGTTTATACACCCAAAATGCCCTTGTGCTTTTGTCAAAATGACCCTCAAGTTTCTATATCCAATCTCTCTCTGTTTTTTTTTCAAAATGCCCCCTAAGTCTTTTTTTTTAAAATGTCCATCAAATCAAATTTTAATATCGAAAATGCTCTCAAGTTTCTATACCAAAATGTCATTCACTTTTTCTTTCTTCTAAATATTCATCAAGTTTCTATACTATTATTTCATTATCATAATATATTTTATTATAATTAAATTGACGATCTATGCACGTGCACGCCCAACTAGTATGACATATATGTTTACATATGCACAATGCCGCATGATCGAGAGATCTAACAGTTGCAAATTACCCAACTCTTTTAAGTTGAATGGGCATTTAAGGAAATCTTTTTTAAAAATGTATCACCTGTCCGGATTCTGTCTCCTCAAAACTTAAAACACATGTAAACCCTCTCTCTCCGGCATCTCTCTCTCTTCCTTCTCTCTCTTCTCCCTCTCTGTTCCTTCTCTCTCTTCTCTCTCTCTCTTCCTTCTCTCTCTCTCCGACGTCGACCTCTCTTCCCACTCTTTTCTCGAGTCAAGCAATATGCCGGAGCCGGAGTATGGGATTGACTGCTATTGGGTTCTTCAGGTCCTACCTCAGCCAATGACTCTGACATTAAATCTCGATGTCATAAGCTTGTCACCTTGTTGGAACCCATCAAGAACAGGTTCCCTGGTACTGAATTGGCTCTGAAACTCATAGAAACGTTCAGCATTTGATATAAAGAGGGTACTAGTTGGGTCGGTTGTGGGTCTTTGAACTCAAAAACATCATCCCACCATGAAATCACAAATAAAGAAATAGTAACTCCTGCACTAAGCTCTTCTGGAAGTATAAGAGTTTGTACAAGTCAGATTTTGGGTGTTTAGCAGTAACATTGATAAACAACAGGAAATAATAGGTACCCAAGAACTCAATTGGGTTTTTGGCTTTTTGCTGATGTGAACTCTGAAGGGAATGGAGGAGTAGATCGGTCAGTAGACAGTATAAGCTCTCCAATGGTAATGCGTTCTGCCAGTTTAAATG
The DNA here is from genome assembly GCA_015143295.1 of Tetracentron sinense. Lineage (NCBI taxonomy): Eukaryota > Viridiplantae > Streptophyta > Magnoliopsida > Trochodendrales > Trochodendraceae > Tetracentron > Tetracentron sinense. The sequence continues at coordinate 25,752,000 of CM026554.1, forward strand.
GGGATACATCTTGGTCTTCTAAAATTGTGGCTCGAAAAAAACCTGACCCAGACTTTTACGATTTTGAGAATAATAGAAAGCTCAAGGTTTTTGAAGTGGGGGCAGATTGGGCTACTCAGCATGGATCAAATCTACCTCATAGTCTTTGATATGCTCACAACTACATCAAGTTGGAGTTTGCGTTGGATGTTACTTGGTTGAAACCAGTCCCTGTCAGATGAAAGGAGTGGGAAGAGAGGTTGGCATCGGAGAGAGGGGAGGAAGAGAGAGGGAGAGAGGCTCGAGAGAGAGGGTTTACATGTGTTTTAAGTTTTAAGGATACAAAGAAACCGGAGACGTGATATTTAAAAAAATGAGATTTCCTTAAATGCCCTTTCCATTTAAAAGAGTTGAGTAATTTGCAACTGTTAGATCTCTTGATCATGCGGTTGTGTGCATAATAAGTAAACATATATGTCATATTTCATGTCTCTGGATCCCTTCCCATATATATATATATATGGTCCTGATTTTGTATCGAACTTAAGATCCTTCGGGTGGGTGCACCAAACATAATGGATGAGTTGGATTCCCCAGCAGTGTATATATATATATATATGCCTTAACAATTTTTTTGTTTTACATTCAATAATTTTTCTTGTTTTGTATTGTTAAATAATTTATCAAGACTTTTTTGACAAAATATTTTTTCTATAGAAATTATTGACAATATATATATACTAGCGGGTGGCATGTGCAATGCACGTGAGAGCAAAGGGAAGGAGTTAACGACACCCGATTGAACTCACTAGTGGCACGTGCAATGCACGTGAGAGCGAGGGGAAGGAGTTTACCACAGTTAATCGGAATTAAAAGGGGCACGTGTTAACCCACAGGTGTGATTGAACTCTCCCCGAGGTCAATCGCGATTGGCTGTGATTCTAAATAGATAGATGGTAAGGGGTAGTTTAGGAATTAAAGTAAAATATTAAATCAAAGGCAAGTGTAGTTTGGGAATTAAAGTAAAACATTAAATCAATGTTTTGTTTTTATATAAGGGTAATTTGGGAATTTCAGAAAAATCATCTACGCATGCCTCACGCATTATAATAGTAAAGATATATATATATATATATATATATTGAAAAATGAAAAAATCTATGTCTATTTTCTCTTTTAAGGTTTGCTTTGTTTGTTACAATTTCAGTGATCTGTTGCAAGTATTTTTTTTCCGTATCTACTCTTGAGGTACAGGAAAATTGGTTGAAATCATCAAATTTTGAAACAATTCAACTTTTTGTTGTGATTCAAATTCAAAATGCCAAATTGTGTTCATGCCCGGTGATTGGGGTGATGAAAGCTTAAACAATGAAACTTACCGGTGATTGGGTTAATTACTGTGTAGCTTCTGGTACTTCAAACATGCCACAGGACTGGTGTCAATGTTTATATAGTCGTCAATATGAAGTTCATGTTTTTTTTCCTAGAATAATTTGATGGACACTTCCTAAAATATTTCTATTTTCAGGTTGCTGCATCTATGCAGAAGAACGTTGATGCTCAAGTTCCGAATTACCCAAATCTGCCATCACAGCTAATATGCCTCCTTCACAACATCACACTGCAGGTATGGGACTGAATTTATCTGTATCTTTTGTCTTTGCAAATGAGTGTATACTTTGTTTTTGTGGAAGATACTGAATTTTTTCGTCAAGTGATTATTTCATTTTTCTTATGTTTGATGTTCTAGGCAGACACAGAAACAGACGAAGTGTATGCTCAGATGACACTTCAGCCAGTTTCCTCGGTAAGGACATTTTGAAAATTGCTAAAGGACCATTATAGCTTACCTGACTGCGCACATGCCCATGCATCTTACATGAATGCATATACTTTTGGATGAGATGATAAAGAAAATAAAAGAAAACTTAGTGTGGTTTGATGCCTAGTTACCTAGAAAGCTTGATAAGAAAATGTACTCAGTAGGTTTTATACTAGAAACATGAATTATAAGTCTGGAAAACACTTTGCATTTCCTCAATCCTTCCATTGGAAAACCTCCATTTCTGTAACCTCATCTCTCTTGCTAATTCTTTTTCTTCTCATTGCAAGTTCCTAATTTTTTGAAATTATCAACATTTGTTTTTGCAGTTCGACAAGGAGGCCCTATTGGCATCTGATCTTGCACTCAAGTCAGATAAACCACAAACGGATTTTTTCTGTAAAACGCTGACTGCAAGTGATACAAGCACTCATGGAGGTTTCTCCGTACCCCGCCGTGCAGCGGAGAAGATTTTCCCTCCTCTTGTAAGCAAAATTTCCGTATCCAAAGTCTAAGATGTACAGGCACGGAAACGAATGTATGATTTGGCAACCCCCAAAAAATAAGGCTCAAGGATTCTAGGGGTTGTATTTCACTTTTCAGGGAATTGTTAATGAATTTATTTTTTCAGGGATTGAAATTTTTTGATGTATATCATATACTTGTCATTAAGGGCATAAATGAATGTAATAGTGTTGTATTCACTAACTATAAGCCTTCTTAAACTAGAACACCTATATGCAGTGCCTGTCAATTTTATGTTGTATAAGTAACAAGTAGAAGAAATGAAAATCCAGAAGTGTCCAACAAGAATCTAATACGTGTCAGAGTCAATTATGTGTCTAACACATAACGTCAGATGTTTAGAAGAGTCCGTACAACATAGTCCATAGTGTTTCCTATATTAATTTCAGGGTTATGTTTATACGTCTACTTCCTGGTTCTGTATGTAGGATTTCTCAATGCAACCACCTGCTCAAGAACTGGTGGCTAGAGACTTGCATGATAATGCATGGACCTTCCGTCATATCTATCGAGGTAAACTTGTTTTGCATTTGTCAAAGTTCATTTGTTGAATCTATACAATATTATTCCTGTATATTTCTTGCATTTGCTGCACGATACTTTCTTCATGATCCCATGCCTAATCATCTGAATACCAATTCTTGTTTCTTTTTGTCACCCAGGGCAGCCAAAACGACACTTGCTTACTACAGGTTGGAGCCTATTCGTAAGTGGAAAGAGGCTATTTGCTGCAGACTCAGTCTTATTTATTAGGTAACAGTATAAGTTCAATAAAGATAAAGCTGGAGAATTTCGTTCCATACTTTTGGTTTTATTGCATCCTTTATTCCTGCGACAAGAGAGTAATTTCTTATCTCAAGAGTAGTGATGCTAGTTTGTATGACTATGTTGTTCCATTCAGTCTCACTTGTGAGCTATTTTGTATGCTATTTTGTCCGACTATCATTGCTTACCGATCAAAAATAGTAATATGTTGTTCCATTCAGTCTCACTTTTTCTAGAGCCAGCTCAATGCTTTGGATGAATCTAATGGTTTCCCATGGTCATGAGCAGAGATGTAAAGCAGCAACTTCTCTTGGGTATTAGACGGGCCAACAGGCAACCAACAAATATATCCTCAGCGGTGTTGTCAAGTGATAGTATGCATATAGGAATACTAGCAGTAGCAGCCCATGCAGCAGCAAACCGCAGTCCCTTCACTGTGTTTTATAATCCAAGGTCATTTGGCTCTCCTGTTCAAAGACAATACTAAATTTTTCTGTTTAATTTATTAGCTCTGACCTATTGCAAATATCATTATGAGTATTTGGCCGTGTCATATCAGGTTAGTTCTATTTGATCTGTTGGTGAAGTATATTTCTTCATTATGAGAATTCCTTTCAAAAACAAATCTTATTTTGCAGGGCTAGTCCATCGGAATTTGTTATCCCTTTAGCCAAGTATTACAAGGCAGTCTACAGCAACCACATATCCCTCGGCATGCGGTTTCGAATGATGTTTGAAACTGAAGAATTGGGAACAAGAAGGTGATTATATTTTAGTGTAGATTCTCTCAAATAATGTTAGTTATCAATCTTCTTGGTGAGTTTTGAGAGAAAATGCACACAAAGTTTTGAAAAATGGAATCCTGATTCAACTAAAACTAGTTCAACTTAGGCCCCGTTTGGTTGCATTTCCGTTTTCTATTTTCTGTTTTTAAAAACAAAAATTTGGAAATTTTTACACAACATGTTTCTGTTTTTGGTTTTTAAAAATTAGTAGTAAAATTTTTGAAAATCAAGGTAAATTTTCTGTTACCTTTGTTTTTGGAAACAAAAAACAAAAACAGAACCACTATGCACTACCACTCTAACACCATTACTACTCCATCACCACCACCACTCACCACTCATCACCACCACCCACCACCCAACCACCACTCACCACCACCACCACCACAACCACTCCACCACCACCAACGCCACCAACACCACTCAACCACCACCAACATCACCGCCATCACAATCACCACCACCCCACCACCACTCACCACAACCACCACCCATCACCACCCACCACCACTCACCACCACCACCACCACCAACCACCACTCACTACCACTCACCACCACCACCACAGCCACTCCACCACCAACACCACCAACACCACTCCACCACCAACACCACTCGACCACCACCAACATCACCACCACCGCCACCACAGTCACCACCACCACCCATCACCACCACAACACCACCCACCACCACCACTCCACCACCCACCACCACTTACCACCACCACCACCTACCACCACTCACTACCACTCACCACCACCACCACAACCACTCCACCACCAACACCACTCAACCACCACCAACATCACCACTACTCACCACCACTCACCACCACCCCACCACCACTCCACCCACCACCACTCACCACCACCACTACCCCACCACCACTCACTACCACTCACCACCACCACAACCACTCCACCACCAACACCACTCAACCACCGCCACCACCCATCACCACCACTCCACCACCCACCACCACTCACCACCACCACCACCCCACCACCACTCACCACTCCACCACCACTCCACCACTCTCCACCACCACCACCCCACCACCACTCACCACCACCACCACCACTCACCACCACTATGGATTGGAATTTCTTACTCATTATTATATTCATCATATTTCCCAAATGCGTTTTTTTGTTTTTTATTTTTTAAAACAAGTACAGTTAGTAATGCCAAACATATTTTCTACTTAAAAAATTTGAAAACAAAAACTTGTTTTCAGTTTTAAAAAACAGAAAACAAAAACAGAAAAACGGAAGTGTATCCAAACGGCCCCTTAAAAACTGGTTTCCAGTTATTTCAGATTATAAAAGTTTTATTTTAATTTTTAATTTTTTTTTGTAGTTAGGTTTTTTAATTCCTGAGTATCCATTGAATTGACTATGCAAACCAAGCTATTAAAATACTTTGTCAAGTATTGTCAAGTTATCCTGGGATTTTACAGACCCTGTTACCCTCTTAACTCACATGGAGTCTCAATCAATTAATTGTTTTGCAACATCTCTTTAGAGATTCAAGTAGTTAGCAAAACAGTGAAAAGGGGTAGTATTTCTTCTGCAGGTATATGGGCACAATCACAGGCATCAGCGACCTAGATCCTGTACGATGGAAAAATTCACAATGGCGAAATCTGCAGGTAGAAGTGTATGGTCTCTGTTTGATGTTTTCAACCATATAAAATTTTCCCTATTTAATGTGGATTACTATCGTCAGTTCATCACCACACTATATTCTTGAGTAGGTTGGCTGGGATGAGTCAACTACTGGGGGAAGGCGAAACAGGGTCTCAATCTGGGAGATTGAACCTGTGGCAGCTCCATTTTTCATTTGCCCCCCACCGTTCTTCAGATCAAAGTTCCCAAAGCAACCAGGAATGCCAGGTACATGATTTCACTCAGAAACCGTAACTAATCAATGTCCTATGGGTGTGCATGTGTTTGGCATATACACACGTCAGGGTGGCTGGTGAACTTCTCCTCCCAGTCTTACCTCCACTGTATGTGTGTCAGACATCCAGGGTTAAGACTTGACATTGACTATGGCCACCAATGATTTGTCCTGGGTCAGAAGTGACCAAAATCAGATGACTAACCATTGGGAAGTAGAAAATAATATGGTGAATGGTGCCGACAAGATTGATAATTTGGATGCTTTTTTTCATCTTAGTTGGGGGTCAATATTTGACCTTGAAGGTATCCATCGAGGGCCCTCTTGAATGGTGGACCCTAATTCCCTGGATGTGCTAAGCTTATGACTGAAGCATGGAAGATGCTTCTCATAACAGTCTGAATTTTGATAAAGGATGTCTGACACCATTTCTAATTTTGCTTTCGCAGATTATGAATCTTCGGATATAGAGAACTTGTTCAAGACGACAATGCCTTGGCTTGGTGATGATATCTGCCTAAAAGATCTCAATTCCCAGAATGCTGTAATGCCTGGCCTGAGCTTAGTCCAGTGGATGAACATGCAGAAAAATCCTTCCCTCGGTAACTCTACTTTGCAACTGGACTACATGCGTTCTCTATCTGGACCTGTTCCACAGAACCTTGCTGCGGCAGATCTTTCTCGTCAACTAGGGTTGCCAGGTCCACAGGCCTTGCAGCAAAACAACTTACAGTTCAATGTTCAGAGGCCCCTTCAGCAAGAGCAACAACTTGATCAGCTCCCAAAGCTACCCACAATGTTGAACCAATTAGGCTCCACTGCACAGCAACAGTTGGATGTCAATACTCAGCAACCGAAGCAGAATTTGATTAATTTAACTCGTCCCTCAAACCAAGCGCAGATCCAAGTATTGCAGCCTCAGGTTCTGGTACAGGCACACCATGTTCATCAGCAACAACCACTAATTCAGAACCATCAGCTTCACAACAACCTTCCTCAAAACCAGCAACAGCAGCAGCAGCAGCAGCAGCAGCAGCAGCAGCCACAACAACAACAACCACAGCAACTCACTGGTCAGAACCAGCAGCAAAACCGGATGTCGGTTCAGCTCCCCAATCAAGTGAACCAACAGTTACAGATGTCTGAAAATCAAATTCAGCTGCAACTGTTACAGAAGCTTCAGCATCAACAGCAATTGCTCTTGTCACAGCAGTCTATGCTGCAACAGCCTCCTCAAATGACCCAACTCCAAGAGCAGCAGAGGCAGCTGTCGGAAGTGCCTCAAAGTTTTCCTAACCATAGCACACTTCCTCAGTCGCACATGATGCCGCCTCAGATGACAAAGAATAACAGCCAGACGAATGTTTGGTCCCAGCAGCATCAGTTACTGCCGAAGCTTCAGCAGCACCAGCCAGGAATGCTGGCTGAGTTGCCTGGGCAGCTGGTGCTTCCTCCAGACCCATCTGCACCAGGCAGCAGCTTATTGACAGCAGCAGGAAGGGCCCAATCAGTGCTTACAGATGATGTTCCGTCATGTTCCACGTCCCCTTCTACAAACAACTGTCCAAATGTTACTCAATCCATCTTGAACAATAGAAGCCACTGCAGAACAGCCATGGCAGAGGATAATGCTCAGTCTGCAGTAACACTATTGTGTCCCAGTGGTTTGGAAGCCACGTCAACTAGTGTGAACTTAGTGAAGGAGTTGCAGCAGAAGTCAGATTTTAAGTCTTCATTTCCCATTTCCAAGAGTCAAAATCAAAGGGCTGTTGTGCAGCCAATGTACCTGAATGCCACGGCCCAGGTTGATTATATGGAACCATCATCTTCAGCAACTTCAGTTTGCCTTTCTCAGAATGATGGCCCGTTACAGCATAATTTCCCATTTCCGTCTTTCAATCCACAATCAATGTTGTTCAGAGATACAATTCAGGATGGGGAAGTCCAGGCTGATCCAAGGAATAACATTCTATTTGGGGTTAACATAGATGGGATACCCTTGACTCCCGATCCTTTGTTGGCAAAGGACATAGGGTCAGGGAAGGATTTTTCAAATCATCTCTCTTTAGGAGATATGCTTCCCAACTACGGAAACTCCAAAGATTCTCAGCAGGAACTGTCATCCTCAATGGTTTCCCAGTCATTTGGAGTTCCAGATATGGCATTCAATTCAATAGATTCTACCATCAACGACAGCAGCTTCTTGAATCGAGGCCCATGGGCTCCACCACCACAATTCCAGCGGATGCGGACATTCACCAAGGTTTTATGTTTCAGCTAAACTTGTCAAAAATAGAACTGTACTGTTTCTCTTATTTTCCTTTTAATTACCCTAGGAGCCTTACCTAATTACTTTATGTGAAGGTGTACAAGCGCGGAGCTGTTGGCAGATCCATCGATATTACCAGCTATTCAGGCTATGACGAGCTCAAACAAGATCTGGCACGTAGGTTTGGGATAGAGGGACAGCTCGAGGATCGGCAGAGGATAGGTTGGAAACTTGTGTATGTGGATCGCGAGAATGATGTCTTACTCGTGGGGGATGATCCTTGGGAGTATGTCCTAAATATTCTTTGCTCATTAGAGTTTCTTGTACTTTTTAAAACTGATTTCCTTGATGAGAGCAGTGAAACAGTATGCCATAATAATCCCCGACCAAAGTGTCCGCTGGATCATTACTTTTCCACAGTGCCCAAAAATAATATTCTTTTTGTACTTGTTTCTTTACAAGTGTGCTGAGGAACAACCTTAATGATCCTGATTCCTATGTTCATCTAGCTGATCGCCTCCTGCTAAAGGCCTACCCTTTTCTTTATTTTTCTTTTTTTTAATCAAAATCTCGAATGACTGATCTTGCCTTTCCCTATCACTCTTTGAGACTGATCTCCTCCAGCATTATTCATCATTAAACATAAAAATCTTTAGAAAGTCCCCTGGAGGAAAAATCTTGTGTTAATGTATTATCTTGTGTCATTTTAGTGAGATTTCCCAAAAGGGGAACTTGATCACTCAGTGGGTTAGTTTATGTGAACTATATTGGTTAGCTTCATTTATAATTGTTGGATGCTGGGGAATCTTGCAGGGAGTTTGTGAGCTGCGTCCGTTGCATCAAGATTTTGTCACCTCAAGAAGTCCAGCAGATGAGCTTGGAAGGGGATCTCGGGAACAATGTCCTTCCAAATCAAGCATGCAGCAGTTCTGATGGTGGGAATGCATGGAGAAGTGGTCAGTGTGAGCAGAATTCTGGCAATCCTTCTGCTGGGTCATATGATCACTGAAAACTTACGGTTAGATACCTGCCTGAAAGTGAAGCTAGTAAAAATTAAGGGATCCAGTATGGAATTATATTAATTAGCCAGCCTTATGATTATTTTGTGTGGCCCCTTAATGGCTTATATTTTGCCACCACTGAGGGGGTTCAGTTGCTAGCAGTTGGCTACGGGTGCAAGCAAACTTGACTGGAATCAGGATATAAGTAAGTCATCCATGGACAGGTAGAATTTTTAATGCTTCAGATCAGTTCTTAAGATAAAACTAAACTCAGAATGCACAAAGTAATTGAAGAGCTGCAGTGTCTGGTGGATTGACGAGATCGGCAAGTTTTATGTTGGTGGCGGTCTGCTTGGTTTGGCGAAGAACTCAGCATGGTATGCCTGTACTCTTGATATAGTGATGCTTGTTGTAATATGAAGTTATTTTCTTTTTGCCCTTTTAGGTGCATTGCAGAAAGCAAAAGTTAAATCTTTGTTAAGACTTGAATTTGAATATGTAATGTGTAATTTTCTCCTCTCCCCTCAATGAAATGCTTTTTAGAACTTAGACTTAGGTTGGATATGGACTTAGGTTGTATATGGTACAAAGAACCCAGTACTTTGGGTCCCATGTTTTTCTTCTGGGTGACAATCTGATAATGTAACATGTATGTTTCCCAATCCAGTGGCTAGAGGCATTAAGTAGCATTCATATTTTGCAAGAGAAACTTGTATCAAAGTGGTGAATGGGTAGGGAATTAGAAAATACTAGGGGTTTTTCCTTGATTGCCCCTCTACTATGGGTTTCTTCCCTAAATACCATGTTTTTAAAAACCCTTCTCTAAATGCCCCCACACATGTGTGCATCCTTACGCACGTGTGTTTTAATTTTTTTTTTTTCCCTTTCATACCCGTATGCATTTTTCGTATATGGCATTTTTGTCCCCATCTCATAACAAGTGGGAAACCCGTAAGATGTGCACATCGACCCTCTCATCTTCGTCATCGACACCGACTGTGAACTGTATCGACACTAAACCGTTGAAGATCCTTCGTGAAGCGATTCCGAGATTTTTGTTTGCATTTAGGTTTTCTTGGATATACAGTAGGTTTTTTGAAGGATTTTTGGTTTTGAAACTTAAATTCTTGTAAATTCTTATGAAAACCTTACAAATGAGTTTCATTCGTATGAAACTCATACATTTTCCCCTGAAAAACGACCCTAAAAACCAAAAATGTATTCTTGTTTGTTGCAACAAATTTTTTGCACCAGGTCGATGCAAATATATGGAGGGTCAATGCATATATGTGAAGGGGTCGATTCATATAAGCCGAAACATACTTTGTCAGAGGTTGAAGACGACGTTCGATACACATGCATCAACCTAGTGCAAAGAAAGCATCGACTGGATGCACTAGGTTGATGCATGTATTAAACCCTTACTCTAGTCGATGCACATGCATCAACCTAGTGCAAAGAAAGCATTGACTAGATGCACTAGGTTGATGCATGTATCAAACCCTTACTTTAGTCGATGCACATGCATCAACCTGTGCAATGAATGTATTGACCTGCCTCGACCTCATAAGTTAGCTACTGTCCTATTTGAATGAGTATCGACCCTTTTGTTCAACTGTATCGACCCTGTATAATTTGTATCGACCTTGTACAGTTTGATACATGTATCGACCCTGTAAGCTTAATGCATCAACCCCTTGCAATTTTTGCATCAACTGTATCGACCACTTGTCAAAAGTATGTTTTATTTCATGCTTTTTTTTTTTGCCATTTGTAGGATGGAGAAGAAAAGTGTAGGGAAGAAGGTTGTTGCAAAACCCAAACTTCAGAAGAGCCCAAGCAAAGCAACAAAGAGTATAAGGAAGCCAACAAAGAGTAGAAAAGTCCATGAAAATGTGAAGTATGAATCCTCAGTTTCCCTTATTGAAAGGGAGGGTCAGCCTTCCGGCAAATGCACTTAGGCTTTTTGGTGAGAGATGAAACAGAATTTTGAAAGAGTGCCAAATAGAATGGATCTATGGAAGGAGCAAGTGTTTGAGCGTTTTACGGACCAACACATATTCACATTTTGTAGTATGGTGGCTCACTTCGTTCTCCAACACCACGTAGGAGATATGGAGTTTGAGATTGGGGGGGTTTTGATAAAATTTAAGGAGTTGGATTTTGCCTTAGCCATGGGTCTTAGATCCACTCCTTCTACCCCCCATGAAATTGATTTTAGGGAGCAGAAACTTAGGAAGAGAATGTTCCCCAAAAGGAAGTCCGGGGAAATCTATAAGAATGATTTGTTGACGAAGATCCAGGGGCTTGGGGAGAAATATAGTATGGAAGTTGTGCAGCTAGGCTTGCTTCTTTTTATAGAGAGTTTTTTGGATGTGAATGTATTTACCGCCTGTGTAGATGAGAAATGGTGGGCTCTAGTGGAAGACCTTCCAGCCTTCAATAGTTATCCAGGGGGGGGGGGTATTTGGATACAAAAAGTTGAAGGCATCTTTGGAGTCTGCACTCTCCATTAGCAGCTATAGATACAACATATATGGCTGTGCTTTTGCATTTCAGGTAATAGAACAATAGTTTATGTTTATAGTTGTTATACATAATTGTTTTTCCATAATTTATGACTTAATTGCTTTATTATAACAGGTTTGGCTACTAGAACGTAATCCCGCATTCGTGAGATGGGGGCAAGGTATCATCCTTTTCGGATCCCATCCCGATGATGCCTGATACATTTCCTCGGTTCCTACATTGGAAGATCACGACCTACATTAAATATGAGGATACCCGTCGGGTGTTAATGAGTCTAGATGTAAATATTTATTTCATTAATTACTACATTAAATATAAGTATTTCTTACATTATTGATGTAGAACCCCGAAACTTTTGCCATGTATTAAAAACCGTGCCAAGGCATTCTGCCTTTGTAATCCTCCTATTTCTATGAAATGAGAAAATTTAAAGAAACTCTAAGTGTTAGGAAGTAGTATTCCTAAGTCGGACATATCGAAAACTCGAGTTACTGAAACCCATTTGCGGATCAGTCGACTTTAGGGGTAATTTGGCCAATAAATAAAGAAGAAATTGGAAATTCTAAAATATCAGGAATGTTCCCCTTCGAAAGACGAATCCAACGCAAGTTGAATCGTCCAAATCGGACAACCGAGTCACAAGTTATGGCCGAATTACCAAAGTAAGGGAAAATGGAAGAAAACAACAAAATCTGGGATGTGCGATCGATCGCAGGTTTGGTGCGATCGATCGCATGCAGGCAAAATAGGTCCCAAGGTCTCGGGACCATATGCGATAGATGGGGATCCCTGTGCGACAGATCGTAGTGATCTGCGATCGATCGCAAGAGTGTGCGATCGATCGCAAGAGTGTGCGATCGATCGCATACAGAGGGAAATCAGACCAATGTATTCGGGTTCATGTGTGATAGATCGCATTAATGTGTGATCGATCGCAAGGACCTGCGATCGATCGCAGATAAGTGCGCGATCGATCGCATGCGGTAGCAGATTCCAAATTTGGGGGTTTTAAACCCTTGTCTTGTTTAGGGATTCTATTTGGGGATTTTCTAAACCTAAGGAGAGAAAGAAGGGGAAAAGGAGGAGGAGAGATTGAAGGCAAAAACAAATCCAAAGAGGGCTTTGGGATTGAGATCAAGGGAGCAAGCTTGAAGGATTCCAAGCTAGAACCATCCTCAATCAAAGGATTCCTCAAAGATCAAGCTTGATCTTCAAGGTTAGTACACTCTACTAACTTCTCTAGCAATACTCTAGGCTTTCTTCTTTTAAAATCATGATGTTGATCTTGTATTCCCTTTTCCTTGGAAACATACTATATATCCAAAACCTAAACAAGATAATGTGAATGAATGTGAGATGTATGAATGGATGAAATAGGTTGAGGCAATTGGATGCCGTGTTAGTTGATAAATGGGTATTGGAAAATGGTGGATGGGCACTTCAAACATAATAAATACATTTTGTGTGATGTGATGAAATATATGCATTAAGAAATCGAAACAAAATGACTAGGAATGGGATTGCACACCAAGTGTTTGGTAAAATGCTTAAATGACGTATTGAATAAATGAACTGGAATTTTGAAAGCATGTATTGAGCTATTATGTTTAAATGCCTACCTTGATCAAATGCCGTACATGTTATCCATATTCCTTTATGCTTGTATTCAAAAATGGGAATGTTATGCTTTTGTGATCCTCTCATCCAAGCATATCATCAGGATTGTCCCTATTAGCACGCACACGAGCGCGCATGGTTGCATGAACCGAGCTTTTCAAGAGCATATGCATATAATAAATCAACAAGAAAACATTGCATGTCAAGGAGGTTGGTAGCCCAGGGAGATTCGGGTACTAGCCTCTGGCTCACAAGAAAACCCAAAACACATATTGTCAAGGAGGTTGGTAGCTCAGGGACATTCGGGTACTAGCCTCTGGCTCACAAGAAAACTAAACAAGTAATAAAAATCACATATTGTCAAGGAGGTTGGTAGCCCAGGGACATTCGGGTACTAGCCTCTGGCTCACAAGAAAACCATACATCAAGGAGGTTGGTAGCCCAGGGAGATTCGGGTGCTAGCCTCTGGCTCACAAGTTACAAGATGGAAGTTTGCAAGATGACGATAAGGCATTCATGCATGCACGCATACATGATTTCTACAAGCCATACCGGGACATGAAACAGATTTCCAAGCGTGAGTTTTATCGGAGTTTTCGCATTCATGCGCGTATGTCAAGATGATTGTATTGTACCATGTCTTATGCTATTTTTTTTGTGATGCTCTGATTTCTACTTTGTACTGTATTATCATTGTTGTATTCATTATTGTTATGATTAGCTAGTAGCTTGTACCTGCTGAGTATTCCATGCTCAGCCGTACTTTCATGTCGGCAGGTACTGAGGGAGCCCTCGACCCGGAGCCTTGGGTCGAGGAAGAGTATATAGAGGAGAGAGAGCCGTCTATCCCACCGCAGTCTCAGGTAGACCGAGACCTTGACGTGTGGCCGTACCTCGACTACTGTTGAGGGGAGAGTACTAGAGGGTGCTTATGTATTTTGACATTTTGATAGGTGGGCCTGTCCACCTTAGACTTGGACATGTTTTGTATATATGTTAACTTGGAATACTATTTTGAAAATCTTAAAAAAAAAAAAAAAAAGTTAGTTTACGCTTCCGCATTTATGTTTAGCTTCCGTGCTCTGATTATCATTGTTTTAGTACTGTAATTATCTTGTTCATGACAGGATGGTTTGGCAGGTACGTATAGTCACGCCTAAAGTATCCCTAAACTCCTAAGGGGTATTTTGGGGTGCGACAGTTGATGTAACTAACTTTTTTACCTATAGGTTGAGGTTCTACCATCCCTCGTGCCCACTCAGAGGGAGATGGAAGAACCAGCAGTGATTGATGTACTCACCCGGCTTGGAGGGTTGGACTCGGCAGTCCACACAGAGCGAGGCCTTCCTCCAAAAGAGAAGGAGGAGGAGAAAAAAGAAAAAGACGAGGAGGATGACGAGGAAGAGGAAGAGGTGAACGTGACAGCTACCCCTCTTACCAAGAAGCGGAAGAGGGCACGAAGAGATAGTACGTCTGATAGTAGGCTCTTGGACCAGCTCAAGCTCTATATTGATGAGGCCTTAATGAGGAGCGAAGAAAACCATAAAGCCGAAATTCGGGCGAGTGAATGCCGCCTCGAGGCAATTGTAAACAAGTTGAGTGAGGAGATTAGAGAGTTGAATGAGGAATTTTGCAGGGTAAGTACTCTAATTTATTTTGAAATTTACTAAAAAAATACAATTTCACCTTTGATAAAATGTATTTGCAGCGCAGGATGACAATCCCCCGAGAAGGCGCACCTGCTATGTCTATCACAAAAAGACGAAGATCGGTCGAACACTCTCCACTTCACCCTGAGGAGACTACGGTCTCCACTTTTGCTGTACAATATGAGGTATGTGATTTGCACAATTGTTTATAGTAAATTTGTTTTGTTTGTTACTGATTTGACTTCTACAATTTTGTTTGCAGAAAGTTTTTGATGGTACACCGGTGAGTTTTGCTACACCAGTCAGTGTAGACTCGCCCATGACAGTCCATGAGGCACTACCTTAGAAGGCAAAGAGGGTTCGCTTTGACTTTCAGTGGATGCAGTCTCCTTGGTATGATGTCCGGAAGGAGAAGGCAGCTAAGAAAAAGGCGTCCACGAAGGAGCCAGTTTTGAATCTACTTCCACATATATCTGAAGCTGAACGTAGAGAGATGATGGAGTTTGCCAAAAGATGTAGGAAGAATGAGGGTGAACAGCCCAGATACAACACAGTTGGTACCCTATTAATCACTCCAACGGTCATGCATGAAGTGTCATCTCCTACTTGCTGGTTCGGGAATTGGGTAATGGAGGGATTTCATTCGAATATTTCTTTTTAAAACTACCATATTAAAACTATGCACTCACATACTTTAATATTTTTAGGAAATGGACGCCTACATGCAATTATTATCCGAGAGGCATGAGCGCTACCCCGACATATTCATCCAAAAATGTGTTTTTGCAAACGAGTTGTTTACAATAAGTTAACAATCAAAGTTGATTATGTTCTACATTTAACGACTAATCTATATAATAGGCTGACTTTGTTTTTCCTATAGCAGGATTCACTTTTCAACAATATGAATACAGAGGCCCCTTATAACCTAGGCATTAGTCTAATTAGAAAATATGGTAAAAACCCTACTTCGTACAACGTCTCATTGATCCCCAAGGTACTCAAGGAACCGGCTGCAACGATGTGGTGTTCTGAACGTGTCTACATTTCCTACCTAATAAAAAAACGACTGGAAGGAGAGTGGTCACAAGGAACCCACTGGATTTTGTTTGTACTTGAGCCCCCGGGAAGGCAAGTGTTTATATGGGACTCCTACTACAACGATGATCTACTAGACAAGTATGCTTATGAAGTAACTACTTTAAAGGAGAGGCTCCCACTACTTTTCAGCGCTACGAGGGATGAGCATGCATTAGAAGGAAATGAATGGGAGTTTCAAGCGATGGATCTTGACACTATTCCTAGACAAGAAAATGCTCATGATTGCGGGATATTTGTAGTGAAATACATTGACTTCCTATTTGCGGATTTACATCCTACATTCTAGCAGGTAATAAATAGAATCTAATTTATATTCATTTTTTTGTTTTATACATTATTTTATTTTATAATATACGTCTTTTTAATGCTTCAGAGGGATATTTCAAAGTGTCGGTATCGCATTGCTTATGATCTCATGAAGGGAGAGGCTTCTATGTAGGAGAGAGAGGGAGGGAGCTTCTATGTATGTTGTCCGAATGAATTTATGTTGTGAGGGAGCGCACATGTTCCATATATTGTAAACAGTTGAGGGTCCAAGTATGTTGTTTGTTGAATGTAATGTAAACAATTGAGGTTTCATGTATTTAAGTGTAAACATTTGAGGTTCCATGTATTATATAACATATTATGATGTATTATGATGTGTTGAGGTGTTTAATATAAAGTAAACAGTTATAATCAGAAACATGTTCAAAACAGGTTAAGAAACAGGTTGATAGAAACTTAGGAAGAAATCATATGTTGCGCAACCTTGAAAGAACATATCGGTCGATGCAACATAACATAGGGTCGTGACCATTTCTCTAAAGGGTCGATACTCAAAAGGGGATAGGGTCGTTACAAGTTCAACTGGGTAGTAGCTAACTTATGAGGTCGATGCAGGTCGATGCATTTTATGAAGGGTCGATACTCAAAATGGGATAAGGTCGATACAAGTTCAACTTGGCAGTAGCTAACTTATGGGGTCGATGCATTTTATGAAGGGTCGATACTCAAAATGGGACAGGGTCGATACAAGTTCAATTAGGCAGTAGCTAACTTATGAGATCGATACATTTAATTAAGGGTCGATACACCAAAAACGCCACGGTCTAAACAACTAGATTTTGCAAAAATTTCTATTTCTTTGTCCAAAATTACAATTTTTCTTCCAAAATTACAACTTTTCTTCCATAATTACATGTATCTATGTCCAAAAGGACAACTTTTCTTCCATAATTACAAAGTTACAACCTTTCTACTCTTGTTGCCCAATTACTCGAGTACAAGATTGTTTATTGTGCCCTGTTTGCTTACATCTACCACATTTTACAATTCGTCGCTCTTCTCCTTGTGTTAGAAGTCTCTTCTTCTTAGGTTTTCCACCACTCTGACCATATCTTGGTGGCTTCATCTTCTCACATAGTACGAGTAGTGCATCCGGTGTCTCCCAATCGCATTTATCCGGCACCGGGTAAATAGACCCCTTGTAAGCCATTCCTGCACATTCCGTTGTGTAATATCGATCAACATATTCATATTTATCAATGTGATATTTCGTACATGTAGCAAGAGCATGCTCGCACGGCCATCCTGTCACGTTGAATTTATCACAAGTACACGACCTTTGAAGTAGATTGACCAACTCCCTATATTCTTCTCCATGGACTTTGAATGCATGATCATTGATACCGTCAAGACGTCTACCTCGTCCTTTCTGAAAATTCTTTTCCATTTTCTCTTCGACATATTTAGTCAACCTTGAGGGCCACTCTAACCATTCCTTGCGTCGAGTGAAATAAAACCTTTGAGTAATTTCTCGTGTGGTCTCTACTAATGTTGTAACAGGGTATTCTCTTGCCTCTTTCAATAAGTTGTTAACACTCTCCGCTATATTAGATGTGACAATCTCATATCTCTTGATCGGAGAGTAAGCATTTGTCCATTTTTCCCTTAGAATCCTGTTTAAAAATTCATGTGCTTGTTGATTTGTCTGAGAAATAATTGTCATGAACTCGCGAAATTTCGACCGTCTGCAAGCCTTCACTGCTAGCCAAAAGAAAGGTTTGACACTCTCGTCCTTACATAACTTGTACATGTTCATTGAAATGTGATACGCACAGTAGGCATGAAATGCATTTGGGAGTACTTGAGGAACTTTGTTTAGCAATGAAGGGTTTCTATATGAGATAATAACTAAATCCTCCAGTGGCCCCAATGCTTGTTTCAGATGAATTAAAAATCATTCCCAAGAACAATGGTTTTCCTTTTCATCCAATCCAAAGGTGACAGGTATGAGGTTATTGTTCCCATCAAGAGAGCCACTATGACAAATAGTATCCCCTTATGCTTTCCTTTCAAATGTGTCACGTCAAGGGTTAACACTTTTCGACAATAACTGCGAAAAGTATTAAGTACCACACCGATCGTCCAAAAAGTAGAACTGAACACCCCATCCACTGGATCTGAATGCACTGTAGTTACTGTACCCGGGTTGCACTTCTCAAGTTCGTGGAAATAAGCTGAGAGATCCGCATATGATGTGTCGAACGATCCTCTATATTTCTCTATTGCAATTTCTTGAGATTCCCACGCTTTCTTGTAACTGGGTTTGACCCCGAACTCGCACCATATATCACTAACAATCTGCATTGGCTTATACACATCATGCCCCTCGATATGTGATAGAACGTACTTGTTCAATACCCAGCTTCTTGCTTGCAGATTATCTTCCTCACTCGGTGTTTGACAAGAGTGTATCCTAGCATAGGTCTTTATCTTGAATTGGCCAGACCCATTAACTCTTGATGCATGTAGTCGCCATTTGCAATTCTGATAATGACATTTCAATGTGTATCGTTTTTTATCCGAACGTATTACCTTGAATTGAAAGTTCTTGCGCATCGCATACTTATGAATACACCTCTGTAATACCTTCTTGTCTTTAAAACATTGACCAAGTAAGACTTCCGTCCCATCTTGCAACATACATTCACCATCTGAACCTTCCTTGTGCATCAGAATATTCCCATACTGTGTCTTCTTAATAGGATTATTTATTGTGTCCTTATTATGCATCTCTGGGGTGAGGGGAGGACTATCATGGCTACAAAACAATGTGAAAGTAGAGAGAGTTTCATATTACAATCTATAATTCGAAAAAGGTTTTCTTAGTTGAATTATAAAGACAAGAATCTACCTGAAGCTAGGGAAGTCGTTTATGATGACCTCTGCACCAAGATCTACATATTCTGGAATGGCATCATTCATAGCATCATCTATTGAATCGATGTCATCAAGATCCTTCATATGCAAATTGTTATTAATGTCATCAAGATCCTTCATATGCAAATTGTCATTGATGTCATCAAGAATGTTCAAATGCAAATTGTCATTAATGTCTTCTACACCATCATGCATGCCAGCAAGATCCTTCATATGAAAAGTATCTTCTTTTATATTAGTAAGACTATCCTTATTGTACTCAGAATCAAAATCCAATCCTCCACCAACTTCAAATGAGACATCATTTTGCTTGAATAACTGTTCTCTAGAAACTTCGATGGGAACATACTCTTGGTTGCACACATTTTCTTTGGCAACTTCGATGCGAACAGACTCTTGGTTGCACACATGTTCTCTACAAACTTCGGTGGGATCATACTCTTCATTTGAAATATGTTTCTTTCTTTCCTCCTTCGATATCTACAAGGGAAGGTAAATATCCTTTCGTTCCATAATCATATAAAGGAGGTTGACAAAGATTCATCGTTGGCAATTTCGATTGGTGGAATTGGGTTTGGGGAAGGAAAAAAAGACCTTAAAGTAATATCGCAGTCGCACGGTTTGGAATTGGTAAGTCGATAAACTTTAGACAAGAGCTCCTTGTATGCAATACTGCTATCCACTAGTAGACACTGAGCCGTTCCACCTCGATAACAGATACATTGTGTCCAATTTTCCAACAATTCACCACTTTCCACTTACCATTTTCCACCGTAGCAATAAATTAATGATACTTTTGGCACCATCATCTGTAAAAAAACATATTATTGATTAGTTAGATAAGGGACAAATGAATGAGTTGTGAAAATAGGCAATGTGTTGATGCAAATCAGCAAAGGGTCGAAGTATGGAAGGGACAGGGTCGACACAGTTTACATGAGCAAAGGGTCGATGCAAATATACAAATGGTCGATGCATGGAAGAGACAGGGTTGACACAGCTTACATGAGCAAAGGGTCGATGCAAATTAGCAAATGGTCAATGCAAATATGCAAAAGGTCGATGCATGGAAGGGACAGGGTCGACACATTGTACATGAGCAAAGGGTCAATGCAAATTAGCAAACGGTCAATACAAATTAGCAAAGGGTCGATGCATGGAAGGGACTGGGTCGATGCAGTGTAGAAGGTCAATGAAAAAACATAAGGGTCGATGCAAATTAGCAAAGGGTCGATGCCAATATGCAACGGGTCGATGCATGGAAGAGACAGGGTTGACACAGTGTAGAAGGTCAATGAAAAAACATAAAGGTCGATGCAGATTAGGAAAGGGTCGATGTCAATATGCAACGGGTCGATGCATGGAAGGGACTGGGTTGACACAGTGTAGATGGCCAATGAAAACACCTAAGGCTCGATGCAAAAACGCAAAGGGTTGATGCAAATACCATAAGGGTTGATACAAAATTGTATCAAGTGTTTCGACAGCAAGTTCACTGACCAAGAACCATGCATCAACTTCTCAAGCTAAATGTATCGACCAGGTCGAAACATGTTGTAAACATGTAGAACCGATTTCCATCGGCTTCGTCCCCTACGTTCTTAAAACTTTTTTCATGACCAGATTTTCGGAGAAAATCTCAATGTAACTGTTTCTTAGAATACTCAAAGCCTCATTTACCATTAGTAAGAAGTTAATCACAAGGTATAGAGATTAAAAATCAAAACATACCTTTCTAGGTTTTGGTTATCACAAGGTAAATGATTATCATACAAAACCCATGAGTTTGGAGTTCGCCGGAATAGATTCACACAAAAATGAATGAGTTTGGATTGGAGCTCGCTGGAAAATTTACTGGGATAATGCACGTAGAAGGTTTTCCCCATGCAAATATGTAACACCGATCATCACCTTTGTTTTTGAAAGTTAATGCAATGGATTGTTTAATGCTTGAAGATAGGTAGTGGAGGGGTATTTTAGACTTTACATATATCTAGAATAACAAAAAATCATTCATAAGGGCATTTAGAGAAGGGTTTTTAAAAACATGGTATTTAGGGAAGAAGCCATAGTAGAGGGGCAATCAGGGAAAAACCCCAAAATACTAACAATCAGTCTTTACTTTTTCAGACGGGATGTGTTGATTAATGATTTATTGAAAATAGATTTTTAATGAGTTTTTTTTTTGCTAGGGTATCATTTAACTACGGTTAGTGGTTAGAGCAATGATTAGTGGTTAACTTGGGAGAGTGGAGCTCCTGCGGACTCACCACCCAGGGGGATTGGATCCCCTGACCTCCCTCAACCGAGAGGCCACACCCCACTACCGCATAAGAGGCAGAGTGTGATTTTAAACCATAGAAATTTAAAAATCACTTTGTATCCAACTCACAGGGAATCCAAGCATTCCATATATCATTAGATCATACGAAATCAAAGAACATATAAAGAGGAACAATGAACCAAACTAAGAAAATTATTCAATTAAAATTAATAATCAAACCATCCACATCGTCCACATAAGTTGGAAAAAGTTTCAAATCCCTAACCTTGGAAGGGTGTTTAGCCAACCATTATTGGAGTTGTCATTCTCCTTAATGATTTACTAAATATTACAAGAACTCAAATAAAAAAAGAACTAAAAGAAGAAAATAAAATAAGAGACAAGAGAGCAAAAGAGAGGAGAGGAGAGAACTAAAGACAACCCAAAAAAATCCAATCTCAATAGGGCTAGACGTCCAGCCCTTCCTTTCCTCTTAGAAACTTATTTGCTTTCTTTTTCTTAAGACCTATTAAAAGGAAACATGACATCACCACTTTTGACTTTCTTTTTTCCTTCTTTAGTATAATGAAAATATCCCAATACCACCTTTTTGCATTTTCTCTATTTTGGAAGTATTCACCCATGTATCAAATTTTTCTCCACACGCAAACGATCTCTCCTTCCTCTTTCTTAGATTCCCTTTTTTTTAACCAATGATGAATCTCCACATGTCAATAGTCCTTTGTAGGTTGCTTTATATTAGATTAGGAAAAAACTCTTTGACTTCTTGACTTGTGAGCTTTGTGTCTTGGGCTTTAGCACTTTTACTTGTAGAACTTGAACTTGTGATTTTTGACCTTTGGATTTTACCTCCTTTAGAACTTGGACTTGAATTTTTGGACTTTAGCTTTCTTGAATCCCGAGAGTGAGTTGGGTTAAGATTTCTGCAAAAATAAATACACATAATAAGTCTCTCTTAAGAAAACTTTGCATGTGACATTTCCGGATGCGCATGAATGCATGCGACTATTCCATAAAAATCAAAAGAAAGAAGACAACGTAATGGTGAGAAAAGAATTCACCACTTTACGTGTAAAATTGAATATATATAAGCCAGATAAGTTTGATAATGCTTATTTAAATGGGGATTATTAAGCAAAATTAAGCACTTATCAACACCCCTCAACTAGCACTTTACTAGTCCTCGGGCAAAATGAATGTGAAGAAGCAATATCAAACTATCATCATTTCAATTCCATAAGACAAGCAGAAAACTTTCATCGTGCAAACTAACCAAGATTTTTTTAAAGAAACTCAGTTCATCTCTCATTAGCATGACCCAGATGTAACAATAATTTAAACTTAGATTGAAAGGGCTGAATATAGTCAATCAATTAATCAGGATAATAACAGTAAAGTATGATTGACAATCCTCCTTTTCAAAACAGGTTTATTTTTTCAAAAAAATTGAAGAAGAACAAAAATTACTCATAAGAACTTCTTCATGTAACACATTCTAATCAAGACATCAAATTTAGAATTATTAGGGCACTAGTTTTCATTATATTTCAGCTATATATTCCAGTATTCTAAACAAAGTCCAAATCACTAAGTCCCATTTAAAAACATTTGAGTGCATGTGCAGTCTGACAAATATCTAAAGTATCGATTTCTTTAAGCAGAGTCAACTTTTTGTTCACCACAGAATGGTCAGGTTGACCTAAGAATCTGATTCAAAACTAAGCTAATCTGTCCATGATCACGAAAGTTGTGGATATTCACCTTAATACCTCATGGGTTTTATCTGTAATACTCCAGTTTATTCGCTTTTTTACAATGACGGCTTTCACCCAACTTGTTTTAATAAGGTCATAGCAAAAGGAACTGATATTTCAACATTGAGAGCGCATTTTTTAATTTTCATGTCATTTTTCTTTCTTTCTTTTTCCCTTTTTTTTTTTCAAAGACCTGACAAGAGGTAGCCCTTTTCAAAGTACCTGGTCTAATTCACTGGTTTCTTTCTATGACTTCATCATAACCTAGTTCTGTTTTTACTTTTATCAGTAAACCAAGTGAACAAGATAGTCATAGTTCATCAGACTTGGTTTCTCCCTACATTCCAGACAATTATCAAGGCAACAACTACCAAATTCAACCTAATTCCAGAGATTGAGTCAGATGTGTAGTGAAAGTTCAAAAATTCAGCAATGTATAAAATTCACTAACTGAAAATTAGTATCAAAGACTTTCCATTATAAACAACTGGAATTGAGCTTCTTAAAGATTTTCACCGCGTGCCTTTATAATCCAAAATTCAATAGCTCAATCAAGGGAGAAAATAGAAAGTAGCTAAGAAGGAAATGATTTTTTTTTTTGAAGGAGAAATGCAATGATCTATACTATTAGCAGAGATTATCCCAACAATAAAGCACAAATTTACACCCCCAACCTAAATCGAATATTGTCCTCAATGTTTCAAGTAGAGATTTACATGAAATATAACATTGAGAGGCCAAAAAGAGATACAGGGCATGAAATATCATAGGGATATGAGCTAATCGATCAAACTAAAAGAGAAAATAAAGCATTTAAGAGCAAACAAAAATGCATAGTATACACAGAAATCCATCTCAAGTGAGAGAAAGGATCAATCAGGATAAATAGGCTCTTCCAGAGTTGTGGACTCAACATCTGGGGTGAAATTCTCCAAGAACGGTTTCAATCGTTGACCATGCAAATGAGAATTATATAAAAGAAATTTTTGAGAAGGCTCAAAAGATTTTCGAAGAATATGCTTATCATGAAAAACCTTCATTCTTTCCTTGTAAATTTTGGCACTCTCATAAGCATCATGTCGGATTTCTTCTAACTCATCCAGTTGGAGTTTGCGAAGCAAGCCTGCTTTCTCCAAATAAAAATTGAGTGTCTTTATCGCCTAGTAAGCCTTGTGTTCCAATTCAACAGGCAAGTGACAAGTCATTCCAAAGACAAGTCGATATGGAGACATTCCAATCGGGGTTTTGAAAGTTATACGGTAAGCCCATAGCGCATCGGTTAGTCGTAACGACCAATCCTTACGATCTGGATTTACCGTTTTTTATTAAATATTTTTAATCTCCTGAATGGATATTTCCACTTGTCCACCTGTTTGTAGGTGATAAGCGGTAGAAACTTTATGGGTTATCCTATATTTTTTCATCAAAGCCTCAAAAGGCCGATTACAGAAGTGCGTACTCCCATCACTAATAAGGGCTCGAGGTGTTCCAAACCTTGATAAAACATTTTCTTTTAATCTCAAGACCATTTTGTGGTCGTTGGTTTTGCTTGGAACTGTCTCGATCTATTTTGACACATAATCAACGGCTACTAAGATATAAAGATACCCAAAAGAAGGAGAGAATGGTCCCATGAAATCGATGCCCCAACAGTCAAAAACTTCAATAATCAAAATTGGGTTGAGAGGCATCATATTTCGATGAGAGATTCCTCATAATTTTTGGCAGCGCTCACATGCTTCGCAAAACTCATGAGTGTCCTTAAAAAGGGTGGGCCAATAAAACCGCATTGCAGAATTTTTGCAGTAGTCTTTTTGGCTGAAAAATGACCACCATATACTTCAGAGTGACAAAAGGAGATGACATTCATGTGTTCAAAATCAGGCACACATCTCCTAATAATTTGATCAGAACAATATTTAAACAGATAAGGATCATCCCAGAAAAATTTACGTATCTCAGTAAAAAATTTCTTCTTATCTTATTGTTTCCAATGAATAGGATGGTTACCTGTAATAAGATAATTTGCAATATCCACAAACCAAGGTAATTGGGAGACAGCAAAAAGTTGCTCATTGGGAAACGTGTCTTTGATCGGCATTGTCTCCAAGGAATCAGAGAGCACAAGATGGGATAAATGATCAGCCCCTATATTTTCTACTCCTTTCTTATCTTTAATTTCTAAGTCAAATTCCTAAAATAGGAGGATCCACTTAAGGAGTCTTGGTTTAGCATCTTTCTTAGAAAGAATGTACTTTAAAGCTGTATGGTCAACAAAAATAATAATTCGGAATCCAATCAAGTAAGATTGAACTTTTCAAATGCAAAGACTACGGCTAGGAGTTCTTTTCCTGTAGTAGAATAGTTCATCTAAGCACTGTTTAAGGTCCTACTTGCATAGTAAATGACACAAGGCTTCTTATCCTTGTGTTGCCCTAACACAGCCCCAACCGCATAGTCACTAGTATCACACATGATCTCAAAGGGTAAACTCTAATCAGGTGGTTGCATAATAGGAGTGGAAATCAACATGTCTTTCAGCGTTGCAAAAGCTTCCTGACATGTTTTAATCTACTCGAAGGAGTTTTCCTTTGAGAGAAGGTTACACAATGGTCTAGATATTGCACTAAAGTTTTTAATAAACCTTCTGTAAAATCCTGCATGACCTAGAAAATATCTAATGTCCTTAATGGTCTTTGGGGTGGGTAAATTGGCTACCAAATCAATTTTGGCTCTATCCACTTCGATTCATTGAGAGGAGACAATGTGACCAAGCACGATCCCTTTAGAGACCATAAAATGACACTTCTCCCAATTCAAAATGAAGTTTTTCTCCTCACATCAAATCAAAACATTTTTCAAATGATACGGGCAATCATCAAAAGAATAACCAAACATAGAAAAATCATCCATAAACACTTCAAGGAAACGCTCTACCATATCACTAAATATACTCAACATGCATCTCTAGAACGTGGCAGGAGCATTATGTTGGACATATATGCCCTCAAAAGCCAATAAGAGACTTTTCTATGTTGATTAGATAAGCATCATATTCACACAACCAACTATAAAGGGTATTTATATTAATTACTGTCTCATATGATGAAGACATAAAGTTCCATAGGTAACATTGTAGGAAAATCATGCAAGGGTTGCGAGGAGATATGATTTTCCGGTTCCTTGTAAACCTAATATTGTTTAAAGCCTCTAGAGTACTGGTTGGGCGCCGTACTTCATCATGGCTTGCACATGTGTAGTTCTATAAGATAGTGTGATGAATCTCATTCACAGAGAGTGGTGACTCTTGACTAACATCTGAGTATATGTAGCAAGTACATAATACTGAACGGGGTCACTAGTGGATACCCTATGGAATACACTATCAGATTGTATTAGGGTTATCCATTTGACAAATTGTCCTTAGACTTGAGAGGTTAACATCTTCTCAGACATTTGTCTATATGGCTTTGATGTGCCAATCGGCAATGTCTAATACACTGGACTAACTCCGGGTACGTTGGGTCATGTACACTATGTTTGGAGAAGTGTGTAAACACTCAATAAAGAATCCACAACTCCTTAATTGGAGATAATGATATCAAGGTGATACTTGTTGAACTGAACTGCTAAATCCAGTACTGGTGCTTTTCGGTAAAATGGTCTTTATCGAAGTTGATATTTTTAATATGGAAATGTATATATAAATATATATATATATATGTCAGTTCTTTTTTAATGTTTCTTCAAAAGTGTTTTGGAGGTTCAGTTCATTGAAAAAGTAATCATGAGAAAGGGTTCTATTCATAAGCTAGGGACTAAGACAGTGGAATTGTTCCAATCCCGGAAGCTTACAAGTGATATCGGAATGTGGAAGGATTTATTTGTAAATATATTGTGAGATGGTACTTACAAGCAATTCTCTAATTTCTGGAGGTTAATCACATTGTGTTAATGGACATTAATTGTGATTGGTGGAAGTCCAGGGATATAGATAAAATTCTATAATCCTAATGGAGTATAGGAAAGGTGTTTCCTAGTAACAATGCTTCAACCAAAAAAGTGAAGTACTTGGTCCCACAACCGGAAATAGGAGATCCCTTTAGATCCCACACACAAGGATCTTCTTAAAGTATTTAATTTAATTTATAATTAAATTAATTAATTTCTCTAAGTAATCACTCTATGGTATAGTGAAGCTCTAAAAGGTGGAATCACATTAGATGTGAAAAACCAAATGGGTAGGACCCATTGGGAATTATTATAAAAGAATAATTCAAGTGACCAAGAGGGTTTTGGAAACCCTTTGGGCATGTGGAGTGGGACCCACCTAGGGTGGGACGCCCACTTCAAGGAGGAATAATAATTGTTATTATTTTAATTAGTTTCTAATAACTAATATCCTTAGTAGATAAGGTTAGTTAGTTAGTTACTAATTAAAGATTCCCTAATTGATAGGGATTCCATTAGTTAATTACTAATTCAAGATTCCTTATTGGATAAGGATAAGATTAGTTACTAATGGATAAGGTTAGTTTCTTTTAAGATTAATCCTAATTGGATTAGGAGAATAATCAATAAAGGAAACTATTGAGGAATCCTAATTGGATTAGGATAAGGTTAATGAATTATAATTGGATTACAATTCAAGCAACCAAGAGGGAACTTATATAAAGGATTGGATACCCAGCCCTTTAAGATATATAATTCTCCAGAATTTTTTTCTTCTCTCCCTCTCCTCAAGTTCACGCCCAGCCCTCTCCCCCTTTGAGGGTGTACGGTCATCCTTCCCCTTCTTCCTTTTTGTTTGGTTTTTGATCTTGATGATCAAGAACAAGTTCTTTGAAGATCAAGATTGGATCTTGTTTGATCAAGAAAGGTTCTTGGATCAATGAAAAGAAGAAAAAATAAAAGAGCATGAAATTTGGAAGGGCCATTAGCTTCCATTAGAGAAAGCTTTAAAGGAAAAAGAAGGTTCGTGTGAATCGACAGGTGTAGCACCCCGGACTTTTTCATCCTTAATGAATAGCACCTTCGTAGCTAATTGACCGTTTTTGTAGTCTAATTAATAAATAAGGGAGAAATCGGAAATTCCGAAACGTTAGAAATGTGCGTTTTCGAAAGACGAACCCAACGCAAGTTGAATCGTCGAAATCCGACGAGCGAGTCAAAAGATATGGTCAAAACAGTCCAGACATACAGAGCACCGATCGCTCGGTCCAGTCTGCGATCGATCGGTCCATAATCGATCGATCGGTAGCTATCGCACGGTCAGAAATTTTGTATGGGGAAATTTTCCAGAGAGTGTGTTTTTGACCGATCGATTGGTCATAAACACCGATCGCTCGGTAGGCAACCGATCGATCGGTCATACCCACCGATCGATCGGTCTTCGTGTTTTTCAGAATTTTCATCAAGGTCTTTATCGTCTTTTGGGGGTTAAACCCTTTCTCCTTAAGGCTTGCCCGAGCCTTTAGGGCTTCATTCACAACACTTAAGGTATTTTGAGAGATAGAGAGAGAGGAGAAGGGGATTTGCAAATAGGGTTTTCCATTGGAGAAGAAATCAAAGGGGTGAAGACCCTAGATCGTCCCCAAGCACGTTTTCTTCAAGATTTCAACTCAATCTCGTGTGGGGTTCCATTCTCCAACCTAGGGCAGCAGCCCAAGCACGTTTTTGAAAGGGATTTCTTCCCCAACTCAAGTCTCCTTCAAGCAAGGTGTTCTTCTTTCAAGTTGGAGCTTCAATCAAAGTTTCTACAAGGATCAAGCCTTGATTTAAGGTTAGTACACCCTACTAACTTTCCTTAGCAATAACCTAGGTCTTCTAGTGTAAATGGTGATTCTATATATATTATGCTTTCCCTTCCCTATGCATTGTATTAACTCAACAAATATAAACAAGATAAAGGAAATGGAATGAATGTGTGGATGGGAGATTCGATGTGGCGATTGGATGCCGAATGTGATGCATGATGTGTGGGTTGTGAATTGGAAAATGGAGGATGGGCATTGTACAAATAACAAACTTACCCTTGTGTGATTGAATGGAAAATATGCATTAAAAAGAAGGAGATAAACTACTAAGGAATAAAGTATGAAAGTGTTTGACAAAATACCTAAACTATGAATAAATGATCTCAATGAAGAGTATAGAAATGGGTTTTATGCATGCGTGCTTATAAATGATAGATTGATCTAATGTTATGCAAACTACTTATGTTACCTATGTTCATATCATGAATTGAATTAAAATGTCATATTTTGGTTATTCCCATTAACATGATTGTCACTATGGACACGTACACGAGCACGCATGATAGCATGAACCGAGATTTCAAGAGCATGTGCATATAATAAACAACAAGAAAGCATTGCATATCAAGGAGGTTGGTAGCCCAGGGAGGATTCGGGTGCTAGCCTCTGGCTCACAAGTGCATTTCATAACAAGGAGGTTGGTAGCCCAGGGACATTCGGGTGCTAGCCTCTGGCTCACAAGTGCATTTCATAACAAGGAGGTTGGTAGCCCAGGGAGGATTCGGGTACTAACCTCTGGCTCACAAGTGCATTGCATATCAAGGAGGTTGGCAGCCCAGGGAGATTCGGGTGCTAGCCTCTGGCTCACAAGTTTACAAGATGGAGGTTTACAAGATGATGATCATGCATTCATGCATGCACGCATACATGATTTCTACGAGGCATACCGGGACATGACAAGGGTTTTCAAGCATGAGTTTTATCGGCATTTTCGCATTCATGTACGCACGTCAGGATGCTTGTATTGTGTCATGCCCTATACTGTTTCTTTGTGATGTTTCTATTACTGTTTGTATGATATGATTATTATGTGTTTTTATTATTGTTATGGTCTGCTAGTAGCTTGTACTCGCTGAGTATTCCATGCTCAGCCGTACTTTCATGTCGGCAGGTACTGAGGGAGCCCTCGACCCGGAGCCTTGGGTCGAGGAAGAGTATACAGAGGAGAGAGAGTCGGCTATCCCATTACAGTCTCAGGCAGACCGAGACCTCGATGCGTGGCCATACCTCGACTACTGTTGAGGGGCGAGTATGAGAGAGTTTGGTGTATTTTGATATTTTGATAGGTGGGCCTGTCCACCTTAGGCTTAGACATGTCTTGTATTTATGTTAACTTGGAATACTATTTTGGATCATCAGAAGAAATGAAAATTTGTTTACGCTTCTGCATATATGATAGCTTCCGCGCTCTGATTATCGTTATGAGTACTGTATTTTATCTTGTGCATTACAGGATGGTTTGATAGGTTCGCAGTGTGACACCTAAAATATCCCTAAACTCCTAGGGGGTATTTTGGGGTGTTACAACAGGAGACTTGACACTTGTGAAGTTTTACGAGTACTATTCTTATGTGGATTTGACTTAACAATTTCAAAGTCGCAAAGGTGAATGTTATCCTAACCTTCATTGAATAAAATCAATTAGAATCTTAGTCAGATCTTGGGATTCGATGTATGCCCCCCAAGAACTGTTTTTCTAAAATAAAAAAGAGGCATATTTTCATTGGTATCAGAGCCAGGGCTATGCTTCTCTTTGATTTTTGAGTTTAATCAAGATTTATATCAAGATTGCCTCCCCTATGAATTTTGGTAGCCATAATGAATCAATCTTCTAGATTCTTAATTATTGGATAATCATTATTAGGCTTAAGGGATCCCCCTCTAGTTATTGAGGGAGTAATCAAGCCCTTAGAAATTAGTGTGATACTAATTTCAGTTTTGGATGATTTCAAAACCTCTCTTAATTCTATTAGGGATAGGTATATAGAGATATAAATTTGGTTAAAGCCCTTTAAGGATTCAAAGATCCTTTTTATATTAAATTAAATTGTTTAATTTATTCTTGTGAGCCCCGGGCAAGTTTTCCCTTTGATATATACCACTTAGATACTCATTGATATTTTGGCTAGCATATATAGATGGGATTTTATTTATTAAATGTTAATTAATAAATCTCATGGTGTTAGACACCCTTGCTTAAGTGTTCTTGGAGATTAAAGCTTATTTCGATTAAAATTGATTCATGGATTTTTGGATTTGTATTTGATTAAAAGAATCGATACAGTTTCGGTATTTCTGCCATAACTGTGTGACCGTAAGTCCGATTTAGATCCTTCAGTACATCGTTTCGAAGCCGTCGAAAAGATCTACAACTTTTGTGAAGAAAGTTTTTCCAGAATCAATCGTTTTGAGGGTCAAAACTTAAGTTGAAAATCTAAAGCGGGAAAATGAGTTTTCTAAATTAATTTTCCAAGAGGCTTTCAAATTTTTCCTAAATTCCATTATTTGATTTGAGAGCATGGGATGCTATTAAATCGTTTAATGGGCTATCAATTAATTAAATAGTTTAATTATTTGATTCGAGAGCACAGGCTGAGATTTAATTAAATTGTTTAATTATCTGCTTCGAGTCCACGGGCTATCATTTAATTAAATGTTAATTATGATATCTTTTATGGTTCCCTAAAAAGTTTATGGGAATAATACCATAATTATTGTAGTTGATTTGGATCAATTATATGTGCTCAGAATGACCGCCTACATAGTATTTATAAGTTTTTATTTGATTAATAGTTAATCAAGTAATTACATAAATGTCATTGGTTGAGATACAGGGTTTTATCTCAAGTGAATTTTAATTAATAGAGATCAATTATTTTATGGACATTTAATACTATTGTTTAGGGTATTTTTTTTATTTAATTGTTAAATCAAATAATCCCTAAAGCAGTTGGCCATTATGGAAAATTTTGAATTCACCTATTATTGATTTTGAATTTATTTTTGGGATCAATATAAAGTGATATTAAAAATTAGCAATTTACTGGTTTTTATTTTGGTCTTTTAATAGTTATTAGATCAAAATAATATGGAAGGGATTAGATCCCTAGCCTAGCTGAATTTAATATGGTGTTTTCTATTTGTTTATCAATTGAGGAATGTGAGGATGAATTTTAGGGTTAGATTAAATTTTAGAGAAATTGTTTCTCTAAATGATTTTCTAAGCATTAAAGAAAAATTGTTTTCTTTTAATGATGATCTAAAAACCCTAAGAATTCATTCTAGACATGCTTGCTTTCTTTGCTCTAGGGTTTTTCTATTAAATGTTAATAGAGGCCTTAATCATATGGGAAAGAGTTTCCCTAAGGTTAACAAAACTCTTGTTGAGGTTATGGACTTTCTAAGTAACTTGTCATGCCAAGTTATTATTCATAGTTGATGAATTGTTAATATATATTCTTGTTGAATGGTGGATGAGTTACATGATCATGTCTTCTTCTTCTCTCTCTATTCTCTTCTCTTTCTTCTTATGAGTTGTACTCCCCTTAAGCACCCTATTTTGGGTGGTTTCTCAAGGTTTCTTATTTTGAATATGATGTAATCTTAGTATTAAGAGTTGCTGATTTTTCTCTATAGAGAAATCATATTGAAGATCAAAGATGATGGTGATCGCATGGAGAATAAATCTTGGAAGGCGTTCTACAAGAGTAGTTGTAGGATTTCTAAGATAGCATGATCATGTTGACCCATTGTGCGACTATATTATGTATTTCATGTGATGATTTGTTATAGCTTTTAGTTGCTTAGAAAAGTCCATAACCCTTGTGATAATGTGATTATCGTTTTTTGTGCAAATTTTGGATAATTGGATCAAACCTCACAATATGTGTTTTGTTGAAACATAAAAAGTTTGTGTTTAAATAAAACACATTATTATAACCCTTTTGGACATGATGCATGTAGTTCATGTTGAAATTTTTACGTGGAATATGTTACTTGCATGATTATGAGATAATTATACCTTAATTGGCATAGATGTAAGCTAACAATATTCACGATTATGGGAAGTGCTTGAGTGACACTTATAGACCCTAGTAGAGGTCTTAGAGAGTTGTTTAAAGACTCCCATAATTTTTTAGACATAGGGTTGGTGAACCCTAATGTGGTAAAAATTAATTCGTAGATAATTAAAGGGTAATATAGTCTATTTTGACTTATGGGCTTTAATGATGCACATGGACACTTTATAATTGTTATTTTGGGCCCATGGTGCTTGGTATGACCAATGGTCCATCATATGGATGTATGAACCATTTAAAGCCCACTGATGTTAAAAATGACCTTTGTACCCTTGGATTAGATCCATTAAGATTTCTGGGGCCAGTGGGAGTTCATTAGAATTAGTTTGATCTAATTAAACAGAAATTTGATTTATTATCATGTGATGATATTTGTATATTGTTCTATACATGTGATACAATGATAAATATTGTGAATGCTTTTGATATATGCATTAGATGTATAATTTGTTCATGATATTCTGTTTTCCCTCAAGAAAAATATTAAGTGAATTAAATGGGCTAATCTATCCTACAGGATAATATTGCCCTATGACCTTCCATTATCAATAAGACTAGGAATTAATTAGCCTGAGTCTTGTCTTGCCAAAAGGTATTGACATAATTCAGTCTGAGTTAAACTCCTAGAGTCTTATTTCTATAGTAGATAGGTTTGTGTATGGCCTGATAGGGAGTGTCAACTAAAATGGGGGCACAGCCCTACTTGATCATATGACGAACCAGAATGATGGGTTTCACTTAACCAAGGAACATGGCGGCTGAAACAGTGACAGTCATGTTGTCCTTGGAGGTCGCAAGAAAATTGGGAATCACTGATTTACATAAGGAGTTATGTATGAGATGCTCAGTGATGGATAGTTACTATCCACCTTGTAGTGCATGTGTGGTACTATCCTAAAATGGAAGATTGCATGTGTATTATAAGGCACCAATGCTCATCAAAAATATGAAGTAACATATTTCCTAATTTTATAGATTGAGAGGTCTATGAAATTTGACTGAATGATGAGCAATATCATCAAAGATCAAAAGTCCTGATTTAATGATATTATAATGTGTGAAATTATGATGTATGTTTTATTTTCATGTCATTCTATAACCACCTTACCAAGACTTTAATGAGAATCTCTTCACCAATTCAAAGTGTTTGGAATAGAAAAAGAATCTCAAGTCTGTGCTTACCATCTAAAGAATTGCCCAAGTTATTACTATTTATGTTAAATCTCATATGAGATGTTTACAGAATACAATAGGGCTGCTAGGCAGTTTACTATATAAAAAGACAAGTGGACACCAAGTTGACTAGGGAAACCCAGTCACAAAGAATATGATAGAGATCATTGGATTCATAAATCTCAATTCTTGGTGCTGAGATAAATTGAAATAAATTTATGGGATTAGAGGATATGATCCTCGACAAACTCCCAGAGTCCTTTAATATGGTTATGTTGAACAAGTAGGAAATCAGATTGTCTGAAATCCCACATGTTGCATATGGCTAAGAACCTTTGAAGAGTTCAATGCTACTTGCAAAGATGTTCAAAAGAATTGGATTTTCAAAATCTCGAGCATTTATGCAAAGGAAAAAAATCCAAGATTTTCCATTGGAAATGTATTCTAGTAGTATGGACAAAGGCTCTTCTGAGAAGAAAGGAAAGTATAAGGATTGTGCTTCATAGTGAAACAATTGGTCATTGGATACAGGACAAACCTTTGGAAGGATTGTCCAGCTTATATACTCATCAAGTTCAACTTAATTGTTGGAACCTCTAGCTCCTAATGCTTGGTATGATCTTGCATAAGTGTAATAGTTGCATGTTTGTTAAGGAGAATGAGAAATTTAAGTAGATAAAACTTCTACTTGGGAATGGGACAAAAGTTGGATGATCGTAACCATATGAATCTTCCATTAAGAGGTAACTAACTTTATTTCACATTCTTTGAAAAGTTCAAGGAATTCCGCATTGAAATAAATAAACAGCTAGGTAAGTCTTTCATGATTGAGAAGAGTACCTCTTAATAGAAATTTCATAATTTACTCTCATTACATCTGTCTCAGATCCAAGCTTTGCCCCTTTCTTTATTTAACTCAGGTTAGCCCCTTTCTTTTGCCTTCATCTATTGATAACATTAAAGCTGGAGGTTTTTTTACTTCCAATGATAAAGATGTTACTATCTGGAACAAGAATACAGATGGGAAATTTTTTGTTAAATCAGCTTGGCATTCTATAAGGGAGAAAAATCATGATCACCCTTGGTATTCAGTTTTATGGCACCCTATTATCCCTACCAAAATCCAGATATTTTGCTGGAAACTTGTGAATAATGCTATTCCAACTGATTCGGCAATTCAAGGTTTGGGCATTCCTTTGGCTAGTAGGTGTTACTGTTGCGAGAATATCAGGATGGAAGATGTCTATCACTTGTTTATTAGAAGTGATATAGCTAATCACCTCTGGAATTTTTGTTCCAATTGCTGCATCATTCCAGTCTTTTATCGAGATAATATTCATTGTCGCATTAAGAGGTGGATCCGAGGCTTTTCTTCTAGAAAAAATGTGCTTTATTTGCTTATCCCAGCTTTGATAGTTTGGGAAATATGGATTGAAAGGTGCAGAAGAAAATATGACTCTAAGGCTAGAAGATGTGGAACTTTGATAAATTTTATTCAAAGAAAAATTCTGGACATTGGCTCTCTCTATGTTAAGAATGATCTTAATTTAACTCCCATTGGTGGATTGGCTCATCAGGTTCATTCGAATTTTAAGATGATTTTTGTTAAGTGGATTTGTCCTCCCAGGGGGAGAATGAAACTTAACATTGATGGTGCCTCGAGAGGAAACCCAGGGATATCAGGTGGAGGAGGTGTTATCAGAAATCATAATGGAGACATAGTAGCTGGTTTCTTTTCTTACTATGGTGTTTATACCAACAACTTGGCGGAGACGCAGGCTCTTTTGGATGGTCTATTGTTATGCCATCATCTTAATATTCGAAATGCTGATATAGAAACTGATTCAAAAATTTTGGTTGACACTTGGAATGGTAGGGGATCTCATTCTTGGAAGAATTGGTATAAGGACATCAAGATCTAAGCTTTGCTTTTGGATAGTTATTCTCTCAAGCATGTTTATAGAGAAGCCAACTGTGTAGCTGATGGCTTAGCCAATATGGGATGTGATTTGAAGGTATCTAACTTTTTTTCCTCTGATATTATCACGGCTGAGATTAATGCCTTAAGCCGTTTGGACAAAATGGGTATTGGTAATATCCGTATTGTTAAGGTTTGATTTAGATTTTTAGTCAGGATTAGACGTCTTTTGTCCCCTTGTTTGTTTTGTAGGGGTAAGGTTTATGTCCCCCCCTTCTTTGTTGCTTTCTTATTGGTTTTTTTTCTCTTTGTTGGTCTGGTTGTAGGGGTAAGGTTTATGTCCCCCCCATTTCATTTTATTATTAATAAACCGGTAGGGGTCCTTGCCAAACCCCCCACTCCCTCTGAGTGGCTTTATTTGAAAAAAAAAAAAAAAAACATCTGTCTCAGATAATTCTCATAACAAACCATAGCATGATGGTGTTGTTAAATCAAATTATATTGGATATGATTTGATAGAAGATGAGCTTGGGATTCGCATTAGAGATACTTAATCTCTATTCCTAGATAACAAAAGATATTTGTAAACAGGAATACAAGTTTCCTAGTAAAGACACTAAATCTAGAATTGTTCTAGAAGCGGAAGCCCAATAGACCAATAACTATGAGAATTGATAGAGATCAACTCTCTACTTTCACTATACCTAAATAGTACACTAGAATCCACAGGTCCCAGAATCTGTAGATGGACTAACTTTTATTTTGATGAAGTAATCAAACTGTTTGATTTTTATCTAAGAATAAAAGTATCATTTGTGTGCAAATTGGTTAGTGGGAGCATAATTACTTTCCTGGCTCTATGCAGAGATAATATTCTTTTCATTTCGAATGAAGTATGAATATTATTCTTCTCTTAGATTTGATCAAGCAATTTTACAATGAAGGACAAAAACTTTGACATCATGTTTTCTTAGTCCTAAATGGTTTAGAGACAAAAGGAAAAGGATATTGTTATTCTCCCAATAACAATCATGTTTTTGTGCAAGTAAGATTCCAAGCAAAGAGTTTCTACCTTTATGGGATGGAATCTGTTTCTTTTAGATATATGATATCATGAGAAAGTATACTTGTACTAGACTGGATATTTATCACATATTGATGTGATAAGATATTGGTCAGATTAGTCCGGAGCATTGCATAATGGTAAAGCAAAAGCAAGTTAACTTCAGAAAATGACTGTGGGACAGTATCAATTTTGTTTAGTCTTTTAAGACTATGGTTAATGATAATAAATTTGCAAGAGTTGCAAGTGTTATTGTAACACTACAATAGTTGTGGTAAAGCAGACATGACAGACTCATACATATTAAGGTATGTCTCAATTGGTGTTTGAGAAACATCACTGAGAAGGTGGGTATTACATCTAATTGGCTTAGAGTGCAAGTGGGAGATTGTTGGACATATATGCCCTCGAAAGCCAATAAGAGACTTTTTTATGTTGATTAGATAAGCATCATATTCACACAACCTACTATAAAGGGTATTTATATTAATTACTGTCTCATATGATAAAGACATAAAGTTCCATAGGTAACATTGTAGGAAAATCATGCAAAGGTTGCGAGGAGATATGATTTTCCGGTTCCTTGTAAACCTAATATTGTTCGAAGCCTCTAGAGTACTGGTTGGGCGTCGTACTTCATCATGGCTTGCACATGTGTAGTTCTAAGATAGTGTGATGAATCTCATTCACAGAGAGTGGTGACTCTTGACTAACATCTGAGTATATGTAGCAAGTATATAATACTGAACGGGGTCACTAGTGGATACCCTATGGAATACACTATCAGATTGTATTAGGGTTATTCATTTGACAAATTGTCCTTAGACCTGAGAGGTTAACATCTTCTCAAACATTTGTCTATATGGCTTTGATGTGCCAATCGGTAATGTCCAATACACAGGACTAACTCCGGGTACGTTGGGTCATGTACACTATGTTTGGAGAAGTGTGTAAACACTCAATAAGGAATCCACAACTCCTTAATTGGAGATAATGATATCAAGGTGATACTTGTTGAATTGAACTGTTAAATCCAGTACTAGTGCTTTTCGGTAAAATAGTCTTTATCGAAGTTGATATTTTCAATATAGAAATGTATATATAAATATATATATATATGTCAGTTCTTTGTTAATGTTTCTTCAAAAGTGTTTTGGAGGTCCAGTTCATTGAAAAAGTAATCATAAGAAAGGGTTCTATTCATAAGCTAGGGACTAAGACAGTGGAATTGTTCCAATCCCGGAAGCTTACAAGTGATATCGGAATGTGGAAGGATTTATTTGTAAATATATTGTGAAATGGTACTTACAAGCAATTCTCTAATTTCTGGAGGTTAATCACATTTTGTTAATGGACATTAATTGTGATTGGTGGAAGTCCAGGGATATAGATAAAATTCTATAATCCTAATGGAGTATAGGAAAGGTGTTTCCTAGTAACAATGCTTCAACCAAAAAAGTGAAGTACTTGGTCCCACAACCGGAAATAGGAGATCCCTTTAGATCCCACACACAAGGATCTTCTTAAAGTATTTAATTTAATTTATAATTAAATTAATTAATTTCTCTAAGTAATCACTATATGGTATAGTGAAACTCTAAAAGGTGGAATCACATTAGATGTGAAAAACCAAATGAGTAGGACCATTGGGAATTATTATAAAAGAATAATTCAAGTGAGCAAGAGGGTTTTGGAAACCCCTTGGGCGTGTGGAGTGGGACCCACCTAAGGTGGGACGCCCACTTCAAGGAGGAATACTAATTGTTATTATTTTAATTAGTTTTTAATAACTAATATCCTTATTAGATAAGGTTAGTTAGTTAGTTAGTTAGTTACTAATTAAAGATTCCCTAATTGTTAGGGATTCCATTAGTTAGTTACTAATTCAAGATTCCTTATTGGATAAGGATAAGATTAGTTACTAATGGATAAGGTTAGTTTCTTTTAAGATTAATCCTAATTGGATTAGGAGAATAATCAATAAAGGAAACTATTGAGGAATCCTAATTGGATTAGGATAAGGTTAATGAATTATAATTGGATTACAATTCAAGCAACCAAGAGGGAACTTATATAAAGGATTGGATACCCAGCCCTTTAAGATATATAATTCTCTAGAATTTTTTTTCTTCTCTCCCTTTCCTCAAGTTCACGCCCAGCCCTCTCCCCCCTTGCGGGTGTACGGTCACCCTAAACCTTCTTCCTTTTTGTTTGGTTTTTGATCTTGATGATCAAGAACAAGTTCTTTGAAGATCAAGATTGGATCTTGTTTGATCAAGAAAGGTTCTTGGATCAAAGAAAAGAAAAAAAGATAAAAGAGCATAAAATTTGGAAGGGCCATTAGCTTTCATTAGAGAAAGCTTTAAAGGAAAAAGAAGGTTCGTGTGAATCGACAGGAGACTTGATACTTGTGAAGTTTTGCGAGTACTATTCTTATGTGGATTTGACTTAACAATTTCAAAGTCGCAAAGGTGAATGTTATTCTAACCTTCATTGAATAAAATCAATTAGAATCTTAGTCAGATCTTGGGATTCGATGTATGCCCCCCAAGAACTGTTTTTCTAAAATAAAAAAGATGCATACTTTCACATTACACAACCCAAATGGCATCCTTCGGTAAGCAAAAGTTTCGAATGGACATGTAAAAGTGGTTTTTTCTTGGTCCTCATGTGCAATTTCTATCTGGTTATATCCGGAGTACCCATCTAGGAAATAATAAAATTTATGACCAGCTACTCTTTCTAAAATTTGGTCCATGAAGGGCAAAGGGAAATGATCTTTCCTAGTCACTGAGTTCAACTTCCTATAGTCGATGCACATATGCCAACCAGTTGTGACTCTAGTTGGGATTAATTGATCATCAATATTCTTGACTACGGTTATACCAGATTTCTTATGTACCACTTGGGTAGGACTTACCCACTGGCTATAAGAAATAAGGTATAGGATCCCTACATCCAAAAGTTTTAGGACCTCTGCTCTAACCACCTCTTTCATGTTGGGATTCAGCTTGCGCTGCTCTCTTTAGAGGGTTTAGCATTATCCTCCAAATATATCCTATGAGTACAAATTAAGGGACTGATTCCCTTAATATCAGCTATGGTCTACCCTATTACACCTTTGTGTTCTTTAAGAACATCAATTAATTTTTCTTCCTGAGTCTCATTCAATTATGATGAGATGACTATTGGAAATGTCTCTGCTTGGCCCAAAAATGCATATTTGACCTTAGCTGGCAAAGGTTTCAACTCACGCTTTGGTGTTTGGATACTTGACGGGAGGGGTATGGTATCGCGAGGTGGCAATTCTTCAAAACGTAATCTCCACTTGTTAGTATCCAACACCAGAACAGATTCCGACAAAGGGTTTACAGAATTAATTAAAATGTGTCAAACAAGCTTCTAGAGGATTAGAAAAAGAAGATTGAAGAAATTGGTCTTGCACAAGAGTTTCAATCAAATTTACCCCATGCACATCATCATCATCCCCAAGTTGTTTGCAGATATTAAAAATATTTAATTTCAAAGTCATATTGTCAAACGAGAGTTTCATTACATCATTCCTGCAATTGATCAAAGCAGTGGAGGTTGCAAGGAATGAGTGGCCTAAAATGACAAGAATTTGAGTACATGTATTCAACACGGGTTGTGTGTCCACGACAATGAAGTCAACAAGAAAATAAAATTTGTTTACTTGGACCAACACACCTCAACTACCCCTCTCGGTATTTTCACTGAACGGTCAGCAAGTTGGAGTGTTACCTTAATGAACTTTAGCTCACCAAGACCCAACTGCTCATACACCGAGTAGGGTAAGAGGTTAACACTATTCCCAAGGTTAAGCAAAGCTTGCTCTATCCTGAAGTTTCCAGTAATACAAGAAATTGTTGGGCACCCTGGATCTTTGTATTTGGGTGGATTATTATGTTGAATGATTGCACTCACTTGTTCTCTCAAGAAAGCTTTCTTTTGTACATGAAGCCTACGCTTGACTGTACATAAATCTTTTAACAACTTGGCATATGATGAAATTTGTTTGATAGCATCTAACAAGGGGATGTTGATCTTCACTGGTTTGAAGATTTCTAAAATATAAGCATTCTGACTAACTTTTGAGGAGGTTGTAACCTTTGAGGAAAAGGAGCAGGTATTGGACATTGCAAGGCCATATCAGATTTGCACTTAACAAGTTCATTATCACTCTTTGATTTTAAAGATTCCTCAGGTTTGTGAACCTTCTTTGGAATATCTTTATCAATTATTTTTCTATTTCGTGGAGTAGTGATAGACTTGATATGTTCTACTTGGGAATGTGAAGAATTTGAATTACTTACCTCAAATTGACCTCTAGGATTTGGTTGAGGTTGAGCAGGAAATTTGCCATTTTCTTGAATGCTCAATGAAGAGGTCAAGTCTTTGACAGAATTCTTCAGATCATTGATAGCTTGCATTGTCTGATTATTTATGTTTGTTTGACCTTGCATGAATTGTTGTAACGTCTCCTCAAGGGTCTTGTAATGTGGAGGCACATAAGGAGTAGGAGTGGAGGCCCCTGAGGAGGGTTGTTTGCAGTAGGACCATTTTTTCAACTAAAATTGGGATGGTTCCTCCAACCAGGATTGTAAGTTTCCGAGTAGGGAGAAGAAAAATGTCTTTTATAGGTGTTCATGAAATTTGCTCAATCATGTAACACCTCTTGAAAAGCTGGGATTGTTGGACAATCCTGAGTTCGGTGTACATTAGTCTCGCATATGCCACAAACATCTACTTTTTCAGTGGCCTTAATTGAGTTTACTTTCATGAGTTCCATGGCTTCTACTTTTCTGGTCAAATTGGCTATTTTGGCATTCACATCATTATTCTCTTCTTTCAGGAGGTACATATCTCCATTAGTCATGACATTAGGCTTGGTTTTATCTAACCTATCAGTGTTATCCCAAGATTGGGCATTTTTAGCTAATTGGTCAAAATAATCCCAAGCCTCTTCGGGATCTTTATTGAAAAACTCATCATTGCACATCATCTCTACAAACTGACGCATTTGAGAAGTTAAACCTTCATAGAAAAAACTAACAGCGCACCATGTCTCATAGCCATGATAGGGGCAAGTCAATAATAATTCTTTGAAATGTTCCCAATATTGGAAAAAAGTTTCATTCTCCGTTTGGGATTCATGATGTTCCTCCTAAGAGTATTAGTCTTATAGGTAGGAAAGAATTTTTTCAGAAACTCCCCGGTCAATTCTTGCCATGTGCCAATGGATCTTGGCTTTAGAGAATTAAGCCAATTTTTGGCCTTCTCTTTTAAAGAGAAATGGAACAATTTTAACCTAACCACATCATCTCTAACATTTTGATCACGCAAGGTTGCACAAACCTCATCAAATTCTTTCAAGTGTAGGTGAGGACTTTCTGAGTCTAAGCCATGGAACTTAGGAAGTAATTGAATCACTCCC
The DNA here is from genome assembly GCA_015143295.1 of Tetracentron sinense. Classification (NCBI taxonomy): domain Eukaryota; kingdom Viridiplantae; phylum Streptophyta; class Magnoliopsida; order Trochodendrales; family Trochodendraceae; genus Tetracentron; species Tetracentron sinense. The sequence goes on from CM026554.1 coordinate 25,794,693, forward strand.
GGTTTTAAATCAAAAGTATTTGCATTAGTGGGAAAAACCATACAAGATGGAGAACTAGTCCATGTTGGTTGCAAATATTCACTCAAGGTCAGCATTGGTGGATTATTATGAACTCCATTATCCCTCTGATCACTTTCATTGTCAATCATAGTGTCTGATGAATAAGAATGATCAGAATCTTCAAACAAGTTATCAGACAAGTCTTCAATCTCAAAGTCTGTTCTACTCAAGCGGCTTGTGTGATCTCGGTTCCACATGATCATACAAATGAGAGAACTCAAAGGAAATGTCAGGGATTCAAACAAGAATGCATGCACCTCCTACAATTCATCTATACAAACAACCTAGCTTAAGGGGGTGGCAGACGAGGCACGTATACAAAGTATATGCCGAGCTTTCCCACTAGGTTGTAAGTTGAGAGTAGATGTAAAATAAGTAGGAGAGTAACGAGAGTGGAGTGAGTTTACCAAAAGCGAAGAAATTCTCGAGCTTAGGCAAAGTAATGTCTGTTACTAAGTAAGCAAGCAATAGATGTACCTGTTTAGGCTGTTTTACACAAGCAATACCAATATGCTTAATTACCTATCGTGGGAGGGTGCATGGAGTTCCAACCTTCCACCTATGTTATATATTCCCTTCAAGCAAGTTAATTGACTTCCTACCGTGGGAGGGTGCAAGGAATTCCATGAAAAAAAAATTCAGACACTTTTTTTTAAAAAAACAAGTTAGAAGCAAGAAAGTAAAAGTTTATATGTTAGAAGTTAGGAGCAAGAAAGTAAAAGTTAGGTGCATAAAATAAATGTTAGAAGTTAGGATGTTAGAAGGGGATGGGGAATGGGAGAATTTCGTAACCCGTGTTCTCATCACACGTTGCAATCCCCGGCAACGATGCCAAAAACTTGTTACAACTTAATTTAATCAAAGTTAATAGACATAAAATCAAAAGTAAAAATAATATACTTGCAAGTGCACAAATGACACAATTAATGTATCTGGTGAACACACGGTCGAATCCATAGGGATTGACTATTATGCAACAAGAATTAAGGAAACGAAATCAAGAGATGAGAGATTTAAAATCGGTTTTCCACTCAATGAGAATGGAGAAATAATTACTGAGAATATAAAGCAAGAGAAAGAGGTCTAAGGCTTCAGGAAAATCCATATATCCCTCCTTATGCTTAGATTTGGATAAAAACATATCTAGAATTAAATAATGATTTAATCTAGATGAAAAATACTACAATAAAACCACTGATTATTAATTCAATTGAATAATCACAGAAATTTAAAAATCACTTTGTATCCAACTCATAGGGGATCCAAGCATTCCATATATTATTAGATCATACGAAATCAAAGAACATATAGAGAGGAACAATGAACCAAACTAAGAAAATTATTCAATTAAAATTAATAATCAAACCATCCACATCGTCCACATAAGTTGGAAAAAGTTTCAAATCCCTAACCTTAGAAGGGCGTTTAGCCAACCATTATTGAAGTTTTCATTCTCCTTAATGATTTACTAAATATTACATGAACTCAAATAAAAAAAGAAGAACTAAAAGAAGAAAATAAAATAAGAGATAAGAGAGCAAAAATGAGAAGAGAGCAGAGAACCAAAGACAATCCAAAAAAATCCAATCTCCAAATAGGGTGTTTACACCAATAAAGCAACCACAAGATGACAAAAGCACCAAGGGAGAGAGACAGTAGCTAGGGACGTCCCCCAAGGGTTTAAATAGGGCTGGACGTCCAGCCCTTCTTTTCCTCTTAGAAACTTTAAGACCTATTAAAGGAAACATGACCATCGCCACTTTTGACTTTCTTTTTTTCTTCTTTAGTATAATGGAAATATCCAAATACCACCTTTTTGCATTTTCTCTATTTTGGAAGTATTCACCCATGTATCAGATTCTTCTCCATAAGCAAACGATCACTCCTTCCTCTTTTTTAGATTCCCTTTTTTTTTTTTTAAACCAATGATGAATCTCCACATGTCAATAGTCCTTTGTAGGTTGCTTTAGCTTAGATTAGGAAAGAACTCTTTGACTTCTTGACTTGTGAGCTTTGTGCCTTGGGCTTTAACACTTTTACTCGTAAAACTTGAACTTGTGATTTTTGGCCTTTGGAATTTATCTCCTTTAGAACTTGGACTTGAACTTTTGGACTTTAGCTTTCTTGAATCCCGAGAGTGGTTTGGGTTAAGATTTCTAGAAAAATAAATACACATAATAAGTCTCTCTTAAGAAAACTTTGCATGTGACCTTTTCGGATGCTCATGAATGCATGCGACTATTCCATAAAAATCGAAAGAAAGAAGACAACATAATGGTGAGAAGGGAATTCACCACTTTACATGTAAAATTGAAGATATAAGCCAAATAAGTTTGATAATGCTTATTGAAATGGGGATTATAATTAAGCAAAATTAAGCACTTATCAGAAATACATCAACCCTGGGCGCTATTAGCAAACAGAGCCAATAGACAGAGTTGTTTCCAAAGGGACTGCTACATCAAAATCTAGTTTCCAGAATCCATACAGATCCAATTCTTAAAATGTGCTAGAATCACTATTAGAGAGTAATTATGTTTGGCAATCACTTTCAATGATAGCCTAATCTTATTTATACAAACCGTGTAACCAGTTTTTATCCTTGTGAAGGATAACTCAGACCTTAAATGGATTAACAAGATCTAAATGTGGACATCCTAAAAGAGATTAAAGTATAGTTCTTGCCAGATAGTGCAAATTTGTAGATGGATGGATCGATTCTAGGCTTGGTTGAATCCCGGAGATAGTGTTGCCATATTCCCTTGCACAAACGGGAGGCTCTAACATCTTCGAAAAGTGCATGTTGCGCCTCTCGGCCGAATTGATTAGGCTTTCATGATCATCGTATGCAAGATATTTTGAAGTAATCAAACCAACAGGATGAGGCTTGGGAGAGGTAGTAGGTCTAGGATAGTTCCTTCTCAAGTGTATCAAGGACTAGGAGGAATTGATAGACGGATATGTTGTTCCCATAGGGGTAAATTACCTGTAATCGCTTTCCAAAAATTTACAATCTCTGAAGAATTCGAACAGTATATCAACCTTTATTCCAGAAATTCCTGCACTTGAAAAACAGTTAGAAAATTGGTAGCTCGTGTGAAGTGAGACGCGGATCACGTCACTCTCTTTAAGATATTTCGCGCCCCCCACAGATGTACTGGGTTGCTAGACATGATGCCTCCATGATACAACAACTTCACACAAATCTATCCCTGACTATAAGCGTGCATAACTTATAGTCGCACACCTTACTCTGTTTCTTACCCAACAATCTCTCAAAAGAAAAACTTCTCAAACATAAGAAAAACATAAAAGTAGAGAAAACCTTTTCTAATCTTCTCTCTCTAATAGAAGGCAAAATACATAGTATATATAGAAAACTAATTGGGTTTTTGGAATTCTAAAACTGTCACGTTAGTGACTAATAATTGTGACAATAAACCTTTGAAACGTTTCCCACCATTAAAGCCTTAAATGGCTATAATAAAATTAAATAAATTAATATTTAATTTCTTTTTTTTAATTAATTTTGAATCATAATCACCCAAAGGTACAACAGGATATGGACATACCCCCATACGAGTTTTCTCATGTGCAATACTTTTATTTGCCATCAAACTTAGGTTCTACACCTATTGATCGGTTGACTGGTCATTGTCCGGGTATAGGGTAGCTCGATATGCTAATGGAGCATATAGGGTAGCTCGATATGCTAATGGAGCATATAGTACTGTATATATTTGATAGTTTTTAGGATTGAAAACACATATCACAAAACTTTTGTGATGATCGAAAACTTTTTTTCAATTCAAAATTTTCACATAAGATTATAAGACTTAAGAATGATAGAACATGTAACCTCAGTAACCTTCCTGAGTATGAAGCCTCATTTTGACTCACTCCTACTCTTCCGAACAATTTTTTTAAAATGGATTGGCACCTAAGAGAACTGATTGTCTTTTCTTTTCAAGCTTTGATTCTTTGCACTATCATAACATTCCGAACAATTTTTTTTAAATGGATCGGCACCTAAGAGAACTGACTGTCTTTTCTTTTCAAGCTTTGATTCTTTGCACTATCATAACATTAGGATTTTGGGGGGAATACTTGAATGAATATATTTCTTTAGCCCAATGGGTATTATATAGAGTACAAGAGAATACTAGTGAAAAAATCTGTACAAAAGAAAAGAGTACAAGAGAATGATATCTCTTACTAATAGGAAAGTAGCATAATAAAGTATTTGGCGAATGATTCTTTCCAAGTGAGCATTCCACCACAGCGGAGCGCACACACGCGGCCCTGCTTGTCATGAATCTATTTTAACAACCCTTTAACTGTAGTTGAGATTCACTCACCTCTAGGGTTCATCCATCTACCCTTAATTTTTAATTTTTTTTTAAATATTAACCTTGGATTAACTAATTTAAACCATATTTAGCATGCACGCTTACAGGTTGCCACATTCCCCTTTAACATCCACTATCTGTGGTTAAAATTCACTCACCCCCTAGGGTTCACCCATCTACCCTTGTTTTTTAGAGAGATAAATAAAATGAATCTTAAGTTGACTAACCTAAACCATAATTAATGTACACGCCTAAAAGTTTCCACGTGTCCCCTTTGACACCCACTATCTGTGGTTAAGATTCACTCACCCATAGGGTTCATCCATCTACCATTTTTTTTGGAAAAACAATTTTAAAAAAATCTTGGGTTGACTAACTTAAAAACCACAATTAATGCGCGTGCCTATAGGTTGCCATGTGTTCCCTTTAACACCCACTAACTATGGTTAAGATTCACTCACCCCTAGGGTTCATCCATCTACCCTTGTTTTTAGAAAAAAAAAAATTTTTAAAATCTTGGTTTGACTAACCTAAAGCGCAGTTAATGTGCGTCCATAGGTTGTCACGTGTCCCTTTTAACACCCACTAACCGTGGTTAAGATTCACTCAACCCTAGGGTTCATCTACCTTTCGTTTTAGAAAAAAAACCTTAAGTTAACTAACCTAAACCATAGTTAACCTATAGGTTGCCATGTGTCCCTTTTAACACTCACTAACAGTGGTTAAGATTCACTCACCCCAAGATTCATCCATCTACCCTTGGTTTTAGGGAAAAAATAACCTCTAAGTAGATAAACCTTAACCAAGGTTTAAAGAGGTTAAAATAGAAATTAGGCAAGAGGAGGGGGTGTCTGCGTTCCACTGGGTGGAACGCTGACGCGTAAACAATCAGTCCCCAAAATATTTTCCTACTGCAATCATCATCCCGTCCATTAATTGATGCGGTAGATCAACTATCAACAGTTTGCGAATAAGGAAAGAATGCCTAGCAAACATTATAGCATTTGTAAAAATGTCTGCAATCTAATCCTAAGACGCCACAAGTGAAAGAGAAATAATCTCATATTAAAACTTCTCGCAAATTAAATGACAGTTGACCTCTATATGATTCGTCCTCTCATGAAAGACGGGAAGTGATCTGGACAACACTGGTAGTATCCACATGAAACGGTGTAGTACGGTAAGGTGAATGCCAAAATATGAAAGTAATCTTTGTAGCTACACAATCCCAGTGCATGCAGTAGACATAGCTATATACTCAGCCTCTGTGTTGGACATAGAAATTGTGTGTTATTTTTTTCATTTTCAAGAGATAAGCAAAGTACCAAGAAACATGCAATACCATGTAGTGGATAACGAGAAAGAGCACACCCAGTCCCATTGACATCAATATAGCCAACCAACTCAAGGGGAGATGTGGATGAGAAGAACAATAACTGATCTAAGATCCCCCGCAAGTAGTGAATAATTCTAAAAATAACAGTCATATGTATGGTACAACGCTCAGAAACAAACTGGCGGGTAGCTTCAGGTTTGATCATCATCAAGTAACAAGACTACCAACTATGCGACAAAAGAGAGTAGGTTGCTCCAAAAAATTATCTTCTTGTTTACCATACTAAACATTTAATTACATCGGAAAACATCAAGTTGGTAAAAACAACAAAATTCTTTGATCGATGCAATTAGGCATGATCAAAACAATGAAAAATATTTTGCTTGTTTAAACTTTTTTCCCGAGATGTCGGGAATTACTTGTACCTTATTCCTAGTCATAGTATTATATATTATATTGTGAATAAGATTATTTTACTTTAACCTCCCCCTTTTAAAAAATCAAAATTGGAGCTCGTGTAGAACTTCGGATCTCACAATCACTATTCATGTGAATAGTGCCAGTGCACTGCTCTTGTAAAGGCCGGGGTTTTTCCCTGTTGTAACCTTAATAGATTCATGAAATTAGGGTTTTCAAAATTTTCAAGTGTTATGGGTGTTGATGTATGAGTTAAAGGATGTGTCTATGTGTTGAGGATCCTAAGGACCCTCTTGTGTGATCAAAGTTTGATCACGCTTGTCAAGAAATGCCCCCCACTTTAAGGCCACTTTAGACCATTAATAAATCAAAATTAGGACTTGTACATTAGATATAAATTTATTCCCCTTTGAATTTTGAGTCCAACGCAAGTTTAATCACCTAAATCCGATAAGTCAATTAAAAGTTATGGTCAAAACAGCAAATCGGGGAAAAACAGGCAAAACCTAGTCGACCGGTTTTCAACTCAGTCGACCGACCCACATTCGGTCGGCCGAACACCCCAAAATTTATCTGGGGAAATTTTTCAGAGAGGTGATTTCAATCCGGTCGACTGAGTGCAATATCCAGTTGACCGAACCTCACATTATTGTCTGTTTAGTAATTTTAAGTCATTTCATTAAGGGTATAAAGGGATTTTACCACCCCTTAGCCTATATATACCCAAATTTCGTGGCTCTAAGGCATATTTTTAGAGATTTTGAGAGAGAAAGAAGAGGGAGAAGCTAGGGCTTTTCGTGGGAATCAAAGGTGAAGTGCAATTTTGCTTCTCAAAGTCCGGAGTTAGCTTCTTCAAGCCTTTTCAACCTTTCTAAAGCTCTCTCAACCAAAAGGGATTTGGTCTTAAAAAGGTAGGTGCACCCTACAAGGTAGTTTTGTTATGCACTAAAGGTAATAAATGGGTTTTTTTTGAGGTGTATGACCTTGTATGAGTAGATACTTCCTACTATTGCTTTTATTATGAACCTCATTATGAAACCATGATGTAAAGCATGTTTGTGGATGAAATTGAGTTGTGTAGCTGAGATATGCATATACTAATGTTTGAAATGAAATCACTTAAGCATGTTTGGATGTTTAAATGCTTTCTAGGTATACCATAACGTTCATAAGCACACAATATGCACATGTATGCATTGCATGAATCGGGTTTTCTTAAGTGCGGGCATTCTAAAAACTTTCCTTTTACTTATTTGGGTGTTCCTCTTTATAAAGGTCGATTAAAAAAAGCCTTTTTTAATCATTTAGTTGATAAAATTCTTAATAAGATTGAAGGTTGGAAAGGAAAATTTTTATCTACTGGTGGTAGATTAATTCTCATTAAACATGTTTTATCTTCTATTCCTACTCACCTCTTAGCTGGCATTTACGTCCCTAAAGCTATTTCTGCCCTCATAGATAAATCAATGGCTAAATTTTTAGGGAATAATAGGGATGACTCTAAAAAAAGGCACTTAATTAATTGGAATACTTGTGCTCTTCCCTTATTGGAAGGTGGTTTGGGTATTACAAAAATGCATGATTTTTCTTATACCTTTAGAATGAATCAAGCTTGGAAGCTTTATCAATCTGAGAATCTTTAGTCTAAAATTTTCAAATCTAAGTTTCAATTTAATCACATTTGGTATGCTTCTTTTCGTCCTGATGCTTCAAAAACTTGGATTCATATTAGTCAAATGTGTAAAGATATTGTTTGCAAATCGTCGGCTTTAATTGGTAATGGTAATAAAATCAGTTTTTGGCTTGATGGTTGGTTTGGTGATGTCCCTCTGATTGTTAATTCTATTAATACTCCAACTGTTTTCCCTTATATTTCGGAAATACTTGATAACAATGGTTTATGGGATTTCAGCCTTGTTTCTAATTACCTTCCTGATTACCTCAAGAATGACATTAGAGATGCGGGTTTCTTTACTTCGAATGCCGAAGATGCATTTATTTGGAACCTAAGCTCTAAAGGTAATTTCTCAGTTAAAACAGCTTGGGAATCTATTAAAAACTCCTCCACGCTGAAAGATTGGCTCAGGTTTGTTTGGAATAAGACCACTCCAACAAAAATCCAAATCTTTGGATGGAAGGTTATGTATGGAGTTATTCCTATTGATTATGTGATTCAATCTGTTGGTATTCCCTTAACCAGTTGTTGCTCTTGTTGTTCTCAAGGTCATTTTAAACTTTAACTCATCTTCTTTTACAAAGTGACATTGTAGGTGTGGTTTGGGATTACTTTGGCAGGCTTTGCTCTATTCTTCCTTAGCCCAGCAACAACATTCATTGCTTTCTCATGAGATGGTTTAGATCTTCTGAGAGACATCATAATGATGTTTTTAATATTCTACTCTTATTTCTATTTGGGAGATCTGGAAAGAACGATGCTGTAACGCCCCAAAATACCCCCTAGGAGTTTAGGGATACTTTAGGCGTGACTATACGTACCTGCCAAACTATCCTGTCATGAACAAGATAATTAACGTACTAAACAATGATAATCAGAGCGCGGAAGCTAAACATAAATGCGGAAGTGTAAACTAACTTTTTCTTTTCTTCTAAGATTTCCAAAATAGTATTCCAAGTTAACATATATACAAAACATGTCTAAGTCTAAGGTGGACAAACCCACCTATCAAAATGTCAAAATACATAAAAGACTCTCTCTTACTCTCCCCTCAACAGTAGTCGAGGTATGGCCACACATCAAGGTCTCGGTCCGCCTGAGACTGCAGTAGGATAGACGGCTCTCTCTCCTCGATATACTCTTCCTCGACCCAAGGCTCTGGGTCGAGGGCTCCCTCAGTACCTGCCGACATGGAAGTACGGCTGAGCATGGAATACTCAGCGAGTACAAGCTACTAGCTATCCATAACAATAATAAACATGCAAAGAGTAGTACAACACCAATCATCAATTCCAGGCAATAGTAAAATCATAGAATTAAACGATATTAATCATGGATAAATATTATCATCTTGATGAGCATGAATGCAAAAACGCCGACAAAACTCATGCTTGAAAACCCGTTTCCATGTCCCGGTATGCATTTTAAAACCATGTATGCGTGCATGCATGAATGTCTTGTCATCATCTTGTAACCTTGTATCTTGTAACTTGTGAGCCAGAGGCTAGCACCCGAATCTCCCTGGGCTGCCAACCTCCTTGATATGTATGGTTTTCTTGTGAGCCAGAGGCTAGTACCCGAATGTCCCTGGGCTACCAACCTTCTTGACAATAGGTGATTTTTTATTACTTGTTTAGTTTTCTTGTGAGCCAGAGGCTAGTACCCGAATTTTTCCTGGGCTACCAACCTCCTTGACAATAGGTGTTTTAGGGGTTTTCTTGTGAGCCAGAGGCTAGTACCCGAATGTCCCTGGGCTACCAACCTCCTTGACATGCAATATTTTCTTGTTGGTTATTATATGCATATGCATCTTGAAATCTCGGTTCTTGCTATCATGCGTGCTCGTGTACGTGTCAATTGTGACAATCATTAAATAAGGATAATAAGAGAGATATGATGTCACCATTCAATTCATAATGTATGCATATGAGAATTCGAGTAATCAACATGGTATTTAAATCCATTCATCATTCATGAGAATACATGCATAAGGCCCCTTTCCATTTCTTCATTTAAATCATTGTTTCATAGTTTAGGCATTTCGTCAAACACATCACATACATTGTTCCTTAGTAGTTCATCTCCTTATTTTAATTGCATATTTTCCATCCAATCACACACAAGGGTAAGTTTGTTATTTGTACAATGCCCATCCTCCATTTCCAACTCACAACCCACACATATCATACATCACATTCGGCATCCAATCGCCACATCCAATCATCCACACATTCATTCCATTTCCCTTATCTTGTTTATATTTGTTGAGTTAATACAATGCATAGGGAAGGAAAGCATAATATATAGAATCACCATTTACACTAGAAAACCTAGGTTATTGCTAGGGAAAGTTAGTAGGGTGTACTAACCTTAGATCAAGGCTTGATCTTGGTAGGAACTTTGATTGAAGCTCCAAAAAGGGTAGGGAACAACCCTTGCTTGAGGAAGACTTGAGTTGGGGAAGAAACCCCTTTCAAAAAAAACGTGTGTGGGTGCTACCCTAGCTTGGAGGAGGAGTCCCACACGAGTTGAACCTTGAACTTGAAGCAATCCAAGTTGAGGATGATCTAGGGTTCTTAAACCCCTTTGATTCCTTCTCAAAATCAAAACCCTAGGTTAGAGTCTCTTCTCCTCTCTTCCTAACTCTCAAAAGCTTCTAAGTGTTGTAAATAATCTCTAAGGCTCGGGCCTAGCCTTATAAGAAAGGGTTTAACACCCAAAAGACAAAAACGCCCTTACAAAAATTTCTGCAAAAATACTGGGACCGAGCAATCGGTGGTTATGACCGATCGATCGGTTGCCTACCGAGCGATCGGTACTCTGCCCGAGCGACCGGTCAAAAAACTACTCTCTGGAAAATTTCCCCATACAAAATCTTTGACCGAGTGATAGATACCGATCGATCGGTTTTGGACCGATCGATCGCTGACTGGACCGAGCGATCGGTGCTCTGTAGGTCTGGACTGTTTTGACCATATCTCTTGACTCGCTCGCCAGATTTCGACGATTCAACTTGCGTTGGGTTCGTCTTTTGAAAATGAACATTTCTGACGTTTCAGAATTTCTGATTTCTCTCTTATTTATTAATTAGACTATGAGGAAGGCCAATTAGCTACGAAAACGGTATTCATTAAGTATAGAAAAGTCCGGGGTGCTACAGATGCTTTCGAAGATTCAAAGATGTGCGCAAACCAATCAATGTTATTATTGCCAGAATTCAGAAATGGATGTTTGATCTGGGATCTCTCCTTCCAAATAGCCTATGGATTTTTCCATTCTCCAAAATATGCCCCCTCCTATTCATAGAAGAACTTTTATCTCTCATATCAAGTGGCTCACAGACCTCCTCAAGGTAGAATTAAATTTAATGTGGATGGAGCTTCCAAAGGCAATCCTGGTTTAGTAGGAGGAGGTGGTATTATTCGAGATCATTTTGGAGATATGATTGCTAGCTTTTATTCTTTTTATGATAATTGCTCGAATTATGTTGCCGAGATTAGAGCTCTTCTGTATGGTCTTACTCTATGTCAAAGTCTGGGCTATCTTCAGGGGGAGGTTGAATCTGATGCTAAATCCCTTGTAGAAGCATTGAAGGGTACTATTAGCCATGCTTAGAATGTTTGGTATTGGAATAAAAAGCTAATTCATGTGATGGATATTAGTTACTCTATTACTCACATTTATAGGGAAGCTAATATTGTTGCTGACTTTCTTGCTAATTATGGTTGTATCTCTTAGCGATCAGGAAAAAAAATTTATATTCAAGATGGTCCCTCTCAGCTCAAATCTCTTATCTTTCTCTTTGTATAGGTAGGGGTCCGCCAAACACCCCCACTCCCTTTGAGTGGCTTTTTCAAAAAAAAAAAAAGCCAAACATTGGGTTGGTCAAAGATAAGGCATATCCAATGATATGTCCTATCCGGCTTCAAGAAAAGACAAGCAATAATGATAATGCCAAAAGGAAGGGTTGGTCAAGGATGTTATAGTTATTTTCAAGCATGTTCAATGAGCGGTATTTACCTACCCAACTTTAAGTCATTTTCAAGGACACGAACATCTGGCTTCAAGCATGTGTTACAAGATAAACATGATTCATGCAAAAACAAGAAAAAGACATATGATTCTCACACGACAAGAACTATGTTATAACAATGAAAAGCATGTTTTAAAAACATGAAAAGTAAGCTTTTAAGTATGATTAAATAAGCATGCACATATGATTTTAAGAAGGGTTTTCACACTTGGATTTATGCATGTATATGAGTTGTACTGTTTTAATTGCAAGCATGCCATGATGTATATTATATCACTGTTAGCTAGTAGCTTGTACATGCTGAGTGTTTCAATACTCAGCCGTACATTTTGATGTCGGCAGGTACCCCCTTTGACATTTGCATCCTGAAGCCATGGGTCGAAGAGAAGTATGTTGAGGAGCCAGTAGGCGGTTATCCCGAGGAGGGAAAGGATCTTGACAGATGGCCTTATGAGGCATACTATTGAGCAATGTGAGCGAGTTTAATGTATATAGTTTTGTTGAGCGAGGTTGTTCGCTCTTTACTTTGTTATTCTCTATAAACTCTTGGAATACAATTATGTTATGGAAAGAAATTTTTGCTTCCGCTGTTAGCATGCGTTGTATATTGTGTAGGATGGTTTGATAGGACAATTCAAGTCAACTCACGAGCCAAAGTTTCATAAAACTTCTAAGGGGGATTTTGGATCACGGCAGCTCGATTGTTCATTGAAAGGTATACAAACTACCACTAAAAGCCTGATCTATAGTGGCAGTTATTGAAACCGCCATAAAATCCGTTGTTAAATAATTTTCCTGCGCCATTATCAACAGGGGCTTAGAAAACTTACGGTAAAAATTTTAGTAGTGGTTTTAGCGGCGATTTTAAACCGCCGCTAAAAGTCTAAAATTTTGTAGTGAGCTATGCTAGTTTAATGAGTTCTTGGGTAAATTCCGATAGTCGACATGTATACCACATTCAATATGGGAGACTCAATCCTAAGAAATATGTAAGCAAACCCAAGTTTATTAAATGGAAGGATGACTAAAGTACTTGTTCAAGTTCTGCAATTCCAGTTGTGTCACTGCCTGTTAGGAGTAAGTCATCAACATAAGCGAGTAAAACTACAATGTCGTGGGATTAAGATCTAATAAATAATAGAGATCATGACCACTCTGACTAAACCCAGCCCCAACAACGTCCTCGTGGAATCGTCGAAACCATGTACAGGGTGCCTGTTTCAATCTATATAACGCTTTGCGAAGCTTGTGTTATGAGAAAGTGTGCAAAGACAGTGTAATGATTCCAAAAATAGTAAACAAACACAACGAAGCAAAGAACAATCACAAGAGAAGACACAATTTACCTGGTTCGGCAAGATGCCTACGTCCACGGGCAGTGATGATCAATTCTACTATATCAACAATGAGATTTCTATAAAAGAATCACTTAGAAACCCTATTCCCCTTTACACCCAGCTTACGGCTCTCTTTTCTCCACTTTCAAATAAACCCTAAAATCTCTTATATAATTAGGGTTACAACATAAGATATAAAACGGGTTTAAATACCCAAAAACAGTTCGGGTCAAAATTTCGGGTCGCTTCAGGTCGACAACGAGTCATCAAGAATTCGGGTAGAATTCATGACAACTTTCCAATAGCTTGCACACCATATCTCTCCGACTCAGGTTATATATTGGGGGTTGAGCCACATAAACAATTTAATGTAAATCACCATGAAGAAATGAATTCTTCACATTCTTTTGGGGAATAGACCAATCCCTAGTAGCAACAACTGCAATTAGTGTCCTAACGGTTTTCATCTCAATTGGAGTAAAAGTCTCCCCATAGTCAATACCATAGCCTTGAGCCATGAGGTGAGTGTTGTGCTTATTAAGGGATTCATCTTACCATAGCTTTATGGAATACACCCACTTGCTACCAATCACCTGCTGACCAATCAAGATCTTATGTGTGATTATCCACTAACACCTGTAACTCCTCTAGCACAATGTCCCTGTAACACTGGAGGATTGTAACTCCTCTATCATTGCATCCTTCAATATTTATGTGTAGATGCTTGAGAATAGGATGAACAGAAATAGACTCAAGACCATAAAACAGAAAGAAAATAAGTTTATTTTTAGAGTGGGATGTACAGGTAGATCGACATACCCTGTAAAGGATGGGGATCAATTTCAGATGTAGCAGCAAGAGGAGGAGAAGGCGAAGATCAATCTCTCTCTCAACATTAATATACCTATAAAGGAGTTGGAGGCACACTTGAAATATGAGGTATATCAGGAAACTATGGCGGTGAAGGTTGAGTAGGCCTATAAATGGATGCAGGTATTATCCGATTCGTATCTGAATCCATTTAGTCGAATAATTATCCGGATAGGTATCTGGCGGAACAGATTCGGATAGTAAAATACTATCCGTTTATAATCGGATACGGATTCGGATACTATTATATCCAATCCGATAAATATCCGTCTGATTATATAATATATATAAATAATATATTTTAAATTTATGAAATTAATATAACCTTTAAATTATATTTTTAATCAAAATTTATATATTTTACATTTTTTAAATATTAATTTATATTTTTTTAAAAATTAATCGGATAATTTGGATACTATCCGAATCCAGATAATTTAATTGGAGTCGGATACGGATATCATATTTCACTATCCGTCAGATATTTATTCGGATTCGGATATCCAGATATATAATTGGATATGAATTCGGATATACCAATATCCGCTCCTAATCCGCTCCATTTAGAGCCCTAAGGTTGAGCATAGAATGAAACATTTTCTAAGAAAATATTTCTCAAAATATGAACTCGACAAGTATGGGAGTCATAGCAACGATAGCCCTTTTGAGTGTCTCGGGACCCCAAGATACATCAAGAGAATAGACTTGGGAGATATATTTTTTTTCGGTAGTCAAAACATACGAAACTTAAATACCAGAACAAAAAAGCATAAATGAGTTTGTGACGCCCCGAACCCGCGTCTAAGGAATCATGTTCCGAGACACGTGCTCATGCGTTCGTCATTACCACGCATATGAAAGAATTTACCAGCAAAAATGCAGGAATTTTCAACTTTTATCAGATGCTCTAATAAGAAAATAGCATTGGTCATCATAATAGCCATCACCACCAACCATATATCTGCATTATTTACATCGAGTTTGTTTACAAAAGCAGGCGTCTCTTTTATGCCAAGTACAGCCTGTACAATCTTCAAAATGTCCAGTTGGACCCTTTACTTATTGGTTAGCAACTCCAAGATCTGCTGACATAAAACGTCAGTGAGCTATGAAGCCTAATAAAATCCACAGTCCATCTAGACTATTTTTCACATAGTAACACACATCAATAATGAGATAGTAGTACAGATCAGTTCTGTGTTACAGTATAATAAAGCAGTATATAATCAACTATGACCGGAAGTCACTCAGGGTTATTTCACCATATTCCAGGTTCCCAACCTCGTGTTTTCCAATTATGGAGTTCTTTATTTAATCGTGTTCACATTATCAGGTTATCATTCCAAACAATCAATCACGTTTCTCTTCGAGTCCTTTGACTCTATTAACTGGCCTTAGCCTATACATATTCAGTTTCAAAGACCTAAGTCTCAATACATATTCGGGCATTCACCTATTTCCAATCATACCTTGAGTCATTTAGACTCACACATAGTTTCGAGTTTTTTTTAACCCAGTCACAACTGAACATTGGGTACCCCGACCCAAGCAACCTAGAATCCTAAGATTCTAAACAAAATCTGGACCTTCACCCGATTACGACTGAACCTGGGGTACCCCGACCCAAACAACCTAGAATCCAAAGATTCTACACATAACCCAGGCATTCACCCGCTAAGGATCTTCTCCTTAATTTTGTTGAATGCCAACATCTACTGTGTATCAGCCGCCATCTCCCGACTATCCATCACAAATGAACCCCGATAGACAGTTCGCCGTCTCTTCTGACCTAACCAAAGAGGAACTCCGGTCTATACATTGTATTATGTTTAATTACTTTAGATTTCTTAGGATTCTGACATCTCTTGACTATCAGCCACAGAGGAACCTCGGGCCTTACTGGACACTGTCTCTCCTAACCTAGTTAAAGAGGAACCACAGATTACCTACTTAAACAAACCGACATCTCCCGACTATCAGTCACGGAGGAACCCCAAGCCTTACTGGACACCGTCTCTCCTGGATTAGTCAAAGAGGAACCATGACCCTACATAACACAGGTTAGGTTTTTCTAACCGTAGGACAACCCCAATTATCTCATGCCTCACTTGAATAATTGAACCAGTTGGGTCTTGTGCCCGTGGACCAAGTCTGAGAGTACACCACTCCGATGTAGAACATTCTTAGGCCAATGGATCCTTTCATTGCCTTAAAACAAGTATTACATCACATTCATCATGCAAGGATGACTTCACAACACATAGAGGAGCCAACACAGGCTTCCTGAAAAATATGCCTTACCTGCGATCGATCGCACCTACGATCGATCGTATTCCCAGTGCGATCAATCGCATCCCAGTGCGATTGATCGCACACAGGTTAGGGATGTCCCCCAACCTTCTACATGTCTACGATCGATCCAGTGATCGATTGCACCATCAATCCAGCGATCGATCGTAAGGCCAAATTTTGAGCTTTTCTGCCCAAAACCGAGGTCCACACACCTCTTTCTTTTTCGTACATCCCCACACACTTCATAGCGGGTCTCTGACCATTTTCATTCACATACAATCCTTCTATGTAAGCCAAAATTTTGAGCTAGCAAGTCCGAAACCGTGGGCTACACCCCTCTACTCAATCCACACACATCTCATTCATCCCATACATTACATGTCGGGTCCTCGACCCTTTTTCATCCACGCCATACAAAATCAAACCATTCCATGAAGAAATAGCGTAAAAAGAAGAAAAATAGAAGAAATGGAAGAGGTTTTACCTACTACATGTTTTTTGAGGCTTCGGGGAGTAAAAAGGACGTCATCAACACGCTCAGAACGCTGGAAAACCTCTCTTCTCTCTCTCTCTCCTCACTTTCTCTCTCTAGAGAATTTCGGGCTGAGCTTCTGCTCTTGGAGATTGCGTAATAAAATGAAGGGGGGCACCCCTCTTTATATAGGCAAGCCTCACATAGGCACGGCCATGTGCCCCAATGACTAAGCGGTTGACCGATTTGACCGTTTTCCCATTTCTTCACACATACAACCCCTGTAACTCTACGAAACGACTTGCAATGAATCTGAAATGACAGATGACCGTACAAGGGGTAGTCTGACACCTGTTGTGCGAATTTCGGAGAAAATGTTGAGTTTTGATAGTAAAAAGTAAGTTTGGAAGAAAATTGCAAAACCCACAAATTTTCTGGTTTTGGACACTAAACATGCCACGGTTTTGCAATTTGAGTTGCAATAAAGCCGAGATGATAGGCAGTCGTCTAGATGGATGACCAACACGCGGTGTGTGAGTTTCGAAGATTTCTATTAGGACAATCTAAAAACATTGAGTACCAACTGAATTTCGAAACTTGCGGATTTCCTGGTTTTCTTATGTACGAGGCCCCTGTGGTTTTGCAAATCGATACGTGACGGAGCCAGCATGACAGGTTATTGTCCAGATAGCCGATCGACACGTTGTGTACAATTTTCAGAGAAAAATGCTGAATTTTACCAGTGACAACACAATCCCAAACAAAAATCCATTTCCCACAAATTTATCAAACACTTATCTAGTGATAATTAATTTTAGCAAAATTCATCTCAGTTAAGGACCAATAATCCCAAAATTTTATTATATTAAAATTTCGGGTCGTTATAAGTTTACAAGCAAATAAACTCAAAGCAAGAAAGCAAAAGTAGACAAGGACCCACAAGTGGAAAGCAATCAACCGAAGTTGTTCAAGCAAATAAGATCAACACAACACTTCTCCTGTCTCCTCCCCAACATGTCTAAGGGAAGCCTATTCTAAAACAAGCAATCAGATACGAGAGCATATACGTGATGGAGGCAAGAGAGAGTCCTCAAACACTCTTTTGTTTCTCTCTTTCCATATCATCCATGATATGACTCTAGGGAGAACCGATCAAATTGTATCACGAGCATCATCCCCTTACCAGAGACTAACAAGATAAGTTGTTGTGAAAGGAAAAGGGAAAAACCCTGTCCACAACTACTAGAGAGTAAATACCCCCAAATCCCAAACACAAAGCGACAATGCAAGATAAAGAGATTCACTGTCTCTTCTGTATGGAGCACAGAAATTAGTGGTTGGCCTTCCTCCAGTCTCTTCCGTATGAAGGCATAGACTTAAGAGATAGTTTATTACATTATATATTAGGAGATGAACATAACAAATATGTGAAATAATGAATATGTAGAAAATTATCTGAATATAAAAAAATAAGGACAGCTATTTCCAAGAAGTTTGATCGATATGTAGGATTATATAATATTTATTGACGGTATATCCAAATATACATGGATATATTTCTTGTGCTTCAAGTCATATGTATTCACAATTTTCCAATAGTTAGGGCCTTGAGTCTCTGCTCCTCTACTAATAGGTCACAGATCACAACACTCATAGAGGAAAGTGGACTACGGTTAAACAAAGCAATCCCACAACACTCAAAGTCAGGACGCACATTCTTATGAAACTGCTAAGCAGCTTCTTATGAAACAGCTTAACTCGGATTTGTTCTCGCATATTTTGAAAAATGGAGATTAGAGAATGTAGCAGCGCCCCTATTGCTAGTCTCAGTATTTTCATTGGTAGAGTAGAGAACTTGAGTCTTGAGAGTCGGGACCTTTAGTGGTATTTCTCTAGCTCGGCAGTTACAAATCAAGGATGTCGAAATAGAAGGAGACACCAAAGTGATAGTTGAGTGCATTTACGGGTATATGAAGCCCCCTTGGAAAACATGGACTATCATCAGGGACATCAAGTCTACCCTTGCTGAAGATTTTTATAGGGTTAGCATCAGAAATGTTTGGGACGACGCTCTTGGGAGACTTGCCCTTTGGCGCTGGCCTTGCTTCTAGGCGTTTATTTTGTGCATCCAAAAAAACCGAAGAAGAAAATGCATGAGGGATATCAATTCCCATGGGACGTGCCAAAAGTTGTTAGGACACAAACTTTGAGTGTGAAAAACAACAGACTCAAAAGGTGTAAGAAATATTCATTTTATTGATCTTTAATTGTGAGACCCAAACTCTGACACTTGTATCTTTTAAAGAGCAGTTTTTTGTTCCTCAATTCTCCAACCCTCAATTTTCGGGAAGTGGTTAGAAACTCTCGATAGCACCTGCTATCGAGAGTTGGGCCGCCTGATAATGAATCCAACGGTGCCAAACACCAAGTGGGCCCACCATGTTTAATACATATCAGCCTTGGCAGTGTTGGATTAACTATCCGGCGGCGGCTCAGCTCTAACTGGTGCTAATCAAGAGTATCTCATCACTTTCCTTCTAGAAATGGAATAGCGTTATCTTCTTTGATATTTTCTGGCATACGTAAAAGTTGATGGGCTACAAAATTTTGTTAGGAACTCTTGGGACTAGGGCTGCATTCAAGCCTAGACAAGGTTGAAAATCCCGGTTTCGTCCAACCCAATGACATCGATATAGAGTGGATTTTGGAAAACACAATTTCGATCAGGATTTCGAAATTTTCGGGTCAAATTTCGGAGATTTGGAATTTTAGTGATATTTCGGAAATTTATTTTTAAATTTTTTTAAAATTATTTTTTATTAATATTCCAAAATATTTTGATATTTCTTATCGAAATTTCTTGAAAATTTTAAATTTTATATATTTATTTTAAAAATAAAATAACAATTTATAAAATTTTAATAAATATTATTTTTCTAACATATATATATTTAATAAAATATTAATAAATTGAAATCTGAAATCCAGTAGAGATACCGAAATTTTTTGGGATTTCAATTCAGGTCGGCTTACCGAAATCACTGATAATAATATCGAGATTTCAAACTTTAAGCCTAGATCCTAGCCTGGCTCGGCTTGGCTCGACTTGTTCAAGCCAAGCTCAAGCTAAGATTTCAGACTTGAACGACCATGCCAAGCTTGAGCTAGACAATGTTTGATTTGGCTCGATTTAGTTCTCAAGCTTGGCTCAGCTCAATATATATATATAATACATTTTAACTTATAATAAATAACTTTAGGAGTTAATAATAACAAGATAATTGAGAAGTTGAAAGCAAAAATAACCTTAATTCTCTAGACTAAGGATCATTCTCAAATCTGATTTTTATGTATGATTAGATTAATTTTGAGTTATTATATTTTAATAATAAATGATTTTATTAAAATTATATAAAGTTGATCAAAATAGATTTAATTCAAATCAAGCTCGAGGCAATCCAAGTTTGAGTTAGTTTGGATCAATTTCAAGCTCAAGCTCAAGCCGAGCTCGAGCCCCAATAAGGCTTGTTCAAGCCAAGATGAAGTCTAAATATTTGAGCTCAAATTATGCTCAAGCCGACCTTTATCATGTTCAAACCATGCTCAGCTCAGCTCGAATACAGACTTCTATGTGGTCTTCTAACTTGTGTCTTTAGTCTTTTGTCTCGTGCATATCCCTGTGATGGAGAATTACCCTTCTTAAAGGATGCAATATGAAAATCCTCTCTTATCACAGCCTCTAGATAAAGCTATAATCTTTTATCAAGAGGGGTCAAATTATTCGAGGAGATTCATATTGAGTCTAAAATTCAAGCGACCAAATCCCTGAAGAAAACATACTTTAATCAATTCAACATAACTGTGAATCTCATGGAATTGAGCATAACTGTAGGATTTGTTGAAGATCCTACAATCAGGGGATCTTGTGCATTTTGTTCATTTTTAAGGCTGACACAACCTCAAAGCTTTGCCTGGCTCCAAATCCAGTCCTCACCACATACCCGCTAACACAACTCAGCTTTGCCTGCCAAAAAGAGATCCCTAACCATTTCTGAGCTAATTCCCCCCTCCCCTCCCCTCCCCTCCCCTTGTTCAATGCAATGTTTTCACTGTGGCCAACTCGCCGCAGGGATTGACCGCATAGGGAGTATGAATAAGGTTTCACAGTACTTTGACACCAACAACTTCACCTAGTTCTGGTACAGATGAATAGGATCCACAAACTGAACAATTTGTATTCAAACTCTGATAAACTAATATGGGCGGCTTTACTGGGAACTCTGGAAGGACAGTACTTTTAACCCAAAAAAATAAAATATAGGATCAAGTAACCATACGCTATAATATTCATGACTTAAAAGTCTGGACATGGAGAGAAGGAACCTGTGAACTTGGCTGATGAACCTCCCAAATCAAGTCGAACTGTGAACATGACCAACTATGGACAACACTAAAGATATCTCATGAAAAACTCCAGACAGATCAAATGAGCACAATATAGTTATAGACTATCCATTGCATTCTTTTTGACACAGTCGAGGAAAGATTACCCAGTGGTCACAGTTATATTACTAAATAAAAGACGGTTTTTGGACTAGAAAATCCCAACAGTCAGGTCCATCCCATTGTAAGTCATTCCAAAACAATTTTTTTTATAAACAAAATACAGTTGCTTTGATCTTTCTAAAGCCTTTTCAGGCTGTACCTCCTGTAGAAAGGGATAAATTTCCAAGAACGGAGGGGCTCCCCTGTGCAAAGTAGCATGCAGACACTATCCTTGGTGAAATAAATGCAATTAAGCATGCACAACACCCGTGTAGGTAGAGGCTTTAGATGGTCGGCCTTTCCTCCTCAAGTGCTCATCGGCTCGGGAGTGGATGAAGACAGTATGTCCAACAATGAATTTTGGGGCTCCAACTCCTCATGCCACAGCGGAAGGGCGTCACCTGGATAGAAGTTCCTCGTCACTCCCTCAGAATTTATCTGCAAGCCACACACATCCCCGTCACTGGTAAATGATTATAAAGTTAAAAAGAAAACAAAAACAAAACAGCTGAAGACAGGATATGCTGCAGGTGGTGATGAACAGTTAGTGGGTGTTTGGTTGTTTCAACAGTAAATCTATTTGATTAAAGTTACTAGGAAGCATATGTGTTCTCCAAATAGGTCTACATTTAGACCCCCAACAAAGCTCTATTCAAATAGAGTTGATTGCTGCTGTTGCACCTTCCAAAAAAAAAGAGCTGTTTGCTGAAACTGAATAAACCCTCAGAAATGAAGCCTGATTTAATAGCTTGTGAGTTAAATTGTCTTGCAGACTAGCAACACGGAATGTCCCCAGAGTTTAAGCTGCGTGATGAAAGAAATACATCCATCAATACAATCCAATCACCATGGATTGAAGGACCAACGGTGTTCGAACCCACAAGACCATTTACTATGGAAGCTGGTAAGAGTAACAGAAGGCTCGTATTTCTGTCTTTGTTTTGGCCTCTTTTATCTCAAATTGCAAGTGTCAAAGTTGCTGAAATTCTTTCAAGCGAAAGAAAGGTTTAGAAATTTTGCCGATTTAATTAAGTGATGCCTAAACTGAATATTATTAAACAATGAGCACCAACCACAGATCCCGAACCACGAAGGAAAAAAGTTGACATGGGAAGGCTCTTGCTAATGTCATGATTTGACCGTGTTTGGTAGCAGTGTTACAAATCTCGTTCTCGGGTTTTTATTGGCCGATGTTTTTCTCGGAAGATTTTTAAATCCGAATTTTTCTCGAGTATTTCTCGCCTAAATCTTGGCAATGATTAAAAAAATATATTAAAATTGTAATAAATATCACCAAGTTATAAATTCATAAAACTATCAACATTGTGTATTTCTCTACATATTTTTAAAATCTTGGCTAGATCTCATGATATTTACAGGATAAAAAGAGAAAATTATATTTTCCAAGACTTTTAAAATATCACGATAAAAACGAAGTTTTAAACTTTAGATGTTTTTCTCGGGAGTAACTGGGTATTTCTCGGGAGATTTGTAATATAGAGTGAAATATACCATGGTTCAAAACAGTGTAGTCAAGGCGTCGCCTAGGCGTTTTTGGGGGGTGGGGTCCCTGACTGGGCCCTTAGGCAGTCAAAAATAGCTAGGCGGTCTGCCTTATAAAAGCTGTTTTTTTTTTTTTTTTTTGCTTTAAAAAATCCAAAAAATCTCAATAAATAGAAAAAAAATAAAATAACAAGATACTTTTAAAGCCAATATGAAGCTCAAAATTTAGAAATAAGAAAATTAGATGGGTCGAGGGTTGAAACATACACATAATCTAGTCCAGATGACACACACACTGTTGGGACAGCACACGATGAAGCTCTTCTTAAATACTTTACTATTTCTTGGGTTCAAATGATGAAACTCTTTTATTATTTCTATATTCCATAAATCTTTAATCATGATGTTGTAATTCTGAACACATTTTTTAGGCTCTAAGACCTAACATTATACATGTAACATGGACAGTAACACAAATTTGGGTCAGATTTTGAAGTGTTTAATACTCCAATATGTCAACATATCTTTGGTTATGTGATATGAATGATTGTAATAGACTTTTTATTTTATATTTTTGTGGAATGTGGATGTGGAGTTTTGGTCTTTTAGATGTTATATATAAATATAAACGTGATATATATATATATATATATATATATATATATATATATATATATATATATATATATATATATATATATATATATATATATTAAATTTATCGCCCAGGCAACGCCTGGGCGTCGCCTAGGCAACGCCTCGCCTAGCCGGGGCTAATCGCCTAGACGCCTTGACTACATTGGTTCAAAAACCCGAAAACTCAACTCGAAAGTTAGCCAGGTAGAGTAACTCGGATAACTCGACTCGGTCTAACTCGGAATATAATATAATATATATATATATATATATATATATACACACACACACACACACACACACACACCAATTAGGCAATTACCAATTTCTTGACATTTTATTCAAGATTAACCACAAATAACTTGAAAAACCTGGGTTAAAAGAACCTAAAGTAAGCTAGTTTTGCAGCCTCAAACTTAAAAATCAAGTTTAACAGAACCCACAGTAGGTTTGGTTTTGCAGCCCCAAAAAATATGATGTAAAACAGTGTGACTTCCGAGTTTAGGTTTTAAAAACATAAAAATGATTTTTAAAAAATATCCTTATGTGACTCAACCTAGTCTGGCGAGTCAAAAACTCGACTTGACTCAACCGAGTAACTCAACGAATAGTGTCTCCTTCGAGTTTTAAGGCGACTCGACTCGAAATTCTATTGAGTCGAGTAACTCAGTCGAGTTACTCGGGTGACTCGCTGAGTTTTTGAACAATGAAATATACGCATTAAGATTTGTGTGGAAGAAGCGAAGAAACTGAATGTCAGAGTTCTAAGCACCAAGACAATGTTCTGTAATAAGCCTGATTCATAGGATGGTTTAAAAAATGACCGAAACCAATACGTATCAATTTTAGTTAAACCAGATACATAACGGTTTCGGCCGTAGGACTCAGCCAACTTATTGAAATAAAAGGGTTACGTAAATTCCTAAAAATACCCCCAAATACTCTTTCATTTCTCTCTTCTTCTCTACCCATTCTAAGCCCTAAAATCCTTTTGATTTTTAATAATTGAAAACTAAATTTGAGGTTTGAATGATGAGCCAGCCTTAATTCTATGCAGCTTTTGTACTTAGCAGTTTATGTTTCTACTTTCGACTTGTCTACTGTCTTATATTTCATTATTTTCAACTTGATATTGGTCTTAGAAGAATGTTGTTACTCATTCCCTGCATTTTTTTTATTTTTTTTAAATTTATTGTATTTTTTAGAATTCTTTCAAAAAAAATTTTAATAAAAAACAGCCGAAACTGATACACAATTGATTTTGGTCGGGGCCGTTACGGTCCCCGAAACCGTGTTTTTTTAATCCTTGATTCATAGTGCAGGAGATTCCATGACCGGAGAAAGGAAGCAAAATCAACTCAATTTCAAAAAGGCTTAAATGCATCCAAATGACAATTTTATGGGATTCAGTATTGATGCATTGAACGGGAGAAAATAATTTAAGGGTAATTTTTCTACTTGAAAGCTGATTAATACTGCAAAACAGGAAATGGCGGAAAAAAACTCACAATGACAGTGCGAACAACACCTCCACTTGCACCATCTCGAGCAATGGCAAGAGAGACTGCCTTCACCACTAATTGCTGCAGTAAAAACACCATATGTTGTTACAAATGATGCTCGCACATAATTTCCAGCAAGAGATTAACGGCCAACAGAATTTGGAAAAACAGGGCTAGACCAACAAGAACATTTTATCACAGTGACAACTGCAGTATGTAGAGAGTATTATGAACAAAACAAATTTTACACTGGGTTTCTTAAGATGCGGCAACAAGGACATAGTTACTTTCCTCTTCCATTTCCCCTTTTCTTTTCCTTTTTGTGGATAAGCCACAGTCCAGAATACAGCTGGGTTGTAATTTATGGTGGCTGAAGATATCAGTAACGTAGGAGACTCGGCCAAGCCATATTGAACTCCTACGAAGCTAAGGACAACTTATTTTAAGGCAGCTATTAAAACTTCTTACGACAGTAAACATCAAAGCTACATACCTCAGCTTCATCTTTGGTCATTCCTTCCTTCCATGCTTGGTCAAAGAATCCATACAAATAACTGGAGCCAGATCCTATGAAACACAAAATTCTGTTTAGCGAAACCCAATATTTGGTGGCAATAAATGGAACTGGAGTTGCTACTGTTTATGTTAAAACAACATTTTTTGAAACAATAATCACAGAAATAGAAATCTCAAACAGAAGGGCCCTACCTAAACCAGAGTCCCACTTTTACAAATCAATCCTGACCATGCGAAAAAAACAATTTTATAACATCAAAACAAACTTGGTAGATTTGAGTTCATGAATAAATTAATAGACTAAATTTAGGATATTACCAAAAAAACATAGACAGATTGTAGGATCAGTCTTATGTGGTAAAAAAATCTATGAAATGGAAATCAATTTCAACGAAGAGACGTTTGATCCTTAAATAAGAAACTGAATAACGCAAACTAATAGATACCAACTATTGTTTTTACTTTTTCCTTTGCAGTCTTTATTATGAAAGTAACTTACACCTTTATAATTTTTAGGATCAGTCTTATGTGGTAAAAAAATCTATGAAATGGAAATCAATTTCAACGAAGAGACGTTTGATCCTTAAATAAGAAACTGAATAACGCAAACTAATAGATACCAACTATTGTTTTTACTTTTTCCTTTGCAGTCTTTATTATGAAAGTAACTGACACCTTTATAATTTTTGCATGAAGTATCACCAATTAATAAGCAAATACAAGTTCCATAGAATTTTAGAAAACGAGAAGCATTGGAGGGAGACCAAACCATCTCAACCAGATGCGAACTATGGTATTGTGGGACCTTCTAGAAGTCTTGAGGGAACACATTTGTTGTTTTGATCCTGAAGAAGACGGGAGCCCAGGTTATGAAGGAGTTTTTGCCCTATCAGCCTCATGTGTAGCGTTACAAGATTATCTCCAAGGTCTTGGATTCTCAACTGAAAGGAGTTTTGGGTTCCATTATTTCCTCCCAACAAGGGGCATTTGTCGGGGGCAAACAAATTGTAGACAGCTTGTTGATAGCCAACGAGAGTGTTAATGAGTGTATTCAAGGTTGTTAAATCGTGTTCGAATCGTAAAATCGTTTTAGGACAGATTAGATTCAAATCGTAAATCGTAAGGTTCAATCAATTTTTAAAAAATACTTAATAAAAAAATAATAATAATAATCGATTATCCAAAAGATTCAATTCATTCTAATGAAAGAAAGTAATGAACATTTCATTGCATCCACTATACAAAACATGAATCAACTCTATAAAACGAAACATCACCCCTAGACCCAAATATCATCAAAGATAAATCAATAAAAGTAAACGCATATAATCATGTTGTATGAGATCGAGCATTAAAAGACTTGTATAATTAAAAAGACTAATAAAATAAATTATCAAGTTCTCCCATAGTCCAACTCTCCAACTCCATCTTTCTTCTTCCTCTTTTCTCTTTTTTTGTCCCATTCACATCGACAGATAGAAAAGTCAAATAGGGGTTTTGGCATACCTGTAACAGAGATTTTTCCATTTCTTCTCTCTTCTTAAAAGACATAAAGTACTTTTAGAAAATTAAAAGAATAAAAAATATGTATTGTATCGATCCATAACAAGGGGCACTATGCTCAAATCGTATGAATCGTACGATTTGAATCATAAATCGCAATCTGAAACGTCAATCGAATGAGATTTACCCAATTAAGATTTTCACCTACGATTTGAATTGATTTGAATCGTCAATCGAAGGCTCCTGCCATTCTATGTAAGGTCAATATGTAAAAATACAGTCATTGGACTCTTAACATACCCATTGGAGGGCCTTAAAGGTTAGAACCCACTTACTTTTAATCCCCCACCAATAAGAAGAAAAACAGAAAAGAAAAATGGATAATTCATAACACATAAATTGAGAAAATCAAAGCCACCAAACCCAAATCAAATTTCTTATGTTGGGTATTATATAGAGACCAATCAATGATTGTAAATTAAAATTAACAACAGATAGGACAATGAATCAATCCATTCTCATTGCATTCTCACCATCTCCTTCTGTTCCTCATCCAAGACCTTACAGCTTCCATTGTAGTCCATACACATTACGAACCTCCCCCCACCGCACCCGACCAAGCCCCTCGGAATCCCATTAAACAGAATTCCTAATTTTCCCTCCTCTTCCATTTGCACCACCTCATCAGCTCCTCCAATTAACCTTCCCTTCACAAACACTACAGGAACTCTCACCTCCTTTTTCCCCATCAGCATTCTCAGTTCCTCCCTGAACCCAGAGTCCATCGAAATGTCTCACTCAAACATGTGAACATTATGAGATTGTATGACCGATCGGACACTGTTACATTCTTCAAATGTGTTTCTGATTCCTAACAACGGCATTTTCCCCACCTTGTGGGCATTTTTTCTCGAATGATTCAAGTATTGACTCTGAATTTCTGGCCTTTGAGATTTTGGGTTTCGGAGATAGCATATTCTTGATCTGTTCCTCCTCATTGGATAGTCCTCTTTCAAAGAATGCAACAAGCTCCGGATCAAACAAGGGGACTCAAACTCCGTCTGGACGATGAAAACCCCGAATCAATTCTGAAACATTTCATTTTCAGATCAATTGGACTGTTCTTCAGAGGAGTTCTCAAAGTGGGTAAGAGTTTTTTCACATTCTCTAAACTAAAAGGTTTCAAGACCTGTTTCAGATTCGGCTCTAATCTTGCTGCACTGTCATCCAATCCGCCATGCCGATTCTTGTTCTCCTTCCCTGCAAATTTTGTGGGCTTCTTTGGGGATTTGATCTGATTGAAGAATTTTGAATGGCTCATTGCATTCATCTCTGCAACCTGTCGTAGGAAAACTTGTGATTTGGGGCTTTTCTTGGCTGGAATCGAAAAGGGGTATTTCGTCTTCCAGATCTTCCATAAGTTCCCAAACATTGATGATCTCTGGTTCTTCTAAAACATTTCTCTGAAACTTAGGAAGAACAACATGAGAAGGAGATTTCTTCATCCCTATAACCGAATCTTTCTTTGTTTCTTCATCGAGTTTCAGAAGAATCAGAACCCTGTAAGTGCTCGAAGTGAGGGAGATGAAAGCCTACGATCACATTAACTGAATTTTTTTTATTATGTAATGGGTCAAATGGGCTTCGGAGTTAAACGGAGGAGGTGGATGTTAGCTTGCATTTCTACCATATCGAGATCTCCATTCTTTTGAATGTAGTTTGGTTAGATATTTTAAAGGCTCCAGAGGTTTGAGACTAGGGTATCCCTCTTACCATTCTTGTTTATCCTAGTATCTGAATCCTAAAGTAGAATGATATCTAGGGCGGTCAGGGTTGAATTAGAAGGCTTCTCGATAGGTCAATAGAATGTGCGATTAGCACATCTCCAATTTATTGATGATACCCTAGTCTTCTGCAGTGCCTCGTGTCGGCAACTGGTCCATCTTAGATTCTTGTTTAGGTGCTTTGAAGCAGTGTCAGCCTGTCAGGTTTGAGGGTGAATTTGGATAAGAGCCGGATTATGAGGGTTAGAGAGGTTCTGGACTAGAAGAAGTGAAGACATAACAGCCTGCTTGGGGGTCAAGGCATGGTCTACATGGTCCTTACCATCTGTATATCTAGGGCACAGTTGTTAAAGGCGTCGCCTTAGGCGGTCGTCGCCTAGGCGACCAGGCCTCTGCTGGGCTAAGGCGACAAACCACCTAGGCGGTCATTATTAAAAATCTGATATATATATATATATATATATATAATATTGTTATTGTTTAAGGATATAAAAGTTTATTTTATCTTAATATAATAGTTTGGTAAACAAAAAAATGTTATTCTATATACTTCTCATATCTTTTACCATATAATATGTTAGGGTTTGTATATCCAATAAAAATAAAGGTTTGCAGTCAGAAGAAGAGAGAAGAGACGAACTATATCAAGTATGTTTCCCTCATGTTAACATATCCTCTCTCTCGCTCAAAACTTCATCAGGCAATGCCTCAGGTTACCGCCTTAGGCGTCACAGGGGTTTGTCGCCTCAAGTCGCCTTGACAACCATGATCTAGGGCTACCCATCCTCTAGGTTCAATTCTAAGGAGGTGTGGCATCCAGTAGTTGAGAAGTTTGACCGAAGATTAACAAGGTAAAATTCCACCTTATTATTCAAAATGAGAGAAATTAACACTCGTCAAAAGCACTTTAAGGAGTCTTCCAACTTATTTATGTCCGCGCGTACCATCCAATGCTCGATAACCAACAAACTAGAAAGACTGCAGAGAGGTTCCTTTGGAATGAGAAAGAGGGCAAAATTAAATATCATTTGGTTGTATGGGATCAAGTCTGTCGCCTTATTAGAATGGCAATTTCTGAAACCTTTGGGAGAGGAGAAAAAGGCCCCACTAGGGAAATGGGTGTGGCATTTCGAAAAGAGGAAAAGTCTTCGGCTTATTGTGATAAGGCTAAATACGGAGATTCTCCAGGTTTGGGACCCGAACGAGGTTAAGGGCCCATTATGAGGTGGGGTTATAAAGGGATAATGGCCGTGGCCAGTCTGTTGACCCCTTTTATTAGGTTTAACAATAGTTGCACAAAAGCTATATACAAGCATGGTTTAAAATTTTGGTATGTATCAGCCAATACGTATCCTATTTGGAGCTACCCAGTAAACTGGTATGCTAGAAGAAAAAAAACTCCCCTGTATCAAGTGTATCAGGACGATACAAGACCGACAAGGGCCCAATACTAGCTTGATACTTGGGATTTTGCAGTTTAATTTTTTATCTCCTATTTACACTAGTATCCACAGTACAAATCGATACGTACAATTTTTTTTTACATAAAATATTATTTAAGTAAATGGTTTAAAACTAATTTTGCTTTCATTTACTTAAGATATTCATATGTAAATAAGATTAGACTCCCATTTGAATTCGATAAAAATTGTATTAGATCCTAATTCCTGAAGAATAAAAGCATAGTGACCAAAGCGAGAAGCGAAAACGAGAGGCAAGACTAAACAAATCCTTAGAAAACGGTAAGTGCGAAATAAGATATAAGTAACTCATTCCTATTATACTAGGATGACGAAGCATTACATGAGAAATTTGTGAAAAATATTAGGTGCCTAAGGTTTCAATCAAATAATACTTGCTCAATATCTACACCTTTAGCTTTAGACTTGGGTCTATTCAATCATTTCCTACATAAATAGCCCTTTTGACCACTAAATGGGACATGATAGATCATAGAAGTGAGCTTCTTGAGAAGCAAGTCTGGGAAACGAGCTTCCCATCTTGTACATAGCTTCCCTGCAACTATGATAAAAAGTCAAATTTTTAGTTCACTAACAAAATTCTCTTTTTAGTGCCTTTTAGGGATTAGGTCAAAATTTCAACTTTCAGATGATAAGATATTTCTCAAAAATTAAAATTTCATAAATTTTACTTTATCAAAAAACATTACCAAAACCCAAAAATCCGAAAAAAAAAAAAAGTCACATATTTCAGTCTTCAAAAATATTTTCATCTACAAGGTCAAAAAGCCAACTAACAGTGCATTAGTTCAGCATAAAGACTTACATTCAAGCTTATAAATGATTGTAATTCAATACATTCTTATTTAACTCATTAAATGTAAGGTTTTAATGTCTAGATTGTATTTCTTATACTTGGCTAAGTAATTATGGTTTCTATTTTCATACATGTTTATCAACACGCACACCTTTTTTAATTATAAATTTTTTAACTCTAATATGTATAGTTATAAATATAGTTAGATGTCTTCATGTAGTTTGTTTTTAGCTTATATTTGCATTAAAGAAATTTTTGCGTATCCAAGCGTTTTTTAGCATATCCTGATTTTTTCCGTCATATCCATCCGATACAATCCAATACGCTGACACATATCCTGTTTTGGACTTACCGATACGGCACCCGATGTCGATATTTTCAACTATGTGTACAAGGAGGGATATACTCACTTCCCAAGAAGCTCATTTCCATCACGTCACATTTAGTGATCAAAGAGAGCTATGTATGTAGGCCATTATAGGATATACCTGAGGCTACAACCTAGATGTAGACATTAAGCAAGGATCATTGAATTGTAACCTAAGGCACCTAGTTCTTTGTACATATCTCATCTAGGATCATTGAATTGTAACCTAAGGCACCTATTTCTTTGTACATATCTCATCTGAGAAAAAATCTAAGGTATGACTGTCCATCAGAATATAATAAAAATGAGGCACTTGTATATCATTTCTCGCTTCTCACTTCTCACTTCTCACTTTCGCTTTGCTTCTTGTTTTTGCTTCTTAATTTGGTAACTATGGGTTTTAATGTAGATGACGACTTTGAGATTAGGTTTTGGCATGACTTATGGAGCAGACCAGCAAGGTTACGAGCGCATTTGGAATCATCTTTCACTAGCTTGCGGTAGGGATGCCTCAGTCGCGGAATGTTTCAAAACGAATAAGAATGAAGTGGTCTAAAGGAGGAGAGGATTGAACGATTGGGAGTTCAAAGAATTTTTTCGCCTTCTCCAACATTTTAGTACCTATCCCCCTTGTCAATACATCAAGAATAGATGAATTTGGTCTAGAGGCAAAGGTCCCTTTCAGTGAATTCACTCTTATAGTCAATCGATATTTCACCATCGTCCTTTTTTCCTCATAGGTCTGTGTGAAACCCTCTAATTCCTTCAAAGGTATATTTCTTTAGACTGCAACTCTAAATAAGATTCTAACTAGTGAACATTTGAAAATTAGATGGTAGAAAATGGATAATTGCTGATTTATGCGTTCATGCGGAAAAGTGGGTAGATCACTTGCTCCTGCATTTTCCTGTTGTATTTAAGATATGAGGTCACTTTCTTGTTTGGGAGTGGACTGGGTTTTTCCGTTCTCTTTTTAGAACTTGTTATCTTGTTGGTCATGGGGTGTTAGGACAGTACTCATGTGACAATTTGGTGTGTTCTACTTGGGACTGTTTCTCGGTTAATTTGGAAAGAAAGGAACAAGAGAGTTTTTGAGGACTCAACCTCTCCGGTTCTGCGTGTTTGTACACTCAAGATCTTATTTTAGAGTGGTGCATAACCTCTCCGGTTCTGCGTGTTTGTACACTCAAGATCTTATTTTAGAGTGGTGCATCATGCGCCAAAGGGGGGTGGATCTGGGCAATATGCTTCATTGGGGCTCATAACTTTTTGTACATGGACTTTATTTAATATCAGCTTAGTTTCTCTTGCTCTTTGAGTTTACACCCTAATAAACTCTCTTCTTTTCTCGCCTTGTAATAGCTATGGTTGTAATACTTCTCTTTCTTTAATACCAATAAAAAAAATGCAATAACCAAAACTAGGTCTACAAGCATTCCCACTTCCTTGGATGAAAGCACAAAAGAATATCTCAACCAACATAAGGGAATAGTTTATAATGATTACAATTACATACCTCCGAGAGCAAAAGGCAGCTCCAAAATTGTCCCACCAAGAGGTACACCATAAATTTTACCTCCTTCATATTTGTCCCATCCACCAACAATTAGGCCAGCTTCTAGCATGTCCTACCAAATTCAACATATATTAACTAAATAAATTGGATGTTCAGACTATAAGTGTAAAACCAGCATTATAAGAGAGTAAAAGACCATTTTGAAATAGAAAAGATATTCTAGAGGATATTCAAAACACAAAGTAGATATAATTTTTCTAGTATAATATCCCAAAATCAATGGTAAACCTTATCCCTTCCCCGGGTAGCCTCGGAGCCTCGCACATAGGAAGGTGGCCGAGGGACTATACATATGTGGAACTTCCTTGCCAATGGATAGGTTTCTGATATATAGATAAGTTGTTTTTCAATTCTTATGGAACAACTTCCTGAAATATTGTGTTTTATTCTTTCAAAGTTATTTCTTAATAAACCCTGACAGTGTTGAGCTTTTAACCTTGCATTGCCACTCCCAAGCATGGATACATGGTTTAAAACATCAACACGTTTCCTAATGTTTCCTACGAACTCTTTCATTTCCTTGGGTATTGACACAAAATTTACCAACGGCATCAAAATTACAATAATTCTCGACATATTTCTTATGGTTTCTTACAAAACTCTTCATTTTTATGGGTACCGGTATGAAACCTACCTGCATGGTTTACAAAATACAAATCGACACATTTTAGTACACTTTGGTGAAAATGTGTCGGCTTCATTAGTGATGAATGTGATATCCACTTGAACTGTAAATAGTAAAAGTTTCGACATCATGTTTAGGTAGTTTTGATATCTCTTCGATAATATCACATGAAACATTACAAAACCTTTATATATTACAACTTCGTTTGACGTAAATCAAATTCGACTGATTTCATCTATTTGCTTAGAAAAGCATTTTTTTCAAAAGCAATTTTTTCTCATTTTGGTATTTCAGCTCCAACATTTTGCATAAAAACACTCATAGATGCATCAAATTCATGCATCTTCATATATTTTAATTTTTTGGGAATCAAATTAGATTTGTAAATGAAATTCGAGAAAACTGGGAAAAACCTGAATTCCACTAAATTCTATTCCCAAGCTTTAATGTTTTAATCTAAATTTTAAATTAAATACACCTGTTCTAACTGACGACTGTTATTCATTTTCAACAAAAAATAGTTTTTAATTTCAAAATTTATTAGAGATATTTTATATTATACATATTATACTAATTTAAGATATTCGTAGGTTAAATTTATATGTTTGTACATTAGTTAATGAGTGCTATTATTCTTCAATCGAGTTACAAGTTGGGTGAGAGCTTTATTTTTAAAGAATTTTTAATTATTCTTATAAAAATACATTTAAAATCAAATTTATTTTAAAATATTCTAGTTAGTTACAAATCATAAAATAAATAAGCCAAATGGTCTTACTCATTTATCAGGATAATGAATGGGGCCCTATGATTATAGCTATGAGTCTTATGGATGTGGCCCTACAAATAGTCTTGGTTATGTGTGCAAAAGGCTATGGATCTTTTTACATGATTGTGGTGTAGCTCATCACCCAGATTACCCATAATTAGGGATGTCATGGGTATTGATGCCCGACTGTAAGAGAGGTACATTTGGGAGTATACCAGTTGCTACCAAAGTTACATGTCTTGGGCTCAATACTGTCATTACCTAGAGCAGTTGCTTCGTAAACCCATTCGTCAAAATACAAATGATGACTTAAAGTCACATTAGAATTTTATGTAGTTATGAGTCAGATTCATGATTTGAGAGTTTTCAAGTGTTCTATTGAGATATACCTCTTTTCTAAATATATTATTATATAAATACACATTTATATGCACATTTGGCTTTACAATTTCAGACAACACATCTTACTTCGCATGATTTTTCTACTAGATACAATTCATGCTTCTATTTTGTTATGTAATGAGTTATTGATGTGTACTTATGCTTAGTTATTAATTCACTTAAGTTTTATCTTTACATTTTTGACATTTCCTTGATATTTCCAGCATTTCCTTAATTTTTACGGTGTTTCCTTGGACTTCCTTAAACTTTCTCGAAACATTTCCACGAACCTCCGGCACGTCCCAAATTTCTAATATGTAATAATTCCTCAGATATGATAGAAATAAAAAAAATGGTTAGGTCAAACCTTGTTATTGTACGATAACATCCGGACGAGGTTTGCAGCAACTTTAACAGTTGCAGGCTGCCCCAGCTGTATCCTGCACCAAAGAGAATAGATTAATTAGGACAAGGCCAACAAACGATAGGGAAAAAAATGTACTAGACATAAACTTAAGTGTCTAATTGGCATTCCAAGAGTTAGAGACAAAAATGCATTCCAGTCTTCACTCAAACCAAGTGATCTATCTAACAAACAAATATGTGAGGTATGCCAGTAAAGAAGGTATGGATAGCTCTGAAAGCACCACAAAATACATTGGAAGGATTAGAATGTGGTCCCGGAGATAGTACTTCAAAAACATCACATAAAGAAACTTTATGATTTTCCTCAGCAACTTAATGTCAAAGCCAGTACAAACAGATAACTCAAATAAACGTTTAGCATGAAATGGCAAATCAAAGTGATTCTCGAGATATGACCTGAAATTCAAGGACCATATATCTATGTGAATATCTGAGATCACGGGATATCATAATATTTGGAGAAGCTCTTCACGACTTCCCCAAGAAGTCGTAAAATATTGTTCCACTTCTAATTTACATTTTTTTTTTTAATAAAATGTTGTTTCACGTCTAAAAATACAATTTTATTTATCAGTATAAAGATATATATTAATAAAGGATAGAAACAAGACGGGTTCCCTATGAAGTGAACCGGGGGAAGAGCTTGATAATATACAACAAGGTTCTCTCGTTCAGGAGAGAGAAGTTATCGGACCATAGTTACAAGAGCGGGAAGCGAAAATGAAAGCGAGAAGCAAAAATGAGAAGCAAGAAGCAAGCTTAAAAAATTTATTGAAAATGAGAACTGAGAAATGAGATATTGGTCATCTCACTCTCATTAGATTTTTAAGTACTTAGATTTTGCCTCAGATGTGATGTATGGAAAAATAGGTGCCTTAGACTATAGTGGACCTTGTATAAATACTAACTGCTTTAAATCTTTTGTTATTGTGTTTGAATTATTATTTTTTGATCAATAAACGAGCCGGATATATTATAGAAAGAAGATACAGGAATATGAAACAGAACAAGAGAGTTTAAAGGTATGTAAACTCAACAAACAGATATAGCAAAAGACAGTGGTTCCCAAAAGGTGGCTGTATCAAGGATGTTAAAACAGCACCTCCCTAAGATCCTCCCCTACATAGTGTAATCCCGCCCAAGCCAAAGCCAGCCGGCGGATACGATCACAAATGTGAGAGATAGATGAAGGAGAATCCTCAAATACTGAGATTTCTCTTTCCAAATCATCCACGATATGGTGCCAGGTAGAACCGACCAAACTGCTTCTGGAGCACCATCCATACTTATCAAGGACCAACAAGATAAGAAGTTGTGAAAGGAGTGGGGAAAGACCTAGTCCACCCCCAATCGGGAGAGGAAGGTGCCCCAAATAACATACACAATAGGACAGTGCAATAACATATAATTCACCGACTCTTCCGCTTGGAGGCACAGGAAGCACCGGTTAGCCATTGTCCACCATCTACTTTGTAAGTGATCACATGTTAGAATTTTATTTAGAGTTACATTCCATAAGAAGAAAGATACCTTAGATGAAATATCCGGATTCCACACAATCCTATGAGGAAAAGACCCAGCAGGTCTATGACGTAGTGATTGTAACAATGATGAATGATCTTACTGATAAACGACCATGGTGGCTTCTAGACCATATTCAACAGTCTCTAATCTCAGAACAAGGGAAAGAAGAACTGAGTCACTCCAAAAGGCGGGCTACATCACTAATCTCCCAATCATTCAAATCTCTTCTCATCCTTGGACACCACAACACCCCCTCTCCACTCTTCTCGTAAGACTCCCCAACTAGTGCATCTCTATCAGCAGCTAACACAAAGAGATTGCCAAAATCATCCTTAAGTTTTGTGAGGCCGCACCATACATCCTTCCAAAATCTTATCTCTGACCCTCTCCTGATTCTAAACCTGAAATGTGACACAACCAAACCGACAGTGGCCATTATACCCTTCCAGAGCCCCAACCCATGGGGGCCCTGAACCTCACGTGGAATCCAACACGAAGATTCGCTGTATTTGGCCACTTTCACGGCACACCATAAATTGTCCCTCTCCTACCCCAATCTTCAAATTCATTTTCCTACCAGAGCCTTTGTTTGCTAGGACTAATGACTTGAGATTCAAACCCCCCCTTCCTCCTTTGGACGTTATATAATATAAATTATGAAATCTATATTTATATTCCGTGAAAAAAAAACATATTTAATCTAATGGTATTTGTGTAGGGCTTACATTACAGGATGTCTAGGCACACTATATTTATGAACCCTTCACTAAGGTGGTCCCAATCCAACGATGCTTTCTCAAGGTTTACACCGTAGGTTATAGACTCGAATCAATCTCATTACGTCCCATATACATAGCCCTCTTTGACCACTAAAAGGAACATAATGGAGGAGAGTTTCAATGTTTCAAGGGAAGCAAGATTTATGGGAAGCGATCTTCTCACCCCATACATTGCTTTCATGCAACTATGTGTCAAACACCTTCCTATGTCTCTCCCCCAAAACATACCATAAATAGCAGCCGGAAGCAAATACCACAAGATACTAGAGGGAGCATCAAGATCTAGCATAACCCAAACTGTCAATGAAGTCCAAAATCATGAGAGGAGAGACACATTGACCCCTAAAAGTAATAGGAACTAATCCCGAGTCCATCTAACAAAAGGACAATATGACAACAAGTGGTCCACGGGCTCTAGCTCAGACACACAAAAATCACTCCACCCTCTGTTTTTATATGGTTTCGAGATGAGAATTTTATCCAGAGCTGTTGTCCAAAGGGAGGCAATATTGGATTGAATTCCATGATTTCAGAAAACACAATAAAGAAAATAAGTGCAAGATCTGACAGAAAGAGACTGGGAGAAGGACCTCGCACTAAATGGACTACCGGTCAATCACCCTTTGTCATCTATACCAAGAACGTTGGCTTAGTCGAATTCAGGTGATCCATTAACCATAAGAAATCATCCATATCATTACGGCCCCTCCTTAACCCCAGGCCCAAATCAATCCATATCATTACGGCCCCTCCTTAACCCCAGGCCCAAATCAACTCATTCGCTACCGTTATGGTTTAGAATCTATACTAAGGATAACTTATGAAGATAAATACTCAAAATTAGAAACACAAAATAAAATCCCAAAAATAGAAGTCCTGGCCATATTCATAATCTGGCATGGCATGCTCAAATCATGTCCAAACTCGCAATCTTGGGCACATTAAGCTTTCTAATGGTATTGAAATTGAGGCATTCAAGCACTTGATGACACAAAAAGAAAAAGGGTGGCTACAAGTAAAGTGAGGAGATTGTGATCCAACATATCATGACCATCTTGATCCCACCCCTCTTCTTGGCCCAGGGTAGTCACATGCTTTAATATAACAGCTCCTGAATCAGACGGTCCCATCCCAATAAAGGATGTTACTTGGATGCTTACAATTTTCGGAAGTGTGAAATTCAGTTTCTAGTCAATCCAATAGGTGTTCGAATGAGGCATCCTAGGCCCCTACTCTCATGCCTTCCTAATCTCAGCCAAAAACCAACACCTGTTAAAGCAACAACAGGTATTGGTTTTTGGATGAAAACAAGGACATGTGTTGGTTTTGGCTGAGTAGAGAATGCCAGAGAGTAGGCCTAGCATGGCTCGTGATGGAATGGTCTGGATTGACAATCTTGAATACAGCTTCTATTTGACAGCCAGTTCATATTTAACCATTATTTGGTAGCCAGTTCACCATTTCCTGCACAATTTCGTTCATTAAGGCTCTAAATCAGATGGTTATAATTCATTCAAGCAGAATGAACTTTTGTTTAAGGGTCAATCAAAGGGCAAGCCACACTTTTTGCATGAGCCAGATTGGCGACCAAGTGTACCACATGACAAGTACAGCAGAGAATGATTTTAGACTGTTCGTAGAGAAAAAATAATTAACAAGCTTACAATGTCCAACTTAATGTACTTCTCATAAATCACTGGAAATGAGCTATAATTCAAGAATCAATTTAGAGAGAACTAATGAGGACACAGAGGCTTGATCCCAGCTTTACCACCAAGAGGGAAAAATAACTAAGAGAAATTTACCGACAGAGCAAATCTGAGAGCCAAGAATTTTCAGCAAGTCATCATTCTGGTACTAAATATTCCAATAGTCAACCGACATATATGGGTAAGTGGGAGGAAATAAACAAGAGAACCCAATGGAATTGTAAAAAGAAACAACATATGTTCACTCACGTGTGTTGATGAAGAAAGTAACGCACATAATCTGAGATAATTTGAGAATCCGCAGCCTGCAAAAGATGAAGTTGCAAATATTTAACAGAAACAAGATAATAGCATGTATCTAAATAGTTAACAAGTTAATATTAGAACAGCAGAATTAAATGTTGGGAAATCATTCGTCAGACACAAGATGCTGCTCCTACTCCTACTACTATGGTACTACCTGATCTACTCAGATAGCCAAATTAAATGTCCAAAAAATAGCAAAATTAAATGTGGGGAAAAGCAGTCCCCAGAGACAACGTGCTGCTCCAACTCCAACTACTACCTGAGCTACTAAGGCAAAAACAGATAACAATAATTCCCCCATCACCCAAATACAAATCTAACTGTAGCACACTAACACCCTTCTACAAAAGGTTATTCATTTCCCACACGTAAAGGGAATCCCAGTACAAGCGAGATACATGGCTAATAGCATGGCTGAATGATCTCAAGGTCCTTTTAGATGGCTGACAAGTCACAGTTCGTCAACAAACTCTTCAAAATTACTACTCCATACCCAATTCTCATCCAGATTTGGCTCTTCATGTGGTTATGGTCCAACCCGAAATGCCTATTCCTCTTATCCATATTTAAGTTGGTAAATTTCATCTTCCTCCATAAAAATTCAAAAGGAATAATAAGATACTCCCTTATCAAATCCTAAAGTTTTAATTGAAGATAGGGTTGACGATTCCCACCGTATATCCCATCCACGCTTTCCACTCTATGCGACAACATTAGACCAGTGCCAAGCCTGCTTTCCTTAGACTGTGATCAAGGTCCTTTCTCAACTTATCTGTCACGCAATCCCTCATTCCCTCTTCAACTTATCTGCAACGTAAACCCCTCCTCTCAAATCTTCGAAGGACACGACATTACCTTTTAGGAAAACCCCTTTTTCTCTCTCCTTGACCTGCTAGCCACGTTGTTGTCAGCTTCCTTGCACTTAACTCTCATCATTTAGAGTGAACTTTTATCCATCTTCATCCCCTCTTGCAGAAGCATGGGAATGCTTCCCATATAACAACATCCATCCTTTATTTTCCTCAAGGCTCTTAATCTAGCTTATGTACATGAATCATGATGGTAAATCTTGGCAAACTCTGTAACCCGTCTTAGAGGGAGCAACATCCATGGAATCAGAAGACAAGTCCAAATAATCGTAGCTTCTCACCTGTCACAACTATTCTGACCTAGAAAGCATTCCCAGTCTCCAAATTCAGTTCGTTGAAAAGTATCTATGATCACTACTCCAGAGTGCAGATATAGATTATTGCGAAATCAATTTTCTCACAGCTAGCAAAACTATCTTAAAGACTTTAAAAAAACATCACATTGCATCACCAAAGACCTGAAAAACGACACAAGTTCAAGCATGAAGCGGCAAGCTAAAAGTATAGATTAACAAGAACTTTTTGCAACTCTCAACCCTGAAAGATCTTCCTTGGATTTCACAGATGCCACTCCATCACCTGACAAAGTTTTCCACTCTGCTACTAAGGTTGGCAGTTTCTAACAAAACCGTCACCACAGCCGAACCCGGACAGCATTTTCACAGGTTAGGTTGAGGTTTTCAACCCATGGGGCATGTACAGGTTGGACTCTGCAGATCCATAAGGTTATAGTACTTGGTTAATAATAATACATAGTTATATGATTATATATTGGCAGAAACATTTTTATACGCAAATATAATTGCATTGAAGTGGCAAAAAGCTAAAAAAAAAAAGAAACAAAAAAGGATAGTTCAAAAATGCAGATGAGACAACCTAGTAGCTGGATTCAATAAAAAGAGAAATCCATTTAGGGCATAAAGGTCCTACTCTATATTCTTTAAAGTTTTTGAGACTGTAGGACCAAAGATAATGAACCAAAAAGCCTTTGCAAATACCACCTAGGTCATCCTAATCTTGCCGTCAAAAATTCATCTATTTCTCTCCTTTCGGAAGCCCAAAGCAACATTAACAGGAATCAACTTCCAAAGCTCTCTAAGTTGAGGTCTAAGAGTATCGTGAGGCCAACCCCCAATGAGCTCCTTCAAAGGTCCAGAAATCACCCAAGGGATAGCAAGCTGATTGAGGAAGAAGTGTCAGGCCATCAACGCCAAGTTGATGTCGCAATGGAGGAGGAGATGGTCAATTGATTCCCCTTGCTGCCTACATATAAAATAAATGTTTGGGATCAATCCATGTCCTGCTAATGAGGTGGTCCACAGGCAATATCCAATCTAGCAATGCAGTCCAAAGGAAGAGAGTCACTTTCAACAGAACAACTGTCTTTCAAATGAACTTCGATGAGTATGAGTCCAAACTCCTACATAACAATCCTCTCAAGAAAGATCTCAGACTGCATGTACTATTAGGATCTCATTTCCAAACACATGATTGCCTTCCTCCACTTCAATTGTTCCAACTTCCAATCTAGTAAATAGATTAGCAAGAGGATCCAGTTCCCCATCGAAGGCATTTCTCCTACAACCCGATGTGCAAACCAATCTATTGTCTGAGAAAAATATCTACCAACCATAATTCCTTTCTTGTGGACCATTGCGAACAACTCCAGAAAATCCAAAGCAAGAAAGTGAACTCCGCACCAAGGATCCTCCCAAGAAACAATACCTACTACCTACCCCAACTCTATATTGGATTCCTTCTAATAAATCTTCTAGTTCCTGCAAATGCTACTCCAAAGACTCATAGCATAGATAGAAGTAATTGATAGGATGATAATCTCCACAACCATTCCTATAAGGGATAAAATTCGTAAAAATGATTAAGTGTTGAAGAACTCGCTAGCTTGTGCTGTGTACCAAAGTATGACACGTGGATCACGTGTTTCGAAGAGAGAACTATTTCGTTGTCCGTTGCATGACGTTTCCGGTGTGTGCTTCATAGACCGTACTCGTAGTCTTGTGAACAACATGCTCGTTGTGTCCATGACAATGTTTCCGTTGTCGGATACACAACGTACCCGTTGTACTCTCGACAACGTTTTCATTGTCTTACACAGCAGATACATTATCTTCCGATAACTGGACTGTTCCCGCATTTTAAGGCATACACAACGGACCCTAGCTCGAGTCAACAACGAGACCGACTCGCAGGAGGAGGTGATCAGGAGGCGATCCTCTCATTCTGACAAGTAGACGAAAAGCACTGTCTTGGTATTTAATGCTGGTCATTTCTGTGTGCTATCAGATCAAACCGACTGAACTCATAGTAGGCGCCCACGTGGGATACGTTAGGTGGCAGATCTGTCTGACATATTTGGTAATGAGTGCTGGACACGTGGTATGGTCATCTATGGCCATCCATGGGCATTCAGAGCTAAACTTATAAATACCCTCGAGAAATTCAGTGCAAAGGACCGAGATTATTCTACTCTCTTCTGACATTTGTTTTTGCGCTTGTTACTGTTCATCATCTTCTACTTACTTTGGCATCGGAGTACAGTGCAGGGTATCACACCCTTCAACTCCTACCTTCTACCAGTAAACCAGAACTCTTGTAGCAGTTGCTGATGCGTAGCGAGCCCGGGTATTTTCCCCTTCAATTCCTATATTTGTCTATTGCCACTGATCTCCATAGACTGTCCTTCATTCCTCCTCTCCAAAACTCCATAGCCACTTACCCAACTATGCTTTGTTAATAAGTCTTAATTCCAATTGTATCATTCGTATCGGTATAATACATATCGAGACGAATTCAATCAAGTATTTAAATGCCCATTTTGAAAAGAACGGAGTCTCAATAAAAAAAAAATCCAAACATAAACAGGAATGTGTGCATTTTCGTTAACGCAATTAGCGTCCTATTTTACGCCACCCTAGATCCCCTCAACTCCAGATAGTGGGGGGGAAGGGGGTAAACTCCCAACCATCCCCGTCGAGGTTGGGTGAACCGTAGGTGCACTGACATAATGCAAGACATTACAACACAAACCCCTTCTAACCGTAAGAGCAAACGTTCATTTGCTATCAAACAGTTGAAAAAGAGATTCAGACTCCATAGAAATCAAATCAGAAACTTTCTTTACTATTCATTGAGGTAAGATTATTCCGAGCCTGAACGTAACTCAATGTGGACTGATGTACACGGTGAGCATGATTTAAAATATCGAGCGTATCAATAAATTCCATACAATTCATATTGATATTTTAGGTGACCATAAGATACACTCAAGTACTATAAATTTATGAGTTTCGACCTTTTCGTACCGTACAAGTAGTATCTGAACCAACACTACCAATACTAT
Source organism: Tetracentron sinense (assembly GCA_015143295.1). Lineage (NCBI taxonomy): Eukaryota > Viridiplantae > Streptophyta > Magnoliopsida > Trochodendrales > Trochodendraceae > Tetracentron > Tetracentron sinense. The sequence goes on from CM026554.1 coordinate 25,838,492, forward strand.
ACGAGATGCCTCCAATGTAGCGAACCGAAGCTTATATACTGAGTTTAGAGGTGTCAAAATCACTATTAAGCTCTCTTGTGAATCTCCTGGGCAGGTGCTCCACTGATTGATTCGACCTTATCCGACATGTGGAGTGGGGTAGGTTTCTCTACTCTTCCTCCAAACCCCTTATTCTAACCCCATAATTTAAACACTATTAACTGAGGTATGTTTAATTCTCTTTATTTTATATTTTTCACTATTAAGCTCTCTTGTGAATCTCATCTCCAAACCGCTTATTCTAACCCCATAATTAAACACTATTAATTGAGGTATGTTTAATTTTCCTTATTTTATATTTTTAGGGCATTAAATTCCTTAAATGAATCAAAGCATGCTTTTATATCACTACTTGACTCTGATAGGCTCGGAATCACCTCCCAGCATATTAAAGTTAAAAAGTGGTCTGAAGGCAACATTAATTGATTCACCAGCTTACATTAAAACATACAAGGACATGGATAATGCAAATCATCAGCACTATCTCTTCTACATGGGGTTGCTTAGAAACATAAAAGTAAAAAATGAGCATTAAACAGACAACTTTGGAAAAAAATAAATCAAGACAGGGGTTATATACACTTCGGAAGCAAATGTTATATTAAGAACAACACAATTGGCTATAATTTGAAGCCATGAACCCCTGATTTTTGCAGTGAAAAGCAGAAATAAGATCAATCACGGAGAATTGGATGAAAGGAACATGTGTCTTGACAAAGCCATACAGGTCCTCCTAACTCCTCCCTTGGCAACTATATGTACTGTATGGAGGTCCTTTATGGCATCCTATGCCCACAGTAGTTCCCAACCAAAACCCAACACAGTAACTTTATGTCCACATTAATGCATACGAAGTGCCCCACCAAGAATTAGGACAAATCGGAAAAAACAATATGATTAATGAGAACAAAGTTTTCAAAAACACACATTTTTCAGCTCAGTGACTCTACTAAGAATAACAAATGAATCACAAGTGTAGCAATCAATATATAATAAGTTTGAGATCAACCCATAAACAAATAGAAAATAAATCAATTCACAAGAATTCAATCATTATAAGCATTAAAAACAAGTGAGTCGTACAAAGAAGAACTACCGATCCAGAACGACACAAGTAGACATTATCCGTCAGCTGTGTGATTTTGTCCGATGCCCGATTCGCAACATACATTCCTAACAATGCGACAAGCACATCAGATCAAGTTCCGAACACGATTAATACATATCAAGAACAATAACAATAACTAAATTCAAAGAATAAGTGAAAACTTAAAAAATTCAAATAGACGTTTGAATATAATATATATATATATATATATATATATAGAGAGAGAGAGAGAGAGAGAGAGAATTTACCAGTGCTCGTTCTAGAATCGGCGCCGAGGACGACGCCGCCGTTGTAGGTAACTCCGATGATAGTCGTTCCCATCGAATGAGGGGCGTTTAGATCGAGACCGAAATCCATTGCAGCAGTTCGAGCGAAGAAACCCTAGAAATCGAAGAAACTAATAAAGACCTAGAAATGAAGAAACTCGACTCAATGAAAATCCCAAAAGAAAAACAAATTCTTGCAGTGAGTAAAAGGAAGAGCGGAAAGAAGTACTTATTTGATATTTCGAGAAGTAAATATAAAGAGAAAAGACAGACCTGACTTCCTACCCAAGTCACACAGACCAAACCTTAACACTGCCTGGATGATCTTAGCCGTCCAAATAAGAGTATTCTTTGGATAAGATCATGGACGTTCAAGTTTGTGATGTCTTGACAGCTGAGAGCCTGAGATTGTGATTAGGGATGCACACAAGCCAAGCTAGCTCAATTGCTCGGCTCAATCAAGCCGAGCTCAAGCTCGAATATGTGGCAGAGGCTTGTTGGATTCGGCTTGACTCGATTGAGGCTCGAGCTTGAATATTATGTAAAAAAATATAACATATGTATATAATATTATTATTTTATTTAAAAATATTTTTTAAATAAATCAAGCTGAGCTCGAGCTTGAATCAATTCGAGCTCGAGCTTGAATCAATTCGAGCTCGAGTTAAGCTTTTTGAATTTGAGCCGAGCTTGGAGCCAATTTTTCGAGCACAATTTCAAACCGAGCCGAGCTCAAGCCTAGAGTAAACTCCTTTCAAGCCAAGTCAAGCAGGTCCAAGCTCAGTTCAATTTAGCTCGAATACACTCCTAATTTTGATGTCTTGATAGGGTCCATCAGATATGATTGGCTGCGTTCTAGAGCCGAATTGAAAAAAAGTTGTGCATTTGGAACTGAATTTTTTGGGGGAAAAGGTCCATAGTGGTGTGTGTGATTGAGTAATTGGCTCCCGTGTCATAGCCTAGTCATTCATGTTGCTTTATAATTTCCTAGTGCCTAGTCATTCATATTGCTTTATAATTTCTTAGTGCTATGCCTCTGTGTATTAAATTCGTTCTTTCTTTCTGCTTCCTATTTATCTTCTGTCTCATTGAATCTAAAATTCAAAAAGCTTATCTACCTATCAAGATGCTTGTGGTCTCTTCAACAGGATGATCTTTGATTTTGTTTTTGTTTCTTCTACCTTGTCTGTTTGGTTTTCATTGATAAACAAAAACTCAAAAAGATTTGCTCATTTCTTTTGGATAGGTTGTATGTCTTTATTTCATAAATTCAAAACATTGAAAAGTCAAAAATGTCAAAAAGAGTTTTTGTTGTAGATTTCATCTCCTATTATATTGTGCATGTTCTACATTCATTGTGCTTGATAAAATATTTATTGGCAAAGAAAAAACATTTGTATAGGACTGAATTCATGATGATAATGCATCTTGTTGGCCTTTTTGGGTGATAACAACTACACATTTTCACTTATCATAATTAGAGACTAGTCATCCATGGATGATATGTTTATTGCACATGCACTTTGACTGACCCTGGTTAAAGGCATATATATCTATGTTGTAGGAAATTGCATTATCTATTTTGGCCCCTTTAGATTGACCAAATCTAGATTGACCATCGGTTAATTTCTCATTTATTTGTATAATTTATTCACGTAAAAAGTTGAGGCAATGGGAAGGGCTACCTATTGGGATAGTGTGAAAGTCACTATATATTGGATGCAAACAGTTAGCAATGGCTACCTATGTCAGCAAGGTAGGTATTTGCTTGGGTTGCTAGTGTGAAAGCCCTTATTGCCAATAGAGATGGCTACCTACCTTCTAGTATGAAAGCCACCATTATAAGAAAAAAATGAAAAAAAAAGTCACTTGAAAAGTTCTTCCATGATTTGCTTTGTTTGACATAAAAAAGAAAAGAATAATATGAATAGTAAAACAATGGAGAAAGATGCACTTAAAGAAAAATCGGTATATTTTGTACTTAACTAGGTTTGACTATCAATTTTGCTAAAAAAAAGAAATGTTTTGAGGGGGAGTTGATTGGTTTTGAAAAGCTTAAAACTTTTTTTAACCACAATAATCACAATATGACCAAGTCTGTCAACCGACTCTGAAACCAATCGACCGAATCATAAATCCTTTTTAAAAACCTTGCCGCGCATTGTGTCTTTCCATATTCTGTTAAAGTCGGTCGAACAAATCTAGGGTTTCTCCTTCTCTCTCACCTCCCGTATATATCCAGTCAGTAAATGTCCTCCTTGGAATTGATGGTTTGATACTATTACCTTGTTGGTGCTTTGAATAGTTTATGTCTTATTTCGTACTTAATTTGATGGACACATTTGTGTGTCTCTATTTTGTTCATCCACTTAGCACTATCTATCTTATGATTCATGTTGTGCTTCTTGAGCAGTTTAATTAATCTCTATTGATTTGCATGATGTTTATATGCAGGGTTCTATTATTGGATCTTTACTTGTCTATTTGTATGCCTTTGGCAATTCATGCTAAAAAGGGGGAGATAGTTGAATAGACACTTCTCCTAATGTTTATGAAGGTTTATGACAAGAATAAGAGAATCTACATCCTCCTTAACATATTTAATTGGTTTATGAGAATGTCTCCCTATTATGATTATGTTGAAAGAGAGATCATTTGTTTAGGGGGAGAGTGTGTTTTGAATTCAGAGTGTATCTAAAGGGAGAACACTCATTTAGCATGTTCATGGATTGAACTTACCTTTTATTGTTCATCTTGATTGATTTTTTCAGTTTATATTTTATATCATTTATTTTGCCCCATGCTTCACAGGTTGTGTGTGTTTAAGCATGTGCAGGTGTTTGACATGACATAATGCATTTCAGAAATACTTAAATTCATGTAATTTTATTCTTATTTTGAAGTCATATAAATTTTAGATTCTCAGTTTAGTGATGGATTTGGGAGAGTTTGTATCTTCATGTTCTTCAGTGTGTATTGTGTGTTTTGTCCGGAATTGCCAAAGGGGGAGATTGTTAAGTCCATATTTGTGTTGGATAAATTCTAAGTCCAAAATAGTGTCTAGTCAATCCCTATCTTTGCCTCCAGTACTCAAAACAAGTAAAGATGAAGTGAAGATGAAGACTGAAGAAAATGCAATCATGCTTCGCTCTCTCATTTGAATGGTAAGTGAGACTTAGATACTTATGTGAAATTGACTTAGATCCTGAAATATACCCCTAGGTGGCTAGATACAAAGAGCAACAATGTTGCAAATGAAAAACATGAATATAAAATTTTTCGAAGCACTATTTTAAATTCAAACTTGATTTTGATCTAATCAAAATCTTCCCAAGGGTCGTCTTATGATCATACTAAATCATGGTGTGAGGAAATATACTTACAAAACTTCTCAAGCGTAAAGTCTCCTGTCGATTCACACGAACCTTCTTTTAATCTCCAAAGCTTTACTCCAACGGAAGCTAATGGCCCTTCCGATCAATGCTCTTTAATATTTTCTTCTTTTCTTTGATCTAAGAACCTTTCTTGATCAATCCCTTCCATTCAAACTCTATAATCTTTTATTGTTTTCTTGAATGCAAGATCTTTTCATGAAGATTGGTTCTAATATTATTCAAGATTGGTTCTGATATTATCCAAGATCAAACAAAAATCTATAGAAGAAAGATGAAGGGAAAAGGTGGTTTGAATAATTCTTGATCATCAAGAATTTGTTCTTGATCTTCTTCAAGATAAAAAAACAACCAAAGAATCAGCATGGAAGAGGTGGCCGTACAACTCAAGAGGGGGAGAGAGAAAAACGTGGGGAAGAGGGAGCTTCCTTGTGTGGACGTTCCACTTAGGTGAGAGAAAGGAGACTTCCATCATCAGTTTGGACGTCCACCCCTATAGGGTATAAATAGACTCTCTTGGTTGCTTTAATTGCAATCCAAGTATAACTCCTCCTTTTAATTCTAATCTAATTAGAATTTTCTCTCAAAGTAATTCTAATCCAATTAGAATTCTCTTTCCTATTATGATTATAATTCCTCCTAATCCAATTAGAAGTATTTAATCAAAATAGAAAGTTTCCTAATCCAATTAGGATTTTCTCTTTCTTTATTCTCTTTAATTACTTCTTCTTCAAGAAAGCAGTTTAATCAATTTGGAAACTAATCCAATTAGCAACCAAATAGGAGAGAACAATTAGGCAAGCATAGAAGTGGGCGTCCCACCCTAGGTGGGCCCCACATCTCATGCCCCCTTCTAATCTCTTGTGATGTCACCTTTTGATCTTTATCAAAATCTCATATGGGTCCTACCCATTTGGTTAATCACATCTTATGTGATTTCACCTATAAGAGCTTCACTATACCATATAGTGAATTACATGAAAAAATTAATTAATTTAATTCTAAATTAAATTAAAAGCCTTGAAAAGCTCTTAGACCTCGTTTGGCATATCTAATTGTAGAATCTTTTCGTCTACTTGTATTCTGAGGTTGACGTTTTGTAAATTTAAACCGTTTAGTTACTAGGTCTGTTGCGTGTAGCAAAAAGAGAAAAAGATGTGAAACGTCTTTTTCAAAAAGTAAGGAAAACGGTGCATTTTCATATAGACATTTGTGTCTACTGCGGGTAGATGTTTTGACGGTAATTCCAACGATTTGCTGGTCAGTTTTGCCCATTTGAAAACATCAAATACCCTCATCCCTTTCTCCTCTTAAATCTCTGTCGTCTCTCTTCTCAGTCGAGCTACTTTCTCTCTCCTAGCTCCCTTCCGTCTCTCTTCTCAGTAGATCAAATCCACTCACGAACGTATGAAGAAAAAAAAATGTTTGTCGCCCGTTCTCTTCTTCCCCAACTTTCCTCCTTCCATTGCTGTCGTTCAAGCCGTAATAATTCACGTCGTCTTCTTGTTTGTTGGTAGTTGTTGCTCTATTCGTTGCCTTCTCTTCACACCCTCATTTTTTTCCCATTTTTATCAAAATCAAAATATTTTGGTTCAATCGTTTCTAATTGTTCAAGTAATCTGAATTAGGTATATGCGATATCGAAACCTCAATAATCTTTCGAGGATATCAATCAGATTTTTTGATTTTTTTTGTTCGACTTCAAATTTTAGGGTTTATATTTTCTGCACAAGCTTCTGTTTTTGCTGGTTTTGTAAATATAATTCTGTAGATGCTTAAAGACTCTGATGAGGCCAAAACATACAGACACACGAGGAAGCCGTGTTTCTTGGAACGATTCTTATTTAGCTATGCATTTTTGAAGGACGCTTGCAAAATATTTGAAGGAATGCCTGAAACAAATTGTTCATAGCCATTTTAAACAGGGAGGAGGTTATGTAAAATGCTTAGGAGATTTTTGGTTCCTTGGGCTATTGTCTATTGTGGGTCAATGTATAATGATGATCTCATTGTAACGGTTCTCTTCATGAGCTTTTCTACCATGGACTCAAATACATGCTTGAGTTATCAACCTTGTTATGAAATGCTATATTCAATATGTATTATTTGCCTCTATATGAATCTGGGAGCATATGTGAAGTCTATTATTATATTTATAATGATACTTTTATAGTAGTTATCAGTCATAGTGCATATTAGAATATAGTTTTTTGGATTATAGCAAAGACCATGAGGTTGATGGGTGTGATGTTGGGCTTCTTGTTGTGTTGAAGCAACAACGTTCCAACGTTGCTTGTGGGAGGTCTTGGGGGTGGACCAGTGGTTCCTGGGCCTTTCCCCAAGTGGGAGGTCCTGGGTTCCATTTCTCATTCCCACTTTAGGGCCTACCCCGCATGGGTTTACCCGGACTTACCTGGTGTGGCGGGTTGTGGGCTCATGTCGCACCCTCGGGGATTAGTCCTGACCCAAAGGGTTGGGGACACCCCGAGTTCCAAAAAAAAAAAACAACGTTGCAAGCTGCGGGAGAAATTAATGGCCTACAATAAAAATTATTATTTAGTGACTATTAATTTTCCTTATTTCTAATGTTGTTGTGAATTTATGCTTGTTACTAGAATAACATTATAGTTTATCACTGAGAGAATAGCGAAGTATGAACAGATGCAGAAACTCAAATTATCTATTTTTAATAATCAAACCTCAAGCAAGCAATGGTTCAACTACCCCTAATCAAACACATTAAAATTGATCCAAAATAATAATCTCCCAGCAAGTCCCCATTTGGATGCAATAGTTGAACCACCTTAGCCATTCCAAATCAATGGTAAAAGAAATATATTGCTTGCTCAACACGGGGTATAACGCGGTGCTTAAATGTTTATGATGGATAATTCACATGTATTTGTGTGTGAATTAGCTACTCAATGAAAATCTGTTTTTAAAAATGACATTAACTATCCCTGCAATAAGATGCAATAAGATGATGTTACCAAACACAATTTTACAAAAAAACTTTGTCTATTACTATGCACTGCCAAACGATTTTATTGTCTACGGATCTATTTCTTTCAGGTCTTTTTGTCACAGATCTATTTTGGCTAGATCTGTCTCTAATAGACAAGATCTACCAAATGGACCCTTAGTGTGTGGGATCTAAAGGGATCTCCTATTTCCAGTTGTGGGACCAAGTGCTTAACCTTTTTGGTTAAAGCCTTCGAGTATGACTCTCAAGGACGCCCGTATTGGCTCGATGAAGAGGCATACCTTCAGCAACAACAGTCTCCCGAGACCGTCCTTAGGGGTGTACGAAAAAGGTTACGGAGTCTCGACCTCAAAGAGTTTCCGGAAACCAACGACGGGGAGATGGACGAAGATTGGGAAAGTCCCTCTCTCGCCTCAGAGTATGTTTCGCCAACGCAAACTTGGGACGAGCTGAGCTAAGTGATGCAGACGACAACTTTTCCTGCAACGTCATCACTGTCGACGTAAATTTCGCTAACCAAACGATCGAGGTTAATCGCAGTGACGAAGACGACATAATACTTTCCTATACCTCCATTAAGATCATAGAACTTTATCTATGTCCCTGAACTTCCACTAATCACAATAATATCTATTAACACAATGTGACTGAGCTCCAGAAATTAGAGGATTTCTTGTAAGTACTATCTCACAATATATTTATAAATAAATCCTTCCATAATCCAATATCACATGTAAGCTTCCGGGATTGGAACAAGTCCACTGTCTAGATCCATATACACATTCATATCCACATCCACATCCATAACAATAATCTTAAGTCTATACTTTCCACATCCACATCCATAACTATAAATTAAATTAATTTTCCTTTGTAAATCTATTTTGTAGCCTATGATAAATAGCCCTGTCATGCTCATTTGTTATAGCAAACACATCCCTCGTAATAGCCTTGTCTTCGGGTGCATATCTACAGGGCTTAAGAAAGTCTTCCTGAGTAGCATCTGTCTGCCCGAGTTCTCCTCTAGTTTTTTCTTGTCTGAATAGTGTTGTGACATTGTTCTCATGCTCCACTAGTACCTGAAATCCAAACATTCAATTTCCTTCAATCAAGATTCGATAGTGCATAACAAATGATTTGAAAATGGAATTGAAAAATATGTAACATAATGTTTAAACCATCCTCACTAGTCTAGTAACTCCCTACTTGTACACACCCTCTTGGGTCTTCCTTGAGAAGTACCAATTGTTTGGGTAGTGTAACCTTCTATCATTTTCTTCTTAATTTTCTTTCAAATTACCAGCTGAAAATAGTCCTATATATGCAACTATGGATGTCAACCTACACCTTGTAAGAGAGAAGTTTCATCTAACTTCATAACTATAGAGGTGAAAATTGAGCTCTCCTTTTTGGTTACTTGACCACTGCCTCCTTGGAGAGCTCATTAAAATGAAGCCTGCTAATTTATCTTAGATCGAAATGTATTGATTTTTAGACTAATTAATAAATGATTATAGTCTTGTTGGAGAGGATTGGATTGTGTACTTCTGTAAGTCTTCTAATCATATGGTTGAGATCACACAATCAGGTAAATCCTTGGTGTTAACCTCCTACCCTAGAAGGGTTGGGAGACCTGTTACTCAGTGTGCCGTGTGTATGACTACATGTTCATTTGAACATAATCACAGTATATGAGACTAAGCCCTTTAAGATTTCAAATGAGCAAATAGCATAAAATCATGTAAGAACTTGTGCAATTACTTGAATTTTATTTATGTAACTTGAAAGAAAACACAGGCCAAAGTGGCTCAAACAGTTACATGCTTCAGAGTATTCGTGATAGGATAGGAGTTGTGGTTTAGTAAGAGGTGAGAGATAATTGATGATAACCAGATATTAGATTGATTTCCGTCTTTGAACAACAGCTTGATGTTACCAATATTAGTACCAAGGGCTAGAGAGTGAAAACCTTGATCTTCCCTAGTTTCTCTCTTTCATTTATTTGATCACGTACGTCCTTGATCATTCTCTTCTTTGACAATTTCTTTCCGGCGTAGCATCGCTCGAACGAACAGAATAACCGATTTAGGCAAGTGATGGGAAAATCTTAAACCATTTTTTTGTATCAACACAGTATATTAACACCTGAAAATGAGGTGTTACATATTAGTAGATGCTAGAAACTATCTATACAAAGAATGCTAAACAAAATTTTGAAATGTTGAGAGCTAAGGTACTGAATGGTAAACATATTGGCGTTGATAGTGCACATGTAGCTAAAAGCGGGTGACTTAGAGAAATTGACTCGTTGACCGGATGCGTTGCTGAACTAATTTAGCAAGTCCTTTAGATTGTGGGTTTCATCCAAGTTTGCCTTGAGAAGAACTATGCAATCATCGACGAATAAAAGATGCAAGACTATAGGGGCATTGCGGGCCAAACGAATCCCACTGATTTTCCTCCCAATAACTGCTTTTTGCATCAAACAAGACAACAATTCAGTGCAGATAAGAAATAAGTAAGGCAATAGGGGGTTGGCTGTTAAACGGAACCGCATAAGAGACTAGATATGGACTGTTTAAGGAGGCTAATCTATTTGGAGTAGAATCATATTTTGGCCATAATAGAGAAAATAAACTGTCACTCCACTCGATCATAGCCTTACTGAGATCCATTTTAACCGCCATTCGATGATCACCTTGTTTTTTCTTCTTTAAATGGTGAGAAATATTGCTTAAAATCATCACATTATCGGAAATGAGACGGTGGCTAACAAAAGTCGATTTGGCTGGATTGATAATAGATGGAAGGATCGCTTGGAGATGGTTAGCTAGAATCTTTGAAATGATCTTGTAGATGACATTGTAGAGACTTATAAGACAATATTGATTCAGCCCTTCGGGATTGGGCACCTTCGGAACGAGCACAATATGAGTGAAATTGGTTTGCTTGAGTTTGAACCCAGTATGAAAAAATTCCAAGACTGCCGTGCTAACATCCTTTCCGATGGTGTCCTAATGCTTTTGATAAAAGGCCCCTGGCATGCCATTGGGCTTGGAGCCTTGAGTGGGCCTATCCGGAATCCCACCTTGTGGATTTCATCCATAGTCACTGCTCGACAGATGTCTTCATTGGATAATTCAGTAACACGTGGGGAGATTGACGCAATTAGATCTAGATCCTCCACTGGGTAGACCGATCCGGATCCTCCTTTGCAGTTTCGAAGAATGATAGCCAAAATTCTTCACATTAAATCTTTTGTGATGCAGGTGAAGTATATGAGCCTCCCCACCGAGTTTGGGTGAACTAAGAGCCAGTTGTTTGAAGCTATTGAATGTTGGATATTGGCCCTTATGCAAGGGTGGACGGGGCAAATGTTATCCCAAGCCGACCGGGGTACTCTCATTAGAGCAATAGTGCAAGCCATCCCCACTTACGTAATGACTTGTTTCTAACTGCCCAAAAGGTGGGTCAGCGAGGTCAATAAAGCAATCATCAATTTTTGTGGAGCAGTTCTGGTGAATCAAAACATCATTGGATCAAGTGGAATACTTTTTGTTCCTCAAAAGAGAAATGTGGTATGGGGCTTCAAGTCCTTGAATGCTTCAACTTTAGTTTGCTAGCCAAGCAAGGGTGGCGCCTCCTAGCTCACCATAAATCCCTATGGGTCCAAGTGTTCAAGGCAATTTATATTCCCAGGATTCCTTCTTGAATGTTGCTATAGGAAGCAGGCCATCATGGGGATGACGTAGCATTCTCGCCAGAAATGGAAAGTTGGTAAGTGTTGGTTCGGACCCTTGGGTGCCAAATGTGCCTTCTTTCAAACCTCAACCTCTCCAAGGAATATTCCTGGGTGATATGCAGGTGTCCCAATTGATAGATTTTGACCATGCTTGTTGGAATCTCCCCCGGCTTTGTGATCTCTTTCCTACCAACGTCGTTTCTGTAAGAGCAAAATTGTTTCTTTGTTTTCAAATTTCCTCTATTGTTGTACAGAGTTTATTGTTTGTTGTAAGGGATTATACTTCAAATCTGAGTAAACTCAGACTGTTAATTACCTTCCCTATTTAGGGAAGAACCTCTGATTAAAAAGAAAGATTAAAATAAAAATAGATATTGAATAAAGTATTTGTATTTATTCAATGGGGTTGCCCAGATCCCATGTAGGCGTTACAAGATACCTCATAGAGGTTTTAGCATCAAAAAGAAAGAAAAGAAAGAGAGGTGGCCATATTGAGGGTTCACCTGGTATTCTCCATTTGTGGAGATCCTTCTTCAAACTCTTTTGTTGCTGTTGTTCCTGCAAAGAAAGCTCTGCTCTGTATGCTTTTGTGCCTTTCGAGTGTCTTCTTCATGAGGGTTTTTCTCCTCTGTCCTCGTATATATTCGTGAGGGTTTCTCTTGAGAAATCCTCTTCTTATCTCTTTTGGAGAGTCCTCCTTGGACTCCCCTTTGACTTCTTCTATTTTAGGAAATCAAAAGAGACCAACTCTTCTTAGGGTCATCTATCCAAGACAGCTGATTTCTCTTATCTTAGAGAACCACCCGGATTGGAGTCCTTTTTGAAGGATTCCAAATTGGTTTCCTTTTATGGAAAACTTGGGAGGATCAAAATTTTCCCCCAAAAAAGGGGAAAGATTCTTATCTTTCCAGAAAAGGGAAGAGATAACTTTCCATTTCAAATAGGGTGCCATATGACACTCTCTTATTTGAGAAAGAGAGGGGATCTCTATCTTGGGATCCCCCCAAAGATGACAGAGAGTCCTTTTTATTAAGGATTCCCTGTCACATGGCGGTCAATAATGGTCGCCATCTAGGAAACGATTGACTTTGGTCAGTCCGCAAATGAAAAAGGTGAGACCCATGATCTCATCCATGGTTTAGGTCAGGTCCAAGTATATTTTGACCACGGCCCAGGGTCTAACCTTAATCAGCCCGCTTACCAATACAAGGTAGGACCATAGGTTGAACCCTTGGTCTAAGTCAGGTCCATGACCTTTTATGGTTAAGGACTGGGCTAGTCATTGACTGGCTCGCGGATGGACTCATAGAGTCTATCCGCAAGCTTGAATATAGGTTTGTCCGCAAGGGTAAACCCCTTCCACGTGTCAGTCCCCTAAGGACTGATACAAAAGGTGTCCGCGGGGCATCAATGCCCTACTGCTTAGCATTTAATGCTAAGCGGGCTGGCGGTAAGCTAGCCCTTGGCTAGCTACCGCGCGTGCCTTTGGTATGCGCCAAGCCTAACCACCCATCCAATGGATGGGTATCCTGTGTAGGCAGATGCACCGTGCACCCGCCTTGCGGGCGGTAAGATTTCATTGCCCACAGTTTCTAAGATTTTTAAGTTTCCTATCAGCATCCAGGGAGCCCGGGACAAAATCATTTGGCATTGGACGAAACACGGTTCTTTTTAAGTGAGTTCGGGAATCCACTTGGCCTCCAAGATGGCGTTGGTCAGAGGTCCATCTTGCAACTATCATTCTTATGACTCTAATGGAAGACTTTAGCAGAAGATTTGGAAGCTCCCTATACCTCCCAAGCTCCAGGTTTTCCTGTAGAGGGCTTGCCACAATGCTCTTGGGGTGGCTAGCAACCTTCGTCGTCGTAATAATATGGTGGATGAATGGTGTCCACTTTGCAAGAGTGCCCCAGAAACGACGTGTCATCTCTTTCTTGAGTGTCCGTGTTCTTGGGCTATTTGGTTTGGGTCGATGTTAAATCTACACCTTCTCATAGATCGTGAATTACCTTTTAAATCTTGGTGGAAACAATGGTCTTCTCACCCAAGGTTTGGAGTTGATGACCACTCCGTGGCTATTAATCTTAGCACAGTTCTTTGGACACCGCAATGATGTCGTGTTTCGGGGGGTTTCCCCTGACCCTCAAGCTATCCTCCTTCGCTCCAATTTACTATGCTAGGAAATTTCTGCTCATCTTGGCGTTGCCTTAGCCACCCTCTCCAGCAATGTTTTAGCAAGGTGGGTGTCACCTAGCTCGGGATGATTAAAATCAATGTTAATGGTGTGGCCCTGTTATGCGGTGTTGGGGCTGGGGCTGGTATAGTTGCAAGGAATCATGAGGGAATGGTGATTTGTTCAGTCAACAAAGCTCTTAGTGGTGGATCAACTCATGTGGATGAAGCTTTAGCTATCCGCCTGGGTGTGTGTATGGCCATTGATCATCACTGGTCCTTTTGTGTGGTGGAGTCAGACACCAAGGAGATTATCGATGTGTTATGCAAAGTTACTACCCATGCCCTTGCCCCTGCCGAGATCTGGCCTGTCTTGCAAGATATCTGCCTTCTCCAACAAGAATTCAGAGAGAGCATTTTCCAATTTGATAATCGTGATGCCAACTCTCTGGCTCATGATCTTGCTCAGCGTGCCCTCAATGAGAGAGCATCTCATCTTTTGGACAACATTTAGTTCCTTCCTTTTCGTAGTGGGATATTGGGTTATCCCTTGTACCAGTTCCTCTTTAGTAATGATATAGTTACTTTCAAACCAAAAAAAAAAAAATAGTGCACATGTAGGGAACAAGATTTGCGATACACCATTCTTGCATTCTATGGGCCAACCATGGGAGATCTATACCCTAAAACTAGACCGAAAGGGACAGTCACAACCATCAATTGTATCAAATTCTTTTACGATCACATGATTAGTTTGATGTTTGGGGGCACAGCCAATTGCGATTGAACTCGGGAGAGTTCAATCACTCCCACAAGTCAACATGTGTCCCTTTTAACCCCTATTAACTGTGGTAAGGTTTACTAACTCCTACCATTCAATAATCTAACCTTCGTGTTTAGAAAAATATACTAAAATTTATAATTAACTCTAGTCATGAATTTTAACCCTTATTTTAAATATTTTTTTTCTAAAAACCAAGGTCAGATTGTTGAACCCTAAGGATTGAAGGGAGCCTTACTTCGGATTGAAAATCCATATTCATATTTGTGAAGAATAGTCAAGAATCTTGGATTCTTGCAACTGAAGCAGTAGCTTCAAAAACAATAAGAGAGGGGTTGTGCTCTTGTATGTAAAGGTTCTATCCTGACCTGGAAGAGGGATTGTAGAGGTTCTGTCTCGACCTACAAGAGAGACTGTAAATGGTTTGGAATTTACCTAGAAGGAGTCTATTCAATTAGTGAATCGTGGTGAACCCTCTAGCAAGATAAGGTTGAGGCAGGGAGTAGACTGGATTTACTGAACCTCGATAACAAATCTCAGTATTTGCTTCTCTAACTCTTCTCCTTTAAATTTCAGTTATGCATTGCTTACATTTATTGGTTGCAAATATTTAGATAAATTTAAATTCCACATAAAAGACCAAAGACTAAAATTTAAATTTGCCAAGACCCTATTTACCCCTCATTTAGGGTCAATACTTGGGCAACACAAGTTACTTGAATTTGGTTTTCTTCGAGGGGAACCGAGACCTCCTTTTGATTCTCTTTGAGGGAAATCCTTCCTCCAATCCTTTAAACAAGAGAATTTATTAGTCAATGTCTGTAAGCACCCAACTTTTACACCCTCTTAATCATGGTGAAAACATCTTAACCATGGTTAATCACCCTCAAACCCTAAGGTAAACCCTAGCTAAACCCTAGGTAAACCCTCATCATACCCTAGGCCTAACCCTAGGACAAATCCTGACCCTAGCTAAACCCTAGTCAAACCCTAGGTAAATCCTAGTTGAATCCTAGTCGAACCCTAGGTAAAACCCTAGTCAAACCCTAGGCCTAACCCTAGGACAAACCCCAACCCTAGGTAAACCCTAGTCAAACTCTAATCAAAACCTAGGCCTAACCCTAGGGCCCAAGGACCTCAAAATCAAAGTCAAAACCCTATGTGGGCCCAAGTATGGGCCCACAGACCCTTCAGACCCGTTGGTGTGGGGCCTACTTCAAGAATTTTAAAAAAACTTGAGTATGACGGTAATAACATTACCCCCATTTCTAGTTATAGCAAATTCTACAGTGTTTCAGACCAATTGGAGCAGGGTTGGGCCTGATTTAGCAAAAATCAGGTAATGGCGGTAGAGTTTCTACTGACAGTCCTTGGAAAAATTTGAAAATGCAAAAAATGCTCAAAACTTGCTTTAAGACCAAAATGTTTCTACTTTGGACTCTTTTACCATGGTTAGCAGTCCTAACCATGGTTGACTTCTCATTTAACCCCGATTAGCAACCCTAACTCTGGTTAAATCCTTTTTGGCCTACCGGGTCTAATCTTGTAGCCTACCAAGCTTATCCTTGACCTACCGGGCCCAACCTTATTACCCTCAACTATGGTTAGCAATTCTAGCCATGGTTAGTTTGACCCTTAACCCCGATTAGCAACCCTAACATTGGTTAAATCCAACCTTGGCCTACTGGGCCTAAATCCAGTCTACTGGACTTGCTCCTTGGTCTACCGGGCCTAATCTTAGTCTACGGGACTAAAACCTAGTCTACCGGACTAACTCTCGGCCTGCTGGGCCTAAACCATGCACTTGACCAACCCGGTCAACCAAACTCTAGCCTCCGGGCTAGACCCTTAATCACTCCGGTGCACACACACACACCCCTCTGCCTTGGCACGGGTTCATGTGCTAGAACTACGCTCGGTCTGATCTCACCCTTGTGAGTACGTACGCAACCCAACTAGGGTTCGACCTTAGTTACCTTTCTCTTTCTTGGGTTAGTTTTATTCTAAACACTTAGACATTTGTACATAGTTTGATTTAATTTGGCTTACACCTAAAAAGTAGGGAACCATTGTAAAATGGAAGTCCTAGGGTGCCTAACACCTTCCTCGGACTTAACCGAACCTTTTACTTAGAACTCTAAAG
The DNA here is from genome assembly GCA_015143295.1 of Tetracentron sinense. Lineage (NCBI taxonomy): Eukaryota > Viridiplantae > Streptophyta > Magnoliopsida > Trochodendrales > Trochodendraceae > Tetracentron > Tetracentron sinense. Next base: position 25,855,118 of record CM026554.1, read on the forward strand.
CAGACCAAGACCTTATCCACAACCCAGGGACTTATCCCTTCTGAATTAATAGGTGGCGACTCTAACATCATAGTGAGGTGAAATCCCATGCTCACAATGTCAATACTTGATCTCCTTCTCCTTAAACTCCATAATAAATACAAATGCAAGTAACAGTAAGAACCCACTCATTAGACCCGCGTTTACTAACTCCCCTTTCATCCATGTATCTACTAGAGACCAATTGTAATCAACTACTACACCCACTAAATATCAACTCACACATCTAAAAAATCTCCTAATTAATTACAGTGACTTCATAACACATCTCCTAACTAATTAGGATAATACATATAATTCCTTCCCCCTTAAGTTGACCTTGTCTTGAAGGTTAATAAAATACCACTTTCCCTTGAGAAGTAACCACAACTTTCCATTTTTTTTGGGGTGGGGGGGGGGGGGGGGGGGGGGGGAGGAATGCACTATGTTCACCCAACCTTTCTTCAACTTACCAGTTTTTTTTCCTTGCTAGAATTGTGGCTGTAAACTCCAACATCACTTCTTCTTCTCGAACAGTATTTGCAAGCTCTAACATATATTATATATGCGTATCTCAGTTTGAAGCTTATATCAGCCAGAGAAGGAATATATTTTATGTTCCTCTTCAATGTTAGTGATGGATTTAATGACTCCTTTGCAATCAATGGCTTGACATTCCAAATTTTGGGTTTAAGCATCTTCCCAATCTTAGAAACAAAGACCAATGGCTGAGCCGACTAGTTAAATCTGCCATCACCTGAAAACTCAAAATCAAGCACTATCTTCGAATGGGGTAGCAGCCTTCTTAGAGATTTTGTTTGCGTCGAGAACACCTTGTTGAAAATAATTTTCAAGCCTACCAATCTTGTCCTCTAAACTCTTCAATCTTTGAAAGATTTAAGTGAAGATTTGTTGGATTGTCATCTTTTCCGATTCTTCTTGTTTCGTCAGCCATGACAAGATATGTTAGCTTTGATACCAATTGATGCGTACCCTTTTCTAATACAAACAAATAAAACAAGTTACTTGAATTTCGTTCTCTTTGAGGGAAACTGAGACCTCATTTTGGATTCTCTTCGAGGCAAATTCTTCCCCCAATCCTTTAAACAAGTCGATTTCTTAGTCAATACATCTCCATAATAAATACAAATGCAAATCACTATAAAAACCCACTCACCATGTTTACTAACTCCACTCACATTCACTTAACCACTATCCCATTAGACTCCAACTGCAATCAACTAGTACACCCTCAAAATCTCAACTCCCAATCTCCTAAAAACTCTCCTAACTAATTATAGTGATTCCCTAACATAGCTCTTAACTAATTAGGATAAGTACATAAAAACATATAGACCATGTATTCATCAACCATGCTGACAATCTACTGGAAGTGTCTTGGAGAGGGGAGTAATCCGAATAACAATTCTAGTTGAATGATCTCAATCAAATGTTAATATGCAATAAGTTTGATTATGATCCAAGCAAGTCGGGTTTTTTTTTTTTTAGGATTGAAACTGAAAATATGATGACCGTTGGAGGCCAAGAAGTCACCGCTAACCCCGTAGAGTGTGGTTTCTCAGCAACTTGACAATGTAGACGAATGTTCTCATGAGTGCCTTCTAAAATTAGTTAAACTACCAATCAATCTTGACCTTTTGTTTTGTTTATTAAAATAAGACAATTGCACCATTTTGCTTTAATCCATTGATAGATTGCATGGTTTCACCAGTCACAAAACAAATCTTAATAAATGATTATATATACAAATTCTAGTATGTCGATCAAACAGTTACGACCATCCAAACTTGCATTGCATGCTTAATTACTTCCTAATTTGACCACTTGGTTGCACAACAGGAGAAGCTAAGATTGGACTGATCTACAAAGATGAGCGGTGGAGAAGCAACTAAAGATCAGAGACGTGTATAGAATTCTGATAGGTTCTGTATTCTAATTGGTAAACACCAACAAAGGTCATAGACTCCAGATCATTTGCATCATCGCTACATTTGAGTGCTTGGAAATGGGACAAGGTCCCTTCCATGTATTGCTTGTTCTTTTATATTTCATTCTTTTGCTTAGACTTACAAAACTCGGCATTTTACTAGTATAGACTTTTAAGTGCGTGATTTTGTAAGTCTTTTTGTTCTTTTGAATTTTAAGTGCAAGATTCAAATAAATTAAATATCCTACCATCACGAGACTTCAAATCCCTCCATTTTTTTTTAGTAAATTAGAAATCTCTCATTTTAATTTGTGACAAGAATTACAAAAAACAAAAGACACTTACAAAATTAGGCACTAAAGTCTCTGAACTTGTAAAGTTCTAAGCATTTTAGTGTTGGACATTATGACCTGAAAAGTCATTTAGATTGTAAGATTTTTATTGATTAGATTAATAAAGACATCTTCTTTATCTATTGTGAATTCATTATGGGTAATTGACCAAGATCATGAGATGATCTATATGATATGAGATATCGAACAAGGTCCCTAGGATATATTGTAGGAAAGCTATGTGATTGGTTATGGACTGACATAGGTAGATATAGCTTTCCAGTTCCTTATACCTTATAGAGTCACAACTATGAGTGAAACTGGACACTTCACTTATATGCATGGCTGCCACAATGCTTAGATGTTCTCAATGGTTGAGATGTAGTTTTATCTCAAACTATTGTAGTGAAGACTACACATCAGCATATGGGTGCTTAAATGTACATTGACTGATTACATTCAATGAGAGACCTTTTGCATAAACATACTATCAGATAGATGGTCTCTCATTCACATTGAACAGATTTGATGATCCTTAGATCTGATGAGTTCATTTATAACTGAGCATTGATCTAGTTGTTTTGATTACACCTAAGTACTCTTTACTTGAGGGACTACGATAAGGTGACAATTGGATAATCAGAAAGCTATTTGAGTCATGATGAATATCAAACAAGAAATTCATGCTCATTAAATTGAGAGATTATCCAAGTTCCGGGGTAAGACAATCCATTAAGCTAAAAGCCTGCGCAGGTGATTTTGAAATCAAATGTATTTGAAATATATTTTTTAATAAAATATTATATTTAATAAAATATTTTTTCAAAATGTTTTACCATGAGAAATAGTTTCTCATGGCTTAATCAAATGTCTTGGAACCCCGGATGATGTACATAGGCTATGGGTTTGATAGTATCTTAATCTCGAAAGCTATTAGGGATAATGTTAATGGAAGGATTATTCGAATGCATTAGTTCATGTGGTGGGATTATTTTGGTTTATGTTCTTTCACTGGGATTCAATTGCAATATGGATATCTCACATCACTTGCAATTTCGGTGTCCTTCCTATTAAAGGGTCAATGGGATAACAACGGGTAAGGCAAAGTTAGAATGTCCCAGAGCAATCTGTGGAGGTGCTCATAAAAGAAATACAGGCTCGTACAAATAGATTAAATATTAATCTATATAATAGATTAAATGTTAATCTATATTAATGGATTAAATGTTAATCTCATTTAAAGAGATAAAATAAATAATTATTTAACTAACCTTAAAGGTGGGCTCACGCCCATGGGGTTAACACCCTTATAAGTGATGCCTACTTTATCTTCCCTAATTTTTAGAGATTTTGGTTACCGGATAATTATTAGTTAATTATCTCTTATATAATGAGATTAGATAATTACTTAGTTTTGAAGAAACAAAAGAGATAAAGGATAATCTCTAATCCCTATCCATAAAGCTCACACCCCCCCCCCCCCCCCCCCTTGGTGGAGAATCTAGATTGTCTAAGTTCAATGAACCCTAAATTTTAGGGAGTTGGTTATATCCTTTTAATTAAGAAGTCCTTTTTAGAAAAGGAAACTTGCTATAGAAGTTTTGTGATAACAAACTTCTTGTAGATTGACTAGGAGTCTAATAAAGATAAGTGTTATCATTATTAGAAACTCTAAAAGATAATTAGCAAGATAATGGATTAAATCCATCTATATATACCACAAGCCAAAACATGAATGGGAGAGAGATTTCCCCAAGGATTTTCATGAGCTAGAGAGTCTACTCCAGAGGATTTTTGTGAACTACTTGTGGGGTTCTAAATAGTTAGAACTCCATAATCTCTTCTTCATCTAAGGATCTTCTTCTAAGGATTGATCCAAAGGATAATTTTTATCTTCATAAAGCTAAGAAAAGATTCGAAAGCTTCGTAGAGATAGAAAAGAGCGAGGATTGAGCTGTGATTATTTCTTTGAGAAATCTCTACAAAGAGTTCTGAAGGTCTATCGTTTTGTCCGACACCGGTGAACATCATTCACCGAGGTATTCTTCTTCTTTAATGTAGATTATTTTAAATGTTTACTATGGTGTAAAGATCTTCGGGATTCAGATTTCCGCAATTTTTTTTATCTGGAGTCCCTTCATTTAGGTCTTTAGGGTCCATTTTGCTTGAGACTTTCCAACACTCTACAAGTTTTGTCATTTGAAAATATGCATTTCTTTTGAGAACTAGATGTATCGTGCTTTTCATCACGTGAGTTGCAATTCCCCTAAGACTTCAATTGTTGCAAAATGAATGATTTCAAATCTCATAGAAAATGAAATCTAACCTTGGCTTTTAGAAAAAAAAATTAACATTGGTGATGATTTACTCATTGATCATGTAGTTGTGTGCATACCGCCCAATGGAATGTGTGAATGCATGCTCCTTAGTTAAATACTTTTCCATGCGTCGGACAAAGAGGTTATGCCTGAGTATAATACTTGGGCATCTACTAGAGGAAATTCATTGCTAGTTTAATAAATGAGCTCATATTGGAAACGTTTTCACTAACCCTTTTAAGCACAATCATGGTGGCGCTATTGCAATTATTGGGAAATAAAGTGATAGTTTCATTGAAATTTTAAATATAATTACAAGGCTGCCACCTCTTTTTAGGATTGAAGATGAGCTTGGCCAAAAACATTTTCAAGCGATCTTATCTTTTCAATCTCTTTTTATTTATTCACTAGTGGGCCACACGTTGCAATGCATGTGAGAGAGAGGGAAGAGGGTGAGTGGAAAGAGAAAATCTATTGATACGCAACACATGTATGAGAGGGAGAGAGATGTGAGAACATATGGAAAGAGAGACGATTTTGTAAGATTTTTTAGTTAAAATGACAATTTTATTATTTTAAAATATTCAATCTACATTTTTTAGCATGTAAATTCTCATTTCCTATATGATAATAGAAATATAAGTTAGTCATTTTCTTTATGATAATAATAATATAAATCTAAGGGCAATTTTGTTTAATCAACATTGATAAGTGTCTATTCATTATAATAGTAACGATAGGAAATATATAAGTGCCATGAGTAATCTTATCATTCTCATTGTAATAGTAGAGAAGATATAAGTGTAAGGGTAATTTGGTCAATAGTGATTATAGTAGTACAGATAATCAAGATATAATGGAAGGGTAATTTTGTCATTCTCATTATAGTAGTACAGAAGAAATTTTTTTTAATAGTGACAAAATTCAATCAAAGTTTTCAAGGGCTCTAGACACCATGTTTTGTATGGTCGAACTTTTTCGAACTTAATTCTTCTATTTCTCCAAGGCAATGTGAACTCAATGGGAATCACTTTATAATCCTCATTCCCTCTAAAAAGAACCTCTTGCTCTTACAACCTTCTTGGTACCCCTAGAATTTACCGTTGTATTTTAGCCATTTAGGATTATAAAGCAAGACCCATCCCTAGTTAGTAAATTTAAGATTTTTATGAACTCTAATGATAACATTTTATCCCTTAAAATTTCCTTTAAAAAGCCAAAACATCAATCTTTAAAAACAAGGGCATTTTCAATTGGCTGTAATTTCATTATCGCCAATTCTTTTATGCTTTAAAACATATTACAATCTCATGAATTGTAGCCTACCTTCAACATAGCAATAATTTAATTACCATCTCTTACTTGTTTGCCTAAAATTGAGTTGGAGGTAGAGTATTTATCGACATTTTGAAATCAAGATATTTTCTCAGAGGCGGTTAGCACCTTTACGCTTTAGATTGTTGAAATTAAAAAAACGTCTTTTATGGGTGGTATATCAATTACAACCTTGTTAAATTTAAGTCAATTTTCAACTATCTTCTTTGATATTACTACTACTTTAGGAGTGTGATAGGATTCAGTTATAGAACCATATGCTAGACTCTTTGGAGTATCTGATCAGCGCAACGTTTGAGAATCAGTTCAAGTTGGCAGTAATCATATTACCTACATTATGAGATTTGGCTTAATTTTTAAGTAGAAGTAAAAGGATTACTTCCACTTGGTATTTCTGTAATTATAGTGTCCCTTCTAGAGTGTTCTTACACTTTAGATGAAATTTACCCTTGACAATCTTAAAAATTCAATTACTAAAGTGCCATCAAATGACTAAAATACACACACCTCATTTTAGTCCCAAATTGGAAGTTGGGGCATTTCTCCTCCAATTCTTATCTTATAAATAACCAACCTCCCTACCCATTTATCGCACCTTCAACTAGTCATGCATTCTTTCTAGGCACACTTAAGTCTTTAAATATTTTACCATTTTCTTCCTTTAGCCCAAAATTTTCTACACCTCTCTAGCCTTTCCTTGGTTCTAAAAACTAATAAAAAAATCTCTCTAAGCCATGAAAGAAGAAGAAGACTGAAGTAGGGAAGGCGTGGAAATTTTAACTCCCATTTAGGTAAGTTAGCTTAATTTTCAATTTACAATAAAGCACATTCTTCTTCTAATCCTTCTATTTTTCTTTTATTTTGATGTGAGCATTTAGATAATGTACGTAACAAACATATACCTCTCCCAACATGTAATTTAGACCCCCTATGACACATTTCGCTAGTTAGGTATTCCTTATGATAGAAGGAGGTATTACTACAAATATACTTATTAATCACGATTGCATTTTCAAGTACAAGCACTATTTTCATGAAAACCGTGATGCAATCCATCATAAATCGCATTTGAGATTATGCAAACATTTTGACAGCATTTTAAATCACAGTTATAAAAGTAAATGTGATTAAAAAAGCTCATGGGAATTATCAAATCACTGTTACAAAAAAATTGAGATCATGACTATTTTTAAGCATCTGAGTTATTAATATGATTGTGATCTTATATTGACAACAAAATCTAATTTGTATTTATTTGATTAATGACCGTGGTTATACAATAACCGTGAGTATAATCACTATCTATAATTACTACATATATGCATGCAGTTGCTAAATAAGAAACATCCGACATGTTCTTCTCCCTTGTTCTCCCTTCTTCTTTTTTAATCTTCCTTGTCATTTTATTAATGCAGATGTTAAACAAGCTTTTATTTTTCTTGCAGAAGTTTACGCCAAGAGTTTCTTATTATAGAGTAGAAGTAAATTGCTATTTAAAAGATCCTATCAACTATGTATAGGTCGGTTTTTTTTTTTGGATAATATATCTTTTGCTAATGAATTGTTTCACTTATTTTATTCTAATCTTTTAATTTTGTTTCATTGCAGCGAACAAAATGAGGCAAATGTTTACTTTTTTACCCTTCTAGCCATCTCTTCCCTGAGTTAGCTTCTGATAGGCCCACAATTGGTGTATACGTTTAATTTTAGCCATTCTAGCCATCTACCCTTTATCATCTAACCAGACTTAGCTGCCATCATGTTCCCACATATGGACCCAATTTTTCCTCTTATTGAGAACTTGGACTCCAATATGATCTTATCATCCCCAATGGTGGAGTTTGATGGCTGATTAGCAATGCTTGTACTATTTGTTTTGTTGAGTTCAACATGGGGGAGACGGTAACCAGAGTTCCGTCATGTTTACACATATTCCATCCCAGCTGCATCTTATCGTGGCTAAGCAGGAGCGTCACATGTCCGAGTTGCAGATATGATTACTTAGCCTTTTAGGCAGAGTAGTTTTATCAACTGTTCCACATAGGTTAACCTTGTTTCTTTGCAGGTTTGATTTACATGTTAGGTCCCAGAATTTTTGAGAAGAAATTTGTTATGTTGTAACTCTTTAGCCATTGGATTTTATATTTAATATTGTTTTACTTACAATAGGTAAATTTGCAATCATATGTTAGTAATAATGAGCTAGTTTGAGGAGTTTGTGATCAAGATCCATTGATAGCCTTACCTGAAAGTCATGGTTAGTTAAGCTCTGTGGACCTCTATGGTTGGTAGTGGTAAATGGATTTAACAGGATTAATATAAGGGTGCGTTTGGATTTATGGATTTGGAATTGAGCCAAAGAATTGAATTCCATGGAATTAAAATCTCATTGAATTAAATTCCACGGAATTCAGAATTCTATCATTTGGATGCACTATTAAATTCCTGGAGAAATGAAACCATCAGACTTCTCTTTTGTTTTAAAAATCCACAGCAGCATGGAATTGTCAAATAAAACCATTTTACTATGGAATTGAACCTCATAAATTTGCCTTTAAAATCACTGCTTGAATTCTCTACGGAATTTGAAAATTCTAATTCCACCCTATTATTAATGTGTCCCAAACGATGAAATTGGAATTGTGTGATGGAATTGACAATTCTGTTCCTCAATTCCATAAATCCAAATGCACCATAAGTTATGTTTTTAGTTAACTAGTTAGTCTCATCTATATGTGGGGATTTTGGGCAAAAAGAGTGAAGTAAGGCGGGCAAGATACCATGAGGATGGTTTTGGGCTTTCAAGAAATGTGGGATTGCATATTAGTTTGTAAACCTCCTCTATATGTGTACTCTAGGACCATATAATTTCATAGTGACAAACAATGGGGAGTTCGAATTCACAAATCCACTCCTACGCTTGGAACCAAACATTCAAGGCTATAATAATGTTAATAGCAAAATCAATGATGTTAGGCCCATGAGACTGAATAACTTTCTAGTATTCAAAGGAAACTTGTATTGTTTGTAACTTGAATAAGACATCCATGCATGAAAATAGAATAGGGTCACACAAAACCACCATCTCTAAGTAAATAAAAAGGAATGCTTCTAAACCTACCAAGATCACGTTATCAATTGGGTAGGGCCCGTATACTACCAGTATTTTGGGCTGACATTTTAGACACCAAATGGAAGACCAAAGCATGAGTTGAATACGATGTGCTGCCACGTATGGATCCCCGAGAAAGGGTCCAATTGAGGCATGCTATGCAGATTTGACTATAAGGAGTCTGGTGCGATAATTTAACATCTAACTTAGTTAAAGCTAGTTTTATGATTTAATATCAATTCGAATCACAACAATCCCCATGACCAAGGTTCAAGATTGTTGATTTGGTTAGCCTTAGAGTGTACACGTAAAAATTTTGTGCAGTTCTTGTAAAAAATCATTAAATCTGGTGCAGAACAGCTCAGCACCACAGATAACATGGACATCAAGAGAACAACAAAAATTCATTATTTGTGTCTTGTTCTAAACAAACTTCAGTTCAGTCTCCTTAGAAAATATCCATAAGAACGAGAGAGAAAAAATGAGGGCTAAACATAGAACTGAAAGAAGAACTCCAAAATTATTTCACTAACTTAACCTACAATATTAGCTCATCAACAAAGGCCTTATCAGTTGATGAGTTCACCTGAACAATCACATCTAGTATATCGTTGATCCAACTGAAGAAGTTACTATTAGTCTCACAGACTTGAATAACACACATAAGATAGAGAAACCTAATATAATGAAAATCAAGATGAAACAATTGGCCATACGTCAACAGTGAGGAGATTTCATGAAGAGATACCAATAACAAGTTCCAGGATGCCCATTTATAGAACTGAAGAGGTAACACCTAAAATTTTATTTTTTCTCAAATACAAATATTTATTTAATATTTTATTAATTGCAAATTTCTATTTAATTCTCATTTGGAAATAGAGAATCACAAATTAGGTTTATCTCCACATGAAGATTGCAATTTAATTTTGTTTCCAAATTCTCAGAAATCACCCTTATTTAATATCCAAATATGTACTGATTGAAATTTAATTTTCTATCCTCCAATAGATTGCAATTTAATTATATTTCTAAATAGATATCGTACTTTTATTTTCGTTCCTAATTCCCAGATTTCATTTTATTTTATTTCGAAATATATACTGCAGTATGAGCTTGACTTAGCTTATAAGCTCGCCGATCTGCGTTGTGAAAATTAGTCTAGTTCAACTCTAGAAAATGGGTCAGGCTTGGATTGACGCATACAATCCAGGGTAAATTACTACAAATAGAGACCAAGCTTATCCAAGGCATAATTGGCTCAACCATAGTTAAAAAACTCGGTGAGTCACCCTTCTAACTCGATTGAGTTACTCGACTAATTTCTAGCTGAGTCACCTCAAAACTCGAAGGAGACACTAATCGACGATTTATTCAGATGACTCGGTCGAGTCAAATTTTTCAACTTGCCAGACTAGGTCGAGTCACGGAATTGTGTTTTATCATTTCCAATTTTTTTAAAACCTAAAGTCGAACATCACACTGTTTTTACAAGAAGTATTTTTGGGTACAAAGCTAACCACCTACTATGGGTTCTGTTAAATCTAATTTTTAGGTTTGAGGTTACAAAACCAACTTACTTTGAGTTCTTTTTCCCCAGTTTTTTCAAGTTATTTCTAATTCAATCTTAGATCATGTTAAGAAATTGGTAATTGCCTAATGGGTACACACACACACACATATATATTCCAAGTTGGACCGAGTCTTCGAGTTACTCGATCCGGCTAAATTTCGAGCTGAGTTTTCGGGTTTTCGGGTTTTCTAACCATGGGCTCAATTCGCTCATTGACTGATACCACCAAAGTGTGCTTACAATATATGAGAATTTCATTTATTTTTCTATTTTTAGTGTGATGCATCAAAGAGGACACGCGTTGGGTTAAAAGACAAGGCCCGAGTATAATAACCGGTCACTGGTAGAGGAAAAATCATTGTACGTCTGCAATGTGGATGGTCTAGGCATTTTTTCGTGGAGCAATAGTTCACTCCACTGGTAAGGAGCGAACTATTGCACCTCGCTCTCACAAAGCCCCCTTGAACTGCCATGAACTCTAGTTAAAAGGAGTTAAAAGAGGTTAAAAGAGGGACACGTGGTAAGAAAAGGGGAACCAAGACACCTTTCGCATCACCAATTGAGGAGGTGATTATTTTCCTTTTGCGTTTGTGTCCATCTTTAAGGGCCTGAACCTTCTAAGCTGATTGCCAATTTTGCTATTAAAAGAGGAGATCGGATCACAGCCAATTACGATTGAATTCGGGGAGAATTCAATCGTACCCACAAGTCAATACATGTTCTTTTTAACCTCTATTAATTGTGGTTAAGAATCTTTAACTAGAGGGGTTCAGCAAATTTAGAATTTCTTTATATAAAATATTTTAACTCTAATTAAGAATTTTAAACTCTTAGAGTTAAATTTTATTTTTTCTACAAACCAAGGTTTAGATTGTTGAATCCTAAGGGTTAGTGAACCTTAACCACAATTAGTAGGGGTTAAAACTTAAAAGAGACACATGTTGACCTGTGGTTAAGATTCATTAACATGATGGGTTCAACCATATAACCTTAGTTTTTAGAATTCTTTTATAAAAATATTTAACTCTAATTAAGAATTTTTAATCCTTGGAGTTAATTTTTTTCTAAGAACCAAGGTTTAAATTGTTGAACCCTAATGAAACTTAACCACAGTTAATAGGGGTTAAAAGAGACACATGTTACTGTACGTAAGTTAGTGATTTTATCGCTCGGTGTAGGCTGCGAAAGTGGAGAACTCAAGAAAGTGCTCACTAAAGCCTCAAGACAATGGATTCTTGCTCAGAAGGAAATGGGGTTCTCTCAAATCTATAGGTTTTTGGAAGGAAGAGTTAGAGACAACAACTATCTAGACGGAATCCTTCAAGGAGAAGAGTGAGAGACCAACTTTGGGATTATCGAAACCACCATGTAGTTCTCTCAAGTTCGCAGCATCTCCAGTTGGTGCTGGCGAGAAGACCGCCAGCACTCACTCCTATGGGCAACGGATTACCTCTAGCGGATGCCCGAAAATTACTCTCAGGCATGGCCTCTATGAATGACGCGTGGAAGCACTTAATTGAAGAGGTGATACAATACATGCGCATATATTGCTCATATGGTTACATGCACACCTCCTAGATCACCGTTTGTACTATTTGACACCCATTAATTGTGATTAAGATTCACTCATTCTTAGGGTTAGATAATATAACCTTGGTTTTTAGAATTTTGTAAAAAAGATTAACTACATGAGTGAGTACATCAACCTACATTTTCAACATATAAATTCTCATTATAATAACCAATTTTGATAATAAAAATATAAGTTAGCCATTTTCTTTATGGTAATAATAATATAAGCTAACAATTTTGTTTGCCTGTACCAGACTGTCGGGCCTACACAGACACAAAGGCCTCCTCTTGCACCACAGACACCTCACCCACTGCTGCACAAGCCACATGATATGTGCCGCCTATGTCCTCGACATCTGCATTTGGGGCTTGTGCATATTGTGGTCGGAGGCACAAGGTTGGAGAGTATCGCAGACTCTCCGGTGGGTGTTTCCACTGTGGGGATCAGTGGCATGTGATTAGAGATTGTCTACACAGACAGATGTAGCAAGCCCAGCCTTAGGGAAGCAGACCCCCAGTTCGACATGCTTCTCAGCAGGGGTCTTCACAGGCTTCCAGGCCCCCACAGCTGTCTTACTAGGCGAATCAGGGCAGGGTCTTCTCCATGACAGAGTAGGACGCACATGCATCAAATGATGTTGTGCAAGGTACACTCAAGTCAAGTTGTCCAAGTTATAAATTATTGATATTATATAGTATGAATTTTCATATGTTATAAACATGATATTATACAGTATGTGTTTTCATATGTTATAAACATGCTACCTATACTTATTAGAAATCGATTGCTTTAAATTGATGCCTAGTTATTTATAATACCCAAGAACCTTGCTAGTGAGCGAATGTTTAGCCCGTGTGTTGATCGATACTGAATCAACTCATTCCTTCGTTTTACCCAATTTTGCTAAGGGTTTCCTTTCTGAGCCGAGTCAGTTAGAGTGTGAGTTGGCCATTTCGACTCTGCTTGGTAAGACAGTTGTTGCGGATCGAATGTACAAAGGTTGTGTCATACAAGTTGGGCAACATGAGTTACTAGCCGACATGATCATTATGGACTACTGAGACTTTGATCTCATTCTCGGGATGGATTGGATCGCTACTCACCACGGGCATGTGGCTTTCTTTGAGAAGATGCATGAATGGAGTAATGTCATTTCACTTCCGAGGGCTACGAAGGAGAGACATCTACTGTTTTGCAGCTCTAAGTCTCTTGAACTCGGAGGCACGAGACTCTTTAACCATCTCGGTTGTGAGTGAGTTTTCGGATGTGTTTCTTGAGGACTTGCCAAGATTACCTCCTGATCGGGTAGATCGAGTTTGTTATAGAGCTTGCTCCAAGCACTACTCCAATTTCTAGGGAACCATACAGGATGACCACAATGGAGTTAAAAGAGTTGAAGGATCATATTGAAGAGATACATTATCTTGGTTTCATCCGACCAAGTGTTTCACCATGGGGAGCTCCAGTGCTCTTTGTGAAGAAGAAGGATGGATCGATGAAGATGTGCATCGACTACAGGCAGCTAAACAAGGCCATGATCAAGAATGTAACGACCCAAATTTTTAATATAAATTAAATTTTTGTGGTTTATTGGTCCTTAATTGAAATGAATTTTATTAAAATTAATTACCACTAGATAAGTGTTTGATAAATTTGTGAGAATTGAGTTTTTCGTTCAGGATTGTGTTGTCACAGGTAAAATTCAGTGTTTCTCCTTGAAAATTGTCCACAACGTGCCGGTCAACTATCTGGAAGATTACCTATCATGCCAGCTCTATCGCGTATCAATTCGCGAGACCGCAGGGATTCCGCATGTAAGAAAACCAGGAAATCCATGGGTTTCAAAATTTAGTCAGTACTAAATATTTACTGAGTTTCCCAATAGAAATCTTCAAAACTTACACATTGTGTGCTGGTCGGCTGTTTGGATGACTTTTTTTCATCTCGACTATTTAACAACTCAAACTATGAAACCGCGGTGTGTTTAGTTTCCAAAACCAGGAAATTATTAGGTTTTGCAGTTTTCTTCTGGACTAACTTTTTATTGTCAAAACTCAATATTTTCCCCCAAAATTTGTACAGTGGGTGTCGGAATGTCCCCTGTACAATCACTAGTTGTTTTGTCACTATCACAAGTCGTTTCATGGAATTACAGAGGCAATACGCGTGAAAAAAGTTGGAAACCGGTCAACGCAGTCAAAGTGCCACATCATTGTGGCCATGTGATGGCACATGGGTCTTGTCATGTAGGCAAGACCTTTGCTTATACAAAGAGGGTCACCTCCCTCATTTGGTGCTCCCCATTTCGGTAAGAACATATTGGCTGAATTTCTTTTGAGAGAGAAAGTGAGAAGAGAGGGAAGAGAGAGGAGAGAGAAAGTAGAGAGAGAAAGAAAAGGAGGGTGTACCCAGGGGTTGATCAACGTTTTGAGTGCGTTGGCGACGTCCGTTTCACCAATCGGAGCCTCAATTTGTGTGTACATAGAGATTAGAGAGAGGGTAGAGAGCAAAGGTGGAGGGTAGAGAGAGAGAAGGTGTACCCTAAGGTTCTTTGACGTCCCGGACACATTGGCGATGTCCATTTTACCATCTGGGGCTTTCTTGTCAGCGTAGGAGGTAAAATCCCTTTCTTTTTTTCCTTATTTATGTTATTTTCTTGGTGGAATGGCTTGTTTATTTTATGACGTGAATAAAAAAGGGTTAGAGATCCGACATGTGATGTATGGAATGGATGGGGATGTGTGAAAATTGAGTAAAGGGGTGTAGCCCTCAGTTTTGGGTTAGATAGCTCGGAATTTTGGTACACATGGAATAATTCGTGATGGAATATGGATGAATAAGGGTCGGAGACCCGATGTGAAGTGTGTTGGTATGTGTGAAAGGGCAAGAGGTGCGTGGGCCTCGGTTTCGGGCCGAAAAGCTCAGAATTTGGCCTTACGATCGATAATTGATGGTGTGATTGATCATAGGCATGCGTGATCGATTGTCATAATGCAGAAGGCTTGGAAGGTTTTTGGGATTTTTGCGACCGATGGTGCGATTGATCGTCAATCGATCGTAGACATGCAGAAATTCTGGGTCGTCCCTGAACCATGTGCGATAGATTGTCTTGGGTTGGGCTCCTTTACGTGTTGTGGCGTCATCCTTGTATGATGAATGTTATGTTGACACTAGTTAAGGCAATGGAAGGGTTCATTGGCAAGGAGTTACGCTTGATAGATTATGGAAAGTGTACTGAAGCATTAGTGGCACCAAAAGTAAAGGCTACTGTAGTAAGTGAGGTAACGTATTTGCTTATGATGAGTTATTGTGATGACCAGTTGTTATTGCTTATGTAAGCTCTTGAATAAAATTTGAAAATTCTTGCATTTTCGCGGTCAAAGCCTTCCACTGCGTGGTAATGACGATCGGGCATGCATCTCGGAATATGTTTCCCTAAGGCGCGGGTTCGGGGCATCAAAGTTGGTATTAGAGCTACAACAATAACCATCATAACAACTCTTACTTGACATAAAGTCTAATTTGATATTAGAAGTAATTAAATGTTGCATGTATGAATGGTTTTGAATCCGCCAAGGATTTGAAACCATAGGTTGTATTAGGAACGAGCGCTAGGGAAGTAGACTACCTCCCAAAGGATGTAAAGGATGATCTTATCATGACAAAGGAGGGTCGGTTATGATTAAATTCGTTAAGGTAGGTTCATAGGAAGGCCAAACGATATTTCGGTTTAGGAAGAATATCTCATAACTGGCAACAATTGATAAGTCATCTCTAGAATAAGGGACTAGGAAGTTTTTTTTTCTGGAAGTCTTGTGTATTTTAGATATGCGAAATATTTGGATGACTTTAGAATATTCCTATTGGAAGATAGTAAAATGTTGTTGTTTTCATAATAGGGAGAACGATGCTGTCCTATCGAGCACCCGAGAATACGTTGGCTGGAGCTTTTGGAAGCTATATTTACCCTAACCAACTTGATTTAACAATAACAAGCACAAAATGTGAACCAGAATGGTAATCATATCCCTATTGTTATAGTCCCGAAATACGGAAATGGGACTAGGCTGGAGATGTTTAAAAGGCTTGGACCGTCAGCCTTTGTAGGTACTATTGATCTGATAAAGGCAGAGAATTGGATCAAAGCTTAGAGAAAATATTTCGGGCTATGTCCTGCACAGAGGACACCAAGCTAGAGTTTGCCATTTTTATGCTCGAGGGAGAGTGTAGAACCCCAGATCTCACTTTCATAGCCTATGAATAGTGTTGTGAATAGGGCTACGAATAGTGACTGTAAGCACCCGATTTTTACACCCCATCCTAACCACAGTTAAATCTTTTAATTGTGGTTACACCCTGCCAAATCCCTCACAACCTAGGTAAGCCTCTAGTAAATCCTAGAAAACCCTTAATTAAATCCTACCCTTAGGACTAAACCCTAGGTGAACTCTAGGTGAACCATAGGTGAACCCTATTTAAATCCTAGGATTCAAAACCTTGTCAAAACCCTTAGCATTAGGTAACCCTAGCATAACCCTAGCTAAGCCCATGGCCTATAGGCCCAAACCCTTTAATCCAAGCCCACAAGGCCCAAAAACCATTAGGATAATCCCATATACCCGAGTGTGCAGGGCCCAACCCATTTTCAAACTAAAATCCATGATGTCGGTAGACCCTCTACCGACGTCTTAATTTTGGCCTGTTTTCGCTTTGTCAGTAATTATTCTACCGACCTCTGCAAGTTACGAGTTTTTCCGTCTGCAAACCCCCTGCACACTCCACCATCCCTTCCTCCACCTTGGTCTCTCCCTCCTCAGCTCTTAGTCGACCTCCCCTTGGTCCATACATATACCTAGCCTTCTTCCTAATCCCTCTTAGGTCCCTAATTTCCATCCCTATAAAACCAACCTCACCTCTACTGTAAAACGGTCTGCAAATCCAAAGAGGAGAACCCCTGTTCCGAAATCCCCTCTCTCAACCCTCTGATCCCTTGGTTCGGATCTAAGGATCACCTTGGACCTGTCCCTAGCTACCCTACAGTTGTAGATGATCACCAGCGCACCACCACCGTACATAGGCAGCCCCTCGTTTGGCAGAAAACAGAGCACTGGGTAGGGACACTCCCTACCCATTTCCTTTTGTCCTAATCATCATGTGAGCCCCTGGTCATCTCCAGGGGACCTTTTTATTACTGTATTGATTTGTTTTTAGTTCCAAAACCCAATACAGGGGTGTTCATCCACCTTATCCATAGGTGTAATGAACCCCCTACGGGTATAGCAACATGTCGAAGTGTTGCAGACCACCAGGAAGTTTCTAGGGGTCCCTCAGATCATGAGGGAACCCCTAGTAGCATTAGTGTACAAGCCCAGTAGCCACAATCCAGGTTTTACAAAAATCCTGGAATGGCGGTAAACTCAGTACCGCCCTTCCTGGTGAAGCCTATTTTCCCGCTGTCGGTGTTTCTTCTACCGACGTACTGTTTTTCGCCTGATTTGGGATGGGCGGTAGAACGACTACCGCCACTTTGCACTGTCAGGCACAGTGGCTTTGCACTCTTGTGGGGCCCGCTCCAGGCATCCCCTGAGGCCCACACTTGACTCATAACATCCCCAGGAGTCCCCCCTACACTCCCCCACCTTTGGTTCACCTCGGGTTATCCATTAACCCTAGTTAACTGTGGTAAAACACAGTCTTAGAACACTGTCCATAATGTAGGTAATTACATTACCGACATTAAATTTTTTTTTAATTTTGGGCTTTTGTAGGGGCCCAAGCCTGGTTGGAGGCCACTTTAGGCCCTGCCTAGCCCCCTGGGCCCACCTTGGACTATACCAGACCCTTAACTGTGGTTAAATACACCTCCGGTTAACGTTTAAATGCAGTTAAGCACCCCTTAACCCCACAAACTTTGGGAAATTAATCCGAAATTCCTATAAATTGAAATTGGACCATGATCCTGACTTTGGCCCTCTCCCTAACGCTAGTTAGCAACCCTAATCACAGTTAGAACTCCTTAACTACGGTTAGCAACCCTAATCGTAGTTAACTTCGGTTTACGGCCTACCGGGCCTAAAAACCAAGTCTACCGGACTTACCTCGGCCTACCGGCCCCCGCCTTAGCCTACCGGGCTACAACTCACTCACCCTTTACTGTGGTTAGCAACCCTAACTGCAGTTAGTTCGGCCTAATCCCGGTTAGTAATCCGAACCTGGGCCGGACTCCTTCCTAGTCTACCGGACTACTCCCTAAGCCTACTGGGCTTACAATACCTTGCACTTGACCTCCTTGGTCAACCAACCCTAGTCTATCGGACTAGTCCATGTTAGCCACCCTTGGTGAACACACACACGCCCCTAGCCTTGGCACAGGCTCACGTGCCAGAACTACGCTCGGTCTGATCTCACCCTGTGAGTACATAGGCAGCCCAACACGGGCCCGACCCCAGTTAACTTTTCATTTCTTGGATTAGTATTCACTTAAACATTTCGGCATTTTAAAAAAGATTAACTTTATTTGGCTTAAACCCGGGTAGTATGGAACTGTTGTAAAACGGAAGCCTCGGGGTGCCTAACACCTTCCCGGACTTAACCGAACCCCTTACCCTGATCTCTCTCGTGGACCAAGACCTTATCCAAAACTTTGGGGGACTTATCTCTTCTGAATGAATAGGTGGAGACTCTCAAAACCCCGTGAGAAATATAGGGAGTAAATTTCCCGCGCTCACAGTGACCATCTAATGGAAATTTCTGAAATTTGAGATAAAAAATCCCGGTAATGATTGTTTACATGTTAACTAAGCTCATGTAATTTTATGGGATTTTATTCACATGTTTATAATGGTTTCCCGGACAATGAAAAAGTTTACAACAAACCGGATTTATCGGGTTTTGCCTAGAACTGGAAAATCAGGTTTTGAATTATGAGGAATTGAATTTTCTAAGTATTTTTATTGGATTCAAATAGGGAGTACTTCCTTATTTTAATTTAAAACTTTTAAGTTAATGAAATGAAAGGTTAAAAACATTAACTTAAATGTTTTAAATTACAATAAGTATAGGAGTAAGTAAAACAAGGGAAAAGAACAACGCACATGCCAAAAACAGAAGAATAGGGGAAGAAAACAGGCAAAACCAGTCGACCGATTTTGCTACCGGTTGACCAAACCTTGACCGGTTGACTGAATGCCCTTACCGGTCGACCGAAGGGTCGAAATTTTGTATGGGTTATTTAGACAGAGAGGGGTCTTTTGACCGGTCGATCGAACCTCTCTACCGGTTGACCGGTCTGGGCTATTTTACCTTGTAGCCAACCTCCTGAGATCTTTTAAGGGCATTGGGGTCTTTGGCCAACCCCTTTGGTCTATATAAAGACCAATTTTGAGGTCTAGGGTTACAAGAACCCTAGAGAGGATGTTTTGAGAGATAGTTAAGGAGAGAGAAGGAGAAGAAGGAAAGAAAACTTGGAGTTGTTGTGTTGGGTTGATTTCTCAACAAAGAAGGAGTCCTTCTTGCTTCTTAACTAGCTTAGATCAAAGTTTTGATCTAAGAAAGGTAGATACACTCTACTCCCTACCATGTGCTATTCTTCTTAAAAAAAACCATGATTAAAGTATGTTGTTGGGTTGATTGGATGATGATTTGTATACAGGGTGTAAACTATCACTACTATTGAAGAAATATGAATATGATTCTATGTTTACAAATTTTCTAGGGCTATCATGAGGTTCACAAGCACTCTATGCACTTTAAGATTTCTATGTACTCTAAGTTTACATGTCTCGAATGTGTCTATGATTTCTCATAAGCACGGTTTATCAAAGCATTCATAAGAATCTTTAAAACTCATAAGCTACCAAGCTCATCAGCTACCAAGCTCATAAGCATTGATAAAGCCAAACATCGGGTTGGTCAAGGGTAGGGTATATCCAAGGATATATCATGCCTGGCTCTACGAAATCTCATAAGAAATCAAGGACCTTGGCAGCCCACTTCAATGTATTCACTGAAGGGTATTTACATACCCGGCTCTAAGTCTTTTTACAGGTGCTAAGGTCTGGCTCATGAGAAAATCTCATAAGTCTCACAAGAAATCAAGGAGGTTTGTAGCCCAGGGTTGTGCGGGTACTAACCTCTGGCTCACAAGAACTCATAAGAACCTCATAAGCTCATAAGATCTCATAAGTCTCATAAGTTAATGCTCACAAGCTCACAAGTGCTCTAAGACTTCAATTTCACAAGAATTCATAAGAACTCTAAGGAACTCAAAGAACTCACAAGACTTGATTCTCATACGCTCATAAGACTTACACAGTTTTGGATTTTATAAGGATCTCATAAGGAAATGGTTTTGGAACTAATACGGTTTTCTCGGATTTCTATGCTCTATGGCTCTATGTCTCGCATGCTTCATGTTATTATTATCTCATTGTTAGTTAGTAGTTTGTCGACACTGAGTATTCCATGCTCAGCTGATTATTGATTTCGGTAGGTGCACGCGTTCCATTTGATATCTGCGGTACCGATCCCTGGATGGAAGAAGAGTACTACGAGCCTGAGCCTTCCATGGATCATTACCAGGATGAGGGAGTGCCGGATGGGCGGCCCGATTTTGATTTCTGTTGAGAGAGAGAGAGAGAGATGACACTGATATTTTGTGTATGTTAAGAGTGGGACTTGTCCACTCCATACATCATATTTTGGATATTCTGTTGGTTCAGACTTGAACCTAACTATAGGAGTGTTATTAAATTGCTTCCGCTATATGTTATCATTGTGTACTCTGACAGGATGTATGTGTGCCTTATGTATCATACAGGAGGGTATGATACGGCGGTCACGATCTAAAGTATCCCTAACTCCTAGGGGGTATTTTGGGTTGCGATAGACTTGGTATCAAAGCCTAAGGATTAGTTCTCTAGGGCTAAGTCGTTTTCTAAGCAGAAGCACGTTCTTGGAGTAGAACTTAGAACTCAGATGAACTTCTTAACTTAAGTTTGATCCTTAGGTCAATGTAGGAAGTTTAGATTCCAGGTATCAACTAGTCGTCTAGTTTTAAACTGTAATTGGTTAACTCATTAGCTGAGTTAAGAACTTAGCACCGCTAGGATTTTATGGGTATGTTTATACTATTATATGTATACTCCGATGTATACTATGCCATATGAGGTGAGTTATCAACTGCAATATGTCATGTTGATTATTTGGTTTCCAAGGAAGACTCATGTCGTGTTATTGTTCTCAGGATACAACCATGAGACTTAACACCAGGGGTCATGGGCACCAGACTAGAGGGAATGGAGGAGAGGCTCCATTGGGCGATGAGCAACCTGACATCTCCCGACTTTTGGAGACTATGGTAGAGACCATGGCTATCCTTGCTGCTAGGCAGCCTACTGCTACACCTACACCTACACCTGGGTTTCCTCCAGTCCATCACACTGCAGGACTTGAGGTGTTCAGGAAGCTCCGTCCTCCTAGCTTCTATGGGACGACGGACCCGATAGTAGCCGAGGCCTGGGTAATGCATTTGAAGAAGATTTTTCGGGCACTTCGCTGCACTGATGAGCAGAGGGTGGAATGAGCTTCCTTCATGATGGAAGGCGAAGCTGAACACTGGTGGAGAGCTGCACTGAGGCAGAGGGACGTCACCAAGGCAGGAGAGCCATGGACATGGGGAGAGTTCATGGATGTCTTCTATAAGTATTTATTAGAGAGTAGAATGAGTGGGAGTTTGTGTCCCTTGAACAAGGAGAGATGACTGTGGCCGAGTACGAGGCCAAAATCGCGGAGTTGTCATGGTTTGCACCTCACATGATCACATCTGAGCACATGCACATCAGGAAGTTTGAGAGAGGGCTGAAGTCTTTTATCAGAGATAGGATCGCCGTACTCCAGGTGGGAATCTGGGGAGAAATAGTGAGCAAGGCAAAGATCATCAAGAATGGTTCAGAGGATTTCCTCCGAAGAAGAGGCATGACCAGAGGACAGTCTAGTGGCTCAACACCACCTAAGAAGAGGGCTAGGACTGCTCCATATCAGACTTCTCAGCCTAGGCAAGCTCAGAGGCCTCCTTTTTCCTCACAGGCACCTCACCCTACTGCCACACAGGCAACTAGATATGCGCTGCCCATGTCCTCAGCATCGTCACCATTTGAGGAGTGCACTGCTTGTGGTAAGAGGCACAAGGCAGGAGAGTGCTGTAAACTCTCGGGTGGTTGCTCCATTGTGGTGATTAGGGCCATGTGATCAGGGATTGTCCACGGAGGCAGTTACCAGCTAGGTCCTAAGGAGTTAGACCTCTAGTTAGGCCGACATTGCAGCAGGGGTCTTCACAGGTTTTCAAGCCTCCACAGCCTACCCAACCACCTCGTGGGGTAAACCAAGGACAGGTTTTCACCAAGACAGAGCGGGATGCACATGCATCAGATGATGTTGTGCAAGGTACGCTCAAGTCAAGTTGTTTCACTTATGAAATTTGATGTTATGTATATATGCTATGATTGCCATGAGTACAATATGTTAGCTATACATTATGTGTGACTTGTGAAATTTATTAACGTAAGCTAGTTTGAATATTCAGGCACCTTACTCATTAGCGAGTGTTTAGCGTGGGTGTTGATTGACACTGGATCATTGCATTCCTTTATCTCGCTTAGCTTTGCCAAAGGCATTGCCTCAAAGCTGAGTCGATTACCCCAGGAGTTGTCCATTTCGACTCCACTCAGTAAGTCGGTCGATGCAGAGAAAGTGTATTGGGTTTGCATTATACAAGTTGGGCAGCATGACTTGCCAATCGATCTGATCATTCTGGAGTTCCAAGATTAGGACTTTGATGTCATCCTAGGAATGGATTGGCTCTTGACTCACCATGGGCATGTAGCGTGTTATGAAAAGAGGGTGGACTTTAAGCCAGAAGGTGTAAAGCCATTTCATTTTTGAGGGATACGGAAGAGGGACATTGCTCACTTTGCAGCCCTTAGTCTCTCAAGCTTAGAGGTACAAGACTCCTCAGCCATTTCGGTAGTGAGTGAGTACCTAGAAGTGTTTCTAGAAGTGTTACTAGGATTACTTCCGAATCGAGAAATAGAGTTCGCTATTGAGCTTACTCCTGGTACTGCTCCAATTTCTAGGGCTCCATACAGGATGGCCCCTATTGAGCTTAAGGAGTTGAAGGAGTAGTTGGAGGAATTGTAGGGCCTTGGATTCATTCGGCCGAGTGTTTCCCAATGGGGAGCTCCTGTGCTCTTCGTGAAGAAGAAGGATGAGTCGATGTGGATGTGCATTGACTACAGGCAAGTGAATAAGGCCATGATCAAGAATCGTTATCCATTACCTCAGATAGACGATCTGTTCGATCAGCTGAAGGGAGAAAGGTTCTTCTCGAAGATTGACCTTTGATCTGGGTATCATCAGTTGAAGATCAAGGTGGAAGACATTCCCAAGACTGCTTTCAGGACTCGGTATAAGCACTATGTGTTCCTGGTTATGTCTTTTGGTCTGACGAATGCACCGATTGTTTTCATGGATTTGATGAACTGGGTATTCAGATCATCTCTCGATCGATGTGTGATCGTGTTCGTTGATGATATTCTCATGTATTCCAAGACACGGGATGATCATGCGAGAGACCTCCGCCTTATGTTGCAGACTCTTCGAGAGTATAGCCTGTATGCTAAGTTGAGAAAGTGCAAGTTCTGGTTGGAGAAGGTGCCGTTCCTTGGCCATGTGGTGTCAGCTAAGGGTATCTCAGTCAACTCTACGAAGATCAAAGCAGTGATGAACTAGGAGAGGCCGAAGAGTGTTACCGAGATTCGTAGTTTTCTCGGCCTGACAGGGTACTACAGGAGGTTTGTGGAAGGGTTCTCCAGCTTAGCAGCTCCGCTTACTTATCTCACTCAGAAGAATGCTGAGTTCACTTGGAGCGAGAAGTGTGAGGCGAGCTTCATGGAGTTGAAGAAGAGGCTTACTACAACCCCTATTCTTACAGTCCCATCTAGGAACGATGGGTTTGTAGTCTACAGTGATTTGTCACTTATCGGCCTAGGATGTGTTCTGATGCAGCATGAGAAGGTAATTGACTATGCTTCTGAAAGATCACGAGAAGAACTATCCTACGCACGATCTATAGCTTGCTGCAAGTGTCTTTGCGCTGAAGATTTGGCGTCACTACCTGTATGGGGAACAGTTGGAGGTGTTCACGGATCACAAAAGCTTGAAGTATCTATTTTCCCAGAATGAGCTAAATCTGAGGCAGTGTCGATGGGTGGAATTCATAAAGGATTATGACTATACTATCCAATACCACCCGAGTAAGGCAAATGTAGTAGCTGACGCCCTTAGCAGGAAGCATTCTAGACACTTGGCTCATATGATGGTTCTTGAGTGGAAGATGTTGGAGGAGATGGCGACCGTCGATGCCACGCTAGCATGCCTACTTTTGGGCTAGTCATGGTAAATCTTACGGTCAAGCCTTATATCCTAGTTCGGATTAAGGAGTTGCAGAGTTTGTAGAGTTGCTTGCATATCGAGACAAGTCGGTGAGTAGTGGCAGTCAGGAGTTTGCTTTGAATGGTGATAGTGCCATCACATTCAAAGGCAGGTTGTGTGTTCCCGCCGACACAGTGTTGAGGAGTGAGATCTTGGACGAGGCTCATTGATCCAAGTACACGGTACATCCCGGAGGTACTAAGATGTACCAGAATCTCAAGAGGCACTACTGGTGGTGAAATATGAAGATGAAAATTGCAGAGTATGTTTCTAGATGTTTGGTGTGCCAGCAGGTGAAGGCCGAGCATCAGAGGCCAATAGGCTTTTACAGTCCCTCCCTATTCCAGAATGGAAATGGGAGAATATCTCGATAGACTTCATAGTTGGCTTGCCAGAACGACAAGGGGCTCCATGCTATCTGGGTGGTGATTGATCGTTGACAAAGTTCGCGCATTTCTTACCCTATCGGACTACGTATAGTATGAGCCAGCTTGTAGCCTTGTACACCAAGGAGGTGGTTAGACTGCATGAGGTGCTGGTTTCTATCATATCTGATTGAGACCCGAGGTTTACTTCCAGGTTCTGGAAGGGCTTTCAGAATGCTATGGGTTATCGGTTAGATTTCAGCACCGCCTTTCATCCTCAGACCGATGGGCAGACTGAGAGGGTGAAACCAGGTGATTAAGGACATACTTAGAGCTTGTATGATAGATTTTCAGGACAGTTGGGAGGATCATTTTCCTTTGGTTGAGTTCACCTACAACAACAGTTACCAGGCAAGCCTCCAGATGGCACCTTTCGAGGCCTTATAATGGAGAAGTTGTAGAGCTCCTTTTTACTGGGACGAAGTTGGTAAGAGAAAGGTGTTGGGTCCTGAGTTGATCGAGCAGATCGTAGATAGGGTCAAGATCATTCAGGAGAGGTTGAAGACAGCCTAGGATAGGCAGAAGAGTTATGCAGACACTCGTCGCAGAGACTTGGAATTCCAAGTTGGGGATCGGGTGTTTGTGAAGATTTCTCCGAGCCGAGGAATTATGAGGTTTGGCAAGAAGGGAAAGCTCAGCCCTAGGTATGTGGGACCTTTTGAGGTGATCACTCACGTCGGAGAAGTCGCTTATAGGGTGGCCTTACCTCCTCACATGGCGCAGTCCACAATGTCTTTCATGTTTCCATGCTTCGGAAATATGTGCCGGACCCTTTGCATATCATTGATCTTGATCCTGTGGAGATTCGAGAGGATATCACTCTAGTGGAGCAACTGGCTCAAATCTTGGATCGCCGGGAATAAGTTTTGTACACCAAGACTATTCCTTTAGTCCTCGTGAAATAGCAGCACCATTCTGTAGAAGAGGCTACGTGGGAGCGTGAGGCTAAAGTGAATGAAAAGTACCCTTACTTGTTTGTGTAGTTCTTTTGTTAGATTCCATGTATTTTTGTTCCTGGATATCTTTTTGCATCGTCCTAATTTCAAGGATGAAATTTCTGTACGGGAGGGAGGTTGTAGAACCCCGGATCTCACTTTCATAGCCTGTGAATAGTGACCATGTAATGGAAATTTCTGAAATTTGAGATAAAAAGTCTCGGTAATGGTTTTTTATATGTTAACTAAGCTCACGTAATTTTATGGGATTTTATTCACACATTTAGAATGGTTTCCCGGAGAATGGAAAAGTTTATAATAAAGTGGATTTATCAGGTTTTGCCTAGAACTGGAAAATTAGATTTTGAATTATGAGGAATTGGATTTTCTAGGTATTTTTATTGGCTTCAAATAAGGGGTACTTCCTTATTTTAATTTAAAACTTTTAAGTTAATGAAATAAAAGGTAAAAAACATTAACTTAAATGTTTTAAATTACAATAAGTATAACAATAAGTAGAAGAAGGGAAAAGAACAAAGCACAGGCCAAAAAAACAGAAGAACAGGGGAAGAAAATAGGCAAAACCGGTCGACCGATTTTGCTACCGTTGACTGAACCTTGACCGGGTCAACCGAATGCCCTTACCGGTTGACCGATAGGTGTAAAATTTTGTATGGTTTATTTAGACAGAGAGGGGTCTTTGAACCGGTCGACCGGTCCGGGCTATTTTGCCTTGTAGCGACCTCCTGGGATCTTTTAAGGGCATTGGGGTCTTTGGCCAACCCCTTTGGTCTATATAAAGACCAATTTCAAGGTCTAGGTGTACAAGAACCCTAGAGAGGATGTTTTTGAGAGAAGTTAAGGAGAGAGAAGGAGAAGAGGAAGGAAAGCTTGGAGTTGTGTGTGAGGGTGATTTCTCAACAAGAAGGAGTACTTCTTGCTTCTCACCTTCTCAACTAGTTTAGATAAAAGCTTTGATCTAAGAAATGTAGATACACTCTACTACCTACCATGTTCTATTCTTCTTAAAGAAAACCATGATTAAAGTATGTTATTGGGTTGATTGGATGATGATTTGTATAGAGGGCATAAAACTATCGCTACTATTGAAGAAATATGAATATGATTCTATGTTTACAAATTTGCTAGGGCTATCATGATGTTCACAAGCACTCTTAAGGCCCATACAATCATCCGAAACAAATTCTCAGGCGATGCCCTTCAGCTTGGACACATGGGATGACAAAGACCTCCTAGAGCCCGTCAACATGGACAAAGTCAAGAGATACTACGCTTGGGGTCTAGATCTGATAGGTGCTTTGCACTCTTAGTTTCTCCAAGAAATGATAGGAGGTCATCTTTGGCACACTCCTTATCCCCGAGATTGTAACCCTTTACAAAATCAATGAAATCCGCTAGTTAGCCCCTCATGCTTAACAACCTTTCTTTCACAAAACCTTTCAGGGACACCCTCCCTTGCCAACCTATGACATTTACCCGAACTACGTTATGACCTGATCCTGCAAAAAAGTACGTAGCAACCTGAAAAATTAGGTGCGGTCACTAAAAAAGGGAAAATCCCTCCAATTTCCCCAAGGCAGAGGCAAATCCCTCTTAACTTCATCGGCGGAGTTAACATCAAAGTTATCAAAATTTCCATAAAAGAAATCCCAAAAATAGAAGTCGAAACATTTTCAAGGGTCAAAGACTCCCCATAGAGATAAACTATGCGGACTCTTCTCCCAGCAGAGACAACCTCTCTCATACTCCCAGCAGAGACAACCTCTCTCATACTCCCTGATAGAGACAACCTCTCTCAAATTCCCAAATAGAGCAAAAAAAAAAAACCTCCAGGGGAGTATAAATCAACTACATCAGAGGGTGTCCCAAACATCGATCCGCGAGCCTACATTTCGTCCTGCTCTAAGTCCTTCTAGATCCCCTAGAAACTACGACTGCAAGCGCAATATCATACCTACATCCTCGGTGGGATATATCATCTATAATCCCCAAATGAGCGCCATTCAGGGCAATGAAAGGAGAAGACATATTTTCCCCAACAAAATATGGGCTTCCCCAGCTAGTCGTGGGCATGAGTGAAAATCGGAAACGGCCTCACTGCACAAAAATTACGTGATTCCCAGACCTAGTCTTGCGACTAAGGGCAAAAAGTGACAAAAATCAATCAGCTTCGCAGGCATGAGGAAAATCGACAACGGGCTCATCTCACAAAACTTACACGAACCCCATGACTTGGTCATTCTAAGGGTAAAAAAGGGAGAAAAAGCTAAAAATTAGTTTGGCAATAACATCCGGCAGTAATCAGGCTCACCGGATTCCCCAGTTATCGCCAGCAATCAGCAACTCTCAGTGGACAGATATACCTAGCAGAGATTCTAATAAGGAATATCCCTCAGCAGATGTTTAATTCACCAGTAGTCCCCAGCAGAGGATCCTTCGAAAAACATCTCAACGACATACAAACAAACAGCGGAAAATCCCTAACAAGCTGGAAATCCCCAGATTTCCCTAGCAGTGGTCTATAGCAGAAACCCACTCCCCAAAAGCAGCCTTGATGGCACAACAATCTCCCAATTCCCCAGCAGACTTCTCGCCAGTAACGCTCCAACTAGAGCTCACACAGTACTCCTCCCTAGCAAGAGGGTCCAGAAGCTTACCAAAGCCCACCAGAAAGCTTCTCCTCATCTGACAAGCTTGTCTACCCCTAGCAACATCCGGCTCTAAATCATACTCTTTTCTTCGAGAGCGAAAGCGATTCACAAATCCCCGTAAGCCCTAGTATAGGCTTTACTGGCACATCTAAAAGGCTAAGTATTTTTTTTTGTTGTCAAACTAAAATCATTGTAAAAGTCTCCTACACTTTTTCTGGAAAAAAAAGATTTCAATATAAAATTTTGGTTATCAATATCCTTTGTACCTACCTGCACCAAGCAGCCCTGGCCCCGACAAAGCAAGAGGAAGCCGACATCACGCATCCTCGCCAATCTACGCGGCCCTAGAGTCATGGGAAAGGAGCTAATCTCATCTTTTAGCCCGCACGACTAACATAAGCCTCATTCCCTGCATGATCAATCTATGTCACCTCATGGGCATTTTAATGTCACTTTGGCATCACCCGCTCAAAACTTTTTTGACACCCCCGGTGGGTCCTTGACTCCTGTGTGGCTCTGGTGACAACCTCGTCACAACGAAATCTCACCAACATGCCCCATTTTTTTGACACCCCCGTGTGTCCTTACACATCTGTGTGCCCGTGACACCTGTCCACATCACAGACTCCCAGACCTTGTCCTCCTTTGTAACACCCCCATGTGTGTCCTAGACCCCTGTGTATCTACGTGACAACTCGTCACCCGCGATATCCCACTCACAGACATCCCCCCTTTATGGACCCCTTGTCTCCCCCCCCCTCACCTTGATGAACACAGACTCCGGGGTGACCCTTGACTCTCATTCATGTGTGTACCTTTAATATGTACACCACCAGCATGTCCCCCTTTGTGACACCCTCAGGTGTGTCCTTAACAGCACCGTGTGTACCTTTACAGTGTACACCACCAGTATGTACCCCTTGTGTGAACCCCCCCGTGTGCCTAGACATCCTAGGTGCACTATAACAATCTCGTCACAATGCAATCTCACCTTGCATGTCCATCACATACGATCTCCATTGACACTGAGTCAATATGCAGACACTCACTACATAATCACGTTTAACACCTTGTATTTCCTGACACCCCATGTGTTCCTCCCACTAGTTCGGTTAATCCGCTCTAAGAGTACGTTTCCGATCAAACCCCTCATCGGCTAAACGACCTCCGAGCCAGCCATCTCTCATCCATAATCTTCCCCAGCTACTCGCTCGCCCTCATAGGCCTGATCACTTCACATGCACTCGCAAGGTCCACACCCTACTAG